>JARQOD010000006.1:64017649-64405448 GCA_033576555.1 Oophaga sylvatica | reverse complement strand
GCCTGGAAACCCTCTACGCTGCAAGAAGCGGAGGATACCCTAAGAGGCCTGGCCCGGCACCGGGAGGAGGTCGCCAGGATGGAAGCCAGCTGGCGTGCCCTAAAACTAAACTTGGAGCGGCGCCAATCCCTCTTACCTGAAGTGTCTGTACCGGAAGGTGAGGCACCCGTTCTAGTAGAGGAGTCCGTGCGGGCATCCCAGCCCTTGCAATGTGATCCGGTTGACGTTGTCGCAGTGGAGGCACCCGTTCCTGCAAAAAACTCTGCACCGGCAGCACCCCAGATCCCGCTGTCTGCCCCCGTCGCTGAGACAGAAGAAGCGACACCCGTCCTCATGGAGGAGGCCGCGCAGGCACCAGAGGTCTACCTGTCTGTACCGGAGTCCCGACTGTCATGTGTTCCAGAGCCGGCTGCTTGCTCCGCAGGTGAGCGCCGCCAGGACTGGGGGCGCCAGGAGAGCTGCCGCAAACCGGACACTGTAAGCTGCAGTTTGATGGTGGAGACATGGAGCTGCTGGTGGAGGAGAATTTCAACCGGCGTCAGGAGGAAGAGTGGAGACGTTGGGAGCGGGAAGCAGAGCGACAAAGGGAGCAGCGAGAAACCCAAAAGCTTCGGCACCGTAACCTGGAGAAGGACCAGGCAGATAAGGACCGGATGAGAAAAGATAAAGGAACCCTGTGGGAGCCGCGGCGTAAGGGTGCAGTACGGAACTTTAAATTGAAAGGTGGTTGGGGCTTCATCCAGGAGCCTGGAGTTTATTTAGAAGTTTTTGTAACCCGGCAGGACGTGGAGGCTCACCTCCCAGAAGGACACCCGGGAGGGACCTGTTGCCAGGAGTCTTGGTGACTTACACCCGACACTGGGGTTACAATGGATGGTACGCCCTAAATGTTACCAGTGCGACCCCTACTCCCCAGAGTGTCAGGAACCTGTGAGACCCTCGGAGCCTTCAGCCTCCCACATCCAGGCCTCTGCACAAGTGCCCACCCTACGCCGTAAATCTCCCCAGCCTCCCTCAGTGGTCTCCTCAGCAGCCCCAGCTATGGACATGATAAGTATAGCTGGCCCGTACCCGGCGCCTGTTAGGCCCCCTGGGGTTCGTTCAGTCCGGGACATAGGGTTCCAGACCCGGAGGGAGATGAAAGAGGTGGCCACACAGACACAGATAGCGGTCACGACTTGACTGTACAGGCCACACGACGTCATCAGGTCCTGGTGGTCCTTGGTGTCTCGGATGTTTGGCAAGCATCAGAAGAGTACCAGGTGGTACCTGGAACACCCCTGTCAAAGAATTATAAATAACCCGACAGGGTCCCTGTATGTAAATAGTTAAATTGTTGATGTACCCGGACAAAGTGAATGTTCATAAAAAAGTTTTTTAATTTAATAAAAAAAAAAAACACAGTTTTCATTACTTTTATTACAGTCTCATCCTGCGACGCCATCGATCTCCTGTAAAAAAATGAAAAAAAAAAGTATACCACCTGTCCGACGCAGTCCATAGTAACGAGTGTCCCACGACGATCCAGCTCTGCTACATCAGAATGACAGGCAGAGCCTGTCATCCCGGCGCAGCACAGCTGATTACCTGCTTCCCCGGCGGTGACGTCATCGGACTGGTTTACGGCCGGGATTACCCTGCAGTCACTGCAGTTATCGCGAAAAACTGCATGTGACAACCAGGGAGAAGATAATGGCGGCCATCAAGCAGTCCAGGACGTGACCGCCGGAGATCTTCTGCCAGGTAAGTGCCGCTGACTCCTGACAGACCCGACCGACGGACACTCACAGTGACAGTGACAAATCCGATTCCGGTATCCGATATGACGAAAATATCGGTACTCGGAATCGAAAGCCCGATACAGCTAATATCGGCCGATACCCGATATTTGCAGTATCGTATCGCTCAACACTACTGACTAACCAAGTCTCTGGTACCAAAAATTCCGGGATGACCGGCCAACGCGGAACAATGAATCTCAGACATCACACTCTTTTTCCACTGGTCCGGGACAAACAATTTCCCAACAGGGCAGCGCTCGGGCCTATCCTCCTGACACCCCTCCAGAGCCAGTCTCAAATTGGGCGAGATGGCGGAAAGAACTACACCTTCTTTCAAAATAACAGAAGGATCAGATACCTCAGGAGAGTCCGCAAGGAAACTCCTCGAGAGGGCATCCGCCTTAACATTCTTAGTGCCAGGAAGAAAGGAAACCACAAAATTAAAACGTGTGAAAAACAAGGCCCACCTGGCCTGTCTAGGATTAAGTCGCTTGGCAGATTCCAGATAAACCAGATTCTTATGGTCCGTAAGGACCACCACCTGATGTTTGGCTCCCTCCAGCCAATGTCTCCACTCTTCAAAAGCCCACTTCATGGCCAATAACTCCCGATTACCCACGTCATAATTACGTTCAGTAGGAGAAAATTTTCGAGGGAAAAAGGCACAAGGGTTACTTTTAGAGGTCTCTGGATCTCTTTGGGACAAAACGGCACCTGCCCCAATTTCAGAGGCATCAACCTCCACCTGCAATGGCAGAGAAACATCAGGCTGCCGTAGAACAGGAGCAGAAGTGAATCTCTGCTTAAGTTCCTGAAATGCAGAGACTGCCTCAGGAGGCCAATTCACCACATCAGAACCCTTCTTGGTCAAATCAGTTAATGGTTTAACAATAACCGAGAAATTACCAATAAATTTACGATAAAAATTGGCAAAACCCAAAAATCTTTGAAGAGCCTTTAATGAAGTAGGTTGGACCCAATCACAGATGGCCTGAACCTTGACCGGGTCCATTTCAATAACAGATGGGGACAAAATGAATCCCAAAAATGAGATCCTCTGTACGCCAAAAAGACACTTTGATCCCTTCACATACAGAGCATTCTCTCTCAAAATCTGGAATACAGTTCGAACATGTTTCACATGAGAGTCCCAGTCATTAGAAAAAATCAAGATATCATCCAAATAAACAATCAGAAATTTATCCACAAAATCCCTGAAAATGTCATTCATGAAGGACTGGAAGACAGAAGGAGCATTAGTGAGCCCAAAGGGCATCACAAGTACTCAAAATGCCCCTCAGGGTGTTAAATGCCGTCTTCCATTCATCCCCGTGCTTAATGCGAATAAGGTTATATGCCCCCCTGAGGTCAAGCTTGGTAAACCAAGTAGCATTTTTCACCCTGGAAAACAGGTCAGAAATCAAGGGTAACGGATATTGGTATTTCACAGTAATATTGTTCAAAAGACGATAATCAATACACGCCTTAATGAACCATCCTTTTTGGCCACAAAGAAAAAACCGCACCTAAGGGTGAAGAGGATGGTCTTATATGACCCTTCTCCAATGACTCCTTGATATAAGACCGCATAGCGTCATGTTCAGGTACAGACAAGTTAAAAAGGCGACCTTTAGGGAATTTACTACCAGGCACTAATTCAATAGCGCAGTCATAGCTCCTATGGGGAGGCAAGGATGCAGATTTACTTTCGCTAAACACATCAGAAAAATCAATCAAAAAGTCAGGAACATCCTGAGCCTGGGGGAAGGCAGAAAAAACAGGAGTGTTGGTATTAACACATTGGCAGCCCCAACTGGTTACAGACACAGATTTCCAATCCAAAACAGGATTATGAGACTGTAACCAAGGGAAACCCAGCACGATAATGTCATGCAGATTATACAGAACCAAAAATTTGCAGCTCTCCTGATGATCAGGTTCAACCCTCATTATCACCTGAGTAGAGAACTGAGGTTTATTCTCAGCCAAAGGGGTAGAATCGATCCCCAGTAGGGGAATAGACTTCTGTAGGGGTATCAAGGGAAACCCGCAACGTTTAGCAAAATCAAAATCCATCAGGTTAATAGCTGCTCCCGAATCAACGAAAGCCTGAGCAGAAAATGAGGACAGAGAGCATATCAGAGTAACAGTTAATAAAAACTTAGTCTGAACACTACCCAAGACAACTGAGCGTGCAAAACGTCTTCCCCGCTTAGGGCAAACTGAAATAGCATGAGAGGCATCACCACAGTAGAAACATAACCCATTGCGCTTTCGAAACTCATGACGCTGTGCCCCAGAAACCACTCTATCACACTGCATGGGTTCAGAAGCAGGTTCACAAGGCAACACTATTCCACGCATACTTCTCCGCTCACGCAAACGTCTGTCAATTTGAATCGCTAATGACATAGAATCATTGAGACCAGAGGGGACAGGGAATCCCACCATAACATCCTTTACATTATCTGACAGACCCTTCCGAAAAAGGGCTGCCAAAGCGTCGTCATTCCATTTGGTCAGGACTGCCCACCTGCGGAATCTCTGACAGTATAACTCAGCGTCATCAAGCCCCTGATTTAATGCCAACAAGGCTTTTTCAGCTTGATCAGTGACATTAGGCTCATCGTACAATAACCCCAAGGCCTGAAAAAACGCATCAACATCACTCAAAACAGGATCCCCAGGTGTCAGGGAAAAAGCCCAATCCTGAGGATTGCCGCGCAGGAGAGAGATGACAATTTGAACCTGCTGCGCTGCGTTCCCTGAGGACTTAGATTTTAAGGCAAAAAACAATTTACAATTATTTTTGAAATTCAGAAACTTGGCTCGATCCCCAAAAACAAATCTGGCATGGGAATCCTAGGTTCCACAACAGGCAACCTAGCAAGATAGGTAGCAATACTCCGAACCTCAGTGGCAAGTGATCCACACGGCCAGACAACTGTGCAAATCCATTGAGAGAAAAAATCCTCCCCAGCACCCAGAGATACAGAGGAAAAAAAAAAAAATGCAACAAACAGAAAAATATCTCTGACAACTCTGACAACCTTTTTTTTTTTTTTTTTTCTTTCACAATATTTTTCCCTTCTGTGAGTACCATATAATTTTCAGTTAGGCCGGTGATACTGTTATGATTTGGTAGCTGAGGAGTGCAGGTAAAAAAGGCAATACACCAGAGCAGTTGGAATCTATGAGATTGCAGTACCCTGACTAACCACCACAACTAGAGGCAGCCGTGGAGCGTTCCTACGTTGGTCCTAGACGCCTCGTCACAGCCTGAGAAACTAACTATACCTAAAGATAGAAAGAGGAAAGCTATCTGCCCCGGAGCAGATCCCCAAAGAACATAGAAAGCCCCCAAACATGTAATGGCGGTTAGACAAGAAGAAATACTGACAGACAGAAAATAGTATGAGCAAACGTTGGGCCAAAACTATCTAAATAGAAAAGGATAGGAATGGCACTTACTGCAATCCCAAAAAACCCTGAAAAGCACCAACACTACTAATTTCAAAAACACCTGAGATCACACGACCTCTACCACCTAAATTAGTTCTCTGGTGTAACAAAATCAAAACAGCAGCCACTGAAAAAACTGGAAAAAGCAAATGTACAAAACATCAGTGGCTGAACTAAACTGAGAGGGCAAAAGCCCCCGGAGGGGACCCTGAAGGCCCCCACAGAAGTGCAGGACAAAATGCAAAAATCAAGCACAAAAACAAAAAGAAGAAAATGTCTTATCTGTTAGCAGGAGATGCAGACACGACACAGCAGGCTACAAAGGAAACAGGAATCAAGGATTGAGACCAGAACAATTGATCACCGGCAACCCTGATGGGAAGGCGACTCCCTTAAATAAGACCAGTCAGTAACACCTGATTCCCAATCCTCACAATCTTCACTGGACAGTCCAGTACCGCTTGTAACCACCAGAGGGAGCCTCTGCTCAGAACTCATTTCAAGTCCATTCACAACAGATGTGTGTGTATTGTATGTTGTAATTAGCTGGAAGAAGTGTAGTTTATATGAAACAGCTTATTTACCTCTTTATGTCTTCTCCTCATGTGATGACAACAAGAAAGTGCTGCTTTTTTCAGGTACCAGTGGTGAGTGCCGCTCTCATTTAGTTTTTCATGCCTTTTTGCTCATAAATTTACTCTAATTGATCAGGGAACCAGTGGTGAATGGGAAAAATCTTTGTCCCTCTGCATATTGTCATTGACTTATATCTATAAATAAAGCTTTTTAATTTAAAAATATCTTAATAATCACCTTTAAGAAATGTAACATGTCAACATTGCAGTACATTTTATTTGCATTTTTTGAGCTTACAGCTGTTCTTGATATTTTTTTCTTCTGCCCTTATTCCAGTTTCCAATATTATTTTTTTCTTATTCAAAGCTTAATAATTAAAACAAAAAGTATTTCAAAGACGGTTTGAAAAAATACCTTGTGAAACCAGGATAAATATTCTCAATCATTGTGCTATGTGGATTTCATTGTGCATTTTTGTGCAGGACATGTAAACCCTAAGAATACCTAGAATACAAACTCCTTGCAGATGTTGTCCTTGGTGGGATTTAAATCCAGGACAGCAGGCAAAGCAACAGTGCTAACCACTGAAATTTTCAGAGAAAAAATAAATTCAGATCACAACTTTCACCTTTTCCTTAAAGAGTACCTTTCAATATTTTTTATATGCTAACCTGGCTACATTATGATAAAGCGGCTAGAGATCTAAATACAATTTATTTAATTTATTTTTTCTATTTCTTATCTTCATTATAGAGACATTAGTTGGTAAAATTTATATGATAATTTACCCTATAACCAAGAGGCATTAGCATAGATTCTATTCTTGGGACGTTTACTATTTCCCTGCATGACTTTGCCTAATCATAAGCAGGCAACAACATAGAGGGCAAATGAAAATGAAATACTGCAAGAGAAGCTTAGAACAGGCTTTCCCTGTGTGGTACTGTTAAGACTGATGTATGTAATCATGTCACATAAATCTCACTGCCGATATCTGCTGTGATCACAAGTGCAGGGGAAGAAGAACAGAGCTGTGTGTCATTCATGTGGGACATACAACATTCTGCATTATTCTCCAATGCTTGGGATAGATGCAGAGCAGTGTATTTAATGACACACAGCTCTGTTCCCCTTCGCCTGCACTCAAAATGTCAGTAATCACCGGCAGTAAGGTCTACAACTCGGTTAGAGGCAACAGTCTTACCAAATCCTGTTCTAATAATCTCTTATCTTGTTTTTTTCTTTTTTTTTTCCTCTCTGCTTGCCACTGCCTCTTTATGATTGGGCAAGATTATGCAGGGGAAAAAGTAAACACAACCCTCAGAGATTAAACTCTGTTAATGCTTTGGTTATAAGGTAAATGTGCCTGTAAACTTTCCTAATATTTCTGCAGCGGAGATGAGAATTAAAAAAAAAAAACATTAAACATTGTTTTATTCAGATCTTCAGCCAATTTATCATGATGTGGCCAGATAAGCATGTAAAAAATGATGAAAGGTAGTGTATGAACACTTTGATGTCTCCAAGACCTTAATACATGCTGGTTATCTATAAATTTTATAATTTAGTAACTTAGATGGAATCATGACAAAAAAAGCTTGCTGCCATAATTTTCAGAAAAATAATGAAAACAGATCACACAATTTACTCTTTCCTTTAAATAGGGTATTATAACATTGTTGTTGCCAGGGCTTTAGTGCTTACTGGTTAGTGATTGTTGTTCTACTGATTGCTATTAGTTAATTCATTTGTTAGAACTGTAGCAGAAAAACTGTAGCAAGTAGTTGCCAGTTGGAATAGGAGTCTGATGAAGAGTAGTCAGTTTGGTGCCGCATCGAAGATTATAGAAAGGGCAGATTCAAAAACTAGCTCTGCTTGGGTCTGAGAGGTATAATAGCCACTGTACTTGGGGTCATCATAAACTAGTACAAATACCACACTTTGCTAAAGTTATCTATATTGAGGGGGGAAAAATGGTGAGATTGAAATAATTTGCTCTGATAAGCAATGACTGGGGAGTTGTGCATTGTAAACAGATCCATGACATTATTTTTCTTTGTAAATGGGCACTGAAGAAAAATATTTTAGGAAATTGTTCTTTATGCCATCTCCGAATATATTTATATAAGTTCACCAAAGGAATGCTTACAATATATTCTCCTGCCTCAAAGGGCATTATATAATGTTTACTTGCTTGCAGATACAATATATAATTTCTCAACGGCTATAGATACTAAATCACAAATCACGCAGTAGTGTTAACATTAACCTCTTATCGCACATCTTCATTGCTGGCAAGAGTTCAAAGGCACAGCCGCTGCCTTGTAAATTATTTCTGACATGCAGACTCTGGTAAGGAAAATACTTGTAATGGGGCTTTTACATTGACTAGATTCCCATTGATCAAAGTGCCATTACACAATATTGACGCTGCTCATAATTTAAGGAGAGCCTAAACCTGTAAAGCTAAGTGCTGCCCTTGGGACTCTGACAAGGTGCGTGCTACTAAGATGACACATGAGTAGCATGCAGATTTACTGTCACTAGAGAACTTGTGATCAGTATGCAACAGATTAAAATAATGACTAAATATAAACTGATAGGGCAACATGGTGTCACAATGGCTAGCACTGTTGCCTTGCAGCGCTAAAGTCTTGGGTTCAAATCTTGGGTTCAAAGGACTATGATGATTTTTCAATATTTAGGGCACTAAATATTTACTTTCCCTATATAACCCTGTGTGCCTCCCAACATGTTTCTCCTAGCACATGTGCAATATGATGAAATGAAGACCTACAAGGAGAAACGCATCGGAAGGCACGCAGGGCTACATAGGGCAAGTCCAGATTAGGGAAAGCTGTGGACTGACCTTGTAAGGGCGGGAGCTATGGGGCTTCTAGGGCTATTGTTTTGACCCACAGGGTCAATGTTCCTGCTTTTATCCATTTGCAGACCTCATGAGGTTAGTGTCTGTGGATATACTGCACGATGTATCTTCTACTTCACCCTAGGGACAACACATATTGAGAGAGAGATTTCTTTTTCATTTGATACTTTGTTATAATGATATTTGTCTCCATATGCTAAATGCTCTGTTTGTGACCACTGTCATTTTGATGCAGAATAGCGGAGTTTCAATCCACAGGTCTATCTTCTTTATTAATTACAGGTGCATCTCACAAAATTAGAATATCATCAAAAAGTTAATTTGCTTCTGTTCCTCAATATTATATAGAGTGATTACAAACAAAGTGATGTATTTCAAGTGTTTATTTCAGTTACTGTTGATGATTATGGCTTACAGCCAATGAAAACCCAAAAGTCATTATCTCAGTAAATTAGAATACTTTATAACACCAGCTTGAAAAAATGAGTTTAAAATGTGAACTGTTGGCCTACTGAAATGTATGTTCAGTAAATGCACTCAGTACTTGGTCGGGGCTCCTTTGACATCAATTACTGCATCAATGCAGAGTGGCATGGAGGCGATCAGCCTGTGGCACTGCTGAGGTGTTATGGAAGCCCAGGTTGCTTTGATAGCAGCCTTCAGCTCGTCTGCATTGTGGGGTCTGGTGTCTCTCATCTTCCTCTTGACAATACGCCATAGATTCTTATGGAGTTCAGATCAGATGAGTTTGCTGGCCAGTCAAGCATAGTGATACTGTTGTTTTTAAATGAGGTATTGGTACTTTTGGCAGTGTGGACAGGTGCCAAGTCCTGCTGGAGAATGAAATCTCCATCTCAAAAGAGTTTGTCAACAGAGGGCAGCATAAAGTGCTCTAAAATTTCCTGGTAGACGGTTGCGCTGACTTTGGTCTTGATAAAACACAGTGGACATACACCAGCAGATGACATGGCTCCCCAAACCATCACTCATTGTGGACACTGCACACTAGACCTCAAGCAGCTTGGATTGACTGTCTCTCCACTCTTCTTCCAGACTTTGGGACCTTGATTTCCAAGGTCTAGTGTGAAGTATCCACAATCAGTGATGGTTTGGGGAGCCATGTCATCTGCTGTGTTTTATCAAGACCAAAGTCAGCGCAGCTGTCTACCAGGAAATTTTAGAGCACTTCATGCTTCCCTCTGCTGATAAGTAGATGGAATACAGCAGGGTGTATATATATTACAGAAGGTGTAGAGCAATGTCCGGATGCATATATATGTATCCTGCTGTACATATACAGATAAGGGAGAGCTCTGCAGGGAGAAATGTGCATGGAGATGGCAGAGCTGTGTCTGCAGCTGTATGTGCTGAAATAGTGAGTGAGCTCTGCTGAATAGAGCCCCGCCCACCTAGACAGCATGAAAAGTCACATGACAGTGATGTCATGTCAGATTCCAGAGACAGGAAGTCAGAGATCATTTGACCAAGAGAGTAGCTCAAGTTGCAGAAGTATTTGGGAATGCAAAGTATTTACACAAAAGCTTATTTGTGGCAGTTAGTTTACATGAAAAGAACTTATAAAGTAGAGGTCAACCCCTTTAAAATAAATGGTTTGTCTGTGTAATGTGCTTGGTCCTCTTTCTAGCTGCTCTCTGACGTGGCTAATAGACGAGGGTCCTGAGCGAGAAACACAATTCCCTAATTGGTTATTTGAAAATAGGTTTCCTAAACTAGGCAACCCCTGGTGACATCACAGAACATCTGACAAACATACAATTCTGAAAATTAAAATCGTGAAATTGTCATAAATAGGGCCCAGGTAACGCTGCCTCTCATCACCTTACACTGTTGTTTTCTTTCTTTTCTCTTAAGTACATGTCTGTAGGAACAGCCTGTTTATTTGAAAGCCGCACCTGTAGAGACGTTCTGATTTTTATCTTTTTGGTAATGAGCTCTGTAAATGAATGGGCTCAAAGAGCAAATTTAAACTTTTCAGCGTGGCTGTCACATAAAAGACAGTCTGTTAATTTGTACACAAAATTTTCGAGACTTAGGAGCTCTGTAATTTATGTGTCTGCAGCCTTGTTTGTAACACATCTGCCGTCTGACTAGAATTTCAGCCAAAAAGGTTTCCCTTCTTAATGTATTTACTGCACAGATGAGCATTTATGAGGTTGATTTGAACACCTCTACTAAGCACATATATAGCAGGCTGCACCCCCAGACAAGTGTACACTAGACACAGGGCTAGCAGCACCTGAAAGCAGTCTTGTATTTTCCTTCAATGGTTACTTAAAGGAAAATACCAGCAATCTGGAGCATAATTGCCGTTTCCTGACGTCAAAAACGGGTAATTATTCATCAAGTATGTTTTTGGTTTGGGACAATTGTTTTTTCCTGTAGAAAGAAGTCACAGGTATTTTGGAGCAATGTGTGTAAAGCGTCCTTCAGTCCAGCACCTGCAGAGATGAGGCAATTCACTACCTTGTCAATGATATATTAGCATCTCTATGTTATTTTTTAATTATGCTTGAGTGTGGATATGAGTTTTCACCTGCTGTGAACCCATAATGCACTGTCTATCTGGACATTGGTATCATATATTACACAGAGAAGAACAGGGCATTAAAGGGGTTGTCCACTACTACGAGAACCCCTTCTTAAACTAAAGGTTTGGCCCCGATAAAATAATAAAGCCTATACTCACCTCCCATGCCATCTCCGTTCCAGGGGTGCCGGCACTCGCGGTCCCGGGACTGTAATGCGGTGTTGTGACACGTGCCGCTGGCGCCCAATCAGCGCTGGCATCACTGTCTCCGCCTTCAGACAAACTGAACATGAAGAGGATGTCCGGCATGAGCCTCTTCATGTTCAGTACACATAGATGACATAGATCCACTTTTCTGGATGATTTTGTATATAGTTGTGTGAACCTACCCTTTCCCTAATAATACTTTTCACTTACCGTACTTTAGATGATTTAATTATAAAAACAAAACTGCATTAAGAACTGGAGTAAAAGCTACATATCTAAATGAATCCTTATAAAACAAAACTGTAGAAAAAGCCTAGTTTGTTAGACATGTTCACAGATTTTTTTGTTATAATTAATAATAACATCTGGAAAATTGTCTTTAGCCTGGATTTGCACAACGGTTTTCTAAACCATAAATTAATGAATAAATAAATAAATCACAATTTTCTGGAATATTTCACAACATTCTTACTTTGCCAATGTTACTATGAAGTTGATATAATAAGAAAAATACACTGCATACAATGTATTTTTATTTGTGGCATGTCACAAAATTTCAATAAATGCTACAAATGTTACACTTAAAAATGCTCCAATTTTCCAGATTTTATTATTAAAGGTGAAACGTGTCCATATCTTAATGTAAGGCTACATTCATACGTTCAGTATTTGGTCAGTATTTACATCAGTATTTGTAAGCCAAAACCAGGAGAAGAACAATTAGAGAAGTATATTAGAGACACGTCACCACTTCTATATTTTTGACCCACCCCAGATTTTGGCTTACAAATACTGACGTAAATACTGACCAAATACAGCACGTGTGAACTTGGCCTTATTTTGATACTGCGCGTGTCTTTAGGCGACTCAGCAATATTACCCTGAAAGCAACACCTCCGTAGTTAAAAAAAAAAATAGCATATTGGGAGCACTAAATAAAAAGGCCCTTCTCTCTGAGATTGTGTGGCCAGAACAAAGACAAAAAATGGAAGCAAACTGAGGAGAAGAACGAAGAAAAGGTACAAGAACTAGTGATTTCTGACCTGGTCAAAGGTCTTCTTTAAAGAAGTTGTCCACTACTTGGACTACTTCTTTTCATACCCTTCGCTCAGCCCCGATAAAACAATAAAACATATACTCACCTCCTGTGCCGGCGCCGTTCCCGCGTTGACGGAATTTTCTCCCGGGACTCCTGTGCTGTTGTTGTGACACGTGACACTGGTGCCCAATCAGTGCTTGGGTCACTGTCCTCACCTTCGGACAAATCTAACGTGAAGATGAAGTCTGGGCTGCAGCTGCAGTCCAGACTTACTCTCCATGTTTCATTTATCCGAAGGGAGAGACAGTGACACCAGCTCTGATTGGGCTCCGGTGTCACGTGTCACAACACTGCATGAGAGTACCAGGGAGAGTGAGTGCCGACACTGTGGTAACGGCGCACTGGAGGTGAGTATAGGCTTTATTATTTTATCAGGGCTAAACATTTTGATCAAGAAGGTGTTGTCCTAGTATAGGACAAGCCCTGAGGTCAGCTACATTTAAAAAAAAATGCTGGTGTTTCAAAATGTGTTTTTTATGGATTTCAAAACACCAGAAAATAACGCTGTGCTTCCAGTGCTGTATTCACAGCAACACTGCTCATTACTAAGGTATACCTTCCATCCTGCTACTTCTATTGGTGTGCTATAAAGAGGTAATGGTGCAGGGTCTCATCATTTCTATTTGTACTGTGTATTAGTCTTTACTTAATTTGAAGCTGAGCAGGAAAAATTTGACAATAAGATGCGGAGTCTGCACAAGGGACAACTGGTGGATAATGTAGAATACAAATCAAATAATGATCAGAAATATTGTTATTACTCAGACATCTTATTCTGAAATGTCACATGAAAGGAGGAGAAGTACACTTTAAAGCCTATAATGAAAATAAAACTTGCAAATTTAAACTGAATTAAAAAATGTTGGCTTTTGGTTCTTTCCTATGTATTGCAACTATATGACATATTGGAATTACATTTATGATACAATTAACGGATATCATGTAGGTAAGGTGTCTTTGAGTGATTCATTTTGTGCTATATCTTGATAATAGTCAGACTTTTTTTAGACCCTTATTCCAGTGATGTGAATTTAATAAAATTATTTTTTTATCTGCTGCACATGTACTAGTACTAGCACTGTTTACCCTGCTGATACCACTGATTTACAGCTTTTTGTGAACACTGTGCATAGGTAGAAAGCTGAGGTGACGATGGAGTTATGGACATCATGAATATGGAGGACTACATGGCAGCAGACTTACTAGTCCTCTAGTGATAATCTCATACTGATAAAAGAGTGATTTTATGAAAACTACTACAAACTGCCCAGTAAGTGACACATAGCTGGAATCAGGTTCTCAGTCTCTACATTATACTTCTCTCAGATTAGCGGCGTTTATGGTCGATCACCACTCAATTCTCATATATGGGACTGATGGACAGGCTATCTCTGTCAGTACTATAAATGTGCATGGAGAAACAATTGAACATGTACTTGATTGCCCCATTCATAAAGAGGATATCTGAGCTTCTATTCTCGGGATCAGTGCAAGTCCCAACAGTCGTACCCCTGGGTTCATATATTTATCACCCATGCAGAGGCTGTAGTGATCTGTAGCAGAAAATTATATGCTAATATAAAGATTAGTGAAAAAGTCAATCAGCACAGACTGTTGTGACTAATATGTCTAGGTTCATTAAAAAAAAGTAAAGATTCACTTAAAAATTGGTGAAATTCAAAGTTTTGAAATAAAGGGTTTACTAAAGGAGATTAATTCACATGATTGCACTTTATCCATAAATCACTACTTAAAAATAATAAGAAATTACAATTTTCTAGTTCAAATTTTAATTTCAGCTTGCTTCCGTGCTTGTGACATTTTTCTTTCTAGATGCATTTTCACTGCCAATGTTCTACTAGTAGATTCTCATGTTATTTTAGTCAACTTCTGTAATATCCACATCATCATTTTTTTACTTTAATGTCTCCATCATATTTATGACAATGAGTGACTACAATAATAAACATAAGAGGGAAACTCACGGACACTGACCTGTGCTTGTCCGCCACTGTGCAGGGGGGCATGTGGTGACGTCTGGTGGTGTGACTGATGTGGGTGCAGATGTGAATGAGAGTGATGATGAGGATGTCCTTGGTGATGAGGTTGAGAATGGGGATGATGTGCTTGCTGCTGGTGCTGCTGATGAGAGTATGGGTGATGTTGCGTCAGATTTTGATGCTGATGAGGATGAGAGTGCATATGATGATGTGGAGTCTGTTCCTGCCGGGAGCTCATCATTTCCATCATGTGTCCCATTGAATTCATATTTCCGTTAGATATAGTTCCAGGGTGATGGGATAAAGCTGCTTTTAATCTCTATAGAGAGAAGAAAATATTAATGAATAATCATAACATTAACATAATTATAGAAACATATGACTATACAAATCCAGCAAAATTATTATTATTATTTATTATTATAGCGCCATTTATTCCATGGCTTGATATCAAGGACATAAGTTAAAGGACTGACAAGACATGTACTGTAGGTACTGGGTGACGTAAGAGGAACCAATGAGAAAATTATAGAAAATGATAGACCTGGGAGAAACTACCGCATTTCATACAAATGACTGATCTATAACTCCATTCATGAACATCTTTTTTCATTTTTTTGTTGTGTTTTTGATGAAAACAAACGAAAAATAAAGAATTCAAAATAAGTAAATATAATACAAAATTACTTTGTGCCATTGCTGTAACTGTTGGTGAAAGGATCTGCTTATGCGAGCTGCTGAAGTATACAGTTACATATATACAGTATATGTACCCATTAGCATTCATGCAAATCCATTTTTCTCCATCAATTTGCGTTGCCGGCAATTTCTCTTATGGAATGACAGCTCAACCAATTCAATCAAGAGATTTATTACTCAAAGTTAAAATCTAGTGGAGGAGTTAAAGCAATCTATCCACGATAAACTGTATAGCCCCTTAATGAGATGACTACTGTACTTGCATTCTAAACAGTCTGTGTTTATAAAATGTAACCTGAATGTGAACTGGGGTCTGGAAAATCCTAATCTGTAAAGTGACTGATTGCTGATCTCTCAACGTGCTCCATATGTTCAATATTATGTTAGAATAATGACCTCAAATTACATTGATACACTCTGCCAAAACATTAGAGCTCTGTATTGCTTCTCATAGGCTAATTATAGAGTAGATATTCTCCTCTGTAATATTAAATTACATTACCTAGCAATGTTGAAGACCACCATACCTGACATTACTTGAAAGGCTCAAATGTAAACTCCCTGATATCTGTGTAAATACATTTTTATTAGATTTTCATACACAAATGAACTTAACATTAGGTTTACTTAAAGGTGCATAAAATGTTATAGTAATACAAAGATTTGATTATTTTATAAGATTAGTAATATTTCGAAGAACCACTAATGGTGATTAAAGGGAACCTGTCACCCCCCCAGGGCCTTTTTAAGTAAAAGAGCCACCTACAGCAGCACTAAGGCTGCACTCTGTGAAGGTGGCTGCTAGGTTTCCAGCCCCCGACTCCTCTCCTTGCGATGTCACTGACACTTCGTGTATTGGTGGCTTCAGATCGCGCCCTGCAATGTGTTATTATGTATTCACACTGTGGGGATGGGAATCTGGCACCTGCGCAGTGGGGATCTCTGCACCTGCCCCTCATCTCCCTTCACTGCTTTCCTCAGGCGCCAGATTCCCAGCCCCGCAGTGTGAATACATCATAACACACTGCGGGGCGGGATCTGGGGACGCCAATACACAAAGCCCCGGTGACGTCGCAAGGAGAGGAGGCGGGGGCCGGAAACAAGAGGTGATTGACACTGCTGATACCGCTGACACAGGGGGGAGAAGACATACCTCCCTGACACAATAGAGGTATGTCAGACAGATTATAAAAGTGTATACTGTACTTCAGCGTTCCTAGCAATCAGAAACATAAGAGCCACCTTCACAGAATGCAGGCTTAATGCTGCTGAAGGTGTCTCTTTTACTTAAAAAGGCCCTGGGGGGTGACAGGTTCCATTTAAGGTTATGTTCACACATTGCTTTTTTGCTTCTTTTTTCTGCAACCAAAGTCGGATGTCTTGGCAGTAAAAAAGCTGTGGACATAAAGCATGTTTTGCTGACTTTTTGTTTCTTTTCTTGCTGCATTTATCAGGATCCCAAAGTTCAGCTTTGCTTCCAACACACAAGCATGAACAATGCAAGGTGTTAGGCCAGGGCCGGCTCCAGGATTTTATGGGCCCCGGGCGAAAGAGCCTCAGTGGGCCCCTTTAACACAGACCACGATTCATGATGCACAGATACGGCAGAGAAATATGGGTACAGTACAATGCCAAACACTTCACTTCTTCCATTACATGAGTGATATCTATTGTAAACTCTACAATAGCTCAAAAACCGCCAAATCCTCACAGCGCACAGTACAGACCGGACAGTACAGTCCTGCATACAATATTATGGGCACCACAGTCTCCCCTCATCACCCATATAATACCCCATGCAGGATGTCACCCCCCATATAATGCTCCATACAGAATACTGGACCCAAAATAATGCTCCATACAGAATACTGGACCCAATATAATGCTCCATACAGGATACTGGTCCCATATAATGCTCCATACAGGATACTGGTCCCCATATAATGCTCCATACAAAATATGGAGCTCTCCTCTGCGCTGTACTGCGTTCTGCACTGTTACAGCTCAGGAAAGGGCGCTGTGGAAAGACTCCCCATTATCATCATGATTGCCTTCCCATCATCATCAATGCCTGCCCATCATCATCATCTTCTCCCCATCATCAATGCCTGCCCATTATCATCATCTTCTCCCCATCATCATCAATGCCTCCCCATTATCAGCAATGCCTGCCCATCATCATCTCCTCCCCATCATCATCAATGTCTGCCCATCATCATCTTCTCCCCATCATCAATGCCTGCCCATTATCATCATCTTCTCCCCATCATCATCAATGCCTCCCCATTATCAGCAATGCCTGCCCATCATCATCTTCTCCCCATCATCAATGCCTCCCCATTATCAGCAATGCCTGCCCATCATCATCTTCTCCCCATCATCAATGCCTCCCCATTATCAGCAATGCCTGCCCATCATCACACACAGACAGCACACAAGCACTCTCTCACATACATACATACACACACACACATACATACACACACACAAGCACCGCACTACATACACACACAGAGACACACACACAGAGACGTCTTACCTGTTCAGCGTCCCCGCGCTCTGTGCCACAGCCGGCCGCTGAATGATGACGTCATTCAGCGGCCGGCTGTGAGAGGAAGCGCCGGCGCCCCCTGGAGCCCGGAGCTGCGGCAGCGGAGGCACGGGAGAGGTAAGTATTGTTGCCAGCTGCTGCCGGGGCCCTGAGCAGGCGGGGGGGGGCCAGTGGCGGCGCTGACACCGCTCTCCGCGCGGGGGTGCCAGACTGCGAGTGGGCCCCCCTGCCTGCTCAGGGCCCCGGCACTGGCCCGGGTGTGCCGGGTGCTGACGCCGGCCCTGTGTTAGGCCATCAGTACAAGACATGCGGAAACCATAAAATATATTTGGAAAAAAAGGGCAAATTGATCAAATTATTTAGTGGAAAAGGATTTTTATGTCTGAAAAAAACTATTTGTATGACTATTCTGAACACAAAATTCCATGAAAAAATACAGAATTACAAATGTAGCGAGATCGCTGTGTGTGACAGGGGCTTAAGACATTGGCAGAGCATTTTGGAGGGTGGACACTGTCACACATAGGTTAGGGCCATTGAGTTGGTCAGGCATTGTTCAATTTCACACATTAGGCCGGGATCACACATGTGACGAAAACGTCCGGGAGTGGAGTGCGCGGCTGCATGTAGTTCTATGCAGCCGCTCGCTCCACTCCCGAGTGCCGGCGCCAGAGCTGGGATTTCACATGCGAGCGACGGACGTGTGTGATCCCAGCCTTAGTCAGGCAATGTTTAGTTTTACGTATTGGTCAGCCATTGAATTGCTGGGCAATTGTTTACGTTAACATAATTTAATTATACTGTGTGAATCCTAACTGTCATTCTCAGGTGAGGACACCAAGACATTTAGGTTTAAACTTGAGAAAATCACAAAAATAAATGGGTTTCACATCCTGCTGTACCTGCTTTTTTCACTAAAAACACAGCAAAAACTGATGACCACGTTTTTTGTTGCGTTTCTGCTACTTTTTGGCATTTACAGCCTTACACCATGTCCTCCATGTCTCTGGTTTTCACTGTCTCCTGTTGCGCACATTTTTTTGGCCACGTCACTCCAGGCCTGTTTTTTTGGCTTGACTAGGCCTTGGACATCGGTGCACCCAACCTGTCACTTGAGCAAAACTCAAGGCCTTATTGAGCCGGAAGACCTGGCCAGGAGTGAAGAGGCCGAAGAGAAAGGGGAAGGTGAAAAGAAGAGATGTGGTGGACCAGACGGCAGGCTGCAGGGGAGAGGATTATTATTTTTTTTTAATCATCTGCTGGCCCTCTACAGTTCAGCAAAATAGTGGCTGTAGCAATTTTGCTGAATTTGTGCAGAGCGAATTGCAAAAAATCTCTATTTTGGGAAATAAATTTTTTATTGAAAAATTTAAGGTGATTCAATTCCACTTAAATAAATTTGCTCATCTCGTACTGTAGATACAGTTTATCCTGCCCTTTAACCAACAGCCAATGTCATTTTCTATAAAAAAAAAGTTTTTGAAATCATTTTTTTCTGTTATTTTTTAATAAATATGGTTCCACGATTGAGGAGGGCACAAATAAATGCTGTTTTATCCCAATATGTGCGCTTGTAGTAATTGCCAGTTGTTGCAGTGCAGAGTTGTAGGATATAAATTGTTCCAGTCTTATAATTGTTTTTACAGAAATACAATAATCATTTTGGATAGAAAAAAAATCATGATGTATGCCAACTTCAGTACTTGTAAAAGCAATTAAAACTGTTTTTTATGGCAAGTATCAAATGTCACCTTGAATCTTTTTAAGCACTGACTAGTGTGTAATAGATGTTAACTGCAAAACCATTTTTTTCCTGCTTCCACAGTTTATGGACTATGCTTTGGCCTGGAGAGTAACATTTATCTTTATATATGCAATTTCCTGAGGTGGTTTGCAAAAAATAGCAATTCCACACCATGTTGTTATTATAACAGGAGATGTGGCATTGATAACTAGAGTACTCCTAAAATGCCCAGCACGGGTATAAGCAATGCTGTATGCTCCTCGAAATAGGAAAATATAGAGTTTTCATATTTTATTTTATTTTATTTTTATCAAGGAGATGATAAAAATCCACTTTCAACTGACTACTGTCTCCGGCTTGACAAAATGCATCAACAATTTGCCAGAGAAGTCACAGGCGAGAAGAGCATTGTGTTTTTTTATTATTATTTTTATTTAGCACAACCAAATTAAAAATTATACCAGGACAGAAAGAATCAATCCAATGTATGGAAATATGAAAAGTTTATTAAATATAATGTTAAGAACAATGGGTGACGACAATCCCGTAGATGCAGACAAAAGTTAAAAATGTTGGGTGTGCTGCTGTGGGAAACATCCACTAACGTTATATAAGTATGTATACACAGGACAAAGTCAGTGCACAGTAAATCATAGAAACAGATGAGAAACACATACATATGGATTATTATTCCACAGTATAAAAGAATATATATACAGTATATCTAAAGGTCAGTTTCCATAGTGGAAATTTTTATTTAGCCGAAATTTGCAGACAAATCTGCCCAAATTCAATGCTATTAGGCTACGTTCAGACAACCGTATTTTCAGCCTGACCATGAGTGCTGGCCATGGAAAAACTGACAAAGCACGGACAGCACTAGGATCAAAGTTGTTCAGTTTGGTTGCTCAGATGACTGTTTTTTTTAATAGACCAAATATCTGCGTAAAAAAAAACACACCATGCGCTATTCTTTTCTGTGTTTTGGATGAGACTCGCTTATTGGATGCATAAAAGAATCGAATTCACCGTATCGTATAGCATCAAAATAGTCCTGATGAAGGCACTGTCCCCGCCATCTTGATACTTCTTGTATATCATAATCAATGCTGACATATAAAAACAAATGACATACGGATGCAATAAGGATTGCATACAGATGACAGACAGATCACAAAATGGATGAAATACTGTCCATTTTTCCTGGATGAAAATCAGACAATTTATTATACTCTTGTGTGAACTTAGTCTTACCGCAGCATATCCTTAGCCACCTGAGTACAATATCCCATTTATTGCAGCTGCCAGAAAGTGCACACATCCAAGTGCAGTCAATGCTGGAAGGATGCGTGTACCTCTAATATTGGTAAAGCATTTAAAACGATAATTCAAATATTCGGGCAGATTTACTATTCAAAATGCATGAGAATTCCGACTCAAATTCAGTCACATTTATTTGTTTTACACATTTTTTGAACCTTACTTGACAATGGGGCATGGTTTAAGGTTCACAACATTATGCCAACATTTTGGTGCAAAAAAACTGATCTAAAGTAAACCGACCAAGAAGAGACTAAAGCTAGAAAAATGCGTCTAAACGTACAGCACAGACCAAACGTTTGAACACACCTTCTCATTCAAAGATTTTTCTGTATTTTCATGACTATGAAAATTGTAGAATCACACTGAAGGCATCAAAACTATGAATTAACACATGTGGAATTATACATTACACTTTACAAAAAAGTGTGAAACAACTGAAAATATGTCTTATATTCTAGGTTCTTCAAAGTAGCCACCTTTTGCTTTGATTACTGCTTTGCACGCAGAAAAGGTGAACGGCTGGACTCTACATGCCTGGTTCCCACCGTGAAGCATGGAGGAGGAGGTGTGATGGTGTGGGGGTGCTTTGCTGGTGACACTGTTGGGGATTTATTCAAAATTGAAGGCATACTGATCCAGCATTACTACCACAGCATCTTGCAGCGGCATGCTATTCCATCCGGTTTGCGTTTAGTTGGACCATTATTTTTTTTCAACAGGACAATGACCCCAAACACACCTCCAGACTGTGTAAGGGCTATTTGACCAAGAAGGAGAGTGATGGGGTGCTACGCCCGATGACCTGGCCTCCACAGTCACCAGACCTGAACCCAACCGAGATGGTTTGGGGTGAGCTGGACCGCTCACCGCTTCAATTTTAAATAAATCCCAACAGTGTCACCAGCAAAGCACCCCCACACCATCACACCACCTCCTCCATGCTTCACGGTGGGAACCAGGCATGTAGAGTCCATCCGTTCACCTTTTCTGCGTGCAAAGCAGTAATCAAAGCAAAAGGTGGCTACTTTGAAGAACCTAGAACATAAGACATATTTTCAGTTGTTTCACACTTTTTTGTAAAGTGTAATGTATAATTCCACATGTGTTAATTCATAGTTTTGATGCCTTCAGTGTGATTCTACAATTTTCATAGCCATGAAAATACAGAAAATCTTTGAATGAGAACGTGTGTCCAAACTTTTGGTCTGTACTGTACGTAAAATGTATCATCCAGTATGAACCTCAGTGATAAATTTTCACATTTAGTCTAATTCTAAGCTGTGTAAATTTGAGACAGTATTACTAAATTGTTTTCCTTCTACAGACTAACAACTAATATATACATTTATAAAACTGAACATGAGGTTTTTAGTGTAACTTTGTGATCTGACTGTATGAAGCCCACTATCACGCCACAGTGAACCTCTCAGCGGGTCCCTAGCCTAAAGGTGCAGGAGACTGCAAGAAGAATGCCGCCTATTTTCATTCCTAGCTATGTGGAAGGTGAGTTTTTCACATCCATTCCCTTGGTGTTGGTGCAGTGTGGCGGCCATTGTTGCTGTGCTTATGGGGTGGTGCGGTCTGCAGTCATGGAGACTCAACCTTGCAACATGGATGCTGTGAGGCACCAGGTCACCCGCTCTGCTGGTGAACTGTCACTGTGACGGTGGTTTGCACACGGCGTGGCACCTTTTAGGCTAGGGGCCCATTGAGAGGTTCACTGTGACGTGGTAGTGGGCTTCATACAGTCCAATTATAATGTTACACTAAGAATCTCACGTTCAGTTTTGTAAATTTTTGCCTAGAGGCATTATATCAATGTATGGCTTTTGGATGTGTGGTCCATGTCTCTTGCTACCATGCTTTAATATAACTAATTCCTTTGCGCATCTTGCCCATGTACATTTAAGTCAGGGTGCGTGTGTATGGAGCAGATGGCCACTGTGATAAAAAGCCGTCCTCTGCCTGTAAAAACCAATGTTAACCACAATCACTGCTTTTAACTATTTAAATGCCGATATCAAACGTTGCCAGCTGCACTTAAATCGCGCAATTGCTGATGACATTCTCTCCGACATTCACTGACCCCAGCAACTCAATCGCATGGAACTGATGGTTACCATGGTAGCCGAGGGCCTATAATAGAAGGGTCCTGTCACCGCCATCTTTATACTCCTCTGACGCTATAGCCTGAGCCTCGAAGGAGACTGTGATTTATACTATATACTACAATGGTGTAAAAAAAACCTAAAGAATAAAGAAAAATATCAGTTTCCAAAATGTAAAAAAAATTCACAGCGGGTATGAGATTTCCATAAATCCCATCAATTTTGCTTTAAGGCTATGTGCACACGTTGCAGTTTTTCCACTTTTTTTCGCGGCAAAAACGCTTAAAAAACGCATGAATTAAGCATCCTATTATTTAGAATGAATTCTGCAATTTTTGGGCACATGGTGCGTTTTTTTCTGTGCAAAAAACGCATTGCGGAAAAAAAAGCAGCAAGTTCATTAATTTTGCGGAAAACTAGCGTTTTCCCCGCTATATTATTGAGCTAGAATGTTCAGGAAAAATTTGCGGTAAAAACGTGCAAAATCCGTGCAAAAATGCACCAAAAACGCATGCGTTTTTTCCACGAAAAAGTCCGGTTTTTCTCAGGAAAATTCTGCACACATTCCTGAACGTGTGCACTTAGCCTAACTGTAAGGCTAAGTGCACACGTTGAGGTATTCTTAGCGTTTTTGCCACAAAAAATCGCAGCAAAAACGCTTACCCAGCGCAACTCATTATATCCTATGGGATTCCGCAATGATGTGCACATGCTGCGCTTTTTTCTGTGATCCAATCGCATTGCGGAAAAAAAAGCAGCATGCTCATTATTTTTCCGGAATCACGGCGATTACGTCGCCATAGGAATGCATTGAACTGCTTACTTTCTGCATGTGGCTATGCCAACCATGCGCAAAGTAAGCGGTTCATGTGCGGATGGTACCCAGGGTTTGGAGGAGAGGAGACTCTCCTCCGGGCCCTGGGTAACATATCCCTGTGAAAACAAAAATTAAAATAAAAAATAATGATATTCTCACCTTCTGGCGGCCCCCGCAGCTTTCCCGCTCCTCAGCGACGCTCCCGGCCAATCCCGTTCCCAGTAATGCATTGCGAGAATCACCCCAGATGGCGTAGCGGTCTTGCGTGATGCTACGTCATCTGGGGTCATTGTCGCTATGCATCCCTGGGAACGGGATTGGCCGGGAGCATCGCTGAGAGGCGGGAAGGCTGCGGGGGCCGCCGCAAGGTGAGAATAGCATGATTTTTTATTTTTTTTACATTAGATCTTTCTACTATTGATGCAGCACAGGCAGCATCAATAGTAAAATGTTGGTCACACTTGTCAAACACTATGTGTGACTCGTGTGACCAACCTGTCAATCAGTTTTCCAAGCGATGCTACAGATCGCTTGGAAAACGCTAGCATTCTGCAAGCTAAGATTACGCTTGCAAAACGCTAGTTTTTAGCGGGAATACGCATACCAAAAAAAAAGTGTATTTCCCGCGGCAGGGAGATGTGGAAATACCACTGCAAATCCGCAACGTGTGCACTTAGCCTAAGACATTGCATTTATTGAGCTGTAGAAATATGCAACGTCAAAAACTCATCAGAAACTCATTAGAGGTTGATAAATCTTCTGTGCTGCACAACTGTAATAAGTTTCCTGGGGGTAACCTAATAACTGGATATTCACTTTAATACAATCCTACACGTTTTCTGTTGTTATACAAAATTCCAAAATAGATGTTTTTGAATAGTTTTAGTTTATCTTGTAAAATAAGGGATAAAATCAGATAAATGAAGTGTTAAGTTGTATGAGCTACATTAGGTGGGGGACCCTGAAGTAATGACAATGGCAGAATATATGTAATAAGCATTCCTGTCACTATGTGTTACAATCAAGCATACCGAGAACCATATAAAAAACCTGACACGCAGCTGGTTTAAGTCAAGAGGGGGATTTGAATTAGGTCTATGTGTAGCTCAGAAACTCCCAGCTCTCACTCCCCAGTGGAAGGGTGGTCCAGCTGCCTCGGAAATAAATTGCGTTAAAAAACTTCTATTTACCTCTCCCAGTCCCCATAGTGCTACTCTCACTCAGCTGCAATCGAAACTAGGCGAAAGCACACAAATACTTTAGTGACAAACTATAGGACATGAGATAGGAATTTGTATTCTTACGTAATGTTTTGTCATGGAAATAAGTAAATAGATTTGTCAAAAAGTTTCATACTAACAAAAAGGTTTTTTTGATGATTGATAAAATGGCAGTTTGAGGTTCCATTCACTGAATTTTTGCAGAATATTATCAGACTTGTAAGAAACATAGTTTTGTGCTCGTTTCCCATACATAAATACTTTCTATTTATTTGTAATTGTTTTTCTTTGTATGAAAAGCCCATTGGAAAATGTATGGAAAAAAATCACACTTAGAAATTAAAAAAAAAATAATTAAAAGTGTGAAACAACATCACAACTAAAAAATTATGCAGGACTCAAAAATTGACCCAAAGTGATAAAAATAAGGTTACAAAAAATGTCATTGTTTACATTGTCATATTTTCTTGGTGATTGAAAAGAAGTGGCCATAGCGTTTTTTTCTGCTTGGGGTGATCCCAAAAATAACCAGATAATGTGGTGCAAAAACGACAACATTTTTGCATAAAAAATAACTGATTAAACACTCTTCGGCATGTACAATAAATGTGAGCCATTTTTGCTGGATTGAAAATGCCGTAGCAAAATCCCCAGAGGTATTATAATTGCGTATTCAGTAAGGTTACATGGGTTGTCAATATTAGATTCTTGGACAATCCATTTAATTTGCAACTTTCGCCATTTGCATTGGGTGAAATCCACGGTAGCATCCATCGCGCCACTCTATTTACACAATGGATATTCTTTGCAGCAAAGTGTGAGATTTTTTTTTTAAAGAGCCGTTACTGTAATACACAGTGGCTTTTGTGACCTCCGTGTGCTGCACATATGCCCAGTGGGCGCATACCCTTAAATCCCCAAAAATAAAAATTCAATACTATTCATTACAAAAAAAAATACAAATTTGGCCACTGAATGCATTTCTGTTTGAAAAGAAAAACTGAATTTACAAAGCAATAACTACAAAAAGTATATAACATATTTGTTTAGAATTTTTTAATTTTTCTTCATTATTTTATTCAAATGCAGACATATAGTGGATTTTTTTTTGGGGGGGAGGCTGTATTACAGGAAGAACAGGAAAATATGTCCATAGCGGCACCATATGTCACCAAGTGGTATATATCATTTGTAGGCTTTAGGCACAATGGCAGTGTTCTGGGTATTTTGTCACCAGTTTTCTTTTAAAAGCAGGAATAAAACGTATGTGAAGTTTTTAATGAATTGGCAAATAAGTGAGCGGCATTTAAAGTTAAAACTTATTTTCAGTATTTTTTTTTTACTTTGCAGTCAATGTATGAATTCTTCATATAGAAATAAATGTGTTCTCCAGATATATTATTTTGTGAGGGATGGGTGCGTGTCCTTAGAAGTTGTATGTCCGTTATCACATATCTCTACATGAACCATCAAGGTCTTACTACAATAGAGTTTCTGAAAATTAAATACACTTACAAAATCGTTATTGCTTTCTTTTAGCGAGATCAATTGCTTTCTCTGTTTAGAACTCACCAAACCCATCAAGGATAAAATAAATTGTTTGCATTTAGTCCACCGGCAAGGGAATTGACTTTATTTGTTTTAATTGTAAAAATCTGTTCTACTTAAGTGAGGAAAAAAAAAAAGAAACCTAAGCTGTGATGCCGAGAGTGGACGTGCTTTGGTTTATTTCAACTCACACTGGGACTATATGAAAAAGTGATAGATTATATTTTTTATGTCTGCTTTCTTGGCTCATAATGTGTGTAATTTGTAGGTCTGATTTAAAAAAAAAATGCAATAAAATCTTGAAAAAAAATGTTAGAGTTACTTGTATTGCACTGAATTGGCAAGTGTTAAATGTAATGTGTTTGGTGCTTCGATAACATTAGAACAAAAGAGAAAAATAATGTCCTTTGTCAAATGCTACATTCCTGCGAAAAGCTAATTTCACCTCCTGGAATTTGTAATGTGGTCACATCATTTTGGATTGGGGGGAAGCTGATGGTTTCCCAATACAACACTTTAGTTAGCAACACAAAACATAACAAAACACTGCCACAAGTGAAATCCCTATGCAGGCAGAGGTCCAGGATGAGAACAGTGATTCCCAAATCTAGGCAAGCAGTGTGCATTTCAATGGAGCCACACACGCTTTCAATTAGCTCTTGGATGGAAGAGTTTTGCAGCCTTCAATTCTTTAGCCCTGCACATGACTACAATCTGCTCCTCTTGGGAGTAATCTATACTCACCGGGGAAGGGATGCTGCAACAGAACTTTTGCAAGGAGACATGTACTGAAAGCTGCCAAGTAGTTGCAAGCACATTTCTAATACTATTATTCTATCATTATCATATTTATTACATTTTACTCATTTATTTTAGTTATTATATTACATTTATTATTATGCTGTTATTTCTAAATATTGTTATTTTTAATCAAAACAAAAACAAACAAAAATATTAATAAGAAAAAAGAATTATTCAGCACGAAGGACTTGAGGAGAATTAGAGGAAAAGTGGCTGCACCACACGCAACCAAAAATCAGGTGTGGTGCTGTATCTAGAATGAAGTATTCAACTATCACTGATATTTTACAAAAATACACAGACTATATTAAAAGTTAAGTAACTTTGTAAATTATTTGCTTTTCGTAGACTTTGTATACATCTACGTTGGTGCTTTTGTAGGAGGCTCAGACTTGGATTCTGTCATTTTTACTGGAAGAAATAGACACGATGGCAGAAATCCAAATGGACCTGTTTATAGTCAATGGGTTCCATCGTGGACGGTTTGTGACCAGTGTTTGACTGATCCATCTTCTGCATGAGTCTGTTTTCTGTTCCTAAGGATTTCCTAATGCAAATGAGAACAAAGCCTTATCTTGGGCTATTATTACATGAATATTAACAAAAAATTGGACACTCTTTTGGACTCCTACCAGAGAGAAGGGTTTTGTGGGAGCTCATATGACAGACAGTAGTTATGGTCTAATGCTGGCCATACACATGACATAACTGTTGGCCAAACATTCATTCGGTAGACAGCTATCTCTCATGACTCCTCCAAAGACATATCACACCTATCACAGACATATCATGACTCCAAAGAGTGTTCATGTGTTTTCAACAGGGAAAAGAAGAAACAAAAGGATCGACTATTGAAATTCCAAAGGACCAATCCTTTCTAAACCAACATCATTTGTTGGGGCAGAGTCCAGTGACCCCCATACATATCAGATGGCCATCTGGTACTGCAAAAATCCTCAGGTTCAGCCGACTTTCATCTATGTCTTTCGGGACTTAACAATAATGGAGCTTAACCATTTGCTGGAAAAAAAATTGGCAGAAGTATTATATATAATATTTTTTTATGAATGGAGAATACAACATGAAATCACTTCATACAGTAAAGCTAAGTATGGTTCATTAAAGAGGGGCAGAGGGGAAACCAACACCAGGATCTTTAACTTTGCCTAGTAAAAATGGCCACTATAAAATGGGCTCATTTTGGTCTTTGCTATGTGACCCTCTTATTTCCATGCAAGCCTATGCATACAATATACAGCTTCTTCTGCTTATTAAGGTACATGAGTTGGTAAAGTACGCCATAAATGCAAGCAATGGCCACTATTTGATAGCCTGGCATATTTCTAGGGATTGTAATACTAAGAGTTTGATGTCTTGTTTCTCTTTCTTAGTCCTAGTTAGGGATGAGTGGACCCGTGGAAGTTCTGGTTCTGGTACCCGAATCAAACTCTATATTAAAGTTTGGTTTGGGTACCAGAACTGTACCCAAACTTGCAACAGAACCTGAACCCAATTAAAACAATGGGAACTCAAACTTTTGAGCTGGAAAAACATCTCTTGCTTCAACGGACTTCCCCAGGAACTCCGAAAATTGCAACCAACTTTTGAGAGAAGTCCGTGTTTGATGATTAGCACCGGACACTAACTGTCCAGTACAATTCCCAAAGTTTTAAGTTCACGTTCATCTCATCTCTAGACCTAGTATTCAATCTGATGTTCTAAAAAACAAGTGTCAAACATATTATTCTTCACTACTTACCTTTTAATTATAATTCTGTTGCTAAATAAACTTTAGAGATTTAGGGAATGGCTATCATTCACATAAAGCCCCCTCCCCCCTCTGCTTCTTTCCTATTATAATTTGAGGAACTGTTTACAGTAGACTTTTCTTGGCTATCCTACAGCATGAAACAGATGTTGAATATGAACAGCTAAGGTTAGATTAAACATAGTAAACGCCAATCAGTATCCAACAACTATATATTTGAAGCTAGAAATTATGCTCGGCTTCTATATAAGCTTAACTATGTATGATAAAAAGCAATAATAAAAAAAGGATCACTAATGTGCGAGACAAGCTTATTATAAATCCTAGCAAGAGGAGGCCGACAGCTGCTTGGCAAAAAGCAAGGTAGACTACTAGAAAATAGACACTGAAGAACTGAACTAATGAACCACATCTTAAGAATTTTGGTAACAAGTATTTGATATGTATTAACCACAGTCTAACATCAGAAAAATCCTGGCATAAAGTCATGTGATCAATAAGTGCCATAGTGTTTCACTACTGGCGAGAGACTTAATATTCCCATTATGAGCAAGTCTAAAGGGTATGCCACACTAAACAAGAACGCTAACGAGATTGCTAAAAAACGCCACTATTTAGCGATCTCGTTAGTGACGTTGTTGTGTGTGGCATGTAGCAACGACGTGGCCCCTGCTGTGATCCTGCTGTGATCTCGTTCATCGTTCTCATCGTTCCGGACCCTATTTTGATCGTTGGCGTCCCGCTGGTGAGCATATATCGCTGAGTGTGGCACCTTTTTGTGAGCGATGTGCGGTGTTTTTGTACCGCCGAAGTCGTTAAGGAGATCGCTAACCGCGATAGCGTCCTTAACGACATCGCTAAATTAGGCAGCTATTAGCGATATTGAAACGATCCTGCTAGCGATCGCATTAGTATGCGTCGTTATCGTGATCGCTAGCGGGAACGTTTAGTGTGGCAGTACCTTCAGACAGGTCTTTCACAATAGCAAGCATTTCTCTGTGAGATCAAGCCAAAACAGCAGGAGTGTAGCATTCATTCTAACATGTGCAAATGGCAAAAACTTTGAAGAGGGAAGTGAGAATTAAGTTCTAAATGTTCCATAAGACTATGCTGGGAAAGAAGGAATTTTACAATTTATTCCACCAAAAGAATAATTGAGGACACAAGAACGTTCAGGGTACTTTTGTTGTAAATGACAAAAGACTTTTTAGAAAATGCATGTTAAAATATATAGATACAGTATACATAATTGCTAGTATTTAAATCTACATACCTACTCTAAAATATTAGATATTTATAGATAGAATACAGATTATAGATGGATAGAATATTAGATGAGTATTAGAATGAGGTTCCATATTATGTTTCAGTCATTCTAAATGATATATAACTAGTTTTATAGTCTTGCATTATGGTGCTGATTATGTATGCAAATTGCCTCTTCAGAAAAAAAGAGGACTTGAACTCTATACCGCCACCTGTTGGAAGTAGCGATCCTACAAGTGCTGATTATAGTGACAGTTTGTATTTTCCGTGGGTAGAGTATTTTTTTAGTTTGTATCCATTTTTGAAATATATTATGTCCCTCAAGAAGTAATTTACTTTTTTTTATAATTTTGCAGAATTCCACTTAACTTTGGACTTCCATAGGAACCCCACTCATCAGTCACTGGAAAAGCTAATCTAGGTATGGTTAAAGGGATTCTATCACCACGTTTGACCTTTGTAGACTATTAATATTGGCATACAGGTTATAGACTGCTGTGTGTCTCATATCAGATGCCTTGTTGCTGAGAAATCATCTTTTATCACTTTATATAAATGACCTCTTCCAGGCTCTGGGGAGGACGCTGCCTGGAGATAACTCTGCCTTCAGAGATTATTTTACATGAAGGTGGAGTTACCAGTGAGACAAGAAAGTAACACAGAACAGGAGAAATGACATTTGTCTTCTTGCAAACAAATTTTTTGCTTCTCTATCAGCTCTGCTGGATTGCTACAATATTGCAACCCTGTCTGCCTGTGAAACTGAAGCTAAGCTGAGAGGATCCTGCAGATTTGTCAGCTATGATCACAGACAGCTCTGCAGTGAGATCAGGAGAGTGGAGAGTGGCCATTACACATCACACTGGTAACACTGGGAACTATTATACATCACACTGGTAACTCCGCCTCCTAGTTAAAACAAGCTGTGGAGGCAGAGTTGTCTATCAGGCACCATCCGCACCGGAACCTGGAAGAGGTCATTTATATAAAGTGATAAAAGATGATTTCTCAGCAACAACACATCTGATATGAGACATAGAGGTAGGACTGTTTTCAGCAGTCTATAACCTGTATGCCCATATTAATAATTTAGATACCGTATATACTCGAGTATAAGCCACCCGAGTATAAGCCGACCCCTAATTTTGCCACAAAAAAATGGGAAAACTTATTGACTCGAGTATAAGCCTAGGGTGGGAACTGCAGCAGCTACTGGTAAATTTCAAAACTAAAAATAGATGCCAATAAAAGCAAATTTAATTGAGACATCAGTGGGTTAAATGTTTTTGAATATCCATATTTAATCAGGAGCCCCATATAATGCTCCATACAGTTCATGATGGCCCCATAAGATGCTCCATACAAAATACGCCCCATATAATGCTGCACAAAGGTTAATAATGGCCCCATAAGATGCTCCATAGATTATGCCCCCATAAGATGCTGTATAGATTATGCCCCAATAAGATGCTCCATAGATTATGCGTATATGATGCTCCATAGATTATGCCCCCAAAAGATGATCCATATATTTTATGCCCCCATATGATGCTCCATAGATTATGCCCCCATAAGATGCTCCATATATTTTATGCCCTCATATGATGCTCCATAGATTATGACCTCATATGGTGCCGCTGCGAATGAAAAAAAAGACATATTCACCTCTCGTCGCTGGGGGGTCAGGTGCCGGTGTCACCGCTGGCTCAGGCCCCCAGCACCTGTGATATTCACCTATCCCCATTCCCCCGCTGTGTGCCGCTGTGTTTTCTGGGTCCTCTGGCTGTGAATGTTCAGGCAGAGGGCGCAACGCTCACTAACCACGTCATCGCGCCCTCTGACCTGAACGTCACAGCCAGAGGACGTGAGGACAGAGCGGTGCGCAGCGGTGGAACGGGACAGGTGAATATCGCATGACTCCCCCCGTTCTCCCCGTCATACTTACCACCTCCTGGTGCGTCTCTGCAGCCCCTGCTTCTCCCATTGTCTCCGGCGCCGCAGCATTTCCTTCCATCAGCGGTCGCGTGGTACCGCTCATTAAAGTCATGAATATGCGCATATTCATGACTTTAATGAGCGGTACCACGTGACCGCTGAATACAGGCGCCGGAGACCATGGGAGAAGCAGGGGGGCTGCAGAGACCGCGCCAGGAGGGGGTGAGTATATATGATAGCCACGCTCCCCCTCCCCTGCCGATCCCCTGGTATATGACTCGAGTATAAGCCGAGAGGGGCACTTTAAGCCCTAAAAATGGGCTGAAAATCTCGGCTTATACTCGAGTATACACGGTAGGTCAAATGTGGTGTCAGATTCCCTTTAAGACCCAGCAGTCCTGCCATACTGGGGGTATATAGTGATCATGTAATCAGCATGCCTAATAGAGGCAGTTGCATTGGACATCCTTACATTGGGACTCCGGCTATCTCTTACAATTAGGAAACCAACATGCTTTTGCTAGATTCCAGAACTTTAAAACCAACACAGTACTTTAAAAATGGTGCAGTTAATAGTCAGCGACCAGCTGAACTAAATGTACACTGCTTGACCATTTTTAGGTTATAAATGGAGAAGATCACAGAGGAAAAATAGCACAATAATAGAGAAAACAATAAGAAGTGTGCACATGTCAAGATGTGACTGAGTTAGACAGTCACTGATATAATGAAGTGTCTCTAATAAGTGACTGCTGATGTGCCAGTTCACTCTACCCTCTGCCCACATCCACATGTTATACGCTACAGTTGGCTATAGAGAAAAGGTAAAGGGAACAAATAATGAGAATGCAAGGAAGCCATGGGTAATTATATATAGAAGGGCAAAGATCACATCTAAGTTACATTATAAACAGTCCAAATTTCATATATTCACTGTTTGCATTCATCTTAGCAAATACAAAGTGCTGCTGTATCCTTTTGTTTGTTTCTTTTGTGTATACTGTCAGAGCAGCTTGTGCCTAGTTATACTTGATTTATTCTGTTGGGAGGTCCTTGTAAGTTTTTTGCTTGTTTTTTTTTATCTACATCATAAAATTTAAGGTTAGACATTTTTAATGTTTTCAATCTTATGTTAAGATAAATTCAAGAGTGTGCACATTTCAACAAAGGAGGTACATTTTTGTAAATTAAAGATTAAGTGTAAAATTTAGTTGGAGTATGATGCACATAGTTCTAGGTGCATGTGACAGTGGTCATGTAAAACCACGTGTACTCATTTTCTGGACCCAGGGGTACCATTGCTAGCAGTGAAACTCTCTAGGTATTTAGACATTCGACATCCTAAGCCCCTTGAAGAGAGGCTGATAGTATGAAATAAAAACTTTAAAACTTATTGACAGTAGACTCCAGTTAGATATAGATATAACATAGAATCTGTGCGGCGCGACAAACTTGGATATTATTATGTTATGAAACTTGAAATTTCATTTTTGCAATATAACATTGTTTTATTGTTAGTCATTTTCAAATTATGTTCCTATTCGTTTAGAATGAGATATAAAATATATAAAAGTTTCATTGCACTTCAGAAATTACACCGTGTTCTGTCTATTGATAGCGGTGAAAGGAAATTCATTACAAAGGATCATACACCACAAGCAAAAACTGACAAGACTAAAGTCAACTCATCTTCATATTCATTTACATGCATTTTCCACAGTGGTTATTATACACACACAATTCAATCTATTGATTAAAATGGATTGTGAGCTTTCAACCAGGATTCCTTTGGAGGCTGACTTTTGTGGGAAAACTGCACATACAATAGAATTCATTGATCACAAATTTTGCCTTTAGGCAAGTAACATACAAAATCAAGATAAATTGGGCCAAAATAAGTTTGGGCCTAGCCCTGAACATGAGAGAACATAACAAGTGTCTTTGTTCAGGAGATCATTTGTATTGTATGCGAGAGGTTATTATTATTATTTTAAACCTAAGGCAGGAATTCATTATTTCAAGTGTTTAGAGTTTTTTTTTTTTCCACAGTATTGTATAGGATCATTGTAAAAATTTTACTAACAGACTCCATGACACCCAGTAAAAATCAAATCAATGTGTTATAATATCCTGATCTTGGTAACTTCAGAGTAGATCCAAAAATTGACAAGGAAGGTCTGAGCCTAGCTTATAGATCTAGTGTCATGTAAAGTAATTAAAATGAATACTTTAATAAAATACGCACATTTCTTGCAAGCAATGAAAACCCTGTATATTTTAAAGAACATTGTATCATGTTGGTTATGTTATAGTTCACTTATTACATCATAATTATGACTATATGTCATCCATAATTCCAAAACTTTCATTAGTTTCCCATCAGTCCTGGCATATAAAGCACACAAACTCATTCTGCTTTGTAGATTTGACACCAATCAACAAAAAATTATAAAATGTAGCACTATTTCCCTATTTTGATAGATGATCAATGATGATCTGAGACACATCACAACACAAAGGCCCAATTCATTAAGATTGGCATCTCGTACTCCAGTTTTAATGAGGGACATTGAGGATTAATATGTGCTGAATTCATTGAAAGTGAATGAATTCAGAGAATCTTATTATTATCATGCATAACAAGGATTGGAGGAACATTTCTAGAAACCTTTGCACGTTTGCTGAATTTGATGGGCGGCATAGCCATGCCCCAGCTCCTCTCCAGCTCTGCCATTTTGTTTGACTTGATTGAAAGCAGCATGAAACTGCTAAAACATGCAAAAAAAGTCATATTTTTTTACTAGGTACTATGCTGTATATCACTAGTTTCTATTTTTGATTTATATGTCTTGATGGGAGTGTTGGCAATCTTTTTTTTATTACAGGTGTCAACTGTCAATAGGCTGATCATGAAGTGTCCATCGCTGAGATCTTCAGCATTTAGCTGTAATCACTGCAGCATCCAGAAGCCACTGTTCAGTTCTTCCGCAGCGCCACTTCTTGGAAAATGTAGAATATCATAGTGCTCATGTAAGGTGCCCGAGCGAGGTAGTCGTGGAGGAGCTGCTGCTCCCACTCACTCTGGCACCCTACAGACAAAATGTGTCCCATTTCTGGTGAGCTGCTGTGTGTGGGGTGCATCACACTTACTTCTGGCCCGTAGGTCTCCATTGGCTCCAGATCTTCCTCTTTTGAAACCTTGGCAGCAATCAATTCACGGGACACAGTACTCGTAAAAACAATCAAACTTTTACTTAACCACTATCAGTCTTTACAAACAGGCATAAAAGATAAGGCCTTATGGGTTGTCGTCTTTCCCACAGGTATCGGACACAATTTCAGCCCTGGTTGTCGGTATGGGTAGAGCATCCCTGTTGCTAGCTTTTCTTCTCCAACACTAGCAGTGCACCTGGATTGCATAACCTCCCTTCTCTTATAGTTTGAGTCCATCTTTCCCTGTAACTTCACAGGCTGAGTGTGCTAAGGGCCCCGACGTTCATCTCGAGATTCCCAGGCCGGCAGACGGATTCACACGGAAGGGTTCTTTGGTAATCCACTGGCCCAAGTATTAGGCCCACATTGTCACTAGCAGCCTATCACCCGTGACTGTTGCTGTCACTTCTCACTTCTCTCCCCAACTGAACTGTCACTTCCTGAACTTCACACTCTCAGTTCCCCCTCACCAAAATTGGCAGTCCATTACAGTTGACCCTATCTAGGCTATACTGCAGCCCCAGTATACCCCAGCAAACAGGCGCTGCGCGGTGCCTGGAAACCCGATGTGTACCTTGGTTACCAGCTCCCCTGCAGCAGCGCGCTGGTATCCAATGTACACATCGGGTTTCCAGGCACAGCCCCGCGCCTGGAAACCCGATGTGTATCTTGGTTACCAGCTGATCGCTGGTCTCCTGCCTGCCACACGCAGCGATGTGTGCTGGCCAGCGGGAGACCAGCGATCAAAAAAAGTCCAGGCATTTCTGACACGACCAGCGATTCACAGCAGGGGCCTGATCGCTGGTACGTGTCAGACATAGCGAGATCGCTGCTGAGATCACTGTTGCGCCACAAAACTTGTGACTCAGCAGCGATCTCGCTAGCGATCTCCCTATGTGAGACGGGGCTCTAAGCCCCATCCATTAGAAGGAGCCTAGTGTGAAATAACATGTGTGAAAGGTGACATATGTCATTGATGTTAATGATGTGCGTTTCCACCCAGATTATGGCATGGGGCCTACTGAGGAATGGCAGCTCTGGAGGCCTGGAAACAGAAGAAAACAGAAGATAGAAGACAGAGGAGCTGAACAAAGGTGTGGTTGCTGTGGGAGAGATTTGGTGAGGGCAAAGAGAGGTGAACAGAACAGTTTTTTGTCACCCATTCCTTATTCAATGCAAATCAAATTTCCTGCATAAATTTGAGTGAATCTATTGAATTAGAATTTTGGGATATTTGCACATCCCTACAGATAACGTACTACTAGCAATCCACATAATTATATGATCTTATTTATAGCAAAATAAAACAATTCTTTCAGTCATTTAGATCAGTTAATAATTTATTATGCCATATAATTATTTTCTTAAAATCCTTATTCATAAACGACTCACCAACATAATTAATAACGCATAATGAAAAGTAGTCTTCTCCAAGAGGCAACATATTATCTCTACCTATAATTAACAACCTTATTATTTATAAACTGCATGAAAATGACAGAAATGATGTGCTGTGAACTGAGACATATTTTTCAGACCTTTATATTGAGGGAAGTCCATAATGATGGCTCATAAATTCTTAATTTTTGCACCATGTCTATATTGGACAATTGTGTGCAAATGGAGACTATAATTACCCATATAAATCAGCCTTGTGAAGTACTCAGAGGATTTCTTTCTACACTCTCCTGGCAGCCCCAAGGGGATGGAATCACAGCTGTTCTCTTGTGTGGGATCTAATTGAAGGGCATGGCCTTACCAAATGGATTCATTAATTACTGCACCCAGATTCTCTGCGGACTTGTATCCACTAGGCGGAAACCTTAATCTTTAAGGGCCATAAGCGTTTTCCTTGAATGTTGCAGCACATCTTACATATGATTTAACTCCTTACAGATGTTTTAGTCCTAACCCAATACAATTCTGATTCTTAGACCTATTGCATTTCTAAAATAAATAATGGTGTTTTCAAGGAGGCTGGACTTTTCTTTAATAACAATATGAATAATTAGGCAAATATGAAATATTATTAGCATTATTAGAAGTTATCCACTATAGGGGCCTTTGTGCAAAACAGGCTTCTGATTAGATGATAAAAGTATAGAAATGATTATAAAAGTTTTACATTTTATTTTTAATATTAAACGCCCTTACTTAAGCTTCTTATAGAAAATTAAATTTAAATTAAAGTAAACTAAATTGTAATTATTTAAGATAAAATCATTAATGTACATCTTATGCTAGGAGTTTATATTTTAACAAAATATGTAAAGTAGAATATATACGTTAGCTTCTGCCAAATATATTTGGATTATTCCCAAATTATGCATTGTGATTGGCTACCACATGGTTTCCAATTGTTAAGTGACATTTAAGTGGGATAAATAGCATAAAAAGTCTGAAACAGTTGGATTTCACATTTATCCATAAGACATGAAGTGACTGTTCATGGACAGCTGAGCAAACAGTTTGCTCAAACTCTGCTTTGGACTTAGCCAAAGTTACACCCATAATTTCATCTATTAACAAAAACAAGTAAGCCGTTGCTGTGCCCCGCTATAAAAGGGCGGCCGGTTCTAGGCCTCAAATTATTGACTGTCACTCAACTACATGTCTAATGCATCAGGATTTTTTCTGGACCAAAGTTGCATTGATTTACTGTGGGCAGGTCTATGACGCACATTGCAGGGATCAAATAAGTGTGAAAGAATGCCAAGGATGTTTTTTGGCAACACCCTAGAAATGTCACTATATGAATAATGTCATCATTGGGAAGAAGCACTGAATCATATGAAGATGTAAATCTTTATTAGACCATAAAATTCTGTTATGATATGATGGTCCTCTAAAAGGCTGGCACAAGGGAAAGTAAAATATCTTTTAACCACATATGTTAGTAGATTTTTCTGATATTTATGTTGAAGATACTGAGATTTTAGCCTTTGTTAATACATGAGTAAATAAGGGTATTATCACTCAAGAGTAGGGTTGAGCATTCCGATACTGCAAATATCGGGTATCGGCCGATATTGGCTGTATCGGAATTCCGATTCCGAGTACCGATATTTTCGTCATATCGGATACCGGAATCGGAATGTCACTGTCAGTGTCCGTCGGTCGGGTCTGTCAGGAGTCAGCGGCACTTACCCGGCAGAAGATCTCCGGCGGTCACATCCCGGACTGCTTGATGGCCGTCATCCTCTTCTCCCTGGCGGTCACATGCAGTTTCTCGCGATAACTGCAGTGACTGCTGGGTAATCGCGGCCGTAAAGCAGTCCGATGACGTCACCGCCGGAGAAGCAGGTAATCAGCTGTGCTGCGCCGGGATGTCAGGCTCTGCCTGGCATTCCGATGTAGCAGAGCTGGATCGTCGTGGGACACTGTTACTATGGACTGCGTCGGACAGGTGGTATACTGTTGGTTTTTTTTTTTTTCTTTTTTTACAGGAGATCGATGGCGTCGCAGGAATGAGAGTATAATAAAAGAAATGAAAACTGTGTTGTCTCTTTTATTTCATTAAAAGACTTTTTTCTTGCTGTGTCTTTTTTTTAAACATTTAAAAACTTTGGGATTAATAATGGATCGGTGTCTTATTGACGCCTCTCCATTATTAACCGGGCTTATTGTCACCGTGCAATCAAACTGAATTACCCCCTTACTTACCTACCGCTTGCCACCGCTACATGGGCAAGTGGGAGAGCCGGGTAAATGCCACAATTGGGCACATCTTTTGATGCGCCAAATGTGGGGCTGCTGTAGCCTGGTATTATCAGGCTGTGAGGGCCAAAATCCATGGCCTTACAGTCTTTAATACCAGGCCGCAGCAGTCTGCATTTTACTTGGCTGGTTAACAAAAATAGGGGGGATCCCCACGCCGTTTTTTTTTCGAGGGGATCCCCTATTTTTGTTAACCAGCCAAGCTAAGCAGACTGCTGTGGCCTGGTATTATCAGGCTTGCAAGGTCCATGGATATTGGATCCTTACCAGCCTGAAAAACCAGGCCTCAGCGGTCTGCTTCATCTGGCTGGTTAACAAAAATAGGGGGGACCCCACGCCATTTTTTTTTCGAAGGGAACCCCTATTTTTGTTAATCAGTTCCCTCTGACGTCACTGATGGTGTCCCTGGCTGACCTGAAGTGAAAGTGGAAAGCAATCAATTAAGCTTTCACTTCCTCTCCTGTCAGCCAGGAGAGGAACTCATTCATTTGGGGGTTTACTGTGAGGCTGCAGCATTAGCTGCGGTCCCTGCAGTAAACATTAACCCTTTCTGAAGGATTACACCGTGGGACCTGACTGTGCATGGGATAGGTAAGAATAATTTTGCTTTATTATTTTATTTTTATTACAGGAAATGGTTTTAGCAGGTAAATAAAATATGGTCAAAAACTGTGTGATTATTTCATTAAACTTCTTTTTTATTAAAGTGTGTGTGTTTGATTTTTCTTTCATACAATAGGATTAATAATTGATAGTTGTCTAATTGACAGCTCTCAATTATTAACCTGGCTTAAAGTGACCTTTCAATTGCAAGGTCATTTTAACCCCTTATTAACCCATTCGCCACCGCTACAGGGCAATGGGAATAGACGGGCAAAGTGCCAGAAAGGGCAAATCTAATTAGAGATTTGCCCTTTCTGGGGTGTCTGGGGGCAGATGTTAGTAGCCGGGGGGGGGCAAAAATAATGGTCCCTCTCTGGGCTATTATTATCTGCCCCCACTCACTGGCTTTGTCTGTCTGGTTGCGAAAATAGGGCGGGAGCCCACGCATTTTTTTTCAGCAATTTTACACCTCAATATATATATATATACATGTCATTGAGTTTGTGACACACATATATATATATTTATAGTTCATACACTTCTACATAGTATAATAGCCGCTAATTCAATTGCCGGCTTTTGTGAAAATGCAGAACCCGACATGAAATGACACTTGGTTTACTAGAGTTAACCATGTCTTTTCATGTAGTTTGATATCTGATTTGCAGAAACAATTACATGAGTGTAAGTGTGCAAAATTTCACACCTGTAGGGGTTAATTAAAGGTGTAAATTCGTAGCAAAAAAGTCTGTTTTTTTTACAACGAATTTATACCTTTAATTAACCCCTACAGGTGTGAAATTTTGCACACTTACACTCATGTAATTGTTTCTGCAAATCAGATATCAAACTACATGAAAAGACATGGTTAACTCTATGTAAACCAAGTGTCATTTCATGTCGGGTGCTTCTGTCTTTTCACAAAAGCCGGCTTTACCCGGCAATTGAATCAGAGGCTATTTTACTATGTAGAAGTGTATAAACTATAAATATATGTATATATATATGTCACAATGACATGTATATATATATATATGTATTCTATGTGTGTATATTTAGTGTTTACAAGGAAAGAAAGAGTTTTTTTTAGTTACGATATTTTGTTCCCATAGACTTACATTGGATTTCCGGTATCGGTATCGGGTATCGCCGATATTTTTTGGGTATCGGCGATACCATTCCGATTCCGATACTTTTGGATATCGGAAAGTATCGCTCAACTCTACTCAAGAGCTAAAAGGTCCATTTTACTAGTTTAAAATAGATTATTCTTTACATATTCAGAATACCTATTCTCCAATAGGAATAAAATAGCCGCTTTAGTGTGTCTGATAGGCGGAGATCCTCAATGTCTGACTCTTTAAAGGAAAACTGTCAGTAGGATCAACCATCCTAAGCAGTCTAGGTGATGAAAAGTTGCGTCCTTCATAGCTATGATCTGATGTCCTATTTCACAGAAATCCACATTTTTTTTAATATGAGCTGTTAAGATCTATGAGCCAGATACTTATCTCCCTAAGGGTCTGCCTCCAGAGCTTTTTTTTTAAATGAAAGGAGGACTTACCAGTATGAGACATGTAATAGCTAACACTTTACTTTCATAATCACACACAGCTCTGCAGTGTGAGATCAAAACTAAAACAGTGCAGCAGAGCTAAACAATTAAAATGTCAATTCGTCCCGCAAAAAACAAGCCTCACATATTTTGAGAGCTATAATATACTGTATCTCTGCCGACAGGTCTCAAAATATGGAGATATAAAAACTTCATTTTGCAAAAAAAAGCATCTTTTAGTGAGTGATAGCAGCCAAACATGAAAAACAGTTATAAGTCTGGCATTGCTGTAATCGCACCCAAAGAATCAAATCGTCTAATCACTTATACCGAATGAGGAATAAAATAAATTATTATTATTATTCACCTGCTGTTTATTTGTTCATTTTATCTCCCAAAGATCACAGTAAGGCTCGGTGCACATTTATCCTGCGCTCTATGCTGAGCACTTACACAGAGGTTTCCATGTAATTCTCAGACCGGAAGATTTCCCATAATGAGAGAGATAAGGACACGTAATTCAGATGGAAGATTCCCTATAATGAGGCAGATGGGGACACTGTGGACTATCCAGCGGTGTCTGTCTTTATAACCGTGCATATAAGTGTGGTCAGCCACAGCTCTGCAAAGAAGGACACCGCTGAAAAGACGTCAGACAAAGTCTAAACTCTGCTGCTTCATTATAGAGAATGGATCCTTCAGGGGTCTCATCTGAATCATGCCTTTCAAAGATTTAAATAGAAACCCTGATGTAAGTGTATATATATATATATATATATATATATATATATATATAGCCAGCAAGGTAGAAGTGCAGGATAAAAAATAACCTTTAATAAATAAGTTAAAAAGAACCAGCCAGTTCAATCAAATATAACAAGACGCAAACAGTACAAACACATATAATCACCACTCTTTTTTTGTGTGGAAGGAGAGAAATTTGTAGAGGATGAATTCACCAAATATATCCTCATAAATATACAATTATGGCCATAGTGATCATAAGGCCCTATTTATAATAGAAATAAAGAAACAGCAGACAGTATGTGCTCACATTAATCACATACAAATATCAAGGATCAGAGCAGGATTCATATGAGATATGATAAAATCCTTCACCATAGAATATTAGGAACAATCTCACCACATCCTCTGGTCAAGAAGAGCGTTCATCATTGTCCACAAACTTTTTCATCAGATAAGGGAGGCTTTTTTAGAGATCCATACATTACCCCAAAAGCCGTGGACATATGGAGTTGCACAGAGATAGAGACTCCCATAATTGTATATTTATGAGGAGATATTTGGTGAATTCATCCTCTACACATTTCTCTCCTTCCACACAAAAAAAGAGTGGTGATTACCGTATATACTCATGTATAAGCCGACCCGTGTATAAGCCGACCCCCCTAATTTTGCCACAAAAAACTGGGAAAACTTATTGACTTGCATATCAGCCTAGGGTGGAAAATGCAGCAGTAACTGGTAAATTACAAAAATAAAAATAGATACCAATAAAAGTAAAATTAATTGAGACATCAGTAGGTTAAATGTTTTTGAATATCCATACTGAATCAGGAGCCCCATATAATGCTCCATACAGTCCATTATGGGCCCCATAAGATGCTCCATACAAAATACGCCCCATATAATGCTGCACAAAGGTTAATAATGGCCCCATAAAATGCTCCATAGATTATGCCCCCATAAAATGCTCCACAGATTATGCCCCATATGCTCCACATATTATGCCCCATATGCTCCACAGATTATGCCCCATATGCTCCACAGATTATGCCCCATATGCTCCACAGATTATGCCCCATATGCTCTACAGATTATGCCCCATAGGTTCCACAGATTATGCCCCATATGCTCCACAGATTATGCCCCATATGTTCCACAGATTATACCCCATATGTTCCACAGATTATACCCCATATGTTCCACAGATTATGCCCCATATGCTCCACAGATTATGCCCCATATGTTCCACAGATTATGCCCCATATGCTCCACAGATTATGCCCCATTGGTTCCACAGATTATGCCCCATAGGTTCCACAGATTATGCCCCATATGTTCCACAGATTATACCCCATATGTTCCACAGATTATACCCCATATGTTCCACAGATTATGCCCCATATGCTCCACAGATTATGCCCCCATAAGATGCTCCACAGATTATGCCCCATATGCTCCACATATTATGCCCCATATGCTCCACAGATTATGCCCCAATGCTCCACAGATTATGCCCCATATGCTCCACAGATTATGCCCCATATGCTCTACAGATTATGCCCCATAGGTTCCACAGATTATGCCCCATATGCTCCACAGATTATGCCCCATATGTTCCACAGATTATACCCCATATGTTCCACAGATTATACCCCATATGTTCCACAGATTATGCCCCATATGCTCCACAGATTATGCCCCATATGTTCCACAGATTATGCCCCATATGCTCCACAGATTATGCCCCATTGGTTCCACAGATTATGCCCCATAGGTTCCACAGATTATGCCCCATATGTTCCACAGATTATGCCCCATATGTTCCACAGAATTATTGCCCCATATGCTCCACAGATTATGCCCCATATGCTCCACAGATTATGCCCCGTATGTTTCACAGATTATGCCCCATATACTCCACAGATTATGCCCCATATGCTCCACAGATTATGCCCCATGGGTTCCACAGATTATGCCCCAAATGTTCCACAGATTATGCCCCATATGTTCCACAGATTATGCCCCATAGGTTCCACAGATTATGCCCCAAATGTTCCACAGATTATGCCCCATATGTTCCACAGATTATGCCCCATAGGTTCCACAGATTATGCCCCAAAGTTCCACAGATTATGCCCCATATGTTCCACAGATTATGCCCCATAGGTTCCACAGATTATGCCCCAAATGTTCCACAGATTATGCCCCATATGTTCCACAGATTATGCCCCATAGGTTCCACAGATTATGCCCCATATGCTCAACAGATTATGCCCCATATGTTCCACAGATTATGCCCCATATGTTCCACAGATTATGCCCCATATGCTCCACAGATTATGCCCCATATGCTCCACAGATTATGCCCCATATGTTCCACAAATTATGCCCCATATGCTCCACATATTATGCCCCATGTGCTCCATAGTATAGGTCCCTTATGCTGCTGCTGCCGCTGCAAGTAAAAAAAAAAATGATATACTCACCTCTCGTCGCTGGGGGCCAGGTGCCGGTGTCCTGAGCAGGCGGGGACACCGACGCACTATGGGGGACAGGTGCCGGTGTCACCACTCGCTCAGGACCCCGGCACCTGAGATATTTACCTGTACCCGGTCCACCGCTGCGCGCCGCTGTCTTCCGGGTCCTCTTGTCAGTGAGCGCTCAGGCAGAGGGCACGGCGCGCACTAACTATGTCATTGCGCCATCTGCCTGAACATTCACAGCTAAAGGACACAGCTGCGAGCAATGGTGGAATGGGGACAGGTAAATATCGCATATACTCACCCCTCCGCCGGTGTGTCCCTGCAGCCTCTGCTCTTCTCCCGCAGCTCTTCCTTCCTACAGCGGTCACGTGGTACCGCTCATTAAAGTCATGAATGTGTGCATATTCATGACTTTAATGAGCGGTACCATGTGACCGCTGCAGGAAGGAGCCTGAGATCGTGGAGAAGCAGGGGGGCTGCAGAGACGCGCCGGCGGAGGGGTGAGTATGCTCTGACACCCCCGCTCCCCCTCCCCCGCCGACCCCCGGTATATGACTCGCGTATAAGCCGAGAGGGGGACTTTCAGCCTTAAAAAATGGGCTGAAAATCTCGGCTTATACACGAGTCTATACGGTATATGTGTTTGTACTGTTTGCGTATTGTTATATTTGATTGAATTGGTTGGTTCTTTTTAACTTATTTATTAAAGGTTATTTTTTATCCTGCACCTCTACCTTGCTGGCTATACGTATTAATGATTGGTAGATCCTTTGTATTTTCCTGATGTGAGTGCTCAGCGTACAGCGCATGATAAATGCATCCAAAATGTTATGTAAAATGTTCCTAATAAAAGCTTCAACTCAATTCACAAAAAAAGCAAGTCCCCATTCAGTTTCTTCATCTGTCAATGAAAATATAGGGGGCTTCCATGTTACTGGTAGTACAAAGGCTCTGGAAAACTGCTATGACTTCTCGCCCCCAAAAGAAATCCAGTGAATTCTGAGCTCCAAATTCGAATGCCCCCCTCCTTTCTGAGTCCTACAGTGTGACTAAACCACATTTAGCTTAACATCTACGTTTGGCATTTCAGTAGCGATTAGAGCCCACTTTTTAAATGTATGCATGTCTCCAGAAGCACAAGCTGGGCACAATGTATGAACACTACAATGTACTCGGAACTGCCAACATCGCTGCTGCTTGTTTCTGGAAAACACCCATGGAGTCAAAATCATCACTATACCTGTATATAAATTCCTAAATGGGTGTAATTTCAAAAATGGGGGTCACTAGAGTGGAGATTCTGCTCTTCTGATACTTAGGGGCTCTGTATATGGAGTCCGCAAACTATTCTATGGTAATTTGCTATTCATGAGTCAAATAGTTCTCCTTCCTCCCGAGTCTTGCCGTGTGGCTAAGCAATACTCTAAAGTGACATGTGGGGTATTGCCACGTTCAGCAGAAATTGTGTGACAAATATTGGTGCCATTTTCATCCATTTCACAGTGTGAAAATATAAAATGTGGGACTAAATCAAAATTTTGTGGTAAAAATGTAATTATATTTCTTCACTGCCCAATGGTATAAAATTGTGTGACACACTTGTGGTCAATATGATAGCTGCACCCTAAGATGAATTCATTGAGAGGTGTAGTTTGTAAAATTCGGTCAGTTAAGGGGGTTCTGCCACTTCAGAGCATCTTCCAGTGGGTCATGGCTCCCCAAAAATGATAACAACAAAATAATCTGCACTGTTATATGGCGCTCTTTCCTTTTTGTGATTTCCTCTGTGCCTGAAAAGTATTTGTCAAATACATGTAGGTTATTGGCGCAATCAGGAGAAATTGCACAACAGACTGTGAAGCAAATTTTTTCCTATTAGCCCTTATAAAAATTAAAAACTTGAGGCTAAAACAACATTTTACTGGTCTATTCCAGCCAAAATTGAGCTCCAGAATTCAGTTGGAACTCTTACTTTCCGAGCCCTCCCATGTGCAAAAACAGTAGTTTTCCACTACATATGGGGCATCGGTGTACTCAGGAGAAATTGTACAAGAAATTTTATGATCCATTTTCTCCTGTTGCTGTTGTGAAAATGAAAACTGTTGCAAAACCAACATTTTTGGCCGAATTTTTTTTTTTAATTTTCATGACTCAATGTTATAAAATTCTGTGAAGCACCTGTGGGTTCAAGTTACTCAACACACCTCCAGATAAGTTCTGGTCACTTGTGGGAATTTTCTACTCTTTAGGCACATCAAGGGCTCTGCAAATGCAGCATGGCGTCAGCTTTCTATTCCAGTTAATTGGTGCTACTTCCCTTCTAAGCCCTACCGTGTGCCCAAACAGTAGTTTCCCACCACATATGGGGTAATGGGGTATCGATGCACTCAGGAGAAATTACAAAACATATTGTATAGTCAATTTTCTCCTTATGAAAATGAAATTTTTTGGGGGCTAAATCAACATTTTTGTAAGAAAAAATATACAATTTTTCCTTCCACATTGGCTTAATTCTTCATTCCCGTGAAGCACCTGAAGGATTAATAAACTTATTATATGTGATGTTGAGGACTTTGAGGGGTACAGTTTTTAGAATGGTGTCATTTTTGGATATTTTCTGTCATATAAGCCTCTCAAAGTCATTTCTAATGTGATATGGTCCCTAAAAAATTAATTTAGTAAATTGAGAAATTGCTGATCAAATTTTAACCCTTCTAACTTCCTAACAAAAAAATTATGTTTAAAAAATGATGTTGATGTAAAGTATACATATTGCAAATGTTATTTATGAACTATTTTGTGTGATATCACTCTGTGGTTTCGGGACATAAAAATTAAGATTGAAAAATTTTCACAAAAATTACAATATTTTCACAAAAAAGTAAACAAATAATGGCCTAAATTCTCCATCAACATGAAGTACAATGCGTCGCTAATAAAAACAATCTCAGAATCAGCGAGATTCATTGAAGCGTTCCAGAGATATTACCACATAAAGTGACACTGGTCAGAATTGTAAAATTCGGCTTGGTGAGGAAGATAAAAACGGGCTTAGGGATGAAAGGGTTAAAGAGCTAAGAAACAGGCATGCATGTGTATGGGAATAAAGAGAGACAACTGTCTTCCTATTGAGCATTAGGGCAACAGTTGAGATGAGCAAAAAGATTTGCACAACCCTGGTCTGGCAACAAGTTCAAAACTCTATTACAGCTGACCAGGGAAGTGTGAACCTAATTGGCCAGTGCTCGAATAATGGTAAGTTGAGTGATTTTTCAATTTCTAGGCCTCCTATAAGTGCCATGATGTCGCTGAGTGACACACGTCATAGTGTGACACAAGGATTAGTGAATAGATTTAATGCAACGTTATAACATCGTTGAGCCTAGTAATCACAAGAGGCACTCAGGATGCTGGCAATTGTGTGCCAGCGGAGGAATTCTGAACTGTCCTGCTCCATGAAGTACCAAAGTGGATGCTAGACAAGTGTAGCACAAATCTCTTTGCTCTTCTTTTGTTATCAGCTGTCTAATATTTAAAAGAGCTGTAGAGCATGTATCATTAGAGCTTTGCATTGAGTTATTCAACTATTCTTCCTCTTGGGAATTGATTAGTAAATTGAACACTGGTTGTAACCATTCCGATTCACGCTGTTGAAGGGGGTAAGGCCTAAAGGTACTGCCACACTAAGCTATCCCGCTAGCGATCTCGTTAGCGTTGCATACTAATGCGATCGCTAGCGGGATTGTTTCTATATCGCTAAATGCTGCCGCATTTAGCGATATAGTTAACGACGCTATCGCCGTTAGCGATCTTCTTAACGACTTTAGCGGTACAAAAGTACCGCTAAATCGCTAAGAAAAGGTGCCACACAGCGATATATACTTACCCAGCGGGAGCGCCAGCGATGAAATAGGGTCCGGAGCGATTCCAGCGACGAGCGAGATCACAGCAGGAAGCTCGTCGCTGGAAGCTGCCGCACTGAACAATATCGCTAACGGGATCGCTAAATAGTGACGTTTTTTAGCGATCCCGTTAGCGATATTGTTTAGTGTGGCATACCCTTTACTCTGTATGGTACGGTCTATTAGTACAACAGTTCCAGACTACATAAGGACATACCCTAATCTGGTCAAATGCAGCTCTGAATATATTAATATATTAATACATTTTTAGGAGGAATAATCTAGACAATGACCTAGATTTGTTATTTCATGGAAAAACACAAGTACTTATTAAAATAAGCAAATAAGGAGAACAGATGGATACTTTTCAAGTAACTTAAAGTAAACCTGTCAGCAATTCCTACCTGCTAAACCATTTATTTCACTGTGTGGCCCATTGAAAGAAAAGCCATTAGATCTCTTTATCACCCCAGAGTGTAAATGTGAGAAATTGCATTTTGAAGTTCATTGTGGAAGTGCATTGGGGAGTGATGATTCCCTTATGGCTTCTCAGTCATCACTGCATTCCTGCAACATTCTTCCTTGGCTAAATAACAGGTCATTTTCTCTGGTACATTGGCCATTGACCTGTCAATCAGCCAGGGAAGGGTGCTGCTGGCAGGAAATACAACGGATGCTGACGAGCTGTAAGTGCACTGTCACGCCACAATGCACTTCCAGACACAACTTGAAAATGCAATTTCTTGTAACTGAAGAAGCACTTTGGGGTCATAAAGGAATCAACTTGTTTATCTTTTAAAGGTCTAAACAGTAATTTAAATTGGGGGGTAAAAATTGCTGAAAAGTTCCCTGTAATCCAAGTAGTCAATCTTTCAAGTTTTTTTTATTCAATTATACTTCATTATAAATGAAATGTGCTAAATGGCTTTAATTGATCAACACATAAGTGGCATATCCGTTTAACATATCCATCCAGTCCAAAGCATATAAAGGCATTGGCATCTATCAAATTCCAAGGAGCTTTAACACTAGATGTGCATATCTATGTTATATTCCATTTATGAATGAGTATCATTGTCAACAGATGGTGCTTTAGCCTCTATCTGCTACAACACAGCAGATTTTACCTTTTCATAGGTCAAAACCCAATTGTATCCTTCACAATGAGAGAGGAAAGAGAGGCTTATACCATGCATACATATGAGCAATATAGAAATGGTTTTGCTACATTTGATTACTTTAAGTATAGAGATAAATTCTTATCTGACAACCAAACGTGAACACGGCATCAGCATGTGTCACCTAAGGACAGAATTGGTTTCTAAATCCTTTTCACTTAATTATACAGCAGCTATGAATTGAATAAAAAAAACTGAAGAAAAACCATCTGCTATTTTAAATTAAATGAAAAACTAATAGATACCAAATATATCACCGAAATGTAAACTTTTAACTTAAGTTCATTGTATAAAAATATTGCTGAACTGTTTAGATAATTTTCTCCATACTCACAGGCTCAAAAGTAATTAATTATTGAGTCTGGAGTTGATTACAAGTGATGCAACTTCAGCCTTTCATGGGAACGCTCAATTTTCCTTCCAAACAGGTGTTAATTAGAGATGAATGGATAAAATTGAGGCAAATCAAATTCACTTTGACTTTCACAGAAAATTAGAATTCAACAGAACCATTATTATTTTAAGATTTGATTTGTTGGAATCATGCAAAGTGGGCACCATTTTGCTTCATTCTTTTGTGATCTGGGAAGGCTTAAAAAATAGAAAACATTATATTCACCTTACCCCCGCATCTCGCCTGGTGCCACAGTTAACTGCCCATTTCTCAGCTGTCTTGCTTCTTCTTTTCAAGCCGTCATTACTTCCATCTTCTCTCTTCAAGGCCCCTGGTGCTAGCTAGACCTCAAGTGACATCATGTCACGATGCTGAATGAGACCTAGTGAGCATCAGAGGTGATGAAGCGTGAAAAAGACATAAGAGAAAGAGAAGCCCAAAATCAAAAAGGGCAGGTGAACATAATATTGTTTATTTTTTAACCCCATAATTTATTAGGCTCTGGAGAGACCTGAGAGCATAATAAGCCGCTTTTAAGTGAAATTCATTTTAAGTAAAGTAAATTTGACATTAATTGTATTTCCCGGCCAAATTCAAGCGAATCTGACCAATGAAATTTGGTCAGATTCGCTCATCACTAGTGTTAAAAGGGTGGTTCCATTCCTAAAATCAGTCCCATATATTCAGGACATCTTCAGAGGGTGGCGATGAAGTAAACTATGGCAAGCAACTGCACGATCGCCCCCCGTCCTGTTCCAGCTTCATACTCTTAGGAAGTATGTGCAGCCCAAGCCTCCTGATGATGCCACATTTGAAATTGCGTCTTATAGTCCAGAAAAATACAGTAGTACAAGTTGTAATTAATTAATGAAAATATAGTCAGAGACTTTAAAACTGGAGCAAGAAAAATGTAAAGTAGTTTCTTATGACAGTCAAGCAGATTCCACCTCTTATTTATCTAAAACTCTTTGGAAAATGAAAGCATCATTGGCTATCAGGGACAACTACTCTAGTTCTCCTTGACATATCTCCACTATAGTGTTTTAACAGTGACCCCCCTAAGGTACGTCTTTTACTGGAAACTTTGAACAAATATCAGGAAATATGTTTGCGATTTTTCCTTTAAGGCCGGGGTCACACACACCGTCTAAAAAAATCGGACCGTTTTAGTCGGTCGATTATCGCACAAAACTTTCATGAACATTCATCCGTCTGTCATCCGATTATCCGGGGATGATGCGATTTAGTCGCATCTGAGCGTTCGTTAAACATCCGATTGACATCCGACTTGCAAGATTTTGTCGGTGGCTAGCAAAACTGACATATAATGGATACAAATGAATAGTTTTAAAATCACAAAAAAAATAATAAATATGTTAGGGTTCGAGTTCCCACTGCTGCACAAGGGGAGTCTCGAACCAGTCCCGCTGCGGTCCCTCATTCATCTCTGGCCGCAGTGGAGCCTGCTCAGCAGAGACATCGGTCCCAGCGTCTTGCCCATTCCAATACTGTGCAGAGACTTGCTGCTGCCTCTCCTGGATCTGCTATCATAGCCAGTGCTGGAGCAGAAATCTTTGGGACGAAGTCTTGCGTTTCCCCTTCTGAGCATGCCCAGGGTAAGATCTCTCATTGGAGATCAGGGGTCACATGTTCAGGTACTGCAGCAGCTCCTATTGGTCCGCCAGGAAGGTCCTGAAACTACATGTGTTTTGGAACAGTTTCTCATTGGTCCTTGTTTCTGGCAGGTCCTGTAGCTGTTACTATAAAAGGGTGGCATGGCTGGGCCGCCATATGCTAGTATCAACCGTTATATGCTTTGCGCCAGTGTGGTCATGCGTGTGTGTGGTTAGGGCGGCTGAAATACGCCATTACAATACCGACTTAATCGGTGAGGAGCTTGGTATGCTAGCTGGTCAGGGTCGGTGTCCTAGATGCCCTAGATTACCGGCATAACTGGTGAGGAGTTTGATTGCCGTATTCAGGGCCTGGCGTTCAGACGCCATAGATTGCGGGTGACTCCCGCGAGGACATTAGCGCATGATCACGTTCTATGTTCGCTTAGCAGTCAACTGTGTCCCTGTGTGTCTGACAGGACACAGAAGTTTGTCTCTGCGGCTCTGTGACGTAACAGGGTTCTCTTTCAACGCTAGACAGCGCCCTAGCGTGTTTATTTTTCGACTCAGTGGTGTTAAGTGAGTTCGCACACATCGCCATATAGCGCTGCGGCACTCCTTCTAGCGGCTCTGTGGAATAACAGAGTTCGCACATATTGCCACAGCGCGTTACGGTGTTTATTTTGGCGACTCTGCGGGATAACAGAGTTCGCTTCTTGCGCCATTTTACTAGCAGCAGGCTCCGCCTGCACGGTGTACCCCGGGCTGTGAACGCACCTCTCTACATCATATATTTGGTGCATTCCGCAGACTCTAACATAATATTAGCGCCAGGGTCTGGCTAGTAAAATGGCGGATGACCAGCGACTACCGCAGTACACCCAGCAGCTGGAGGGTAGGTTGGCGGCTCTTGAGCGCACAACCTCAGCTGTGGATGTTACCGCAGTTGCTGTTCAGGCTGCTAGCGTGGCTGCAGCCAGTTTGTCCTCTGCCACCTCTGCCCCTACATTATCCCACCTCCCGCTTCCTGACAAGTTTGCCAGTGACAGCAAGCAATGTCGGGGATTCGTGAGTCAGTGCTCTATACAGCTCGAGCTTCTGGCTGCACGTTTCCCCACGGATCGGGCACAAGTGGGTTTTGTACTGTCTCTACTCTCGGGCAGAGCGTTGGAGTGGGCAAAACCGCTGTGGGAGCGCGACGATCGTGTGGTGCGGAGTGCTCCTCGTTTCCTGGAGGCTCTTAAAAAGGTCTTTTTAGGACCTCAGGTCACCCACGATACAGTGCTACAACTGCTGGCATTGGCACAGGGTTCGTCTTTGGTCAGTCAGTTTTCCGTCCTAGTTTCGGACTCTGGCCTCAGAGCTAGGCTGGTCGGACAAAGTTCTCATTCCAGTCTACTGGCGAGGACTGGCTGACCATTTTAAAGACGCTTTGGCTACCAGGGAGATTCCCGCCACACTGGAGAAGCTTATCTCCATATCTACCTGCATCGACCTCCGTTTTCACGAGCGGAGGTTGGAGTGGGCCCAGTGTAGGCAGAGGATTCGGTTGGCTCCCACCTTTGCCAAACCTCTCGAATCCCCTGATCTGGCGTCCGAACCCCAAAAGGCCACAGAGGTTCCTCGTGCAGGACCTAAGTCTCGAGCCGTCCGAGTATCTGTGGTCTGTAACCTTTGTCAGCAGACAGGACACTATGCCAACAAATGTCCACAGCGATCGGGGAAGCGATCACGTCTAGTGGCCCTGGGTGGAGGTTCAAAACGGCATTTTCCTCCAAGATGACATTTAAAGGGACAGTCACTGTAGACTCTTCCACACTTACAGTCGAGCTTTGTGTGGACTCAGGAGCAGAGGGGAATTTCATGTCATCCACCTTTGCTCGTCGCCATGCAATACATCTGGTAGCGCTCGACAAACCAGTGACTGTCCAGGTAGTGAATGGGTTGAACTTGCCCTCGCCTATTACACATCAGACTGTCCCTCTTACTTTGTGTGTACCCCCTTCCCATCAGGAAATTATTTCCCTTCTCGTCCTTCCCGAGGGAATAGACGAAATCCTACTTGGAGTACCCTGGCTCCGTTCCCACTCCCCTCATATTGAGTGGACCTCCGGTAGGATACTGGGTTGGAGTGAGTCATGTAAGGACAGATGTGTCAGGGAGTGCATTCAGGTTACCACTACAGAGATACCCGCAGATCTTTCTCCTCTTCCCAAGTGCTATCAGTCATATGCAGACGTGTTCTCTAAAAAGGCTGTGGAGACTCTGCCGCCCCATCGTCCCTACGACTGTCCTACTGACCTCTTGCCTGGAGCAGAACCTCCTCGGGGAAGGGTCTATCCCCTCTCTCTTCCTGAGACGGAGGCTATGTCTCAATATATCCAGGAGAATCTGGCAAGAGGGTTCATTAGGAAGTCGGTGTCACCAGCAGGAGCGGGGTTCTTCTTCGTGCAGAAGAAGAGTGGAGAATTACGTCCATGTATAGATTACAGAGGTCTTAACGCCATCACCGTTAAGAATAAGTACCCGTTGCCCCTGATCTCTGAGCTCTTTGATAGGCTCCGGGGAGCAAGGGTATTTACTAAATTAGATCTGCGTGGTGCTTATAACCTGATTCGCATCCATGAGGGGGACGAATGGAAGATGGCTTTTAATACCAGGGATGGGCATTATGAATACCTGGTGATGCCCTTCAGGCTCTGTAATGCACCAGCCGTTTTCCAAGACTTTGTCAATGACATCTTCCGGGATATGCTTTCCACCTCTGTAGTAGTCTATCTGGATGATATTCTCATCTTTTCTCCAGATATTAACTCTCACCGGAGGGATGTCTGCAAAGTCTTCGACCTGTTACGGGCGAACTCCCTCTATGCAAAGTTGGAGAAATGCATGTTTGAGCAGGAGTCTTTACCTTTCCTTGGCTATATCATCTCCGCCCAGGGATTGGCTATGGATCCTGCCAAACTACAGGCTGTGATGGATTGGCAAGAACCCCATTCTCTTAAAGCGGTGCAGCGCTTTATGGGGTTCATTAATTACTATCGCCAATTCATTCCCCACTTCTCCACTTTGGTAGCTCCCTTGGTAGCCCTCACCAAGAAGGGAGCCAATCCCAAATTGTGGTCAGAGGAGGTCTCCAAGGCCTTTACTTCAATTAAGTCCCATTTTGCTAGCGCTCCCATCTTACATCGCCCCGAGGTTGATAAGCCTTTTTTATTGGAGGTCGATGCCTCGTCGCTGGTGCTGGAGCAGTCCTTTTTCAAAAGGATGCTCAAGGTCGGAAACATTCTTGTTTCTTTTTTTCCAAGACCTTCACACCAGCGGAGAGGAATTATTCCATTAGGGATAGGGAGTTGCTAGCCATGAAGTTGGCCTTTCCTGAGTGGAGGCATCTCCTGGAGGGGCTCGCTTTCCCTTTCAAGTTTTCACTGACCACAAAAATTTGGTCTATTTACAGACCGCCCAGCAGCTAAATTCTCGTCAGGCCAGATGGTACCTGTTCTTCTCCCGGTTTCATTTCACCCTCCATTTCCTCTCCGGTGAGAAGAACATTCGGGCCGATGCTCTTTCTCGCTCCGTGGTGTCCTCTGAGGAGGTAGAGGAGGGCCTCGGTTGATTGTCCCCACAGAGAGCCTAAGAACTGTGGCACCGGTTTCGCTTGAGTCTGTGCCTCCGGGCAAGACTTTTGTGCCCACCAATTTGCGACCGGAGGTACTCTCTTGGGCACATATGTCCAGGATGGGTGGACATTTTGGGGCAAAAAGGACATCTGAGTTGCTGGCGAGGACATACTGGTGGCCACATATGGTCCGTGACGTCAGGGAATATGTTCAGGCGTGCGTCTCCTGCGCCAAGAATAAGTCCCCTCGACAACGGCCAGCTGGGCTACTTTTCCCTTTACCGGTGGCAGACAGGCCTTGGGAGATGGTCGGGATGGATTTTGTGGTGAGCTTACCCAAGTCTCAGGGCTGCACCATCATCTGGGTGATAACCGACCACTTCTCCAAAATGGTGCACTTAGTGCCGTTACCACGGTTACCGTCTGCACGGGCCTTGGCAGCATTATTCATTAGGCATATTTTCCGCCTACACGGTATGCCAGACAAAATTGTCAGTGATCGAGGTCCCAAGTTTGCGTCTTGGTTCTGGAGAGAGCTGTGTTGTTTACTCAGCATTGAGTTGAATCTCTCCTCTGCATACCATCCCGAGACAAATGGGTTGGTAGAGAGGGCCAACCAGACCTTGGTCACATACTTGCGACATTTTGTCTCTGCCAGGCAGGATGACTGGGCATCCTTGCTACCGTGGGCTGAGTTCGCTCTAAATAATGCTGTGGCTGACTCCACCGGACAGACCCCATTCCTCCTGAACTACGGTCAGCATCCGCGGGTACCAGTGCCCATGCCCGTGTTTCCGCCGATTCCAGGGTAGCAGACTGGGCTGTGGAGGACGGGACATTTAAGACCGCACCCAGGATGCCATTCAGGCCTCCAAAGAGAGGATGAGGTCTTCGGCGGATGCCCATCAGCGCCCCTCTCCTACATTTGCTCCGGGTGACCTAGTGTGGCTTTCTGCCCGAAACATCAGGCTACGTGTAGAGTCCACCAAGTTGGCACCTCACTTTTTGGGCCCCTTTAAAGTTCTTGAGCAGGTGAACCCGGTGGTTTACCGCCTAGCCCTTCCGCCTCGCCTTGGTATCACCGACACCTTTCACGTGTCCCTCCTGAAACCCGTGGCCATTTCCCGGTTTTCCGAGTCATCTGCCGGGACGTCGGTTCATCTACCGACGATCATGAGGTGAACGCCATTGTTGGGTGCAAGGTGGTACAAGGCAAAAAATTTTATTTGGTGGATTGTGGGCCTGAGGATAGGTCATGGGAGCCTGCCGAGCATGTTCACGCTCCGCAGCTCGTCGCTGCCTTTGAGCGCAGCAAGGCCCAAAGAAGGGAGGGCCCTAGGAGGGGGGTAATGTTAGGGTTAGAGTTCCCGCTGCTGCACAAGGGGAGTCTCGAACCAGTCCCGCTGCGGTCCCCCATTCATCACCGGTTGCAGTGGAGCCTGCTCAGCAGAGACGTCGTCCCAGCGTCTTGCCCATTCCAATACTGTGCAGAGACATGCTGCTGCCTCTCCTGGATCTGCTATTATAGCCAGTGCTGGAGCAGACGTCTTTGGGACGAAGTCCTGCGTTTCCCCTTCTGAGCATGCCCAGGGTAAGATCTCTCATTGGAGATCAGGGGTCACATGTTCAGGTACTGCAGCAGCTCCTATTGGTCCGCCAGGAAGGTCCTGAAACTACATGTGTTTTGGAACAGTTTCTCATTGGTCCTTGTTTCTGGCAGGTCCTGTAGCTGTTACTATAAAAGGGTGGCATGGCTGGGCCGCCATGCGCTAATATCAACCGTTATATGCTTTGCGCCAGTGTGGTCATGCGTGTGTGTGGTTAGGGCGGCTGAAATACGCCATTACAATACCGACTTAATCGGTGAGGAGCTTGGTATGCTAGCTGGTCAGGGTCGGTGTCCTAGATGCCCTAGATTACTGGCATAACCGGTGAGGAGTTTGATTGCCGTATTCAGGGCCTGGCGTTCAGACGCCATAGATTGCGGGTGACTCCCGCGAGGACATTAGCGCATGATCACGTTCTATGTTCGCTTAGCAGTCAACTATGTACCTGGGTGCCTGACAGGACACAGGAGTTTGTCTCTGCGGCTCTGTGACATAACAGGGTTTGCTTTCAACGCTAGACAGCGCCCTAGCGTGTTTATTTTGCAACTCAGTGGTGTTAAGTGAGTTTGCACACATCGCCATATAGCGCTGCGGCATTCCTTCTACGGCGTTTATTTTGGCGACTCTGCGGTATAACAGAGTTCGCTTCTTGCGCCATTTTACTAGCAACAGGCTCCGCCTGCACGGTGTACCCCGGCTGCGAACGCACCTCTCTACATATTTGGTGCGCTCCGCAGACCCTAACAAAATATATACACATATAATACATATATATATATGTCATTGAGACATATATATATACATATATTTATAGTTCATGCACTTTTACATAGTGTAATAGCCGCTAATTCATTTGCCGGCTTTTGTGAAATTACAGACCCGACATGAAATGACACATGGTTTACATACAGTTAACCATGTCATTTCATGTAGTTTGATATATGGTTTTCACTAACAATTACATGAGTGTATGTGTGCAAAATTTCACACATGTAGGGGTTAATTAAAGGTGTAAATTCGTTGAAAAAAAATGCGTGGGCTCCCGCGCTATTTTCTCAACCAGACAGACAAAGCCAGCGAGTGGGGGCAGATAATAATAGCCTAGGGAGGGTGCATTTATTTTGCTCCCCCCCTGGCTATTAACATCTGCCCCCAGCCACCCCAAAAAAGGCAAATCTATAATTAGATGCGCCCTTTCTGGCACTTTGCCCGTCTATTCCCAATGCCCTGTAGCGGTGGCTAATGGGTTAATAATGGGTTAAAGCCACCTTGCTATTGAAAGGTGACTTTAAGCCAGGTTAATAATTGAGAGTTGTCAATTAGACAACTATCAATTATTAATCCTATTGAAGGAAATAAAAAAACACACATTAATAATAAATCATTTTAATGAAATAATCACACAGTTTTTGACCATGTGTCATTTCATGTCGGGTCTGAAATTTCACAAAAGCCGGCAATTGAATTAGCGGCTATTATATTATGTAGAAGTGCATGAACTATAAATATATATATATATGTCACAATGACATGTATATATATATATATATATGCATTCTTTGTGTGTATATGTATTCTTTCCATTATTTATTAAAGCTGTCAGTGTGATTTTACAGTATAGCCGGGATAATTGCCGGCTTTCTAAAGGACACCAGTGCGATTTAATTGCAAGTCACACATGCGGTCCGTTTGTAATCCGATTTTTCATCGCACCCATAGACTTGCATTGGCGACTGTCGACCCACAATCGGTGACAATCGCAGCATGCTGGGATTGCACTCGCACGTATAAAACGGACCACAAAAAATCGGATGGTGGGATCTGCTCCATAGATTAACATTGGTCCGACTGCAATGCGATATTTCATCGCATTGCAGTCGTCCGATTTTGTTGCCAGTGTGACCCCAGCCTAAAACATAAAATGTATTTCGTTTACTTTCATTGATTTGTTTAGTTTACTTTTGGGCACATGGTGGAATAAGATGGTTGTGCTTTGGGCAGAGCAGAGATTACTTTATGGGCATTTACTACATTTGTACAGTGTACACTAACTCTCAGTTGCTGGCACAATCTTTGAAAAGATATACATGAAATGTGTTTTCTGTCCATTCATGTCCAGCAGTATGCCTTTAAAGGTCACTGGAAACACATCACAGTATTTGCCAAGTTGAAATAACTGCTAGATGACCACGCAGTTGACTAAAAATGGATCTGAGCAGGAATTCTTAGCTATGTGAAGTCACACAGGCTTTATTAACATAACAAAGCAAAACCACAACGTTGTCACAGAGTTCAACTCAAGTCACTGTACAGTCCCGAGCGTGTGAGTGGCTCTAGTCTGTGTTTCTGTAGCGTACAAAGGTTTATGTATGCCAAGGATTTTTCAAATTGCACAAAAAAATGTCCCACTGATTTCTCTGGAATCCTAATCATATTTGCACATCTATAAGAAATGCAAAATATTTAAAATTGTTATAACGCCAGAGAAATATTTTGTGGATACAACACAAAATCCTCAAACCAATCGGCAAACATAAAACTAACACATACAAATATATAAAATTCTTCATTTTTAATGTACATTGTGATAAGCATGGAGTACATAGATACAAGTTGTTCTTCTCAAAAAACATCAGAGCATGACTATCAACACTTAAATCCCAAATTGTACAGTGGGTACGGAAAGTATTCAGACCCCTTTAAATTTAGCCAGAGCCCTGACCTATACCCAATTGATCATCTGTGGAGAAACCTGAAAATGGCTGTCCACCAACGTTCACCATCCAACCTGACGGAACTGGAGATGATCTGCAAGGAAGAATGGTAGAGGATCCCCAAATCCAGTTGTGAAAAAGTTGTTGCATCATTCCCAAGAAGACTCATGGCTGTCCTAGCTCAAAAGGGCGCTTCCACTCAATACTGAACAAAGGGTCTGAATACTTATGACCATGTGATATTTCAGTTTTTCTTTTTTATTAATTTTGCAAAAATTTCTACATTTCTGTTTTTTTCAGTCAAGATGGGGTGCAGAGTGTACATTAATGAGAAAAAAATGAACTTTTTTTTTTTAATTTACCAAATGGCTGCAATGAAACAAAGAGTGAAAAATTTAAAGGGGTCTGAATACTTTCCATACCCACTGTACATGTCTGCTCTGCCCCTAGTCTCCCCAGGAACACCCTCAAACTGTCAGAAGTGTCACAATTCATATAAAACTTAAATAATCCTTTATGTGGTATGAGTTGCAGGACTGATAATAATGGTACTGTTTGCAAGAATCAGACAGTACAAGAGTGACAACAACAGGTCTTCACTGTTTCACAGGAAGGAAGATATGAAACTAGCGTCTTGAGAGTCAGGCTCTGTAAAGCCCCATCTGGATGTAGCGGAGGTTGAGCATGTGCACTTTCTCTCTATACATTCAGTATAGGACTTCCGAAGATAGTGGTATTGGTGGTCAGACTGCCAGTGATCTTGAAGTTATCTCCTGTCTTATGGACAAGGGATAACTTCTAATCTTGTTCAAACCATTTGATAGCAGGTTTATTTTATATGTTGTTGGCACTTTAATTGCCTGCAGATCGGTATAGGTCAGGGTCCTGAGTCCCCCACAGTTCGCTTAGAAGTCACCCAAGAAGTGTGCAGTTAAGGCAAGATAGGCAGACATCTGATGCCTGAGTGTGCACATAGAGAAGAGTGCAGATTCATTAGAAAGTCTCCTGTCACCTGAGCTGAACACTTCTTAGGGGATTTTTGATGCGATTAGTACCCTAAGTACCCGGACCTCCACCGATCTGCAGCCAATTAAAGTGCAACATATAAAAAATCTGCCAAAGGTCGTTACTCTTTGAACTCCAGGTGTAGGATCAAAAAATATTGTATGGACTACAGTCAAGCAAAGTCTGTTGTCACTAGACCAGAGCCTACTGAACTTCCTCTACCTGCAGATATCCCTGATGCCTTTTCTAATGATTAGTAGCTCTGGCAAGATATTGTCGCAGCACAATGCACACTTGATGGCATGCTGGGCCTACTAATCAGATGAGGTGCTGGGATACCATGGGGAGAAGAACATATGCAGGACTCAGCTTCAGCAGACACAGACTGCCGATGTACAGATGCTTCTCATAAAATTAGAATATCATCTAAAAGTTAATTTATTTCAGTTCTTCAGTACAAAAAGTGAAACTCATATATTATAAAGAGTCATTACAGAGTGATCTATTTCAAGTGTTTATTTCTGTTAATGTTGATGATTATGGCTTACAGCCAATGAAAACCCAAAAGCCATTATCTCAGTGAATTAGGATAATTAACAAAAAACATATAAGGAAAGAAAAATAGGAACAAGGTTCCTGCCAGCTCACCAACTTGGAGGATGCATGGAGTGAAATCCAGACCATGGACTTGAGACTTGGCAGACGAGGAAAAAAGGGGGGACTCCAGCTTCCATAAAATGAATGAAACTTTATTTGTGTAAAATACACATAAAACCTCCTGGTTCAAGATAGGGGTGCACTAAATAGCACGGGCAATAGCGACGCGTTTCGACCTAGATGCGGTCTTTGTCACCGGACAAAGACAGCATCTAGGTCGAAACGCGTCGCTATTGCCCGTGCTATTTAGTGCACCCCTATCTTGAACCAGGAGGTTTTATGTGTAATTTACATGAATAAAGTTTCATTCATTTTATGGAAGCTGGAGTCCCCCCTAATTAACAAAAAACACCTGCAAAGTCTTCCTAAGCATTTAATAAGGTCCCTTAGTTTGTTTCAGTAGGCTCAGCAATCATGGGGAAGACTGTTGACGTGACAGATGTCCAGAAGGCAGTCATTAACACACTCAACAAGGAGGGTAAGCCAAAAAAGGTAATTGCTAAAGAAGCTGGCTGTTCACAGAGTGCTGTATCCAAGCATATTGAAGGAAAGTTGAGTGGAAGGAGAAAGTGTGGCAGAAAAATGGGCACAAGCAAATGGGATAACCGCAGCCTTAAGAAAAGGCCATTGAAAAATTTTGAAAAAAAAATGTTTCAGATCACCCCTTAGCGTCCTCCGGATAGCAGGAACCACACCGTCGTATGGAGCCGCCCTGGCCTGGCGGATAGAAGTCCAAACACACAGTAATCTCCAGCGATCTCAGGCAGGAAGGTAGTTATAAAAAATATTCCTTTATTTCTTTTCGTTAAAAGAGCATGTTACAGGTAGTGGATACCTCAGTGGATGGTAAAAAATCAGACGCATTTCAACTCAAAGGAGTCTTAATCATGGACTCTATTGAGTTGAAACGTGTCGGATTTTTTACCTTCCAGTGGGGTATCCACTACCTGTAACATGCTCTTTTAACGAAAAGAAATAAAGGAATATTTTTTATAACTACCTTCCTGCCTGAGATCGGTGGAGATTACTGTGTATTTGGATTCAAAAATTTTGGGGAGTTTTACAAGGAGTGGACTGCAGCTGGAATCATTGCTTCAAGAGCCACCAAACAAAGATGTATCCAGGACATGGGCTACAAGTGTCGCATTCCTTGTGTCAAGCCACTTATGATCAATAGACAATGCCAGAAGCATCTTACCTGGGCCAAGGAGAAAAAGAACTCAGTGGTCCAAGTTGTTGTTTTCAGATGAAAGTAAATTTTGCATTTCATTTGGAAATCAAGGTCCCAGAGTCTGGAGGAAGAGTGGAGAGACCACAATCCAAGCTGATTGAAGTCTGGTGTGAAGTTGCCACAATCCTTGATAGTTTGTGAAGCCATGTCATCTGCTGGTGTAGGTCCACTGTGTTTTATCAAGACTAAAGTCAGTGCAGCCATCTACCAGGAAATTTTAGAGCACTTCATGCTTCCCTCTGCCGACAAGCTTTTTGGAAATAGAAATTTCATTCTCCAGCAGGACTTGGCACCTGTCCACACTGCCAAAAGTACCAATACCTGGTTTAAAAACAACAGTATCACTGTTATTGATTGGCCAGCAAACTTGACTGACCTTAATCCCATAGAGAATCTATGGGGTATTGTCAAGAGGAAGATGAGAGACACAAAACCCAACAATGCAGACAAGCTGAAGGCTGTTATCAAAGCAACCTGGGCTTCTATAATACATCAGCAGTCCCACATGCTGATCGCCTCCATGCCACGCCACACTGATGCAGCAACTGATGCAAAAGGAGCCCCGACCAAATATTGAGTGCATTTACTAAAAATACATTTCAGTAGGCCAACATTTTGGATTTTAAAATCATGTTTCAAGCTGGTGTTATAAAGTATTCTAATTTACTGAGATAATGACTTTTGGGTTTTCATTGGCTGTAAGCCATAATCATCAACATTAACAGAAATAAACACTTGAAATAGATCACCCTGTGTGTAATGACTGTATATATTATGTTTCACTTTTGTATTGAAGAACTGATATAAATTAACTTTTTGATGATATTCTAATTTTGTGAGAAGCACCTGTAGCTGCTCGACAAAGGGTCCTGCCTATCTTTTTGCTCATCTCCAATATGGGCCATAAGAACTAAATCAGTTTTGCCACTAATTATTTGCAAATTCAAATACATCTGACTGATTGCTAAGGGTAAAAGAGGTTTTTTTTCTTGCCCAATGTCTTGCATAGCTAAAGATAAATGAGGTGTACAGTGCATTGGTTGGCTGAAGATAAGCCAAGTGTGTCAGTCACAAAAGAACAGAGAAAGTATCTGAATGGGTGAGTGCACACCTCTAGGAGCATGTACGCAGAACAGAGTCCTTGGATTGAGTGCCAACTTGTATCCAAGCACTAATTAAAACCCTTTGCCTGGTACACGGGAATTAAAACAAAGGGAAGCATGAAGTTCAAAGAAGCTTGTAAAGAAGATGATTTTTGGCTTCTCTCCCAGATACACAATATCTACATTTTATGACTGGATCAGGTAAAAGAAAAATACATTTTTGTGGTAATAATTGTGTATTTTCCCCCCAATTAGTGTTTTTTACTATGAAAGCCTGCAGATAGCCTTTGTTCTAACACATCAGGTAAATACTTTTAATATGCATTTTGAGGTTTTATTGATTCTTCTTTTTTTTTAAATGTATTTTTTGGAAATGTGTTACAATGGCCCATTATACGTAACTGTAATAGGAGCAATAATGGCAATAATTGTATTAGCTACAGAATTATAAAGTAAAGTTCAAAAGTAATAGTATGTTTTATAGCACGTTAGTCTACTCCTAATACGCTCAGAAGCTGTAATTCATGGAAATTCTTCATTCTTAGATCTCAGCAGTGTCGTCGTGATTTTATGCTGTGCTTACAATTTTTTACAGGGATTTGCGAGGGGTCGTTCACTTGAAGAATATCACTTTGAAGTTTCTTTGTATTTCTGAGACATATTATTCATACATCTGCTGTCATTTTTCAAATACTGTGTTCACAAAGGCTTTTAGACCCAAATAATATGTTTCTCAGAATTTCACAAGTAATTTTAAATGTATTTATTTATTTTGGCTTTTATTGCAAAAATACTAGAGACAGACCTCTATATTTATTCCTTTACTATCATGTTGCTAATAAAGTAGACTAAGTGTATAACAGCTGCATGGTTAGCATTGCTATTTTCCCCTGGGTTTTATTTTAGACCATTTGCCCTTCTATAAAATTGTCCATCGTCTGTAAGTGCTGAGTTCATGTAGAGAAAATGGACTGTAAGGTCCATTGGGGTTAGGGACTAATATAGGGTTAGTGACTAATAGATCCCAAGAATTTTGTAGGCAATATCAAATCAAAGGTTAATAAACATTACACTAAGAGATATATATATATATAGACAACTGGGTTACTCATTTTTTTCAACTTTAAAAACATCATTAAAGCACTACTCCAGCATTTTTTTTTATTTGAGCACTAGGGTGGTGCCACTAATGTAAGTTCCTAAAACCTAGAATTATACTTACCAGCTGCTGCCTTCAGTTGTTCAGGTCACCGCTCATGTCCCGTGCCACCATCTTGTGACTGCAACTTCTTACTGACCATAATGCAGAGGTAATGCTCTCAAGCGCTCATTGTAGCCGTAAGTCTATGAGAGCCTCGTTCTGACTCTTATAGACTTTCATGGAGTTGTAAAATACTGGATTAATCTGGTTAGTCACAAGCTGCTGGAGAACGACCGGAGAGGCGCCCATAAATACGGCAGCTGGTAAGAGGCAAGGAACTTAGATTAGTAGCACCACTCCAGCATTGCAATAAAAAGAAGCGATGGAGTGGTGCTTTAAGCATAAAAGTCATGCCTAGATAGCGTTAGCCTGCGTTCACAATAATGTAGTCTGCTGAACTATTCGGCCCTGATAACAGAAAGCTTGCTGACCAAATATAAGAAAGTGGAATCCATCAAAGATCCCTTAAAAACGGAGCAAAGTCGAATGACAGAATACTGGCTCAAGCTTTGGAAAGTCAGGAAAAGCTTTATTCAGTGCTTCATGGTACAATAACAGGCATATGGCTCACATATGTACCCCCTACAGTACTTAGGACAATATGACTGTTATCGGAGGACCTGGTACATAAGGGGGCCCAGAAGCCCTACTGCATAGGATGACATCTGTATTCCTAAATGGAACTTGGTAAGTGAGGGCCATATTATAGATTTTGCATTGAGGCCCAGATTATACATCATATTTAATTAACTTTGTATTGTAGTGGCCAAATTGTATAATGCGCCATGGCCCAAAAGGAACATTTGGTTGGCGCTTGCTACTTCTGTATTGTTTTCTTAACAATGTAGTTCACATACAACAATGCTACTAGAACATAACAGGTTGACTATCAGGCTGATGATGAGGATTATGTCCTTTGTGCAGCTAAACTATATAGGATAAGGAATTTGGCACTGGTCGGGAGACTTTGATGAATGCTTCCCTATGTATTTTCTACTACTAGCAGACAGCAGCCCATGCACAGGGGAAAGCTGTAGATTCAGCTGTGTTCTAACACCACTCTCCCTCCACGAGTGACCTCATCCTCTTACAAAGATACCATTCATGCAGATGTGCTAGACGACAGCCTACAGTGCTTTCATTTAATCATGTAAACATGAGCATTGAGACGCTTGGATGAAATAAAAGCCATATAACTCTTGTAAAGGTGTGTGGGTGTACATACAATGTTACCTTACATCATAGCAAGGCCGCAATATGGTTTGTCTACATTAAATAGATAATAATTTGGTTCCCTTTTTATTATCTCTTATTCCCAAATCAATTTTTAACCCATTGGGACTGCAATTATCTACTGTGACAATGACAGAAAAAAAGCAATCATCTAGAATTTGGTCATTTAAAGTAGGATTTTTCCTTTTTTTTAGATTTACATGTCTATTACTACAAGACTGAGTAACTAATGATCATGATCTACTTTTAATTAAAGGAGTTGTATGTGACTGGACAATCATTTATTCATAGCCCCTAGTGCAATATAGTAGAAAAAGAGCTTTATACTTACCTGCAAGAATGGTGCCGTTCCTCTGATCTCAGCGCTGTTTCCCCGATGGTCAGTGTTTCTTCCACACTGACGGAATAGTGAAAGCTGCAGCTGATCAACAGTCACTGATCGGTTGCAGAGGTCACATGACAATGTTTACATCAGGTGACCGGGGGAGGACAGAACGCTGAAATTGGAGGAATGAAAGTTAAGTATAGAGTTTTTTTTATTTTATACTCCACCCTGGGGCTATTAATAAAAGATTGTCCTGTAGTGATTGACCCGTTTTAAACACCAGCAAAGCAACTTACAAATTTAAAAAAATGCCAGCCATATGCAAGAGTATAGTAATCATGTCATCATATGAACAAAAGTAATGTTTTGTTGCATCCAAATAAAATCTATCAAGGCTATTTGCCCCCAAGCAAGTCAAGTTTTAAGATTTATAATTAATACGTAAAAAAATGACTTTTCAAATACCCCAGTAAGAAACCTCCCCAAATATCTCTTTGTGTCCATGTGCTCATATTTAGCTAGTCTTTACTGCCCCGTGTAGCCTATTTTGTGGGACTGTAAGCTATTAATTTATGAAAAATAAAACAACCATTGCTATTTAAAGGAGTTGTTCAAAGCCCTTTTTCTTGGAAGTGTCCAAGGACAGTTAGCTGATTACGGTAAATGGTTTGTTTTTTCTTGCACCCTTTTGGACCATCACAAGTAAAACAAGATATTGCACCAATCTTGCTGAAATCAATAGTGTGCTTGGTACGGTTATGAATATTTAGGGTTACAAGGTAAAGAGATCTTCTTTGTAGGCACCTTATTTATTTTGGCGGACAGATCAGGGCATTGAATTGGACACTCCCTTAGTATTTATTCAAATTTCAATAATGAGGATGCATCATCCACATCAATCAAAGCCGTATGACGGCAATTAAGAGAAGAGGGGAGGAACCGACACCACAGCGCTGACGCCCATCAGACCGCACCATCTTCATTTAAATACAGCATGGGAGAAATAAATGGTATTTTTGGGGATATACAATGGGACTCAGGAGATGATAGACACATTTCTGGAATGCAGTACAGGAGCTGATAAAGATGATGAAATAAAGGTTTTGTGGATGTAATACACGCTGCCAAATACGATGTAGATCCAAAAGATATCTATGATACATGTGGTTGTGTCCTGAGGAAGAAGTAATTTGAACTTTGAAACACATTGAATAAAACCACTTTCTTTTATCTGGATTTCTTTTGGATCTACATCAAATTTGGCAGCACGGATTATATCCACAAACCCTTTATTTCATCATATTTGATACGGTCACTTGCGGACCTGTGGATCTGCTGCAGCTGATATCTTCAATAAGATCTATATGTCATACCAATAGATCTATCAGGTTAGTCCAATCTGAATTGATCAATTTTTATCCAATGGATAAGACCCTATTGCGCTGATTTCTCCTACAGTTTTGTTCCTGATAAAGGTGGTGGCATTTGTTTAGAGACTCAAAAACTGGGGAGATGTTCCCTTTAAGAACAGACAAAAAATACCATAGTAGACAAATTTTAAAAAGAGCTTATTTTAAAATCCGCGAAACATGTAAATGTGAATCACCATTCATACCAAATGTTGGCCGTTTCACTAATGTAGGGGATGAGTTTAGTGAATGAACTGATATGACTGATTATGGCTGGATCATCTATGGGCAAATCTTTTTTATTAATCAAAATTGCTGAGTGAGTGTACAGCACATGAGCTCCTGTTCCATTTTAAGCATCCTTGTGTTCATTTTTCCTTCTTCACATTTCTGTTTTGATAGTTGATGCTGAACGAATATTTTCTTTACCAATATTAGATAAACAGCTATCTCCAAATTCTGCCAAAATATGATGTCATGTGTGATTTTCAAGCCAGATTCTTGTCCATGTGGAATGTTCTTCAGAAACATGTAAAAGTGTTTACCCTTGTGAAAAATTTGACAGATGTATTGAGCACCACTTCAGCTAGTTTTGGGGATATGGCACCCTTAGCAACCTGATAAACACTGTAACCCCAAGCGCACCATAGCTGACCCTAATCTCAGAGTTGTTATCACTTAACATCTTGTTATGTAATACATGTTTGGTTGTCATAACAGTAACATTGCTGCAAGCTTGTGAAAGTGATCATTACACCCGTGTCCAGGTTCACAGTATGACCTCGTATAAATGATCAGTTACTCGGCTATTCAGCACCTAGAATATTGCTACAATATGCAGTAATCCAACCAATGTAACAGGGGTATATGGAGAAATAGTCTCCTATAAATAATACCCCCTTAAGACTGCTTTTTACATATGAAAATGATTCACAGAAGATACCATTTAGATATCTTTATTGGTCTATGCAGAGCTATATCTAGACTTCACCCAGGGCAAAAGCGACTTCATCCTGTAGCTAAATGCCCTAGGCCAGGCAAAGTGGCTTGTTGGGGCTCCCCACGACACCCAGCATTTGGGACAAAGGCCTAGATTGCCCCTCAGTAGCTAATCCCCTGGGGGGTTCTGTATGAAGTCATTTTTCAACCAATAAAGCAGATTACAGTGGAACTGAGTTGGGTCCATCCATTCAGTTTGAAAAACTCATGTGTATTATGGCCTTTCACCTGACCCTCGATCCAGCTTCAAGTAATTTTCTTTCTACTTTTTTCATAATATTTTGGTCCCATATGAATCGGCACTTTTTGAGCCCAGTTTGCCCAATAAGACTGTGATCAACCTCTGTTTGCAATTGATGACATCTTAGTCTGAATGGAATTATTTAGATGAAAAAAAATGTAATCTGATATTCAATGAAGGGTGAACTGCTGAATGACATGTTGGTCAGTGTCACCAGTTGCAGCCACATATATAAATTTATTTTAAATAACTAGAAAAAGGCTTTTAAAAAATGCAGAGCCTGGAAGAAAAAATCTATACATGTAATATGCAGTGAAATTATTTTAAGTATCATAAAATCTAATCAAGGGTTATTTTGAGCAGTAAACCAGTGTCCTATGTAGAAGCCATGTATATTGATCTTTGCCCATACTCTGCATGAAGCTGCTGGACTATCCTGGGTTATCGTAGGAAATCTAAGCATTATCGGAATTAACAGTGTATATGTGAGCAGGTTGCGGGATGCAGTGACAGACAGAAGGCAGAGCAAGGGTTAACAAATGTAACAGTTTAATTTAAGAGGGGTTAACTCCTCGCAGGGAGATAAATGGTTAAAAGAAGATTAAACAGTTCAATGGCAAGCAATAGGCAAAGTTAATGAGCAATAAACAAGATAACGACAGTCCTTTAAATCACTTATCGTTTCAGAGGCTTCCCAGTCCACAACTGAAGCGTTGCAGTCAGTAGCGCCAACAATGGCTGGCGCGATGCTTGTCCAAGAAGGTCCTGCTGGTAATGGTGGTCCGTCTTCTGACGGCAGCGGTCGGTCTCCGGTACCTTCCGCTGAGCCCCTAGTCCATAAGGATGTGCGGCCGAAACAAACAAGGCCACAGCACTATCAGAGTCCAACGTGGAGCGGCAAGTGTCAACTGGCAAGGTAGGCCGCAAACGTCTGTCCAGTACTCGGCTTTCTCTATGTGGCACGTGAGCGGTACTCACAGTCACGGAGCACACATCACCTTGCTCTCTGGTAACCACCGGGCACACGGCACCTCGCTCTCTCAGGCTCTTAAGCTTTCATGTGGCACTCAGCTGAACAGGGCTCCCGGCTCTCTCCCTGTTACTGCGGCAGGCTCCAGCAGCGTCCTGGCGTATGGCCGGCCCCGTTTTGTCTCGGCCTGGCTGCACACCCCGCGGAGAACTCTGCGCACACACCTGGCCTCTCTCACGGCTGGCGGGAAACTGCCCGACGCTGCGCGTGCTTACACTTTTAACGCGCCCCCAGCTTTCGGGTCAGTGCACCTGTCCGGGCCTTTTTGCCTTTCCCCGGGTAACAAGGGATGATAGTTTGGCCGGCTGCTTTGCTCTCCCAAATCTCCCATACACAGGAGCATTCGCACTAACGAGTGCTCCAGTGTTCTTTATGTAGGAGCCGCTGCCAGAGATTTCTTTTCAGTGGTTTATCACAGAGGACAAAAATATCGGCAGTCCAAAATTAGACTCTTATCTCCCCAACAATCATCTGTTGATATTGTTGGGTACAGCTAACTGTAATCTAAAGTGAATGGGAACTTTCAGGATTTGAGTTACTTTGACAATGATCAAAAGTAGAGACAAACTAACTCTGTTACGATCCTACAGCATAAATTGACACAAATAATACTGGCTATGATACACCTTGTCAGAGCACAAAACACACCACCATCCATATCTATTCTGCCTATTGTCCACCACAAAAAGTGCTAAAACCGAGCAGAACTGAATGGTAGAGCAATAGAAGAAGCTGGTCTGGTCTGTATCATGTTTTCTCTGACTTCATGTGGATGGCTGGGAGCATGGGCATTATTTACATGGGGAAAAGATGGCATCAGAATGTTCTATGGAAAGAGGAAAAGCTGGTGGAGACATTGTGATGATTTAGACCAGGGGTGGGGAATCTTTTTTCTGCCAAGGGCCATTTGGATATTTATACCATCCTCCGGGGGCCGTACAAACGCCGCCCACAAAACACATACTGACTCTGGCACTGGTGTCAGGACATAATCTTTCACTGCATGCCCTTCAGTGTTGAGTAGTGAACACTGCGTGTGTGCGCTCACAGAGCAAGAAGAAATTAATGAGCTGGTGGCAATCAAAATACAGCTGCCTGCCCAAGCACTGCGATCCCCGAGAATCTGCCCAGGGGCCGGATAAAAGATCATTGAGGACCATAAATGGCCCGGGGACCTGAGGTTCCCCACCTGTGATCTAGACAATATTCTGCTCTAAATCTTGAGTCCTAACATTCATGTAGATGCTACTTTGACATGTACTACCCATGCAGACATGAAGGTAGTTCAAGTACACCCCTTCATGGCAATGTATTTTTTAATGGCAGTGATCTCCCTCAGGAAGATAATGAGCACTGCAACATTGCAAGTTCAAGGCCAAGGTATTAATATGGGCACCCAGTCCGATCCAGCAACTGTGGTATGTGCTGGAAAAAATAAATGATTTTATGGAGGTCACGCCTCATACCTTTTGCTTTGTTTCTCACTTTGCATTTTGTAAATTAATAACAAATTTTACTATTTACACTTCTGTTTATGAAAGCAATCTTACTTTGCAGCAAAATGGGAATCATAGGATTGATGGCATGAAGTAATTGAAGAGACCTTCACAAGGTAATGTCACACTAGTCCTACTCCCAAGATTATGGTGTGGGTGGCACAATGTACGGCAGCCGAACCCCTCTAGTCTTTAATTTACGTACACTAACAGCTCGTTGTTATATTGTACATTTGGCTGGGGAACCAGTGCTACGACCATTTCTTCAAAGTATCCCAAAAGCCATTTTGAACACAAAACTATCAGGTCACATCTTGCTGGTGCTACTGTGAGCAGAGTGCATAGCCTAAAAGTGCTACCATGGCCTATGGCATCTCTGGATTTGTCTCCCAATCTGCACTTCTGGGACGTCATTGGTCGGAAATTACAAAGGGAGCTGCCAGCAGTGGATCTTGAGAATTTACCCAAGTGCATTCAGTGCTGCAGAACATTCCTTATAAAACTATTAACCTCATTCACAGCAGCCAAGGCATTTAAGTGCGGGGTTTTTTGAGAGTGATGATCACTCAATACTTAATAAATTGAGATGCTTTGAAAATATTGTTTACATTTTTTTTTCATCATTTGCATATCATTTGCATATCATTAACATAACTACACACTGCATTGACTAATCATCTTTTATGAAGTGAAGATGTCCAGTATGCATAACAATATATGGTGTAAGTGAAAATCTGTCAAAGGAATCCTGATCTGCATAAAGGGGTGGTCTTCCCAAAGAGGGGGTTCTTTTGTATAGTTTTTTTTATATATATATCTTTCCTGACATGGTCAAAGTATGTACATTGTTTTTTTCATGGCCTGATTATTTTACACCAAATCCAGGATCTGAGCCAAAAATAACAAGAATTTAGATCAGCATTAATACTCCGGATTTAGAGGAAAGAATATCAAACTTACTTTGACATTAGGACACACAGCATAAGGTCACAAATAATGTTATTTTTGCGCACAGCTGCTGAACTGAAGCAAAATCCCTTCTACTTAATACCTCTACAGATCTCTTCGTTGTGAACTCATTTAAGTTAATTTTCAAGTATTTCAGATATTGCAATGGTTGTTAGTTAAGGTGCTGCTAAACATTCAAAAGACTGATAATGTGATATTAAATTCTTGAGTGTAAAAAATATCTCATTTTTATTGCTTTGGCCATATTTAGAAAAATTGAGGAGGTAATGCTTTAAAAAAACAAAATAAGTATTAATTACCTGTTGAAACCCTTCACACTCCAGCCCCACCTCTGTGCTGATACCCGTCTGTTTATGGTTAAGTTAGATATTATATTACCGTATATACTCATGTATAAGCCGACCCGTGTATAAGCCGACCCCCCTAATTTTGCCACAAAAAACTGGGAAAACTTATTGACTCGTGTATAAGCCTAGGGTGGCAAATGATTATGCCCCCATATGCTGCACAGATTATGCCCCATATGCTCCACAGATTATGCCCAATATGCTCCACAGATTATGCCCCATATGCTTCACAGATTATGCCCCCATATGCTTCACAGATTATGCCCCCATATGCTCCACAGATTATGCCCCATATGTTCCACAGATTATGCCCCCATATGCTCCACAGATTATTCCCCCATATGCTCCACAGATTATTCCCCCATATGCTCCACAGATTATGTCCCCATATGTTCCACGGATTATGCCCCATATGCTCCACAGATTATTCTCCCATATGCTCCACAGATTATTCCCCCATATGCTCCACAGATTATTCCCCCATATGCTCCACAGATTATTCCCCCATATGCTCCACAGATTATGCCCCCATATGCTCCACAGATTATTCCCCCATATGCTCCACAGATTATGCCTCCATATGCTCCACAGATTATGCCCCATATGTTCCACAGATTATGCCCCATATGCTCCACAGATTATGCCCCCATATGCTCCACAGATTATGCCCCCATATGTTCCACAGATTATGCCCCATATGCTCCATAGATTATGCTCCATATGTTCCACAGATTATGCCCCATATGCTCCACAGATTATGCCCTTTATGCTTCACAGATTATGCCCCCATATGCTTCACAGATTATGCCCCCATATGCACCACAGATTATGCCCCATATGTTCCACAGGTTATGCCCCCATATGCTCCACAGATTATTCCCCCATATGCTCCACAGATTATTCCCCCATATGCTCCACAGATTATGTCCCCATATGTTCCACGGATTATGCCCCATATGCTCCACAGATTATTCTCCCATATGCTCCACAGATTATTCCCCCATATGCTCCACAGATTATTCCCCCATATGCTCCACAGATTATTCCCCATATGCTCCACAGATTATTCCCCATATGCTCACAGATTATGCCCCCATATGCTCCACAGATTATGCCCCCATATGTTCCACAGATTATGCCCCATATGCTCCACAGATTATGCCCCCATATGCTCCACAGATTATGCCCCATATGTTCCACAGATTATGCCCCATATGCTCCATAGATTATGCTCCATATGTTCCACAGATTATGCCCCCATATGCTTCACAGATTATGACACATATGCTCCACAGATTATGCCCCATAGTACAGTATAGGTCCCTTATGCTGCCGCGCTGCTGCAAAAGAAAAAAAAAATTACATACTCACCTCTCGTCACTGGGGGACAGGTGCCAGTGTCACCGCTCGCTCAGGACCCCGGCACCTGAAATATTTACCTGTCACCGGACCGGTCCACCGCTGCGTGCTGCTCCCTCTTCCGGGTCCTCGGCAGTGAATGATCAGGCAGGGGGCGCGGCGCACACTATCTACGTCATCGCGCCCTCTGCCTGAACATTCACAGCCAGAGAAGTCGGACGAGGAGGTCGGAGCAGCGCGTCAGCGGTGGAACGGGACAGGTGAATATCGCTATACTCACCCCTCCGCCGGCGCGTCATTCTCTGCAGCCCCTGCTCTTCTCCCGGCGGTCTCCGCAGCTCTTCCTTCCTACAGCGGTCACACCGCTCATTAAAGTCATAAATATGTGCATATTCATGACTTCAATGAGCGGTACCATGTGACCGCTGCAGGAAGGAGCCGGAGATCGTTGGAGAAGCAGGGGGGCTACAGAGACGCGCCGGCGGAGGGGTGAGTATGATCCGACACCCCCGCTCCACCTCCCCCACGACCCCGGTATATGACTCGCGTATAAGCCGAGAGGGGGACTTTCAGCCCTAAAAATGGGCTGAAAATCTCGGCTTATACGCGAGTATATACGGTATATAATTTGGCTGCTAGTCAATGGTATTCTGTTGTGAATTGTGACAGTATAACATAGGGCACATGTGCACATTTTTTATTTTTGTTCTTTTACTATTTGGAACCATGGATGCATTCACCTTGTTACTTTGTACTGGTATCATGCATTGCTGTCTTTTGTTACAGGCCAAGTAGGAGGCTGATACTATTACCTTTACTCCTGATGTGGAGAAGATGGAGAACATAATTTATCCATCTTCTCCATTCTGTGAGTCGTCATATATCGGACTGCACTCGGATGACATCTGAGTGCAGTCTGATGTTTTGCACGCACCCATAGACTTATATAGGTGCGCACCGTCCGATATACACTACCAATCGCAGCATGCAGCAATTTTTTTGTCTTGCCATCTCGACATGAAAAAATAAACGCTCGCTGGCAATGCTCCATAGTATAACATTGGAGCGAGTGCTATCTGATAAAACACCAGAGACCATTCGTCCAAGTGATACACTGGGTACTCGCCAGTGTGAGAGAGCCCTAAGAGAAAGAAAAAGATTCAATGAAATATTAGCATTTTCTTGGAAGCAGTCACATGCGAATGGTTTCATTTGGAAGCCATCAATATTGGGATTTCATTATTTATTTGTTTTTTTGCATCTAATGTCATGTTATTTCTTATTTTATGCACTTCTTAAAGAGAACCTGTCATGTTGAAAATGGTATCCAATCTGCAGGCCGGATGTTATAGAGCGGGAGGAGCAGATCAGTTTGATATACAATTTTGGTAAAATTTACATTATATTAATTGAAATCCCTGGTGTTTGCATGCATATAAGTTAAGCGGGTGGTCCTATTAAGTGACTGGCAGTCTATCCTGTATGGCAGTGCATGCACAGATAGCAGTCACTAGAAGCAACGCCCACTGGACTCATATGCATGAAAACACCAGTGATTTCAATGAATAAAACATGACATTACACAGAATCTTTTCCACAAATCTATAAATCATTCTGCTCAGCTTGTATTTCTCCATATTGTGGTGAAACTTGCAAGATAATGAGGACCCTTGATGTGGATTGTGAGCTTATGTATTTTGGTAAAAATACTGACCAATACCTCATATAGTGTATATATTTTGCACATTTTTCCCCCCAGGGTGCAGGTCGGGCCCTTCAATGGTGGTTAAGTAATTTGGGGTGTCTGTCCTTTGGGGTGTACTTGTAGTACTGGGCAGCCCACCTGATCTTTGCATAGGGAAGGATAGGATAGCACTAGTCAATCCCCACTACCACTAAAGACAGATGGGATGCACAAACAAGGGGAACACTTAGCTTGAGTAGACTCAGAGAGAAATACAGATGTCCTCCAAACACCAAGGAGGAAGATAGCTGACTGCTATAGCTCCAAGCCTCATCAGGGAAATGGAAATATCACCAGTAATTCCCAGCAGCCAGCTGGGAGTTACAAACACCCCAGTCCAGGTGTGTCAACTAGAGCATGGGAGGTTGCCACTGGGTCCAATAGTCAGAAGGACCAGGAGGAAGAAGTCTGCAAAGCAAACTGCTGAGACCTTCTGCAGTCAGATGCAGAGCGATGATTTGCAGACAATGACACACCCGTGACAGGTAAGAATGGCTGCCTTTTTGTTTTTACTTCTGTGATGCTTTTTTCTACATGTACAATGTGACAGGTTGTTTTAAATGCTATATCTGATTGAGCTACATGTTTGGGAGCCAGCACTGCCTTCACCTTATCATGGATGGCCTCTCAAGATTCTCAAGTATTTTTGATATTTTGACATTTCATTACTTTTATGTGGACTGTGCTTTTGATGTTTTAACATTTTGTTACTCTTTTGTGGCTTATGTGTTATATGTGCCTATATATCGTAACTATTACAGTGGACTGCTTTTTTGCAATAATTGATGCGTGTGTGCCCAAAATAAAAAATGTCTGTTCTTCATATTTATTATCACGGGAAGGATTGCACGAGAACTCACCAGTGCAATCTCCCAGAAGACAGGTACAGAAGAAAGCTTCAGGCTCCTAGGAACGCAGGGTGAGCAGGGCAGGAGAGAGATGTTTCAGGACCTGAATCACTGACGGTTGGGGGGCGTGGCTTCAGCTCCAGAGAGCTAGAAGCTGAAGGAAAACTCCTAGAAAGGTAACTACGGGATAAAGTTACCCAGGGCAAAGACAGAGACGTAAATCAGAACAAGCCGAGGTCAAAGCACGAGATAGCAGTATGGTACCAGAGGATTAGGCAGAACGGATCGTCGGGGCCAGGCAGAGGTCAAAACCAAACAGACAGAGAAGGTACAGAAACAGAATCCAACAAGCCGTATCCAGAGATCAGACCGAGTCAAAACCAAAGTATCAGGCAAACCAGAACACAGCACAAACACACTCAGGGGTCAACACACTCTGCCAAGGGCGAAAGTATCACTGATGGGGATTGGAGCTTCCTAGGGCTATAAGAAGCTCTCCCCGAACCAAGGAGAGGCCACAATAATAAGCCCCAGGTGTGCAGGTACGAGCCTGCACTGGGATCAAAACATTAACCCCTGGCGTGCAGGTCCAACCTATACTGGGATCATGATATCTATCATGTAGTCAAAGAGCTGATGTGTGTACGGTGGGTCTGCGGTACAGTGGTCAGCCTATCTCTCACAAAAACAAACAATACTGTATAGTGGCTATACCTAGATGAGCTCCACTCCCACAAAACCAGTTAAAATTGCTCAGCTATGCTTCTAATGTGTTTTTATTCGATATGTTTAAGTCAAAAGTCATCGTTTTGCACAGCATAATTAATGAACAGCTACAGAGCTGAGTGATGATGTGTGAAGTGAGGCTCATTCATTTCGTGGTCTTAGCATCTAGCTGATTCGTTAACCAGACACAAACACCAAACTACACCGAGCACGCTTCTGTTTTTCCTCAGCAGAAGGTCTTCAATTCACATTGACGGCTATGAAAGCACAGTGTCATGCTGAAATGGAAACGCAATGCAATTTAGAAGGTGCAGAGTGTATAGGGAGGATGTTGGTCTGGTCATTGGAGAGAATTTTCCAGTTATGGTTGTTCCACATGGCTTTGGATCGGGAACCTAAGGTTGACAGTAAAGGTCATTTAAGAGGCAGGTCCAGCCAAACGTGACATTGGTCATAAATCCCTTAAGGAGCGGAGGCAGCTTGAGCAAATATAACCTCAGGATATAAATACATCTGAAAAGACTGTACTGCCATGATGGTATTTTAAACCCCAAATTAACAATGACATTGGCAGTGGGTATCCACATTTCGTAGAGGAAAAATAACCACATTTTAGTCGTTTGAACCAATTTTAATAAATAAGCTACATTTTCTTATTTAGTGGCAAAGAAATCAAAAAAAAAATAGTTGCAAATAACACTTTCGGGAAGCCTTTAAAATCGCCTACAATACAGCTATATAATTTCTTATTGCCACCCTTTTTCTGTTGTGTCTGAAAAAAGTATTGCCATAAACCAATAACATGCCCTCCTGAGAATTCTTTACTGAAAGGACTCATTTCAAAAGGCATTGCCATACTAATTACCTCATAAAGTATTTAGCTGTGTACCCACTGGGATAGTACTTACTAGTGCTAAAGCTGCTCTCGTATCCAGCTAATCAATTAATGTTCATTATCAGACCAAGAAAGGCCAAGCAGTAATGTGTAGAGGTTATAAATAAAAAAAAGGAGTTGGGGAAAAAAAGGCGCACAACACGAAGCATGGTTTACAGGGCAGCGTATTGCTGATTCCAACGTTAATCAGCCTCCGTGTTTATCTAAATCCATTTCTTTTAATGATTCTTTAATCTATTATCTATCCACAAAGGTGGTAAACTGCCCAGCCTGCGGCTTTGAAGCATGTGCTACAGATCCTATTCTCAAATTGTTTTTGTCACTGTCAATTGCCCAGACGAAATATAGTGTTTATAATAAAATCAAATATGAAATCATCATCAAGATATCAGTATTGGCTATATGATATTTGCTTCTCTTGTTAGTCTGGTTTCATACATCTGAGTATAGACTGCCATGTGTGGACTGACCGCACATCTCCCAACCCAAACTCATCAGCTATATTGGTCAGATCGGGTTAACCATGGCTGGTTCACACATGGCGGTCCGGATTTTGACTTTGAATGCTTGAATGTCGGAAGTGTGAAACCGGCCTCACTATGAGATAAGGGTGGCGTGTTCACATATATAAGCCATTATGTTTTCTGTATCTATTCAGACATAATCTTATATACGGTAATCTCCATGACTTAGGAATGTATGACTAACCGGACTTCTTCCCATAACCATATGAACCCCCTTATCCCCTCTTAACTATAAATGAAACACCACACTGCGTGACATTGGATATAAAGGCCACAGCAGCCCCATTTATTAAATAACATGTAAACATAAATAACATTAAATAACATCAATCAACATTAATTTTTCTCTGAAAAGGAGGAGGGGAATTGAAGGTTCAACCATTTTTTGAAGATTGCAACAAACAGCTCCACCACGTCAACCCCCAGCCGCACCACACAACCGGCCCAGGAGGACTCAGCTGAATGTTGCCCATACTTCAACCATTTTGAGAAAAATTGCAACAAAAGCAGCTCCACCATGCCGCCCCCAGCCGCACCACAACCGGCCCAGGGGGACCCAGCTTATTGTTGCCCATACAAAAATGTTCCGCTGAGACCTCTCTCAGTAGGGACCCTATTTAATTCAAACACCTGCTTAACACTGATGGGAGTCACCCATCCTTGCAATGGGCTCCCCCGACCTCCTTTGGTGTAAGCAACCTCCTTCAAAAACCCCCCTCCTCTTCCGCCACAGCAAGCAGGCATGACCCCTTATGCCTGTGAGTCCCGCCACACCAAAAGAGCCTTTTCGACTCCCCCCATCAATGCTAATGTCCACATATCTATGCCAATATTATTTAAATGGACCCCATCTGACCGCAAAAATTCCCTGGACGGAACTTCCAGGTCCCGATGACGAACCAACCCCTTCATGTAAAGCAATAAAATGGGAAACCTCCCTATTCACCTTGCTCCGAGCTTTATTTATCCGCTCAACCGATCTGGCGTGTTTCCATGCCAGCCGTGCAATGATGTCTGATCACACTAGAACTAAACCCGGATAGGATGCCAAGAACCTCAGGCAGTCAAACTTGATGTCACGGATCAAGTCCCTAGACGTTCTGGAGCCCAAATCATTCCCCCCACATGCAAAACAAGTATATCCGGAGGCCTATCCAGAGTAACGTGAAAATGAAATTTGAGCAACACACGACTCCACAACAAACCCCTAACACCAATCCACTGCACCAAAGACTCCTGCTTTGATATGCCCAACTGACGCCCCATCGGTCTTGCGTCGGCCCGAATAGCACCCCAGTACACGTACGAGTGGCCTAACACCCAGATCAGCTGAGGGATTCCTGAAATATAAAACAGAAGATGAAATGCAACAACCCTTCAACAAGGTAATAATGCAACCAAACTGAAATAAAAATTGGAGAAGGAGGGGTGGGGGGAGGTGTGGAGCCTATAACATATGAGGCCAAACATAAGACCGATACCTTGCAGACTCTCAATGACCAAAATTTTCCACAGCTTTAACCCCAAAACCCACCGAGCAGCCTCCATGGCCGCCCCAATACGAAATAAATGAGATCCAAACTCTAAGACATTCAAACCACAATGAGCTAGTCCCTGCCTAAAAATGGTAATAAACTGATACACCAATAATGCAGAGCCATCCTGATGTACCAAAAAGGAACCCGATACAGGCCCTCTCACCTCCAGGAATGAGGAAACCCATCTCACTGCGCATTCGAACAAACCAACCACACCCCACTATTCCACCAAACAACCCCTACCTTAGTCTTTGACCGCCTCAGATAGCACCTTACAGTCTCCTCAGAGCACACTGCATCCTGCAATAACAGCCCACCATGACATTTGACATTCCTGCTGACCAGCTCACTCACCCTAAATGCGCCAAAAAATGCCCAAAACAAAGGCTGCCCCAAACAGCCGGCATTCATATTCCGAACTACACACAACACCAAGGCAACGTAACAGCTGACCTAGTAATTCAAATGATACCGGGCGCTGCCAATCCCTTACTGGATAACTCTTGCAAAATGCATTCATCGCCTGACAAACCAAAAAATCCTTAGTAAAATCCCTCCAACCCAGAAGTTTAAAGAAAAATGCCAAACCTGCTAACCTACCCGCTACCACCGAAAAAGAAAAGCCCTCCTGAAATGCTTTGCCAATCATAATCAATAATATATATGGACGGTCAGATTCCGTCACATGCTCACCAACCGACTCCTCCAGCTCTCGCCAAAGACGCCATGCAGAAAGATACCGAGACCATGTACCAGGGATAACCGAATGCCTCACCAGATTCAACGCTGAACGGACACTACCTCCATCTGGCCGTCCCATGTTTCCCGAAAACGATCCACTGGAAGCGAGACAATGTATCAGCTATTGAATTCTGAACACCTGGTACATGCTCAGCACAAAACCAGACATTAGTAACCAAGCACCTGAGTACTAGATGGCACAACAGAGACAAAACCGGCCAGGAACCAGCCGGCAAGTTGTTAATACAGTGCACGACACTCAGATTATCAGAAAAGAAACGCACTTTCTTGTTCCTCAGTTTCGTGCCCCAAACCTCCAAAGAAACTACAATAGGAAACATTTCCAGCAGCGCCATGTTCCTTGTTAGACCTGCCGCTTTCCATGATTCCGGACACTCTCCCACACACCATCTTCCACCCAAATAAGCCCCAAAACCACAAGAACCCAAAACGAGATCCACATTAGACACAACTCGATCCAACCATACCGACCTGCCATTAAGATTGAAGAAAGTCCGCCCAAACAGACAAGTCAGCCTTGTGCTCCGAATTCAATCTCACAAAATGCAACGGATGTGTAACACCGCCTGAGCTAAACGCCATGAAAAAACTCGTCCCATGGGTAAAATTCTACATGCAAAATTCTACTTACCCAAAAGAGATTCCAATTGACGCACGCGCAATTTCTTCGCCTGCAAAGCCTCCTGCACACAAGACTACCAACTTGTCCTCTGGCAAGGGGCATTCCATCTTAACTGAATCCAATTCAATTCCTAAAATTTTCAAAACCGTTGAGGGGCCCTCCATTTTTTCCGGGGCCAATGGAATACAAAATGAGAAGCCACCTGTTCAACAGTCCTAAGCAGCAAAGAACAAACTGCGGACCCAGCCGACCCAATACACAAAAAATCATCCAAATGCATTCAGTGCAAGACTGTATCCAAGTCTGATTCCTACCCACCACTCAATAAAACAACTAAACTTTTCAAAATAGGAACATGAGATCGAACAACTCCTCAGTAAACAACAATCCACATAATACTGACCGTCCCAAAAACAACCAAGTAAATGAAAACTCTCTGGATGCACCGGAAGCAAGCGAAAAGCGGACTCAATGTCTGTTTTTGCCATCAGGGATCCTCCCAGCCTCCGCACCCATTCCACGGCCTTATCAAAAGAAACATAGCATACCGACGCCAAACTCAGGTCAATACCATCATTAACAGAACTGCCCTGAGGGTAAGACAAGTGATGGATTAAGCGAAACTTATTAGGCTCCTTTTTGGGCACGACACCAAGCGGCGAAACACATAAACCTGGTAATGGGGGTTCCAAATATGGACCCGCCATGCGACCCAACGCAATCTCTTTATCCAATTTGTCCCTAACTACTGCCGCATGCTTCCTAGCCGACAGCAAGTTGTTAGGCCGCCCTGAACGCGGTACCGCGGCCGACGGAATTATAAAGCCAAACTTAAAGCCATCACTTAACAGCTCAGCCACCTCCCTATCCGGATACCTAATTAGAAACTGAAGCATCCGATCAATTCTCACCTGTGTCCTCTCTTTGTGAAGAAGTCTCATTTGACTTCCCCGTTCCTCTCTTAAAGCACTTGGAATGGCTGTGAGACCCTCCGCAGCCCGAACATTTGTGCTTATATTTACAGGATGTGTCGAAACGGCACTCCCGTTCATTAAACTGCCAACACATATCCTTTCTGGAACCTGCCGAGGACCCACCGAATTGGCAGGGCCCCCCGTACTCCCGGGAAAGGACTGCGAGGCCGACTTCGGTGCTGCCATCAAGCGCAACCACAAACTAATCTCCTTATGGTCCCACCGCAAACTAGACGGACCACCTTCCATTGCCTGAACTGCTCATCATACCTAAGCCATGCCGTCCCACCATAAACTCGGTATGCTTCACCAATGGAATCTAAATAGTAAAATAATGCTGAACAATTCTCTGGAGTTTCTCCCCAATGACACTCGCTAATGTGGTAAACGCCTGCAAGCAGTTCTGAAAAGTGCAAGGAATCAGGCGATAATGCTTGCGCTCCTCCTCATCCTTCTTACTCTCATCAGGCTTTACCCTGCCCAGATTAAACTTTTCCAACGGCAACAGAGAAAAAATTTCCACCTACTCGTCTTTCCATATTTTCTCTCACACTTCCTGCTTCAAATGAGCCCCTAAAGGGCCATCAAAGCACACATAAACCTCACCCCTCGCTCTGTCATCCAACCGAACCACATTCACTGTTGTCGCCGCTGGCAACGAGACAGTCTCATTAACCGCCACTGGAGCAACCACAACCGGTGCGGGAATCCCATCACTAACAACCAGCGAGTCTCCACGACCCCTTTTGACCCCGAACCACCGGCGCCACCCTTCCAAACACCACTAGGACCTGACACAGGTGACAAAAAAACTCAAACCATGCTAAAAAATTCCGACACCACCTCACTCACACGTTCAGTACTCGCTGCACTACCAGTCGCCAAACCCTTCCGAAAATACCGCTCACTCACATCCACATCATTCACATTTCCCAGGGGCGCATGCAGACAATGTGTCTTACCAGGCCGACTATGAGGGAGCCTCATAACAGCTGTCTCGTGTCCTCCGCGATGATCGCCTTCGCTGTCTCCACTGTAGACGAAATCTGGCCTTCCTCTTCAGAGGCAGAGTCTGGCTCAGGGACATCGCCAGGTAAACCTGATGTAGTCAACCCACCACTAGACCTGGACCTCCTATCCACCATGGCGCGTTGTCTGGAAGGCAGAGAGACTTCAGCTGCATGCCTGCCACCCGCATCCCTGGCAGCGATCTGCCCTCTCCTTTGGACAGCAAACTGGCCCCCACTGCTGTCGACATCACGGATGGATCGCCTCCTGGCCCCCTGCACCAATCTTCCGAATCTCCACCGCCTAGATCCAGCTTCTCCCACAGCACGGGCTCCGAGCGGAAGCTCCAGCCGCTCCTCTTAGTCAGCTCCAGCTGACCGGGTCTCCATCCTACCCACTGCTGTAGCATGGGCCTAGCACGGCTGCACCTGCCGCTCTGTCACATCTGCTCCCGACAACTGCTTCCCCGTCCTGCATCCAGCTGCCTGGTCCAGGCGCTGCAGAACCTGCCGCTCCTCTGCCAGCTCCAACCTCCCTGTAGTAGCAGAGCCAGCCGCACTTCCTGGTCAGGTAGACTAGACCAGGATGACATCATGCAGGGGGCAGAGCCAATGATGTCACTTCCCCCAGCTCCCTTCACAGGCCAATGATGTGGAATCCCTCTAGGGCAGCGCCCAGGGCTGGAGGTCGGAGCTGCGCCAACGATCCGGATGGATCCCTGGATGGGCTCTGCAGCTGGCGCATGGTCCGGGGAGTTGCATCAGGCCTAAGTCGCTCTGGCGATCTGGACCTCCTGGAACGACTCTGAGGTGCAGCGGATGCAGCCACCTCAGTAATCCCCCCATCTGCGTTCCACAGCTGCAGCTGATCCTGGAGCCACTGCTGTCCCCTGCTTTCTGCCAAGGCACGGATCTCCTGGACAAGTGCCTCCATGACATTCCAGGTAAGCTACTATCCCGAATGAAACTACCCCCTACCGCCCATCACCTTATGTACCCCCCACAGGATACCTCCCACTGACAAGTCACAAAATCTCACATCATACCCCTGACCCTATACTCCTCACCTCCAAATTCGAGCACATACTCTATCCCTCACCTTAACCTCTTCCTACCAAAAATCATGGCCTAGCAAACCTCCTTAGTCATGCGGCCCTCCCCTTAAGCCCCTATGGGGGAAACAGTCCGGGCAATACAGTTCACCCACATGTGGGTCACAGTTGTAACCATTCCCCACAGCCATTGTCACCCAAATGTCTTCATCATAACATTAACAGTATGTGCATTCCTGACAGTTAATTCCCTGGATCAATAAGTTGTGGGGCAACTTTCCCATATATTGACTTCTTGTGGATAAATTGTAGGCGGTGGTGTGTGCTTAGTCCAACCAGATGGCTGCGGTAACCTATGTGTTATACCCACTTTACAGATTTCTATTTTAATTTTTTTAAATACATTATTAAGTTGTTGACCCCTGAAGAAAGTGATTTGTCCCACAGTATAAAATTAAAGGTAGCTTTTTGTGACTTTTCAGAAGAAATGGTTTTGTGTGCACATGAAGAACAACACTATTTCAAGACAATATATTAAAGAAGCAGTCTAGTACTAGGACAATCCCTTCTTGATATGAGTGTTTTCACCCGTTAAAATAAAAACAGACAGTAGCAGCAGCATGGATGACATTATACAGCAGTATTGAGCAGTGTAGATGTGAATCCAGCACTGGCATGAAACAACACTGGAAGCACCAGTGTCTTTGAGTGTCTATGCCTCTATTTATCCCTCTCAAGATACTTTTAATGGAAAAAAAATGAAGCAAAAGTTAAAGTTTGAAAAAGATGACATTAGGTTACTTTAGATCTGATCAAGGAGGCCTTTAAGCATACTTCTTCTACAATGTGACAAAGCTTAGTGTAAGTATTTGAGTAGTATTAGCTGTAACCAAAGATAACATCTTTAAAATGTTTAGCTTAACACTCAATTTTCATTATTGTAGTGCTGCTCAGATACTTTGTTCCACTTTAATGTAAATGTTTTCCTTCTAGTGCTTGGACGTGCAGTACTTTGTATTTATACGCTGTAATACTGACATTTTAACAGGTTTTATTGCTGGGTTAATAACGTTGGTTTCGTAATGTTTCCAAAGGGAAATTCCAAACTACTTGAGTCTGATTTTCTTTTATTCTTATTTTTATTTAACTAATATTGATCTGGATGTAATATTGTATTTACCTGATAGATTTCAAATGTATGAAGACCATACCCTGCAAAAATAATGAAATAGCTTAAGTTTTCATAACAGACATTGATCTCAGTTAACAACAGTTCCGATACTTGTTATGTGGAAATGCAAGTATAGGCTATATGTTAATCATGTCCACTGCTTAAAGCATTTACTGAGAATGGAACGGGCATAGCAAGAAAAGGAGGTGTTGACCTGCATGGCACAGCATGATACGAAAAAAGCTGCATAGTCCTTGTATGGAGGTTCTGTGGAGACACCAATCTGCATTATAACTTGTGCAGACATCCTTATGAACATAGACATAATGAGTGATCTTTTTCAGATAGGTGCACATTGTTAAAAATGTTAAGACACAGAGGACAAAGTTAGTGTTACTTGTCCACATTCCAATCTATCCATTGACATGTGAGGATGTATAGAAAAACAATTCTGACTTATGGAGGCCCTACTTCACAATTTACAAATTTTAAAGTGAACCTGTCATCTGATTCATGCTGCCCGAACTATGGGCAGCTTAAATCATTGCCTGCCTACACTATTGCAGCCGTTTATATTTTACTATGAAAGCTGCGGTGTTGTAAAGAAAGCGTTCCTTGAAAAGCTGGTTGAGGACTATGTATTTCAGTTGACTAGTCCAAGGCAGGTTTCCGGTGGCTTCTCCCTCCCCGGATTAATTGGACTGACAATTCTCTCCATGTACATAAATAGGGAGAGACCTGTCAGTCTAGGGAGCAAGGCAGGGAGAAGACGTCGGAGACTGGCCTCGAGCTAGCCACCGAGACACATAAGCCCTGGCTGGCTTCTCAAAGTATACTGACTCAAAATTGCAGCAACATTTCAAAGTAAAACATACCTGGCTGCAAAAACACAGCCAAACTCTGATTCATGCTACTCGGTTTCCTTTGAAAAATCTGCTGCTAAGGCCCTGGTGCCAGATACAACAGGACACCTTTCTAATGTCTTGTAACGTCCATAACTCAACCACCCATAGCCCTTTAGGTGGCATGAGAGGTAGCTACACAATAAAGGCAGAATAATTTCGTTTCAATATTATAGTTAATCGATCTGTATATAAGGGTTATTTGTATGTACAGTATACTGTGGATTACGAAAGTATTCCACCCCTTGGCTTTTTACCTATTTTTCTACATTACAACCTGTGTTTAAATATTTTTGTAATCCTATTTGTGTGTGATGCATCGCACTAAATAGTCAAAGTTGGTGAAGTGAAGTGAGAAAATTATAGGCATAAATTAAATTTATGGGATCAAATAACTAAAATTGGCATGTGCATATGGAGCCCTCCCTTTTGTTATGAAGCCCCTAAAATTTCTGGTGCAAGCAATTACCTTCATAAGTCACATGTTTAGTGAAAGGAAGTCCAGCATCTAAGTGTCACATGGTCTGTCAGTATATACACAACTTCTCTGAAAAGCCACAGAGGTTGCAACACCATTTAGCAAGATTCAGACTAATCAAGCAGAGTTCCCAAGCAGAGACTGGAGTATCTGTGCATACAACCTCAATAAGCCATACATTCCATAGAGGTGGCCTTTATGGAAGAGTAGGCGGAAAAAAAAGCTTTTATTTACACACAAAAATTGTAAGGCTTGTTTTGAGTTTGCCAAAAGACATGTGGGAGACTCCCAAAATGTATGGAGGAAGGTGCTGTGGTCAGATGAGACTAAAATTGACCTTTTTGGCCACCACTGTAAATGCTATGTCTGGCGCCAAACCAACACAGTATATCATCCCAAGAACACCATCCCCACAGTGAAACATGGTGGTTGGCAGCATTATGCTGTGGGGATGTTTTTCAACAGCAGGGACAGGGACCATGGTCCGAGTCGATGGGAAGATGTATGGTGTGAAATACAGGGATATTCTTGTGCAAAACCTGTTTCAGTCAGTCAGTGATTTGAGTATGGTGTGAAACATAGCACAGCCATGTGAAGTGGTGCACAAGTAGGTTCCAAGGCCAGTGCATGTAAGAAAAAACTTGGCACTTAATTTAATAAGAGAATCCAAAGGTAGTTTTTATTGCAGTCCGTCCAACTAGCGGTGGACGCAGCGTTGGTGCAAGCAGGATTCTCTACATGCTCATATCCAATTGTGACCCTATTTCAGGCTTTTCTGAATTATACCCACCGGTTACCTTTACAGGCTTGCAGTAGTACTTTATTGCATACTCACCTCTACTCATCTTCTTCTTAGCAGTAGACTGACGAAGGTTTATGTGGGACCGAAACATCTTTTGTCAATTTTCGGACAGACTGCAATAAAAACTACCTTTGGATTCTCTTATTAAGTTGAGTGCCAAGTTTTATTCTTATAGTCAGAGATTTGAGACTGGGATGGAGATTCACCTTCCTAAAAGATAATGACTCAAAGCATACTGCTAAAGGAACACTCAAGTGGTAACGAGTAAATGTTTTGTAATCAAAGCCCAGACCTTATTGCAATAGAGAATCTGTGGTCAGACTTGAAGATTGCTGTTCACTAGAGGAAACCATCTAATTTGAGGGAGCTAGAGCAGTTTTTCCTTGACGGATTGGGTAAAAATCTCAGTGCCAAGGTGTGGAAATATCATAGAGACTCATCCAAAGCAGCCTGCAGCTATAATTGCCCCAAAAGGAGGCTCTACAAAGTACTGACTTTAGGTAGTGAATAGTTATGTACATTGAAGTTTTCAGTTCTTTTCTCCTATTTGTTGTTTGCTTCACAATAAAAAGAAAAGCAAATCTTCACAGGCATGTTCTTTACAAGAACTGATGCATACCCGCAGAAAAAACAGTGAAACTCCATGTTGTGAGGTAGCAAAACATAAAAAATGCAAAGGGGGTGAATACTTTTGTGAGCAACTGTATACTTAGTAGCCTTGCTTTATCTAAACTATAGAAATTGAAAGTGTTAATAAGTCAGTGTAGCAGTGACTATACCTCATGCTTTCCATTAAAACATACAAGTTTTCCAAACTAGGAAAAAGTTAACATTATTTTTTCCAGATCTGTCAATTTGAAGAAGGCAACAGAAATCTGACAGCATTCTGCAAATATCTTGTGTGTAAACAGAATAGCACTAACAAGAAAGGGTAGATGCAGCAGGGTATTAAAGTATTTTCTAGGAATTTTCATAGATAGTTTATTGTCCATTTAGTTTTTTTTTTTACATGGTGATATATCCATAAAAGTGGCTCTGCCTGATATAGTTTCTCAAATATACTCTCAAAAATGTGAATACATAGGTTTCATGCTCAATTTTCAATAAGATGTATCCCAATACATTCTCACATTGGTCGTCAAAGACATACCCCATTGACAATGTAGCATCGGCGTCCCGGCCCTCTGCCAGGCAGGGACGCCGTTCCCCTTACCAGCGCTCTGCGTCCTCAGCGCCCCCAGCATCCTCAGCGCCCCCAGCGTCCTCAGCACCCCCAGCATCCTCGGCGCCCCCAGCATCCTCGGCGTCCTCATTCCGCCCTGCTGGGCCCGCGCGCTCCTTCCCTGCTGCTGGACTTAGGGCGCGCGCCCGCGCCCTCCCCCGCTCTTAAAGGAGCCGCGCGCATTTTCCAAATTAGTCTCCGGCCAATGCCGGAGGACTCCACCCTATATTAAGGGCTTCCTCCTTAATGGAGGTGCCCGAGCAATGTTGTTGTTGCACTGTATAACTCTGCTTCAGCCCTCAGCTCCTGTTTCCAGTTGCCTGCCTGTTACCCGTCTGTTTGCTGTCTGCCATCTGACTGCAGCCCTCCCGGAGGTTCGGACATCACCTGCAGTGATCCCCGGCGATTACAGAGACTCTTGCCTGCTCACTTGGGAGCGATCATCTGCCATCCGACTGCAGCTCTATCCGAAGGTTCGGACTTCATCAGCAGTGATCACCGGCTACTTCAGAGACTCTTGCCTGCTCACTTGGGAGCGATCATCTGCCATCCGACTGCAGCTTAATCCGAAGGTTCGGACATCTCCAGCAGTGATCACCGGCTACTCCAGAGATTCCTGCCTGCTCGCTTGGGAGCGATCATCTGCCATCAGACTGCAGCCTACCAGGAGGCTCCAACATCTCAGGTCGTATAAGCCTGTCTATTCAGAAACTGTCCTGGTCACTTACTGTGACAACCTGCCTGTCCAGAGACTGCCCTGGTCACTTGCTGTGACAACCTGCCTGTCCAGAGACTGCCCTGGTCACTTGCTGTGACAACCTGCCTGCCCAGAGACTGCCCCGGTCACTTGCTGTGACAACCTGCCTGCCCAGAGACTGCCCTGGTCACTTGCTGTGACAACCTGCCTACCCAGAGACTGCCCTGGTCACTTGCCGTGACAACCTGCCTATCCAGAGACTGCCCTGGTCACTTCCCGTGAATTCCTGTCCGTATTCCCCGGGCGCCACCTGCTCTCTTACAAGTATACTGTCTTGTATAATAAAGCTCAGTGGTTTCACCTACCAGACCCGTTACAGACAAGAGGAATGGTAACACCCAATTGTCAACGTATTCATAAATTCCAGGCAGATTGACAGAGGAATGGTGCAATATAGAGTTATAAGACAAGAGCCACCAGAATAGTTATTCCTTTTATAAAACAAGTATTCAGTAAAAACAATCGTATCAAGAAAGCTTGTAGATCCTCTTTACATTAAGTTTCAACATCTGAAAGGCTAAATTTATAGTTTGATATGAGCAAACATGCATCAGAAAGCATTGCATTTTCTTGTATGGTGTTGCTTTACATTAATAGTTAAATCATATCTCAACCTAACCCTTACACTAAGGTTTCATTGAAAGAAATTGGTGGAGATAAATATTTCCTCTCCATGCCTTTGTTATGCATCATGGCTGTCCTACTACTGAGAACTCGTGGTCCTTGAAGGGGCAGAAGTGATTGGGCTTTTTCCCTACTACAAATCCATTGTGTCTAAGCAGAAGGAGGAAATAGACAATCAGAGCTAAAGGTACATAGTAAAACATTTTACCCCTTTATTCCACGATTAATAAGAGTCTTGAACCCCACTGATCACAACTTTTGTCTTGTCAGAAGTTTTTAAATAACAGTTACCATATTTTTCAGACTAGTCCTGGCGTGGGGAGCAGTGAGTATTCCGGCAGCTGTCCTCAGCTTGTAAGCAGCACATGACGTCACTGCCATGCTCTGCTTACAAGCATAAATCAGCTGCTGGCATCAGAACAAGACGCTGCAAGGGAGCTCAGGAAGTTAAGTGTAATGGTTTATTTTTTTTAATGTTTTTCTGATGTGGGCCATGCATACCAGGATGGAGATGTAGGCCAATCATGACAGGATAAGGATGGGGCCATGCATACCAGGACCAAGATGAGGGCCTTGCATACCAGGATAGGGATGAGGGGGCAATGCATACCAAGGTAGGGATGAGGGCCCATGCATACCAGGGTAGGGAAGAGGAGACTATGCAAACCAGGATAGGGATGAGAGGGCAATGCATACCAGGGTAGGGATGAGGAGACTATGCATACCAGTATAGGGATGAGGGACCATGCATACCAGGATAGGGATGAGGAGACTATGCAAAGCAGGATGGGAATGGGGTCCACGCGTACCAGTATAGGGATGAGGGGGCCATGCATATCAGGATAGGGATGAGGTGGACATGTATACCAGGATAGGGATGAGGGGACCATGTATACCAGGATGGGGATGGGGCCATGCATACCAGGATAGGGATGAGGAGGCTAAGCATACGAGGATTGGGATGAAGGGGCCCTGCATAACAGGGTAGGGATGAGGGGGCCATGCATATCAGGGTAGGGATGAGTGGGCCATGCATACCAGGATAAGGATGAAGGAGCCATGCATACCAGGACGGAGATGAAGGCCTTGCATAAAGGATAGGGATGAGGGGACAATGCATACCAGGGTAGGGATGAGGGGCCATGCATTCCAGGGTAGGGAAGTGGAGACTTTGACTACCAGGATAGGGATGAGGGGGCCATGCATACCAGGATGGGAATGGGGTCCATGCATACCAGGATAGGGATGAGGGGGTCATTCATACCAGGATAGGGATGAGGGGGCCATGCATACCAGGATTTGAATGGGTTCCATGCATACCAGGATCGGGATGAAGGGGCCCTGCATACCAGGATAGGGATGAGGGGGCCATGCATACTAGGGTAAGGATGAGAGGGCCATCTATACCAGGATAGGTATGAGGGGGCCATGCATACCAGGATGGGGATATTAGTACAGAATTGACTACATTTTTTGCTTTTTTTTTTCTAATTTCCTCCCCTAAAATTTAGGTGCGTCTTATAGTCTGAAAAATATGAAAATATGGTACCTTTTGAAATACAAATGTTTTCCCAGAACACAATGATATAACAAAATATAACAATTATTATTATAGTACCATTTATTTCATGGTGCTTTAGAGGTGAAAACAATGAGCAATTTCACCTGCTCATATAAAATATGCTTTAGAAAGCTGTAGTGAAAGCTAAATAATACAATGAAAATAATAAAATCATTCATTTTATTGTATACATAAGAAGGAATCCCCATTTTAATTGTATGACCCTAAGTGAAGTCTTAAAGTGCAAAGATTACAATTACTGTAATTGGTAACAAAAGGAATAATTTCTGTATTAGACTAGCACATGTGTTGGAGGCGGCATTTGATTTCTATGACAATACAAAAATATTTCTCCCTGCCCGCTCTGAATAGAATACTGCAAATATTATGCACATCTGTTTATGACATTTTTCCCGAGTAGCTACACTTGTGCGCTGAACACAAAAGGCCCCGTACTTTCACGATCCAAACTATTTGCCGCTCGCTGATTGCTGCTGACAACCTTTCAACAATTCCTCAGTATACAAATACAGCCATGGTAACAAACTACTTACTCCTTACTCTACTCAGGATCTCTGCTCTCTGCTTCTCAAAAACAAAACAATTTCAAATCTCAAAATTAAAATCAAATGTGATGGGATCATTTTCCAAATGTTCATATTTAGCCATGTTTCAGAATTTCTGTAGTATCATTTCAAAGGATGTTAGAATACAATATTTTGTGGAAAATGCTCATTTCCTTTCCTCCAGTCATAGAGGTCAGTGTACAATGAAATAATAAGTACCCCCCCCAAAAAAATGAAATGCTACTATGGATAGCAAATATGTTAGTATTCTATACATAGTTTTACGATGGATGCAACATGAATTCATCCAGTTCCTTTTAATGGGATTTTCCCAAGTTATTCGATATCTGTAAGATAGGGGATAATTTGCTCATCACTGAAGGTCCAACTGCTTTGACCCCCAGAAATCCCAAACACGAGGTTCTGAGATCCAAGAACAGAAGTCCGTCTTGAATAAATCAGAGGTACACAGGCTTGATCTCACCCCATTCATTGTCGTTAAGAATGACAAAAAAAAGCCGATTACAGCGGTGGGCTAGATCCTTACTCTGTCAACAGAACTCACTAGACTATGTGGTCTCATCACTATGAACACAACACAGTTTTGCAAGTTCTATTAATATCTATAAATTATTTTGTTACCTGTTTCTCTAGCCCTGATGAATCATAAAGATGAATTACGCAATTGATTCATTTGGAGCCCTGTAGGACTGTGCAGTTAAAATAGGAACATTGTAAACAGAGCCATATAGGATTTTTCAGTAAAAAAAATCCTAGCAGAGTGAAGACAGCCCTGTTGGATTGTGCAGACAACGGTGATTGGGCAGGTTACTACTGCAGTAAAGTATACATGGTCTACATTTCATATACTCCAATCTGTAGCAATGAAAACAGCTTTGCATTGTCTTACCATTTTGGCATCTGAGTGCATTGGAGGGACTTGAGGTGATGCACAAGAACTGCTTAGGTTGGGACCCTGCATCCCCATGATATTGGAGTTCATTGACATCTGTCTTTCCATCTGTGTGGGATATGAGAAAAACTGTGACATACACCCACTGAATCCATAATAAGAAAGTGTGAGGTAGACAGACCACTATTCACGTTTGGATATCTACTTTAAATAAAGGAAAAGTATATATATCTTTGTACCGTATTAGCCAGTAGATAGAAAAATATTACAATTTGAGAGTCCTCAGGGGTTGGTACCTTTTAATGGCTAACTGACAAGATGGTAACAAATTAAAAAAGTATCAACCCCTGAGGACTCTCAAATTGTAATAGATTAAATAAAAATATATGAAAATGCAAAAAGTATTTCATCCAGGTGGGATCCTGAATGGTCTTAGCTAGTCCATTGCTTGCTAAATCATAGATGTTTGGCATTACAGGGAAAGTAGATGTCATTAGCTGGTTGTGTTTTTGCTTTATCCGATGTTATTTATTGTATAGTATGGTAGATGATGTAAAATGGATTTTAATGCAAATGATTGACGAAGGATGAACTGTGCTAGTAACAAATCATTAGAGTAAATATTTAGAGAGGAAAGTTCATGATATCTGGTCATTCATCCTTCCAGCAGTTACTGTAGATCTATTTTGCCAGCCTTTTGGGTCTGAGCCTGATCTGATGAATATATATCAAGAGGCATTAGGGAGGTTTTTGTACTACTTGTACTTGGAGGAAGCCTGCACACAGTCTTTTGGTACCAATGCAAGTTGTCAGTTCCTTAAAAGGGTTAGGCTACAAGTCTGCAGTCAAGGGCGGTTATGTGACTGCAAGTATACGCGTTACATACTTCCGGCCACATTCCAACTAGACTTGTCCGGTCATGCTCAATATACTTGCAGTGAGCAAGTCCGCACCCATCTAGTTGGCATGTGACCACAGGCATGCAAATCAAATACTTGCAGTCACATGCCCACCACTTCCGATGCCAGCACCAGATAATCCTCACAGAGCACAGTGCGCATGATGTGCAGATTCACAAGTCTTATCTTATCTTGCAACTCTTTGTTATTGTTCCTCTGCTATTCCTCCTGGACATTTACGAATAAATTGACAACTGGATGTATTGGGAAAGTGTCCCACAACACTATGGTATCGTCTAATCAGTGCTGACGGCTTCTTGAAGGACACAGGGGAATAATAACACCTTGTCAATTTACAAAGACATTTCTTGGGGAGAATATCAGAAGAATAACACAAAGTAAATTTCTAAAATATAGATGATCAAAAACTGTTAGTTTATGGGAAATACATATATCTACGAATAGCTGTTTGACCTTATAGACAGCTTATAGCTATAGCTGTCTAAGTTATCAGGTCTAGTTTTTAGCAGACAATCCTTCATTTTGCCCGTGTGAATATACGTGTAATGTAAGAACATCATATATAGGTACATACAGTTAGGTCCATAAATATTAGGACAGTGACCGAATCTTCGTGATTTGAGCTCTACATGCCCCTATTTTTTACTTAAAATTAAACAAGTGAGATGCAATTAAAGTGCAGACTTTCAGATCTCCATCGTGTTTTGCAGAGGATGTGATCATGAGCCGTTCCAAGCCTTCTCCACACTTTCTTCTTCCCATCATTCTGGTACAGGTTGATCTTAGTCTCATCTGTCCAAATAATGCTTTCCAGAACTGGATTGACTTCTTTAGATTTTTTGGCAAAGTCTAGTCTGGCCTTTCTATTTTTAAGGCCGGGGTCACACTAGAGTAGAACACAGACAAGTGCTATGCGAGAAAACATCAACAGTGTTAATCAATGGGGCAGCTCACATCACCGTTTTTTTTCTCGGGTGTATTCAGTGCGCTTGTCAAATGCAGCATGCTGCGTTTGGCACTGAGACTCAGCCGAGTCTTGGCTCACTTGGACCCATATAAGTCAATGGGTGCGAGTGACACAGCGTACATCACTCGGATATCATCAGAGTGCTGTGCGATATACGCAGGCCCCGGCAATGGAGGAGATGGAGAAATTACTTTCTCCACCTCCTCCGCAGCTGTGCTCTGATCCTATCTGTGCGAGAGGCTTGGAGCACAGTAGCAGTCACGTCAGAGCAGGAGCCGAGGGTCATTAGCATATCGCATCCGATGCTCTCATATCAGATGCCATACTCTAGTGTGACCCCGGCGTAAGGCTGATTAATGGTTTGCACCTTGTGGTGAACCTTCTGAATTTGCTCTCATGAATTCTTCTCTTTATTGTAGACTTAGATACTGAAACACCTACTTCCTGGAGAATGTTCTTCACTTGGGTGGATGTTGTGGAGGGGGTTTTTCTTCACCGTATAAAGGATTCTGCGATCATCCACCACTGTTGTCTTCTGTAGACATACAGGCCTTCTTGAGTTCCCATGCTCAACAATACGCTCTTTTTTTGCAGAATCTACCAAACTGTTTATTTGGCCACTTCTAACATTTCACCTACCTCTCTGATGGATTTATTATTTTTTTAAGCCTAAGGATGGTTCGTTTCTCTTCCATTGAGAGCTCTTTTGACTGCATGTTGTGTGTTCGCAGCAACAGCTTCAATATGCAAATACCACACCTAAAATCACCTCCTGAGAGTCCTGACCTTTTACTCGCTTAATTGATGATTAAAAAGGTAATAACCATGCAGCCTATTAAAGAGCTTTTTAGATAATTGTCCAGTTACTTTAGGTCCCTTTAAAAAGAGGCAGCTAAATATTAAAGAGCTGTAATTCCCAAAACCCTTAAGCCCCCGTCTCACATAGCGATATCGCTACCGAGATCGGTGCTGAGTCACTAGTTTTGTGACGCAGCAGCGAGCTCACCAGCGATATCGCTGTGTGTGACATTCAGCGACGATCAGCCCACCTGCCGGGTATCGCTGATGTCGCTGAAATGTCTGGACATTTTTTTGATCGCTGGTCTCCCGCTGACAGGCACGCATCGCTGCGTGTGACAGGCGGGAGACCAGCGATCCGCTGGTAACCAAGGTACACAGCGGGTTTCCAGGCGCGGGGCTGTGCCTAGAAACCCGCTGTGTACCTTGGATACCAGCGCCCTGATGCAGGGAGCTGGTAACCAAGGTACACAGCGGGTTTCCAGGCACCGCGCAGCGCCTGGAAACCCGATGTGTACCTTGGTTACCAGCTCCCTGCATCAGGGCGCTGGTATCCAAGGTACACTGCGGGTAACTAAGCGATGTTACTCGCAGTGTCGCTTGTACTGATCGCTGCCTGTTTGGCAGCTCAGCAGCGATAATGTAGCGATACACCAGCGATCCTGATCGTTGTCGGGATCGCTGGTGTATCGCTATGTGAGACCCAGCCTTTACTCCAATTAGGATGTGAATACTCTTAAATTAAATCTAAAAGTCTGCACTTTAATCCCATATTGATTATATAACTATATTTTGAATATATTTTGGTAAATGTCTAAAATGGCAAAACTTGTGTCACTGTCCAAATATTTCTGGACCTAACTTTATACAGTGTATATTTAAGTACGCTTGAAAAAAACATATTTAGAACAAGTTTTCAAATGTTAAATAAATACAACTTATTAATACATTTGTATTACCAAAGGTGTTCTTATGTCCTGACATCAGGATCAGTCTTGGGACCCAGAGGATGAACTTCTGGCTTATGTTCAACACAGGAGAGAGATTCCTGTATCACCATGTTATCAGTGCAGCATGTGAAGAAGACTGGATGACTGGTTTATTTAAATAGCTAAGCCAGACCCCTACTTTTTCACGGCCAATGCCAGGCTCTTCACATATAGCATTGATGATGTGCTGAAATTGGAAGACCAACTGGAGCTTTTTTGATCAGCTCTGATATCTGGAGATCGGGGCACGGGGTTAATCTACAGGTGAATAATGTTATGGAGGTGCCCAACCACAGTACTGAAAGCGCGGCACTAAGGAGAAAATGAACTGGTGCACTGACTGCGTTAGCCAGCTGTCAGTCAGTGCCGGGCTGTGCTTACATCTGCCACTCTTGGTGCTGTGAACAGCGACTGTAAGTGTTCCATGCCGGAATAAAGTTTATTCTCTCCCAGGTGATGCATTTACAGTACTGTGGTGGGGCGCATCAATAACACTTTTCACCTGCAGATTAGCCCTATCCCTGCAGATTAATAGTGTTATCGAACCAAACAGGTTCTGTTTAAGCCTTTTAAACCACTTTGATAACCAAACTCTTAAAAAAGCCTCCAACCTTCAAAACCCTGCTGCCAATATAGTGCCATATAAACAGCTTGCAGCCTCACCTTTCTTCCCCGTCCCCTTGTAGATTGTAAGCCCTCACCTGTTATGCACTGAAACAATAGGCAAGCATATAACTTTTATTATTTTTTAACCTCTTACTTCCCCTCCGTTTTCTGTGCTCTGGGGGCTGGAAGAGACCTTAGAACACAATAACTATGTTTCCAGGGCACTTTCAATTCAGACTTCGGACCTAACCCAAACTGCTGTTGGATCTACCCAAAACAAATTTTATCTATAATCTAAAAAAATATTTAGAGTTGAGAGTCCTCAGTGGTTGATACCTTTTAATGGCTAACTGAAAAGATGGTAACAAATTGCAAGCTTTCGAGACTACTCAGGTCTCTTCATCAGGCTGAACTAATACAAAATCTGAAGAATCACATATTTATACACATTATACACATGATTTTGTATTAGTTCAGCCTGATGAAGAGACCTGAGTAGTCTCGAAAGCTTGCAATTTGTTACCATCTTTTCAGTTAGCCATTAAAAGGTATCAACCACTGAGGACTCTCAACTCTAAATATTTTTCTATCTACTGGCTAACATGGTACAAAGATATACATCTTTACTGTATCTATAATCTAACAAATGAGACCTATGAGACTATTTTAAAAAATGACTATGATTTCACATTGTTAAATAATATGTTATAAACGGAACATTTCCAAGCAAGGTACAGACTTAAAAGGGTTGTCCGGTCTGAAATGACAAGTCTGCAGTCACTCTATGTAACTGCAGACTTATGAATCCTCCCAGAGCACGCACTGTGAGGATTTGTTGATGTCAGCGCCGTGAATGGAGGTCAAGTGGCAAAAAGTTTACGATATGCATACCCCCGGCCAGAATCCATCAACTAGACTGTTCCTAATGCACACACTGCAAGTGTATTGCACGAGGCCAAAAACAGTCTAGTCAGGTTCTAGCCAGGAGTATGCATATCGCTTACTTGTGGTCACGTTCCCAGCACTGACATGGGTGAATCCTCACAGAGTGCAGTATGTCTGCTGGGAAGATTCACAAGTCTGCAGTCACATAGCATAACTGCAGACTTATACATAAAGAGTTTGTCAGGTCTAAAATGTCATGTTCAATCACTTTAGCCCCTTCACTCCCGGAGCTTTTTTCGATTTTTCGTTTTCGTTTTTCGCTTCCCTTCTTTCCAGAGCCATAACTTTTTTATTTTTCCGCCAATATGGCCTTGTGAGGGCTTGTTTTTTGCAGGACGAGTTGTACTTTTGAATGACACCATTAGTTTTACCATGTCGTGTACTTGAAAAGGGAAAAAGTTCCAAGTGCAGTGAAATTGCAAAAAAAGTGCAATCCCACACTTGTTTTTGCTTGGCTTTTTTGCTAGGTTCACTAAATGCTAAAACTGACCTGCCATTATGATTCTCCAGGTGATTACGAGTTTATAGACACCAAACATGTCTAGGTTCTCTAGTTTGCTAAAAAAACAAACAAATTGCGCCATTTTCCGAGACCTGTAGCGTCTTCATTTTTCGTGATCTGGGGTCAGGTGAGGGTTTATTTTTTCACACCGAGCTGACGTTTTTAATGATACCACTTTTGTGCAAATACGTTCTTTTGATTGCCCGTTATTGCATTTTAATGCAATGTTGCGGCACCAAAAAAAATGTAATTCTGGCGTTTTTAATTTTTTTCTCGCTACGCCGTGTAGCGATCGAGTTAATCCTTTTTTTATTGATAGATCGTGTGATTCTGAACACGGCAATACCTTATATGTGTAGGCTTGATTTTTCTTTTACTGTTTAATGTTGATTGGGGCAAAAGGGGAGTGATTTGAACTTTTATTTATTTTTTTAAATTTTTAAACACTTTTCTTTTTTTACCTTTGGCATGCTTCAATAGCCTCCATGGGAGGGTAGAAGCATGCACAACTCGATCGGCTCATACATATGGGCGATAAGCAGATCGCCCATATATAGCAGATTTACTGCATTGCTATGAGCGCCGACCACCGGGCGGCGCTCATGGCAACATGCCTGCAAGAATCATAGAGGTCTCTATGAGACCTCTCGTTGTCAAGGCAACGTGTCGTCCGACCCCCGATCACGTGACGGGTCGGCGATGCGCTCACTTCCGATGGGCTCTAATTAAATGCCCACTGTCAGCGGGTTTTAACTAGTTAATAGGCCCGGGTGGATCGCGATTCCGCTCGCGCCTATTGCGGGCACATGTCAGCTGTTTATAACAGCTGACATGTCACAGCTTTGAGGTGGGCTCACCGCCGGAGCCCACCTCAAAGCAGGGGATTCTTACCGATGACGTACTATCCCGTCATCGGTAAGGAAGGGGTTAAGTATGTAAATGAAACTTTTTGTGAATGTGTACTACAGACTAGAATGTTCAGCAGTGAAGATTCCCTTAGACTAATTTCAGATGTCGGTGGCTCGTTGGTTATTGCGCTTGTTCATTTTTGTAAATATAGGAAACACAAGACTTGGGATGACTTGTTTTTCATCTACACTTGAGCAGACAATAGGCGTAAGTTCGAGAATCCATAAAGAAATTAGATTTTATCACTTTACCACTAAAATAGCAGGTAAGTGACAGCCTGTAAGACAAGTCTATGGCCAGTACTGGATTGGGAGGGCATTTACATAGGGCCAATAATCTTTATCTCTTACAATGCTATGAGGCTTTGAATGATTACCCTCAGCATGTCAGCATGTCTGAAAAATTGAACTTGGCTTCTTACCAAATATCAGAACTGAAGGTAAATAACGATAGCGAAAAGCAGCACTCATAGATAAGACAATAAATCTTTTCACAAAAAAAAGCCAAGAGCGAAGCATTTAGTACATTGTATAAACAATATATATTTATTATAGAAGAAATTGCAGCTTTAAAAGCATGTGTTGAAACAGAACAGAAATTTATGGCATTTTCCCAAGGATGAAAATGGTATATTCTTTGCAAAGTAATCAGAACGTGAAGGTTTGTGATACATTTGATCATTACAGAAGGGTAAGTGCTGCCAGAATGTTACTAGAAGGAAGACTCTGGGGGAAAGCAGAGGAGATCATATTTCTGGTCTCCTTGGCCTGCTGATGTGACAAGCAGGCTGGTTTAGCTTTACCGTATTTATCACAAATAGCCATCAACATGGCAGCGAAACAACCTCATTCTTATCGGTGGATAACTTTAGTGCTAAAAGCTTTTAAATGCATAATCCTTTTTATCACGCGCCCTAAGCTGTTATGGAAAAGGTCTTCACCGGTTATTTCTATGCCTTGTAGTATCACATTTATACTTCTTGAAGATGTTTTTGTTTTATAAGGTTTTTTTTTGCAGTCATGGTACATGGCTACATAATCTGCAAGTTGATAAACTGTCATGCCTCGCGAATCAGGCGTGTCAGCTAGCTTTACCGAGAGATACATCTGCACAGTGGAATTTGATAGCCCCAACAGAGGTCAACTTAGTGCTGATCTCTTTTGTGGTTTGTATTAAAAAAAAAAAAAAAAGACATTTTTTTTCTAAGTGCAAAAAGAGGGTGGGTGGAGGGAAACGTTGAAGAAAAAAGGGAAAAATTAGTTCCAATCCCAACACGGCACGATGTTTCCCATTTCCAGTAAGAATTCCAAAAATGATTTTGTTACCACAAAGGCCCCTTTGCTATTACTTAAAATTGACCAGACAAAGGATGGTTCCATGTTAATCAGCAAAAATGAAAGCAGGACACAATATGTGTGTGTGTTAAAAGAAGAACAAAGACAAGGCTGCTGCTATATGAAAAGACTCCCGACCCGGTGGGGGAAGTCTAATATAAATAATTGGTTTTCATTAAGAAGATGTTTCCGAGATTGGAACAAGAATATATATTTATATATATATATATTAAGAGTAAAAAAAAAGAATATTCTGGAGATTTAATCAAGAACAGAAGAGAGTGCAAGAAGAATAATGTAAACAACTGACAAGAAATATGGAAAACCAAGACTGGACAAAGAAAAATACAATTATGAAGGAGTTACAAGGAATCACAAATAAAGAAGCCAAAAGTTTCTATGAATGGAGTCATTAGGTTCTGCAAACTCAATCCTTAAGTATGCCTAGGGTCATGTGTTGGCGATCACAACTGCTTTTTCTTGTCCTCACAGTACAAAACTTCAAATTAGAGTTAGCCCCATTCACATTGTATTTAGAGGCAGAGTCCTCAGCAATCAGAAAATTATCACCTAGCTTGTGAATACGTAATAAATGTTCTTTGTGGTTTAGTTTAGTTAATTTAATCCAATTTAGTTAATGTACCATGGATAAACTAGATCTTCAACAATCTATCTTCAAAAGTTAAATAAATTTATAGAACAAAGAAACCTCATAGCAAGATTGGGCCAACATTACTGTTTGTCTTTTCACTCTCTTGGGCCAGGTCCATAGTCCCATGTTTGATAATAGTGCACTTAGTCTAGAGGAACCAGGTCGCAAAGTAATGGAGCCAACCAGGGCTTGGCCCCTTTCTTTAAAAAGTCCATAGTACCAAATGGTTTCTTTCTATGGCATGTATGTCATTATTGTAGTTAATAGTGTATGAAAATAACATCTTCACAAAGCAAGAGAACGGGGCCAATTGTTGGAGGTAGCAATCCTGCAAATCAATATTGGACCTTTAAATGGTCATGAATGATTGACATCTCTCTCCACCATTTGTGATCTGGCAGTCACGTACACATTAGACCGTCGTTCAAATTCGTCGATATTGGTGAGTTCAGCCAACATTGGTCTATTGTGTATGGGGGCCCTAAGTCAAGTGGATGCAAATGAGCGCTCATCAAGTTAAAAGAAAGCTGCCTGAGCCACTTATTGGAAGTGATTACCCTAAAAGTATAAAGCTGGTTTAGCTTATATCCAAAGTCATGTTGCCAGGCTTGTACAAGGGTAAGTCCTTCCAAAAGGTGGCACAGCTTTCTTTTACCTGGAGGATAGCTCACACTAGAGTCACAATTATACAGTGCATTCCACTGAACATGTATGCCTAAATTGCAGAAAAAACACCTGTACTTACACATGGATGCATTCCCATAAACTAAAGTGTGTAAAACATAGTGAAATTTTTTTTATTTTCACTACACTTTGTAAGGTTTTCCTTATTGAATTTTTTTAGATGTAAAAAAAACATAGTTGACCTTTTTTTTGTTTCAAACCCCCCCCAAACGAATAAACACGTAAACACGTATGCAGTTTCTCTCCATTATTCTAAATGGGAGGTGTATTGAGACATAAAGCAATATCCTTCACTACATCTAAAATTAAAAAAAATACATTTTTAATTAATTTGATGAGAAATAGGTTTACTCCTCTAGACGCACCCTCAGCATCTCCGCACAGAGTTGTCACAATCCAAATCAGTAAAAAATAGCGGTAAAAAATATAGCCTTTTTTCAAATAAAAAAACATATACCGTACAAATGCAGATGTTGCATTACTTCTTAAATCAATGAAAATATATACTCCCATTATTTATACAATTGGATAGCAGTGTACAGTTTTCTTCCACAGCAAAAAGAAAGAAACAAGAAAAAAACACAAATACAGAAAACAATCAGATGCCAACTAGTTCACATGATGACTTACTAAGATGCATGTACACCAACAAGTTTTTGGTATACTGGGGTTGAATATGCTGACAATTTATAAACGATTCATTACAAAAGAGATCTTAAAGGGGTTGTCCAGGCTTGGGGTTTAAGTCTGCAGTCACACTATGTGACTGCAGATTTGTGAATTATCACAGTGCGCATTGTGCTCGCTGTCAGGATTCTCCAGTGCCAGAACTGGAAGCGGGCAGTCATGTGACCACAAGTATGTCATTTACATTTTTCGGTCCACATTTTTATTAGGCGTGTCAGGACTCGCTGAATTTACTTGTATTGAACAAGGCCGTGCATGTATAGTCAGCATGTGACCGCATGAATGCAAATTGCCTATTTGTCGTCAGTGTCGGCACCAAAGCATCCTGACAGTATGCACACTGTGAGTTGTGAGGATTCACAATACTCCAGTCATATAGAGTACCTGCAGACTTGAGCCCCAAGCATGGACAAGCCCTTTAAATGGAACCTGTCACATCTCACATGCAGTCTGAACTATAGGCAGCATAGTACAAAAAAGGAGAAGCCGAAGCAGAATTTTATTTAAGTTTGTTGTAAAAGATTCAGTATAACTTGTATTTTACTCTTTAAGATCCCTGTTGCTTGTATGCATCGGAGTCAGTGATTGATGTTTATCTTTGTATGCAGTCTTACAGGAAAGACTGTCAATCACTGAGTAGGACCGCCTACTGGACTCATACACATGCAAACATCAGGGATTTCAGTGAATAAAATGCAAGTTTTATTAAAACATTTCCTATAAAAATGTATATTGCTCGAATCAGCTCCTCTTGCTCTATAACATCCTGTCTGCAGATCAGATATTATTTTCAACTTGACAAGTTCCCTTTACATTTTCCTAAGCAATTTCCTACGTCCTGTCCCAGTTTATAAGCGAGATCTTGTAGAAACAACAGCATTAGTAAAAGCAACAAATAACAGCAATTAATAGCATTAATCTGGAATAATAACTGAGCAGTGATGCTACATGATGAAATATCTGTTATTACTCTGCTGTTCGATGACCACGACGTATGTTTGATCACCCTGTATTAACATATACTGTACTTATATTTAACCGGTGTCTGCTAATACAGGAATTACATTACGACGTGTCCCAAACTTGAACCTCGATGCACAAGAAGAAATCACACAAGTTTAGACACGATTACTTTATGTTTTGAATTCTTCTTTTTACCCAGATGTGAACAAAGTAAGTGATGGGAACAATGGACCACTAGAGAACTAGTAGTGACCACATACCCTGAAGGAACCTACTAATACTTTACATACCCTAAAGAGCACACTTTCTATTATATTCAGCAAATTTTTACAATCTGCAGGTTGACATCCCCATTACACAAAAATACTACTTTTTTACTTCTTTTCAGAAAATGATAAATAAATTTAAGGACGTACACAATGCAATATACAGTGCCTACAAGTAGTATTCAACCCCCTGCAGATTTAGCTGGTTGACACATGCGGAATTAACTTGGCATTGTGACATTTGTACTGTAGATCAGCCTGGAAGTGGGAAATGCACTGCAGCAAAAAAATTTTTTATAATTTTTTTTTTTTTTTTAAAAACGTTAAAAGTTAATTCAGAGTGTCATTTATTATTCAACCCCTCAAACCACAAGAATTCTGTTTGGTCCCCCTAAAGTATTAAGAAGTAGTTCAGGCACCAAGAATAATGAGCTTCACATGTGTGGATTAATGATCTCTTTTGCCAGCCTTTTCTGACTATTTAAGACCCTCCCCAAACTTGTGAACAGCACTCATAGATGGTCAACATGGGAAAGACAAAGGAGCATTCCAAGGCCATCAGAGACAAGATCGTGGAGGGTCACAAGGCTGGCAAGGGGTACAAAACCCTTTCAAAGGAGTTGGGCCTACCTGTCTCCACTGTTGGGAGCATCATCCGTAAGTGGAAGGCTTATGGAACTACTGTTAGCCTTCCACGGCCTGGACAGCCTTTGAAAGTTTCCTCCCGTGCCGAGGCCAGGCTTGTCCGAAGAGTCAAGGCTAACCCAAGGACAACAAGGAAGGAGTTACGGGAAGATCTCATGGCAGTGGGGACATTGGTTTCAGTCAATACCATAAGTAACGTACTCCACCGCAATGGTCTCCGTTCCAGACGAGCCCGTAAGGTACCTTTACTTTCAAAGCGTCATGTCAAGGCTCGTCTACAGTTTGCTCATGATCACTTGGAGGACTCTGAGACAGACTGGTTCAAGGTTCTATGGTCTGATGAGATCAAGATCGAGATCTTTGGTGCCAACCACACACGTGACGTTTGGAGACTGGATGGCACTGCTTACGACCCCAAGAATACCATCCCTACAGTCAAGCATGGTGGTGGCAGCATCATGCTGTGGGGCTGTTTCTCAGCCAAGGGGCCTGGCCATCTGGTCCGCATCCATGGGAGGATGGATAGCACGGCCTACCTGGAGATTTTGGCCAAGAACCTCCGCTCCTCCATCAAGGATCTTAAGATGGGTCGTAATTTCATCTTCCAACAAGACAACGACCCAAAGCACACAGCCAAGAAAACCAAGGCCTGGTTCAAGAGGGAAAAAGTCAAGGTGTTGGAGTGGCCTAGTCAGTCTCCTGACCTTAACCCAATTGAAAACTTGTGGAAGGAGCTCAAGATTAAAGTCCACATGAGACACCCAAAGAACCTAGATAACTTGGAGAAGATCTGCATGGAGGAGTGGGCCAAGATAACTCCACAGACCTGTGCCGGCCTGATCAGGTCTTATAAAAGACGATTATTAGCTGTAATTGCAAACAAGGGTTATTCCACGAAATATTAAACATAGGGGTTGTATAATAATTGACCCACACTTTTATGTTTAAAATTTATTAAAATTCAACTGAGCAACATAACTTTTTGGTTTGTAAGATTTATGCTTCTGTTAATAAATCCTACTCTCGTTTGCAGTTTGAAGGCTCTAACTTATTTGCATCTTATCAAACCAGCTAAATCTGCAGGGGGTTGAATACTACTTGTAGGCACTGTATAGTAATTGTCCAACACTGCAGGAATTATCACAAACTACTACAGTACTCAGATTTCCAACAAATAATTTGGTTAAAATAAAAGAAGGCTAATTAAAAAAAAAGGTAAAAATTGATAAAACATGCTCTACGTGACATTATATCTCACCACAGTAATATGATTCCTAATCATTGCAGATAAAATAATAACTCACAGGCATCAACACGGCCGAGGATCCAGGCATGGTGGGGTTGGGCAGCGTGCCAGGCATAGAGGCAGGCATGGGTTGTCGTTGTCTGTTGTGGAGATGCAGTAGTGAGGAAAGAGAGCCCGGGACAGGCCTAGACAGAACAGAAAGAAAACAGGCTAAGTATCACAGACAATATGTAGAAGTGCTGTGCATTGTATCACATGTCAAACTCCCTCTTGAGATACCTGATATTCTGACCTACGTGCAGTGCCATGGCTCTCCCTATACACGCTCCATTCATTGCTCTCATATTATCACAGGACTATGGGTTATAATAATACAGAACAATTCTTCTAAGGCAGTCAGTGACCAATAACTTACACGTTACATTTTCCAGACTGCAAAGAACACAAGCCAAAAATCTGTAACATCTGATTTATATCCATTTTTTTTGTTTGGCAACATTGTATTTTCTTCATTTACACAATTTCGATATTGTAAAACATATTTATTGTGGATGAGTGAATCAATACAATATTGCAACATAGAGTGATACAGCAAAGAAATTACCATTCTAGCAAAAAACATTTACTATCATATTCATGCTTCAGAATATCTCCATTTAGGTTCATAGAAAAAGGCTACAGTAAAGATATGACATCCCTGCCATTACTACTGCGCACGACTCTGTCTGCACCTTCGTTCCCCAACTCCAGTCCTCTGGATCCCCCAACATTGTTTGCAGGATTTCTATAATGTTTCACAGGTGATCATTCCATCATATGTGCGATTCTAAGGAAATCCTGAAAAGATGGTTTATTGGTGGCTCTAGAGGATTGGAGTCGGTGAACACTGGTCTGCAGAATGCAAGCCTCCACCCACAGTAGCCTACATTCTGCCTTTTATCCCCTGAGGACCCTACTTGGAATTGGTAGGAGGAACAGGGGTATTGCTGCCTATAGTGAAATTGTTATGGAATTTATATTTTGCCTATGTCACTACAATATAGTGTGTGATGCACCGGCCTCTGTTAGGGTGAGTTTCCACGATCAGGATTCCTTAGGAAATGCTGCGTATTTGGCGCTGTGCGTTGGCGCAGCGCCAAACACGCAGCGTCCAGATGTTACAGCATAGTGGAGGGCATTTCAAGAAATCCCGTCTCCACTATGCGTAACAACACGCAGGCGGAAGACCTGCGTTTACGGACATGCGGCGCGTCTTTTCAGACCGCAGCATGTCCTAGCGTATTGCGGCGACGCTGCGTCGCCGCAACGGAATTTAACACAGGGCTATGTAGCCCTGCGTTCTTTCCGGAGGTGTTCCGGAGGTGTCCTGAACACCTCCGGAAAGAGCGCGCGTCAAAAAAGGGGCGGGGCTTAGGACGGAGCGGAATTTCCGCTCCGTCAAATGAGCTGTGGTTCCGGACCGTGGAACCACAGCCTTACTGCACGGAAAATCATGTGATTTGATTTCTTACTGAGACCTGTATTACAAAACATATATATATATTTTTTTTCTCAGGAGTATAATAGAGGACACAGACTCTGTAGCCTCGATCTCTAAGAAACCACTAAAGGACACTTTTTTTTAGGTTAGGACTATACTTAACACACTAAATGATATGGATTGAACAAGTAAAATGAAGTTCAATTGATATCACAAGCTATAAAGGATAGTACTGTACTTCATCTGCAAAGATCTACAATCTTCTAACCAAGCTGACACAGAGAGAAATAGATAGGAGTAGAGTTGAGCGATACTTTCCGATATCCCTAAGTATCGGAATCGGAATGGTATCGCCGATACCATTAAAATATCGGCGATACCCGATACCGATACCGGAAATCCAATGTAAGTCTATGGGAACAAAATATCGGAACTAAAAAAACCCCATTCTTTCCTTGTAAACACAAAATATACACACATAGAATACATATATATATATATATACATGTCATTGTGACATATATATATACATATATGTATAGTTTATACACTTCTACATAGTAAAATATCCTCTGATTCAATTGCCGGGTAAAGCCGGCTTCAGTGAAAAGACAGAAGCACCCGACATGAAATGACACTTGGTGTACATAGGGTTAACCATGTCTTTTCATGTCGTTTGCTATCTGATTTGCACAAACAATTAAATCAGTCTATGTTTGCAAAATTTCACACCTGTAGGGGTTAATTAAAGGTGTAAATTCGTTGTAAAAAAAACGGACTTTTTTGCTACGAATTTACACCTTTAATTAACCCCTACAGGTGTGAAATTTTGCACACATAGACTGATTTAATTGTTTGTGCAAATCAGATAGCAAAGGACATGGTTAACCCTATGTACACCAAGTGTCATTTCATGTCGGGTTCTGCATTTTCACAAAAGCCGGCAATTGAATTAGCGGCTATTATACTATGTAGAAGTGTATGAACTATAAATATATATATATATATATATGTGTCACAAACTCAATGACATGTATATATATATATGAGGTGTAAAATTGCTGAAAAAAAATGCGTGGGCTCCCGCCCTATTTTCGCAACCAGACAGACAAAGCCAGTGAGTGGGGGCAGATAATAATAGCCCAGAGAGGGACCATTATTTTTGGCCCCCCCCGGCTACTAACATCTGCCCCCAGACACCCCAGAAAGGGCAAATCTCTAATTAGATTTGCCCTTTCTGGCACTTTGCCCGTCTATTCCCATTGCCCTGTAGCGGTGCCGAATGGGTTAATAAGGGGTTAAAATGACCTTGCAATTGAAAGGTCACTTTAAGCCAGGTTAATAATTGAGAGCTGTCGATTAGACAACTATCAATTATTAATCCTATTGTATGAAAGAAAAATCAAACACACACACTTTAATAAAAAAGAAGTTTAATGAAATAATCACACAGTTTTTGACCATATTTTATTTACCTGCTAAAACCATTTCCTGTAATAAAAATAAAATAATAAAGCAAAATTATTCTTACCAATCCGATGCACAGTCAGGTCCCACGGTGTAATCCTTCAGAAAGGGTTAATGTTTACTGCAGGGACCGCAGCTAATGCTGCAGCCTCACAGTAAACCCCCAAATGAATGAGTTCCTCTCCTGGCTGACAGGAGAGGAAGTGGAAAGCTTAATTGATTGCTTTCCACTTTCACTTCAGGTCAGCCAGGGACACCATCAGTGACGTCAGAGGGAACTGATTAACAAAAATAGGGGTTCCCTTCGAAAAAAAAATGGCGTGGGGTCCCCCCTATTTTTGTTAACCAGCCAGATGAAGCAGACCGCTGAGGCCTGGATTTTCAGGCTGTTAAGGAGCCAAGATCCATGGACCTTGCCAGCCTGATAATACCAGGCCACAGCAGTCTGCATATCTTGGCTGATTAACAAAAATAGGGGATCCCCTCGAAAAAAATTAGCGTGGGGTCCCCCCTATTTTTGTTAACCAGCCAGATGAAGCAGACCGCTGAGGCCTGGTTTTTCAGGCTGGTAAGGATCCAATATCCATGGACCTTGCAAGCCTGATAATACCAGGCCACAGCAGTCTGCTTAGCTTGGCTGGTTAACAAAAATAGGGAATCCCCTCGAAAAAAAAACGGCGTGGGGTCCCCCCTATTTTTGTTAACCAGCCAAGTAAAATGCAGACTGCTGCGGCCTGGTATTAAAAGACTGTCAAGGCCCATTGATTTTGGCCCTCAACAGCCTGATAATACCAGGCTACAGCAGCCCCACATTTGGCGCATCAAAAGATGTGCCAATTGTGGCACTTTACCCGGCTCTTCCCACTTGCCCTGTAGCGGTGGCAAGCGGGGTAATAAGGGGTTATTGTCACCGTTGATTGCACGGTGACAATAAGCCCGGTTAATAATGGAGAGGCGTCAATAAGACACCGATCCATTATTAATCCCAAAGTTATTAAATGTTTAAAAAAAAGACACAGCAAGAAAAAAGTCTTTTAATGAAATAAAAGAGACAACACAGTTTTCATTTTTTTTATTACTCTCTCATTCCTGCGACGCCATCGATCTCCTGTAAAAAAATAAAAAAAACAAACCAACAGTATACCACCTGTCCGACGCAGTCCATAACGACAGTCCCACGACGATCCAGCTCTGCTACATCGGAATGACAGGCAGAGCCTGACATCCCGGCGCAGCACAGCTGCTTACCAGCTTCCCCGGCGGTGACGTCATCGGACTGCTTTACGGCCGCGATTACCCAGCAGTCACTGCAGTTATCGCGAGATACTGCATGTGACCGCCGGGGAGAAGAGGATGGCGGCCATTAAGCAGCCCGGGATGTGACCGCCGGAGATCTTCTGCCGGGTAAGTGCCGCTGACTCCTGACAGACCCGACCGACGGACACTGACAGTGACAGTGACATTCCGATTCCGGTATCCGATATGACGAAAATATCGGAACTCGGAATCGGAATTCCGATACAGCCAATATCGGCCGATACCCGATATTTGCAGTATCGTATCGCTCAACACTAGATAGGAGCCTTCGGGGGCTCATTTGATGTTTCACCAACTGTAAACATTTCATATAATATCATGTGATGACAGAGCGCCCAGCATACCATAGCACATAGTTCCCATGCAATGCCATTAGCAGCACATTAGCTACTTCTCCGACTACTATAGAAGGAATTAGGTTCTGTTCACATTTGCATTGGAGGCTCCATTGCAAATTTCATTAAAGGGGTTGTCTTACTTACTATTTATCCTTTGCTAATGTTATCTGTGTAACCAAAACCCCCTTTTTACCTTTACCCTACGCTACAGATGAGAAAACTGCAGCCCTGCTCTATGTAGCAAAAATGCTCACTTGTTATGAGCACTGACTGCTGTTTTGCGGCGCTCATAGTTATCCGGCTATGATAACCACAGGGGTCTCCTGCTGACGCCGGGTTGTAATGCCAACCCATCGGTGACCCGAAGTCATGTGGACGTTAAGGGGTTAAGTCCCTGCAGCTCCACTTCTGCTTACATGCTTTAAAAAGGAAAGAAAGCAAACAGAAATGTATTGGGATGGGAGGTGATTGACTGCTCATTTCAATAGTGAAGACAGCCAGCCAATACATATACAGAATAAGGGGTTAGATTAGCTATTAAAATAAGCAGTCAGCCAGCCCACTTTCATACACCTCAGAAAGAGAACTGTGAAGATCAGTGGAGCTTTGTTAACAAAAGTACATTAGAAATATGGAATTGCATACGAACAAATACATTATCTGAGTGTAACATACCTTAAAGGGGTATTCTCAAGTTATTACATTTCTGTTATTAGCTAGACAGCATAAAAATAAGCAAGTTTGCAATTGACTTTCTTTTTTATCTGCTGTCATTCTCTTGGAATGAGAGCTTTATCTTTCATAGTGTACAGCTGGTTTCCATGGAGCTTGGCTTTTAGTGCCTGCACAGACCCTGGACATTGATTTCTAAACAGCAGTTATGTGCTTACCTCCCTCACCCTCCCTTTCACTTTTGACAAGCAGCTGTTATAAATCTTAGAAAATCACCAGCCCTGCTCTTGCCTATCACTTTCATAACCCTGTGCTTGTTCAAATGACCTTTTATGTCTACAAATACTGTGTAATAATACAGTGATAACTATGTAGATTCCAGAAGAAACCACTGAACTTCCAGAACATATGCTGAACTTAATAGAACTACTAATGCTACAGTTCTTCTACTCACCAGAACTGTCACTCAAGGAGGAGAGCCCGCCCTGCCAGAAACCAGCCAGAAACCAGGAAGTAGGAGAGTGTAAGGAGACTGCATGGCTTTGAGCTGCTCAGGAGACATTTTGAGAATACCCCTCTAATCTCTTAAATAGCTTTTTGGTACATATAAAACCTTTCACCAAAAGAACTACTGTAGTATTAGTTTATAACAAGTGGTGCATTATACTATTATACTATACTATATTATGGACAGTACTGAGAGGTCTCATATATGTTGCCATACAATGAATATGGAATGAAATAAAGGCTACAGATATAATTTATGAGCACACAGCTAACATACACAGATATTACTGAGCAAAGTATGGTAATTATCAAAGTTATAGTTCTCAATAAAAGAAATGTCCTCAAGCCAGCTATACGCTGTATAAGCCATTTACAGGCACTATATTCTTAATCTCTTAATAAAACCATTATGTGTGATGGTACAAAGGGAATAATGATCTGCGGATATTTAAAATAGCTTCATGTATTGATGAATAAGATGAGGAGCAGATTAGGCGCCTGGGGGTACAGCCTGTATAATAAAATAAATGCATGTAATGGTTTTACAGGAAGTTTAAATTATTTCAATATGATCATTTTTGTTTTTGCCCACACATAGCAGATGATTACATGGTACATTAACCCTTCAAAGTTCTACACAGATCTGCATGGATGTGGCTACAAACAGAATGTATATACAGTGTGTGTAAATACTGGTATATTTATGAAAATCTTATATAAATATCCATCAATTCTCTTAAAATTGGGGAATATTGTGGAAGAACTGATCTGGGACACTTTCAATCAACACCTAAAAAGTTTTGATGCTACTTCCAAAAAGTTTCAAATAATATAGGGAAAAATAGTGTGAATTATTTGTCAGGGTCCTCACACTGGAAATCTGTAGTAGCCATCATTATGCCTGCTTTGGACGTGTAGACGGGGAGAGCTGTCATATTACAGATCATTTATTTAATTTATGAAAATGGATATACATCACGGTAACAAATTAAGTAATCTACACTCCTGCAGAGATTTAAGCTGCTGCATATAATAGCTTTCAATAATAGTTAATGAAATATTTTTTACAGCGAAGTACCAATACCAAACATAAAAACTAGAGATGAGATGAATCTTTTAAAAAGCAGATTTGCCAGGTTAGATGAATTTCAGCAAGAAATTGCCATGAAAAAGCTTTGTATGACACTCTGAGGATTCCAAGAATTGTATTCAACCTTTTTCAAGCTCTTTAACACAAATACAACCTTAAGTAATGTTAAAGTAATGTATATGGCTATGGGTAAGTGGGTGGTAACTAGTAACATAGTGACTCTGTTATTTCTCTCTCCCTATCTTTATCTATAATCTTCTCTTTTCCACACACTCTGACTTTCTTCCCAGTTGAGTTGCCACACAATATCTGTACAATTTGTCCAGCATTTAATGGCTTTATCTCCCTACTTCTATGGCTAAGCTGTGCTGTGATGGCCTCTCAATGTCCAGGTTCACCTCAAAATGGCTGCTGCATTTCCCGTTTCTGCTTTTACACAGGCTATGATAGTCCTTTCTTACGGACTCCGCTATGTTATGTGAACCAATATCTGTAAAGAATTATCTGGAAGCCTGAAAGCTGTTGCCAAGCCCAACTTTTCTGGCTGATGCCATCTTTTGCAATATGTAAAAGCAGCCATTTTAGGCAATTTGCGCAAAGTAAATCGCAAATTGTTCAAAATCCACAGGTTAAGTGAATTCCTAAAAATTCAACTCAAATTCAATTCACATCGAATAGATTCATTTATCTGTAATAAGAAACATAATATTGAAGATTGATAGTATAAAAGGAACACATAGTTCATATGTTCTGCCCTTTATTATTACTTTTATCCAAATATAGATATACATTTATCCAAGACATCTTTAAATTCACTCACTGGACCACATCTGTTAGATAAAGTTTGTTCCAAGAGTCTACTACACTTTATTTCCTGAGATTGCTTATGATCTTCTCTTAAAGCTTCACTCCAGCATGTTTTTTTTAATTTTACTGCTGGACTGGTGCTTAAAATCCAAGTCCCCTTCTTCCTGTCTGATACTCACCTTCCAGTGTTTTTATCTGTTTTCGCCAGTCCATCTCCTGCAGTTTGTGACCTGCTGGAAACTCCAGTGTTTCATGGAGCGAGCCAGTGGTCACTAATCAATGTAAATCTATCAGAACCTTGTCCTGGCTCTCATAGACTTGCATTGAGAGCTTGTGATGTAACTTCTGAGTTCCAGCCACTCCGAAACTGCGCTCACAAGATGGTGCTACGGGATCAGACCGGCACTGAAAAACAGTGAAGGCGCTGAAAGATGAGTATATGACCGGAGGCAAAAGACTTACATTTAAAGCACCATTTCAATGGTGAAAAAAGTAACCCGCTGGAGTGGTGTTTTAAGGAAGAACTCCCAAATACATTTTTATTCCTTAATCTGTTCTAAATATGTTTGTAGTGTAATTTAGGTGCATTAAAATACTTACATATTGCCATATGTTTCCAGGACAACTCTGCAAATCTTCTGTTTTACCTCAAATCAGACTATATAGCATTCACAGGGGTTTATGTGAGCACCCAAAGTCAATTTCTAACTGTAAGTCTATGTAGCTTTGTTCCTAGTCTCAAAGATTTTTAATGGGAAAGCAGTACTGCCCCACACAATAAACCCTGTGAGATCTGGCAAAGCAGAGGAGAGGTCACATGGTCCAGAAGAGGACTGGAGCAGAGCTGGAAACCATAGAAGACAATGATTGGTAGGTATTTTAATGAACTTACATTGTATGGTATATAAGACTCCTTACGCTAGCTTGACACTCTTCACAAGGTTCTCCATTAGACCCCTAGTCAGAGGCCTCTCACCTAGCCAAATCAGATCTACTGTTTTGCACTGATGAAGGGCAAACACCCAGAAACACATGTCTGCGTATGGAGATTCTGGTTTGGCTTCTTATCCTAAGTCATACAACAAGGATCATTAAATGGTCAATATTTAGGATTGATACATCCAACAGGTGATGCTAGTGCTCAAGTCCTCTTCAACTCTGAAGAGGTTATTTGCATACTTACACTACTTACAGTCATGGCCAAAAGTTTTGAGAATGACACAAATATTAATTTTTACAAAGTCTACTGCTTCACTTTTTCTAATGGCAATTTGCATATACTCCAGAATGTTATTAAGAGAGATCAGCTTAACAACAATTACTTGCAAAGTCAATATTTGGCTAGAAAATGAACTTTATCCCCCAAAACACATTTCAACATCCTTGCAGCCCTGCCTTAAAAGGACCAGCTAACCTCTTTTCAGTGATTGCTCCATTAACACAGGTGTGGGTGTTGATGAGGACATGGCTGGAGATCAATCTGTCATGATTAAGTAAGAATGACACCACTGGACACTTTAAAAGGAGGCTGGTGCTTGGCATCATTGTTTCTCTTCTGATAACCATGGTTATCTCTAAAGAAACACGTGCAGTCATCATTGCAATGCACAAAAATGGCCTGACAGGGAAGAGTATCGCAGCTAGAAAGATTGCACCTCAGTCAACAATCTATCGCATCATCAAGAACTTCAAGGAGAGAGGTTCCATTGTTGCCAAAAAGGCTCCAGGGCACCCAAGAAAGACCAGCAAGCGCCAGGACCGTCTCTTAAAAGTGTTTCAGCTGCGGGATCGGGCTACCAGCAGTGCAGAGCTTGCTCAGGAATGGCAGCAGGCAGGTGTGAGTGCATCTGCACGCACTGTGAGGCGGAGACTCTTGGAGCAAGGCCTGGTCTCAAGGAGGGCAGCAAAGAAGCCACTTCTCTCCAGAAAAAACATCATGGACAGACTGATATTCTGCAAAAGGTACAGGCAGTGGACTGCTGAGTACTGGGGTAAAGTTATTTTCTCTGATGAATCCCCTTTTCGATTGTTTGGGATATCAGGAAAACGCCTCATTCGGAGAAGACAAGGTGAGCGCTACCACCAGTCTTGTCTCATGCCAACTGTTAAGCATCCTGAAACCATTCATGTGTGGGGTTGCTTCTCAGCCAAGGGAATCGGCTCTCTCACAGTCTTGTCTAAAAACACAGCCATGAATAAAGAATGGTACCAGAATGTCCTCCAAGAGCAACTTCTCCCAACCCTCCAAGAGCAGTTTGGCGATCAACAATGCCTTTTCCAGCATGATGGAGCACCTTGCCATGAAGCAAAGGTGATAACTAAATGGCTCAGGGAACAAAACATAGAGATTTTGGGTCCATGGCCTGGAAACTCCCCAGATCTTAATCCCATTGAGAACTTGTGGTCAATCATCAAGAGACGGGTGGACAAACAAAAACCTAAAAATTCTGACAAAATGAAAGCATTGATTGTGCAAGAATGGACTGCTATCAGTCAGGATTTGGTCCAGAAGTTGATTGAGAGCATGCCAGGGAGAACTGCAGAGGTCCTGAAGAAGAAGGGTCAACACTGCAAATATTGACTTGCTGCATTAACTCATTCTAACTGTCAATATAAGCTTTTGTTACTCATATGTTTGCAATTATATTTCTGTCTGTGATAAAAACATCTGTCAAACACACATAAAAACCAGAGGGCAGCAGATCATGTGAAAATATAATATTTATGTCATTCTCAAAACTTTTGGCCATGATTGTACACTACATGACACACATATTTATGAGCAATTAGGAAATATTTAGCTGGGAGAGCTTCTTTAACTAATTTTCAAACATGTCCCCTTTTCCTTAAGGCTATATTATTTATGATTTCTAATATCTTTTGTGATGGAGACCTCCTACCATACTTATAGCTGTCTTGCCTTTTTGCAGGTGAAGTTTCGAGAACTGAACAGGCCCCAATGACAAAACCCTAGACTCTCATTGAGAAAATGCTCCAAAAATCCGGTGTTTTCAGTACTGAATTGGTCCACTCGAACAAAGAATTATTGACTCCTGTTCTTAGACGATTATGGGTCCAAAGATCCAGCAGAAGACAACTTCAAATTAAACTGTCTCCAAATAATTTCCACCAACACCCTAGAACCCAGAAACTGACAGTGATTTTCAGCATAACAAACCAGAATATCTGACTAACCGTATAAAAATCATCAAAATGACTAAGGGCTACAACTTTTTGTTAAGTGTTGTCCACTTTATCAAATTTTATCTTAATTTGTTTTTTTTTTATAAATTATAGATGGAAATTCGTTAAGCAAAATCATCTCTTACTTTTCCTATACTTTATCCCTCTGCCATTACAATTCACATTTCCCATACTAATTTTGAGAACTCACCTAAATTCCTCAGGAATCTGCTTCCCAACAATCATCATTCTCATGCCAGCTCCTATAAGAATTTTATCTTTAAATTGTCTAGACTACAAAAATGTTTCCAGATGCATATTTTCTCTTTCACTTGTTTAGTAATACACTTTTACTCCTGCAGTTTTGTAAGTTTTACATTATTCGAAACTATTATTAATCCCCCGTGGATAGTAACTGAAAAACTAATCTAATGTACAAGGAACGAATCAATACGAATATTCCATTTTATACTGAATGCAGGTTGGCTCTACATTTACTATCCATTAACGATTCAGCACCAGTGAAGGCGAAACCTTTATTTTATTTAATATTGAATTCCTTTTTGTTATCAGAGCCCCACCCCAATTAATAAACTGTGTGAAGGCAGACATATTATTTATTGTCTGTTGGTTATATAGCGCCACTATATTCTGCAGTGCTGTCCAAACCTTTCAATTAATTGTGTCTTCTCGGTGAAGGAAGAAACTGAAGGAAAGCCATGAAAACATATGTTGAATACAACACCTTCATGTTCTGTTAGTGAAAAATTGACCTGATAAAGTATCAACAAGAATTGTACCTATGTTTTGGTGTTTAACGATAAAGCTTGTACCCTTGGTTACAGGCTGTAACCTTAACATTAGATTACGGCAGCACAGTGGCTCAGTGGTTAGCACTGCAGCCTTGCAGCGCTGGAGTCCTGGGTTCAAATCCCACCAAGGATGACATCTGCAAGTAGTTTGTATGTTCTCCCCGTGTTCTTGTGGATTTCCTCTGGGTTCTCTGTTTTTTGCCCACACTCCATAGACATACTGATAGGGAATTTAGATTGTGATCCCCAATGGGGACACCGATGGTGATATCTGTAAGGCACTGTGGAATAAGATAGCGCTATATAAGCAAAGCATAATAAATAAATACATTACACTTGTCTGCTTCATGTAGATATGAACTTTTTACTAGTCAACTCCGCCATGTCTGCATCTTTCACTCAGCATCCTTGAGCTAGGAATTAAATTTAGGATGATCAAGAGTCACACACAAGATCAACCCTGGATTCAAACTGTGTGGTTCAAGCTACATGAACAGTCAGATAATTCTTCTGGTCACCACTGGAGCATAGCAGGAATTATTCTGTGCCCATTAGGCTTCGGAGCGAGGAGCTCCATCGTCTGGATGCACAGGTTACAGTTCATGCATTTTGCTATGTTAAATGAAAATCCAAGTGATAACTTCTGATCAGATTTGGTAAACTAATATAAAGCAGAGAACGTATTAAGCATCAAAGCTCAAGAACATATAAACAACCAGCTCACCACCAAAACCAGATTAACTTGCCATGATCCCAAATAAACACACTTTCCCAGGGGTCACCCTGCAACCTTATCCAGGATAAAACAAAGCTTGTTTTTCACAATGCCTGTGATTTAGTGGTGGTGTATAAGTAATTATAGGGCCTGGCCTTATTCTATTATGTATGGGAAATTCTTTAATATATTTGATGCCTATAAGAATGATTTTAGGAAAAGTAAAGGAGGAATTTCACTTTTTAGAAACAATTTATAGGTTTTGAGGAAATGATACTATTTCTAGTGTAAAGGAAAATAACTGTCCAACACAAAATACATTTGCACTGCTCGGATCATAATTATTTCCATACACTTTATTCCTTATCTTGTATATATAAGATATATATCTATAGATATATATGAGAATATAAGATATATATATAGGTTCTGATTTTCCTCTAATCTTTTTCAATACTTAAAAACCTACTCGAGGTCTATATATAAGTTCCTGAATAAGCAGCGAGAGCTGAACACTTTTTTGGTTAATAAATATGGACCTATTATTCTATTTAACTGTGCTTCATATCTATATTGTCAAATGTGCAATTCATTCTGAAAATGAAAACAAAGCACGATCATGCACGGACCTGCTTGCCAGAGACTCAGATTTAAAGAGCAATAATTTTCAGTTTTATTACAGTTTCCCTAAGGGAAAGTATTTTATTACAAAAAGGAAAGAAAAAAAGTCTTGAGCAAACTATGGGATATATATCGGCGCATTGTTCTCTCACTTAGCTAGTTCCTCGAGAGCTGAGCCTCTGCAGACAGATTACTTTTACCTGTTTACTTGTATAAACAGCATTCATGAAGTCACAGACTAGATAAGCCTTTCCTTCAATTAACATGTCAGCAATGACAGGTAGAACTTTCAGGCTCCTGCCTATAGTGATAAATATGGCAGTGCCCCGGACCTTGGCCCGCTGCTGTCAGATCAGTTAATCATAATGAAGTGTCCAGGATAAATTATAGTCTGATCTATTTGAGGCTTTGCTAGGAAGGAACCGCTCATGTGTTTAAGTCCAGGACTGTCTATTTCTTACAAAAATTATACGCATCATGGGTCATAAACTGAAACCGTCATAGAATGACGTTCAAAACACCGTAAAGATAAACGACTGCAAGACTGATCTGATCATTTATTTTTAATACAAGTAGAGTTTGCAACATGCCTACTACAATATAACAGTGGTGCTTGAAAGTTTGTGAACCCTTCAAAATTTTCCACTTGACCTAAAACTAGATCAGATTTTCACACAAGTCCTAAAAGTAAAGAAAGAGAACCCAATTTATCAAGCAATTGAATAATATTAGACTTTGTAATTTTTTTTAAATTTGAAGAAAATATCTAAGGGTTCCCAAACTTTCAAGCATTGCTGTACGTTGTACAAAAGTACTATAACACCAACATTACTTCTACAACAGTTTTTATGACATGCCACTCTAAATCCATAGAGATCAAGATGAAGTTGATCTTCACTTTGCAGCTATTACAGATCCTACTTTTCTGGGAAGGCTTTCTACAAGATTTTGGAGGCGCCTGTAGGAATTTTTTCCCATTCATCCAGAAGAGCATTTGTGAGGTCAGAAACTGATGTTGGGTGAGACGACCTGGCTCGCAATCTCCGTTATAGTTCATATCAAAAGTATTCGATATTGAGGTCACTCAAGTTATTTTACACCAACCTTATCTTTATGGACCATACCACGGGTATACATGTGGTAATTTCCTAATGAAGAAGTAACTTATACTTCGAAACGTGCAGAATAAACCACCATCTTTCATTTCATCGCATCTGGATTAATGTCTCATTCAGCAGCGCGGATAATATCCACATTTCTCTCTTACTCTGGTTTTGATACGGTCACTTGCTGACCCGTGAATCTGCTGCAGCTGATATCTCCTACGTTACATTTCTCGCCTTGTCAAAAGATCAATCAGGTTAGTATAATCTGAATATACATTATATATATCCATCGGATAAGACCCTATTTGCACTGATTTCCCCTACAGCTTTATCGAAGGTATCATATCTACAACAAACGTTTGGAAGCATACAATTGTCCAAAATGTCTTGATATGCTGAAGCTGTAAGAGCTCCCTTCACTGGAATGAATGAAGACCAAGCCCTGAAAGACAACCAAAAGCATTATCCCTCCTGCACCAAACTTTACAGTTGGCACAATTCAGTCAGGCAGGTAACAATCTTCTGGCATTTGCCAAATCCAGACTTGTCCATCAGAATGCCAGATAGAGAAGCGTGATTTCTTATGTGACAGAACAAATTTTCACTAGAGGCAAAAAATTTCTGGCTGCCAGACCAATACATCTCAGCCCCTCTTCTGGTTAGTAGGACCCCATGCGTAATGAATTATGTTGCAACGTAATGACATCGCTAGGCCCACAAATTAGAAGAGGTGCTGAAAAGTATTAGTATGATGTGTACAGGGCTCTGATCCAGCAGCCTCACACTACATCTGTGGGTGCTGGACCAGGGTTCGGGAAATCTTTTTGCTTGACTCTAATTTTCCTTAGCTCCAAAGTCCAGTGGCATAATTCTTTACCCCATTCTATCCAGTAATTGGCGTTATGTTTGGTGATGCAAGACTTATATGCAGCCATGCCATGCAGATTTTGCTGCAGTTTTTGTGCTGATGATAAGGCCAAAAGTGGTTTGTAGCTCCACGATCATTGAATCAGTAGAGTGTTGTTGACTTCTATGCGCTGTGCACCTCACTGTTGTAATTTTGTGGGATCTTCTTCACTTCATGGCTGAATTTCTGTGTTCCCACTTTTCAATAATACCTCTCACAGCCGATAGTGGAATATTTAGCAGTAAACAAACTGTCTTGTTGAAGTGGTTGCATTATTACCGTACCACACTCAAATTCAATTGTCCATATAGTGTAAGCAAATGCAAAGAGTGTCAGTTTCTACAATTGTTTTTCTTTTAACACAGGTCTTGCCTATTCAGACTGCCCTATAGCCTGGATACACATATAGCTTTCTGTGGTCCCATATACCTACCTAACACCTAAAATACCTTAGACCAACAATCAACATCTACATCTTAACAGAATATTGAAGTTAAAGCATCAGGGCAATCAATTCTACCATATTTATGGAATCCAGATAGAATTATTTTTAATTATATTTGCTTATGTTTTAATTTATAAAACTGCTTCTTTGTCAGACTACATTGATTAAAAGGTTGTCTCACCTGGTTAACTGGGAAAAAATCCAAAGTGATTGTAAAAAAAGAACAGAGAGATTTTTACTTTTATAGTCTATAGCTCATTGCCTAGGTTACCAGCCATCTCTGCAGTCCATCAGCGCTGGCTGGTCTCCTAGGCAAGGAGCTCGCAAGAGCTGCACTGAAGCAGGGCAGATTGCTGGATCCAATCTGTTTCAGTGGCCCTGTACTCAAGCCAACAGCTTCGCCATGCCACTGCTCCGAACTGTCAATGTATCAGAAGTATACCCAGGCTAGCTGGACGTTCGGAGGCAATTTAACCCCTTCATAACATCCGCTATACATGCATGGCTCAAGTCAGAAGCGGGTGTATACCTAGCAGGTGATGGCTGCGTATTACAGCCAGTACCTGCAGCTAACAATTGCGGGTGGAGCACCACAGGTTAACTTGTTAAATGCCGCTGTCAATCTCTGACAGTGGCATTTAACATGTGCTGGCATGCGTGCGCATCATTATCTCGGCCCATTGGTGCACCCGCGACATGATCGTGGGTCGAAAATGGATTGTCATGACAGCCGGGAGTCAGCTGACGACCCCTGTACCTATCATTAAGGAGCTCCTTTGAAACCCTGCCTGTGGCCGGGCCTCGAAGGAGACCTTAATTTTTGCTATATATAACATTTTTTTTCACAGTTTCATCGGACTTGGAATGTTTTTCAAGTTTTTGAATACACTATGTTGTAAAATGAATGGTGTCATTCAAAAGTACAACAAAAACTAGCCCTCATATATCTACGTGAACAGAAAAATAAAAGAGTTATGGCTCTGGGAAGTAGGGGAGGAAAAATGGAAATGCAGAATTGGAAATTGGCCCTGTCGTGAAGGGTTAATGGTGTTAAAGGGAAACCCTATGGCTACTTTTTTTTTCCCAAAAAAGCACTAAATTCGTCCATAGGATATATTTGGAATTGTAGTTGACCCGCATGTAAGGGTACCGTCACACTCAGCGATGCTACAGTGATCCCGACAACGATACGACCTGGCAGGGATCGTTGATGTGTCGCTATGTGGTCGCTGGTGAGATGCCAAACAGTCAGATCTTCCCAACGATGCAGCAACGATACGGTGACCCGTAGCGACCTGTTTAATGATGTGCCACGCATGTGTCTCGGTTCTGAGTCGCCAACTAGGTCGTTGGTAAAGGTGTCAACCACACCGATGCATGCTACCCAGTGGGACCTCAATGATCAAAAAAAGGTCCAGGCCATTCCGACACGACCAGCGATCTCACAGCAGGGGCCTGGTCCCTGCTACGTGTCAAAAGTAGCGAGATCGCTGCTGAGGTCGCTTTGCGTCACAAAACTTGTGACTCAGCAGCGATCTCGCTTAGTGTGATGGGCTTAAAGGTACTGTCACACTAGGCGAGATTGCTAGCGATATCGCTTAAGCAACACCGATTTTATGACCAGCAGCGACATCGTCAGCGATGTCGCTGTGTGTGACATGTAGCAGCGATGTGGCCCCTGCTGCGATGTCGCTGATCGTGCACGAACGTTCTAGGCCGTATTTTGATCGTTGGCGTCCCGCTGGTGAGCCTGAATTGCTGAGTTTGACACCCTTTATGAACGACGAGCGACCTCGTTGGCGACTCATATGTCAGCGGCGCAGGCGGGACTAGGTTTTCTTTAGTAACGCCCCTCAGCTCTGATTACTCCAACGTCCTAGTCCGGGGCAAACGCAATAGCGGCACAGACTGGATCGCAGTAGCTGCAAAGCAGAAGACAAGCAGGACGCAGTATGGAACGATGCTGGAAATTCATATGAACCACTTGCGCTCGAAAACAATGGAAGGGAGCGCTAATACGTGTCTTTTATGACGCGGTTGTCCAATCACAAAGCGAGAGCTGTGACATAAACAGTCATGACATACAGTGACCACCAATCTGTGCTGAGGGGCGTGGAAAACATTGCGCTCAATCACGCCTATCGAGGTCGGAATCTTTAACAATACATGCTGTGTGACAGGTCCCAACGACCGCCGAGGTCGTTATACAGATCGCTGATCGCTGATGTGTCATTTATGAGATCTTCCTGTTTGGAAACTAACTAGCGACCATATAGCGATCACACCAACGATCTCTGCCAGGTCGTGTCGTTGTCGTGATTGCTGGTGCGATCGCTTAGTGTGACAGTACCTTAAGACTGTGTGCCACAGTATCTGGAAACAGCAGTCATGTTTTTCTAATCTTAGACAACATTTGTAATGCAAAATCTAGATAGTTCTATAAGCTAGCTCTAGGCCTTATGGTCTAGGCATGATAATATTGTCAGGCACACCGCACTGCACTTGCTCACTGAGCCAGTGCGTGTGTCCTAAGTGAACAAACTGTGCACAACGATACCTGTATAGTAGAACCGCAGCAGAGAAGATGTGTGCTTCTGAGGACACAGGACCTTCCGCACCATGTGACTGCCAAGGGGCGGAGCCAGCACACGTCTCTCAGAGGCAGCAGTATCAGGTAGAGAATGTTTCAGGCCGAAGGACCTGCAGGCACGTGACTGCCTAGGGGCGTGGCCTAAGCTCCAGAGATCTAGGAGGTAAAGGAAAACTCCTAGAAGGGTAACTACGAAATAAAGTTACCAAGGGGCATAGACAGAATGGATAGTCAGGATAGCCAAGTCATACACATAGAGGGCGACAAAGTACAAAAGGAGCAGGCAGAGAATAACCAGAACACAGCCAAGGGGTCATACACAGACAGAGCAACGCAGTACAAAAGGGACAGGCAAAACTCGTAACAGGGACACAGCCAAATCAGAACCAAGCAAGCATAAAATGCAGAACAGGCACAAAGCACTGGCACAAGCACAGGGTCAGACACACTCAGCCAAAGGTCAGAGTATAAACGACAAAGGCTGGCTTCACAGTGAGGCTATAAAAAGCCTCCCAGGACCCAGAAAGAGGCCAACCAAGTTAACCCAGCGGCTACCTGATCCAAGAACCCAGTAAACCATGACAAATATCAGCTCCAACTTGAACCTCACTGTACTATATGACTTCCATTGTAATTCTCACCAATATAGATAGAGCAGATATTTTGCACTGCATTACATGAAGGTTGCTTTCAACATTCGCTAAAAACTACAGTAAGGATTTGAAAACTATAGCAGAAAATTCTTGCTAAGAAACAAATAATGCAGAATGAATACTGTCTTTAATACATTTAATACATTTTTTTCTGACACTCCTCTTTTTTTCTAAAATATTTTTCCATTTAGAAATAATACCGTAAATAAAATAGAGATGAGTAAAATGTCCAAACACACTCAGATGCCCCCGTACCCAGTTGCTTGGTGTTTTGATAAACTACACTACGCATCTTTGGAAAATAAAGGCAGAGTGATTTCTCGTCAGCACTGAATTTTAAGCTTTCTACAGATTGCAATCTGAAGACCAGTGAAAGACATTTTAGGATAGATACATTAGGGCCATGATAAGTTCACAACAAAGGAACCATAGTGGCTTTTTCACAGTATCAGACAATCTTCACAAAACAATCTAGAAGCTTTAGAAGATAACATCTGTGGCTCTTCACTGCTCTAGGGGTGTGTTGATGGAATTATTAGGAGTCTCGCCAGTGAAAGCAGATGTTTACATGAAAGTTTAGTTTTCCATCTTCAATGATTAGCCGAAAACCAACATCAAACCACCAACCATATAAAAATCTACTGGAGAAGATTAGAATGACTAAAAACTTCTCTGAGCATTTGAAGTGACAGCTATGTAACTTGAATTGGACATGGTTTTCTCAATTAGGGCTTCTTTCCACTTGCGAGAAATACGTCTGATTCTCGCAAGTAAAAGCCCAGCTCTGGGGCCGGCACTCGGGAGAGGAGTGCGCGGCTGCATGTAGATCTATGCAGCTGCTCGCTCCACTCCGGAATGCCGGCCCCAGAGCTGGGCTTTTACATGCGAGAATCGGACGTATTTCTCGCAAGTGGAAAGAAGCCCATACTCTGAGAGTTTTCTACATTTGCTTTCCTTTTCTTTATATAGAAACAATATCTTTACATATCTCCTTTAAGTGCTTATTTGCAAATGAGAAGCGTTAGGCCACGTGCAAACGTGGAGTACCGTATATACTCGAGTATAAGCCGAGTTTTTCAGCACTTTTTTTGTGCTGAAAATGCCCCCCTCGCTTATACTCATGTGAGGTGTTCAGGACATGGAGGGGGAGGGAGCAGCGGATCACAGGAGGCAGATGCCGGCCCGCTGCTAAAGAGAAATGAATATTCACTACGCTGGCAATGAATATTCATTTCTCTGTAATAGCACGCACAGTATCAGCCGCAGCAGCCGGCTCCTGCAGCTGCCGGGCGGTCACGTGTGCCGCTACTTAAAAGAAATTAATATTCACCTCTCTCCAATCCCATGGGTGAGGAGAGAGGTGAATATTCATTTCTCTCAAGTAGCGGCACACGTGACCGCCCGGCAGCTGACATTGAGCCCACTACTTAATGCTCACTGCCCTCCACGCACATAGTTCCAGCGTGGGGAGCGGTGAGTATTCTGGCAGCTGTGCTCTGCTTGTGAGCATTGTGAGGAGCGCATGATGTTCCTACCATGCGCTGCTTACAAGCATAAAGCAGCTGCTGGCAATGGAACAAGACACTGCGAGGGAGCGCAGGAAGGTAAGTGTAATGTTTTTTTTATGTTTTTTTTCATGGGGGTCAGTCATACCAGGATAAGGATGGGGTCATGCATATATGGATAGGGATGGAGCCATGCATACAATGATAGGGATGGGGCCATGCATACCAGGATAGGGATGAGGAACCATGCATACCAGGATAGGGATGAGGAGCCATTCATACCAGGATAGGGATTGGGCCATGCGTACACGGACAGGGATAGAGCCATGCATACAATGATAGGGATGGAGCTATGCATTCAAAGATAGGGATGCAGCCATGCATACAAAGATAGGGATGGGGCCATGCATGCAAGGATAGGGATAAGAAGCCATGGAGACAAGGAAAGGGATGAGGAGCCATGCATACCAGGATAGGGATGAACAGCCATGCATACCAGGATAGGGATGAGGAGCCATGCATACCAAGGTGGGGATGAGGAGGCCGTGCATACCAGGATGGGGATGACGGGACAATGGATACCAGGCTTATGCTTGAGTCAATAAATTTTCCCAGTTTTTTAGGTAAAATTAGGTACCTCGGCTAATACTTGGGTCGGCTTATACTCGAGTATATATATATTTGGTCAGTATTTTACCTCAGTATTTGTAAGCCAAAATCAGGAGTGGAATGATCAGAGGGAAAGTATAATAGAAACACGTCAACACTTTTGAATTTTTTATGCGCTCATGGTTTTGGCTTACAAATACTGAGTTAAAAAAATCAAAACGTGTGGACGTGGCCTTAAAGGGGAGTTCCAGTATTAGATAAATTGGTCTTCTATTTAGAAACAGCACAACAGTTGTCCATGAGCTGTGTTTAGTATTGCAGCTAATCTTTTGCCTGTTAATGTTGTCTCCCGACTCTCCCATAAACATTACATAGTAACATAGTTATTAAGGTTGAAGGAAGACTTTAAGTCCATCTAGTTCATCCCATATCCTATCCTAACCTGTCCTTACATGTTGATCTAGGGGAAAGGCAAAAAAAAAAACCCATGTGGCAAACAGTAAGCTTCACATTGGGGAAAAAAATTCCTTCCCGACTCCACATACGGCAATCAGACTAGCTCCCTGGATCAAGGCAATATCTAGGAAACTAGTGAATATAGCCTGTAATATTCTACTTTTCAAGAAAGGCGTCCAGTCCCTTCTTAAATTTTAGTAGGGAATCACTTATTACAACATTAGACGGCAGAGAGTTCCATAGTCTCACTGCTCTTACAGTAAAGAATCTGCAGTCTGTGATTATGGCTAAACCTTCTTTCCTCCAGATGTAGAGGATGCCCCCTTGTCCCCGTCACAGGTCTAAGAGTAAAAAGATCATTAGAAAGGTCTTTGTACTGTCCCCTCATATTATAGTAATAAGATCACCCCTAAGCCTTCGTTTTTCCAAACTAAATAACCCCAAGTGTAATAACCTGTCTTGGTATTGCAGACCCCCCAGTTCTCTAATAACCTTGGTCGCTTCTTCTCTGCACCCGCTTCAGTTCAGCTATGTCTTTATTATACCCGGAGACCAGAACTGCACACAGTATTCTAAGTGTGGTCGCACTAGTGACTTGTATAGAGGTAAAATTATGTTTTCAACATGAGTATCTATGCCTCTTTTAATGCATCCATTATTTTATTTGCCTTGGCAGCAGCTGCCTGACATTGGCCACTAAATGTGAGTTTGTCGTCCACCCATACACCCAGGTCTTTTTCAGTGACAGTTTTGCCCAGTGTTTTACAATTAAGCACATAATTATACATCTTGTTTGTTCTACCCAAGTGCATGACCTTACATTTATCCCCATTAAAGCTCATTTGCCATTTATCAGCCCAAGCTTCTAGCTTACATAAATCCTCCTGTAATATAAAATTCTCCTCCTCTGTATTTATTAACCTGCAGAGTTTAGTGTCATCTGCAACTATTGAAATACACTCTGTATGCCCCCTACAAGGTCATTAATAAATATGTTAAAGAGAAGCGGCCTCAATACTGACCCCTGTGGTACCCCATTGCTAACCGTGACCCAGTCCGAGTGTGCTCCATTAATAACCACCCTTTGTTTCCTATCCCTGATCCAGCTCTTAGCCCACTTACACATATTTTCCCCTATCCCCATTGTTCTCATTTTATGTATCAACCTTTTGTGTGGCACCGTATCAAAAGCTTTTGAAAAGTCCATATACACCACGTCCACTGCATTCCCTTGGTCCAGTCCAGAACTTACCTCTTCATAAAATCTTATCAGATTAGTCTGACAGGAACGGTCCCTCGTAAACCCATGCTGATATTGGGTCATGAGGTTATTCTGCCTCAGATACTCCAGTATAGCATCCCTTAGAAAACCCTACAGGATTTTACCCACAGTAGATGTTAAGCTCACTGGCCTATAATTTCCAGGTTCAATTTTTGTCCCTTTTTGAATATTGGCACCACATTTGCTATACGCCAGTCCTATGGTACAGACCCCGTTATTATGGAATCTTTAAAGATTAAAAATAATGGTCTATCTATGACTGTACTTAAATCCTGCAGTACTCAGGGGTGTATCCCATCCGGGCCTGGGGATTTGTCAATTTTAGTGATTTTTAGATGCCGCCGTACTTCCTGCTGGATTAAGCAGGTGACATTTAATGGAGAAATTTTTTTTTATCACTGATCATGTTACCATTTTGCCCTGCCAAGCATTCATGCATTTGCAAAAGAGGTAGTGAGGAAAGTCACTGTGAAATACTTTTGGTCGTGGATACTCTCCTGAAGAACAGCAGGTTGGGGCGTTAAAATTTAAACTGCAAGACCTTTATCTCCCCCGACATCATCTATCAGAGGAGAGTTGTGAGGCCCCCATACGCATTATAGACTGTCGGCGTGTATTGATGACTTTTGTCTAATGTCTATGAAGGCCTTAATACCAAACACATTGAGAAAAATAGCTATATTTCTGGAAAAACAGACAAAAAAAATCCAAAACAAGCACTTTAAGGCAAAAAAGGGATAGAAAAATATGAAATATACAATTTTTATTTTACATTATCATTATGTATATATATCAATTCTACAAAGCAAATCTTTAAATTTAGCGAAATTGGTTTCTAAAGTAGGAAATAGACGATTATGAGTCGCTTCATGATGTGCGCCTCTTAATGTATCAGGAGTGTCTCCTCCAAAATGCCCCTTCATCAAGACTGGAAAAAGAATCTCAAGCCTTGATGAATGACCTGCAAAGTCTTTTAGACATGTGTTAACCCAGGGAGTTCTTCAGGAGGAAGACACCTAATGATACGCCAGTCTTTTTTCCTGAAGCATTTTTTTGACATTTTCTCATCGTCTAATCTCATCTTTGGCTGACAGCTTTTTTTAACCTTCCATAGAAGAAACTAGTGAGTAATCTCCAAGTGGAAGCCACCTGAAGAAAGGTCAGGTCACTTCTTTTAACCACTTTGCATCGTTCGAAGCCTAGAGTAGTTAAAAAAGCTTAAAACTCTGAACACATGCACAGCAAATCGCGTTTACAGTGCTGTGCATTATGTTCATTCCTTTTAGATTTCATTTAGCGCTTTTTCAGGCAGGTTATGGAGCATTCCCACCAGAAAAAGACATTGTATGCAATACTTCTAGGGGAGACTAGCTCCATACTACATACAGCACAGACCAAAAGTTTGGACACACCTTCTCATTCAAAGATTTTTCTATATTTTCTATATGAAAATTGTAGAATCACACTGAAGGCATCAAAACTATGAATTAACACATGTGGAATTATACAATACACTTTACAAAAAAGTGTGAAACAACTGAAAATATGTCTTATATTCTAGGTTCTTCAAAGTAGCCACCTTTGCTTTGATTACTGCTTTGCACGCAGAAAAGGTGAACGGATGGACTCTACATGCCTGGTTCCCACCGTGAAGCATGGAGGAGGAGGTGTGATGGTGTGGGGGTGCTTTGCTGGTGACACTGTTGGGGATTTATTCAAAATTGAAGGCATAGTGAACCAGCATGGCTACCACAGCATCTTGCAGCAGCATGCTATTCCATCCGGTTTGCATTTAGTTGGACCATCATTTATTTTTCAACAGGACAATGACCCCAAACACACCTCCAGGCTGTATAAGGGCTATTTGACCAAGAAGTAGAGTGTTGGGGTGCTATGCCAGATGACCTGGCCTCCACAGTCACCAGACCTGAATCCAATCGAGATGGTTTGGGGTGAGCTGGACCGCTCACCGCTTCAATTTTGAATAAATCCCCAACAGTGTCACCAACAAAGCACCCCCACATCATCACACCACCTCCTCCATGCTTCACGGTGGGAACCAGGCGTGTAGAGTCCATCCGTTCACCTTTTCTGCGTGCAAAGCAGTAATCAAAGCAAAAGGTGGCTACTTTGAAGTACCTAGAATATAAGACATATTTTCAGTTGTTTCACACTTTTTTGTAAAGTGTAATGTATAATTCCACATATGTTAATTCATAGTTTTGATGCCTTCAGTGTGATTCTACAATTTTCATACTTATGAAAATACAGAAAAATCTTTGAATGAGAAGATGTGTCCAAACTTTTGGTCTGTACTGTATTCCAGTGGAACTTAGCATAACTGTTATTTTTTGGATAAATCAGCGGCATACAGAAATAAAATCAAGTCATACACGTCTTTGGGTGCGTTACTGCAGCTCAGAGTAACTCTGAAATTTTACACAGTGGTAATATGAGGCCTAATGAGTATGAATTTGAGGCATACAAAAATTAACAATAAAAAATTAATGGTAAAATTACTATTCAAAATTGCACCTTAACCCCTTTTTGACATCGGGCATAATAGTACGCCGATGTCGGACACCTTCCCTTTGATGTGAGCTCCGGCGGTGAGCCCACATCTTTCCTGGCACATGTCAGCTGTTTTGAACAGCTGACATGTGCCCGGAAGAGCCATGGGTGGAATCGCAATCCACCCGAGTCTATTAACTCGTTAAATTCTGCTGTCAAACTCTGACAGCGGCATTTAACATGCGCTTACGGCAATGGCGACGGAAATCCGCCCATCGGTGACCCCCGTCATGTGATCGCGGGTCACCGATGGGTCGGCATCACAACCAGATGTCTCCTGTAGAACTCTATGGTTGTCATTGCCTGATTGCTATGAGCGCCGCCTGGTGGTCGGCAAGTGAGTAATTCTGCTACATACCGGCGATCTGATCATCACCTGTATGTAGCAGAGCCGATCAGGTTATGGCAGCTTCTAGTCTCCCATGGAGATTATTGAAGTATACCAAAAGTAAAAAAAAAATGTTTTTAAAAATATTTAAAAAATTAAAAATATATAAGTTCAAATCACCCCCCTTTGCCCCATTCAAAATATAACAATAAAAAAACAAACATACATATATTTGGTATCGGCGCATTCAAAATCATCCTATCCATCAATTAAAAATATGATTAACCTGATCGCTAACCGGCATAGAGAGAAAAAAGTCAAAACGCCAGAATTATGTTTTATTGGTCGCCACGTCATTGCATTAAAATGCAATAACGGGCGATCAAAAGATTGTAAAAAAGCGTTAAAAACGTCAGCTCATCGTGCAAAAAATAAGCCCTCACCCAACCCGAGAACATGAAAATGGAGACGCTGCGGGTATTGGAAAATGGCGCAATTTTAAATTTATTTTTTTAACAAAGTTTGGAAATTTTTTTCACCACTTATATAAAAAAGAACATAGACATGTTTGGTGTCTTTGAACTCGTAATGACCTGGAGAATCATAATGGCAGGTAAGTTTTAGCATTTAGTGAACATAGTAAAAAAGCAAAACAAAAAACAAGTGTGGGATTGCACTTTTTTTAGCAATTTCACCGCACTTGGAATTTTTTTCCCATTTTCCAATACATGATATGTTAAAACCAATAGTGTAGTTCAAAAGTACAACTCATCCTGCAAAAAACAAGCTCTTACACGGCAATATTGACTGAAAAATAAAAAGTTATGACCCTGGGGTAGCAAAAAATGAAAACGCAAAAACGAAAAAAGCTCCGGCGGTTTAAGGGGTTAAAATGAGACATTTCAGAAACTGACTTTTTAGATAAGTGAAACCCTACTGCAATCTCCTGATGAAAGTGACTGAAGTTTTTAGAGTAAACAATTCTCCTCATTATGCTTTTTTCTCATGAAGATTCGCTGCATCTTTGATTTTACATGCAGTATTTGGTAACAACTTGGGTGTCTGAAATGACTGAACCTGCTTATTGAAAGAGATGTCTTCATGCTTTGGCCCATGAAAGGACATCTGTCACCAGGATTTTGATACCTAATCTGAGTACAACATAATGTACCGGCAGAGACCCTGATTCCAGCAATGTGTAACTTACTGAGCTCCTTGATGTAGTTTTTATAAAATCATTGTTTTATCAGCACTAGATTATCACTAGAGAACTACTTGGCCTGCTGCCAGATAGTCCAAACACGCCCCCACCACTGATTGGCAGTTTTCTGCCTATGCACAGGTTACGAGGAAAGCTGCCAATCAGTGGTGTGGGCGGGGTTATGCAAAGCATTTAGAGAAATGGACATTCCCCTCGAAAAAGCTAAACTCGAAACACGCATCGGGGAGTTGACTCCGCACTTAGGTAAAAATGCCTATATACCGCGCTATTTAACCCTTTCCTACCTTAGCCCTGTCACTTTGCCTTATGCCTGCCGCGTGATACTAACTTGTATATATACTCTGCTCTAACCATTGTCGGCAATCTAGCTAGCTGCAGTTTAATCAAGATATTAGTGGACATATTGGTTGGTACTTTTACATCTATTTTTGGACAAAGCACATGTGATTCCATTCCCCCATTAAGTTCTTTCATTGGGCTGACATATACACGCTTTCTTTGGAAGCTATTTGGCTAGTTACCAGTATATATTTTGACTCATTCGTTGATTCACTTGGCTCTTTAGTGATTTTACTTTTGGGGACGACTCTTTTTCTATGAGGTACATCATTTATGTGGTATATTACTCTGGCCTTTTATACCTTATTGTGGCTTTTTTTGCATTGTTGTCCCTGCATGATTACTTTTTAACATGTTTTTAATTGTATCAATAAAATGTAATTTTATGGCACACAGCTTCCAGTTGCTTCTTTTTTGATTCATTTACAGAAATGATAGATTTGCAACAGGTAAAACAGTTTTCAATCAAAACTGCAGTGATACGTCACTGGAATCAGGGTCTCTGTCCCAACATCAAGCTGCTTTCAAATTAGGTAGCAAAGACCTGGTTGCAAAGATCCACAGAACAAAATTAACTTTGGAAAACTTAATATTGCCAACCTATCTGATCACATAGTTGAAGAAATATCTGAAGAAAAAGTTGAATAGTGGTGAATAAAAGTTGAAAATCCACAAAAAAGTTAAATAGAAAGTTGCAAATGCAATGAAATATAAGTACTGGCAGCACATATTAATCCAGAATTGCAGGGCTGCTTGCTTCCATCTATATATCACACTTGACATCTCACTTGATCTTCAATGTAACCGGATAATGGAATTGTAATCTCTTTTCTAACCAAAAATGATGATGTGAATTTTACTCTGTATATTTTTAATGAGACCTGAGAAGGATTAAAGTAAAGGTTAATGCTTCTCTTAAAATTATATCAGTCACCTGGGAATAGCCATTAGACATTCACCGAGTACTTAAAATATCCCCACATTTAATGTAAAAAGAGTCACTGTATTCGTAAAGCGAGCCAGCTTCTTGCAAGTAACAGCAGCGAACGTGTTAATGACCACAGCAAGCAAGCTCCATCATCGCTGAGAGTCGTAATAATACATTAGACCTTGTTCACACATAGCGGTGCCTTCTGGTTTACATTCCACTATTTTTATTTTCTATCAAGAAATCATAAAGAGAGGGAAAATATGAAGAATAGCTTTCTATCAAAAGTAAAAAAAACCTCTAGGACGAATGGTCAATGTACTTAATAAACTTGTCACATCTACGCCGTTATGTTTTCGTTCTCTGAGCACTGGAAGTGACATCACTGTGTGCACTATTTCAGTGCTATCTAAGTACTATGTTGTGACTCTTTCTGTTTGCATTATTCATACGCCCCATCACTGTGGACATTCACTTTTTTTTAATATTACTCCCTTAGCCATATGGCGTGATAGTGGTGGAATCCAATAGCCAGAAGGGCACGAGCTTGACTTGATATATTTGGATATTTTTGGTGAAATTCTTTACGCAGTCGGGCTTTATTGATATTGTTTACCAGGTATCATCCTCAGAACCATACTCTTGCGATTGTATTACATATTACACAAGTTTTTGGAGATCCTAGAGTCCAGGATCTTTTTTACAGAATACTGTTCTTGTCCAGCCACATCAATAAAACCAGAGGGAGGTAGATGACATCCTCGAAAAGGATTTAGTACTACAGTTTTCATTACGAAAATGTGAAATAGTTGATATATTCTAATTGTCCTGTAAATTCGAAAACAAATAGTTACAGAACTTACATGTCCATCTCGAAAGGACCATTACATTGTTGGCCTTCTTTTGGCGCATGCATGAAGTTTCAAATTCTTGTGGAAAGCCATATTTAATCTCCCATATAAAGGCTTGAAGAAGATTTGTAAGATCATTAACCCATTTATGACCTTGGATGTATAGGTACGTTCAAGGTCGCCTCCCTCTCTTTGACGCTGTCTCCGGCAATGAACCCGTAACTTTTCTGGCACATGTCAGCTAATTTTATCTGGTACATGTCAGCTGATTTTATCAGCTGACATGTGCCCCTAACAGCAGCGGGTGGAATCGCGATCCACACGCGGCTGTTAGCATGTAAAAATGTCACTGTCAATTTCCGACAGCGACATCTAACATGCCGGCGCCAGAAGCGTGTCATAAACCTCGCCAATCTGCACCTGTGTCACATGACCGCAGGTTGCCGATGGGTTGGCATGACAACCTGGGGTCTACAGAAGACCCCTATGGTTGTCATCGCTGATCTGCTAAAGCAGATGAGCATTTTTGCTACACACAGCAGGGCTCCCATGTAGACTACAGAAGGTACAGAAAAGAAAAAAAAAAAAAAGTTTTCAAAGGTATAAAAAAATAAAAAACATATAAAAGTTTAAATCACTCCACTTTTGCCCATTCAAAATAAAACAATTCTAAAAAATACACATATTTGTTATCGCCGTATTCAGAATCAGAATTAGTTTTTTTGGTCTCCACAACATTGCATTAAAATGCAAAAATGGGCGATCAAAAGTTCATAGCTACACCAAATAGTATAAATAAAAAAGTCATCTCAGGGCGCAAAAAAATTAGCCCTCACCCAGCCCCAGATCACGAAAAATGAAAAAGCTACGAGTCTCGGAAACAATGAAAATTTTTAGTTTTTCTTTTACAAATTTTGGATTTTTTTTCACCACTTAAAAAAGAACCTAGACATGTTTGCTATCTACGAACTCAAAATGTCTTGGAGAATCAAAATAGCAGGTCAGTTTTAGCATTTAGTGAACATGGTAAAAGAAGCAATTGTAGAATTGCACTTTTTTTGCAATTTAACCACACAGTTTTTTCCTGCTTTCCAGTACACTATATGGTAAAACCAATGGTCTTTTTCAAAAGTACAACTCGTCCCACAAATATCCCAAAGTATCTTAAAGTAACTTAAAGGGAATCTGTCACCAGGTTTTTGGTAACTCATCTGAGAGTAGCATTCCAACACTGTATTACTTAGTTTACTGGGTGTAGTAGTTGTGACACAATCAGTTTTTAGATGTAGCATTTAGCAGAGCTCAGAAAGCTGTCCCTGCCCACACCACAGCTTTCTGTGTACATTGTCTATGAGGCGTGGCAGATCTAGCAGGTACATGAACACCAGTCCTGGCAGGGATAATATCCTGGTGATAAAACCTTCATTGTAAACAACATCACACAGCCTACTAAGTGACACATTGCTGAATTCAGTATTTCAAACCCTACATCATGCTGTCCTCAGATTATATAGCAAAACCTGCTGACAGATTCCCTTTAATTCTATGTAATCAAGCTATTTAAGGACCATCTTTATTTTTGACAAAACATATAGGTGCACCTTCTACTGATGATGATGGTTGAATAAACCCCTTAGCTAAATTTTCATCTATGTATTCTTTGAAAGCTTTTAATTTCTGACCTACCAATGGGTATACAGTATGCTTCTGAAAAGTATAGCTGCTCCTGGCACCAGTTCAATTGTACAATCATAGAGTAGATATGGAGAAGGTTTGTAATAATTTTATTCGTACATACATCAGCAAATTCCTCGTATACAGGTGGTAATGTAAAAGACGCTTCAAGATCCTGTACAACTTCTTTGTGTAGTAGTTTTAGTAAAGTCTGTGGGGAGTGGACACTCTTTTGGCTTCACAGTTAATTGTGGGGTTTTGAGCTTGCAACCATGTCAACCCAGGAAGATTGAAAATTATGGAGAAAAAAATTATTAAGAATGAGAAAACCTCATGGTAATTAGGGTCCATAATTATCTCCAGAGGTTCAGTCTCTTGATTAACTTGAGCCTGAGCTCTGTTGGGATCCAACTATAGTTTTCAATAGATGAAAATCTCTCTTGAAATTTCACTACGTTTTTTAGCATAAGAAATGTCCTAAACTGAACGCAACTTCTCTAGTCTTCTCTCTGATACCCAAGACCATGATCAAATGTGATGGTGAACAAAATCATAAAAATCTGTGGGAGTAGCAGCCCATTCTATATTGTTTTTTAAGTTCACTGGACAGTCCGTTCTAAAAAAAAATGCCCTGACATAGGGCCATTATTATAACTTCTGTTGCTACTCTATGTTTAGGGTCATCAAATACTTGCTACCTGGCTGCAAGGAAGGTCTCCAAGTCATCAAGCCAAGTATCATGAGATATAATAAGAGGACTTGCCCAGGCTATAGCTTTATACAGTATGTCTGTGGCATAATGATACACAGCACTTTCGTCTGGCAGAAGGGGCCTTTGCAAGTATAGTCTGCACTGGTTGATGAATCCAGTGATGAATGGTCTCCACTGAACCTGAAAGGAAGGAGCGCGAAGTGTAGAACGATAGGCCAAAACTATACCTTGATTTTTTAAATCCAAGATCTGCTCTGACTCCTGAATCATCTTATTAATGCTGTCAACGTTACATCAGTGCCGCAGCCAATATTGGACACTGAGAACAACGATGGAGACTCAGTGCTGGATCCAGGAATGGTTGAGTTACATGTGGTTTGTGTGCTTGTGACCAAGATTTTATGAGAGTGTACAACTACTTTAATGATTCAAGGTACTCCATAAGCAGAAAACATGTTTTAAAGGGGTTTCCCAATCTTATCAGTAGAATATGACTTCACTTTGTTAATGGTGGGGATCTGGGGGTCCGACCTTAAAGAATAATTCAGGCTGCAGCTCTAGTGTAGCGTAGTATAGTCCTATGTCTTTGTTATAGGGGTTGGCTTGGCTACACTTGCCTGCACATTCAGGTGTCTGGGAGCTCTGCTGTACAGGGAAAACTGAGAAGACACAGCAGTATACAAGTATCACCTTCTCTCCATTATTGGATTTGGAGGGGCTCCTAGAGGTCAGACTCCCACAATAATAAGGTTATACAGGTCCTTCTCAAAAAATTAGCATATAGTGCTAAATTTCATTATTTTCCATAATGTAATGATTACAATTAAACTTTCATATATTTTAGATTCATTACACACCAACTGAAATTTGTCAGGTCTTTTATTGTTTTAATACTGATGATTTTGGCATACAACTCCTGATAACCCAAAAAACCTGTCTCAAAAAATTAGCATATCAAGAAAAGGTTCTCTAAACGACCTATTACCCTAATCGTCTGAATCAACTAATTAACTCTAAACACATGCAAAAGATTCCTGAGGCTTTTAAAAACTCCCTGCCTGGTTCATTACTCAAAACCCCCATCATGGGTAAGACTAGCGACCTGACTGATGTCAAGAAGGCCATCATTGACACCCTCAAGCAAGAGGGTAAGACCCAGAAAGAAATTTCTCAACAAATAGGCTGTTCCCAGAGTGCTGTATCAAGGCACCTCAATGGGAAGTCTGTTGGAAGGAAACAATGTGGCAGAAAACGCTGTACAACGAGAAGAGGTGACCGGACCCTGAGGAAGATTGTGGAGAAGGTCCGATTCCAGACCTTGGGGGACCTGAGGAAGCAGTGGACTGAGTCTGGTGTAGAAACATCCAGAGCCACCGTGCACAGGCGTGTGCAGGAAATGGGCTACAGGTGCCGCATTCCCCAGGTAAAGCCACTTTTGAACCATAAACAGTGGCAGAAGCGCCTGACCTGGGCTACAGAGAAGCAGCACTGGACTGTTGCTAAGTGGTCCCAAGTACTTTTTTCTGATGAAAGCAAATTTTGCATGTCATTCGGAAATCAAGGTGCCAGAGTCTGGAGGAAGACTGGGGAGAAGGAAATGCCAAAATGCCTGAAGTCCAGTGTCAAGTACCCACAGTCAGTGATGGTGTGGGGTGCCATGTCAGCTGCTGGTGTTGGTCCACTGTGTTTCATCAAGGGCAGGGTCAATGCAGCTAGCTATCAGGAGATTTTGGAGCACTTCATGCTTCCATCGGCTGAAATGCTTAATGGAGATGAAGATTTCATTTTTCAGCACGACCTGGCACCTGCTCACAGTGCCAAAACCACTGGTAAATGGTTTACTGACCATGGTATTACTGTGCTCAATTGGCCTGCCAACTCTCCTGACCTGAACCCCATAAAGAATCTGTGGGATATTGTGAAGAGAAAGTTGAGAGACGCAAGACCCAACACTCTGGATGAGCTTAAGGCCGCTATCGAAGCATCCTGGGCCTCCATAACACCTCAGCAGTGTCACAGGCTGATTGCTTCCATGCCACGCCGCATTGAAGCAGTCATTTCTGCAAAAGGATTCCCGACCAAGTATTGAGTGCATAACTGAACTTTATTATTTGATGGTTTTTTTGTTTGTTTTTAAAAAACACTTTTATTTTATTGGATGGTTGAAATATGTTAATTTTTTGAGACAGGATTTTTGGGTTATCAGGAGTTGTATGCCAAAATCATCAGTATTAAAACAATAAAAGACCTGACAAATTTCAGTTGGTGTGTAATGAATCTAAAATATATGAAAGTTTAATTGTAATCATTACATTATGGAAAATAATGAAATTTAGCACTATATGCTAATTTTTTGAGAAGGACCTGTATGTCATTACTTTATAAGAAGCAAAAACTTCTTTAACGTCTTATTAGACTTTTACTGTAATAAAGCCCGCTCTATGGGCCCGATTCATCAAAGCTTTTAAGCTGGAGTTAAAGCTTTGAAAAGTTGCAAAATTTTGGTGCAACTTGGAGCTGCCTATATTTTGCAACTTCTTTCTTCCAGCTCCACCAAAATGGGTGGAGCTGGAGTAGGACTAGGGTATGGCGACCTCCACTCATCAAATTCATGACAAGCGCCGGCATTCACTACACCACAAATCTTAAACAAAGTTTGGAGTCGGACTTGTGACGAGGCGCACACGGAGGTGCACGCCACTCATCTGGTACTCCTGATTGATGAAGAGGTATATGACTCTTCATCAATCAGGAGTGTCTAATTCCAGCATATTTCATCATCATCAATACCGATGTGAGCAATGCTGGTTTTGATAAAATGGGTCTGTGTACTGCAAATTTCCATGACCTTAGAAAGATAGGTACACAGTTATTATAAACTTTCAAAGAAAAAAAATAACCACATGTTTAGGGTCTCTTTATCCAAAATTCTTGGTTTGTGCCAACTTACATAAAATATTAATAAAAAGCAATTTGAAATAAAAGTGACCCGAGCCGGTGTCACTCGGTATCAGTCAAACAACAGTTATCAGCATCTTGAATGACTAAACCTCAGCTCTGCTGAAACAATAAACCTCTCGCCCCAACCTTTATCTCGCTGTCTGCCTGCTCTCTGTTGACTTATGTTTGAGGATACAGGCATATGTTTTAGGAAGAGATATAAGAAATAAGGGAAATATGCTGGGATTACTGTAAACTGCAAACTGCTGGCAAAATATTTAGGTTTCTTTTGGTCTGGAGCCAGAGTTTTCTTTTTTTCTGGAAATGAACACCACATCTTTATTAAGTTATGCCTATCTGTTTTATTGGAAACATACTTTACATACTTGGCCTGGCAATAGGAAGAAATATGATAATGCATTTTGTAAGCTAAATAAATAAACAAGGACTAAGACATAAAGGAGCAGGTTGATACATTGGAAATGTGCTTTCTACTAGTGTTATGTTACATTTTGCCAAATTTCAGATGAAACAAGGCAGAACAAAAATTGCCTGTGTTTTAGAGAGAGGCAAATACTTCCAATGATTAAAATGTATTAAATTATTAAAAATATGTTAAACATAAATCTGAAAGGGAAATCGTTTGTATGGTACTTTTTGAAAGTTGCAGGTTTTATTAACTCAGGGCAAAGATTCAGTTTTCTGCTCCATTCCTGTATTGAAATACCCTGGCCAAGGCAGAATGATTTATTCGCAATCAGCACCCAGGACACAAGCCCCATCTGTTACTCCTAGCTATGGCTCTGTATTGAGAATATGAGCTTAAATGGGTTGTCCAGTCCTTTAATATTATAGGCAAAGCACATCTGGCCACCATCAGCACGCACCAATCTGATACTGATGGCCTATCCTAAGAATACGACATCAATATTAAAGTACGGTTCTACGTTCCCACAGAGTTATAAACTGAAGGTCCTGGACCCCAATAGAGAAACTGTAAGATTGTGTGTTGCTTATAGAACAGGTAAAGGAGCCTTTGGGGCAACTAATGCCTCTCGCCTTTCTCGTACAGCTACACCCCTCTAAATATAACCTCAGGCGGCGTTCACACATCTGAGCGAAGTCTGAGTGTGCTGCCTGATTTTTTATAGGAGAGCATACAGACCCATTGAGTATATCCTATTCTGATCCTCAAAATCGGGTCAGAATAAGACATGCTGTGAGTTTAAAGAATTTCACTCTGGAATCTGTCTTTTTAACTGATTCCGGAATAGATCCATTTAACTCAATGGATCCATGTGCTGTCCAATAAAATAATCTGGCAGGCCTCGGACATTTTACATGGATATGTGATTGCATTCTTATTATGTGGCCATTATACACTTTGTCATTAATTAAAATCAATACAAAGTTGTCCGGTACGCATGAGCCCTAAAAAGTCTCATACACATTTGCAAACAATTGCTTAACTTCAGTTCGTCCAAGCATTTCTGTCTTCTCTATGGGAGAGCTGATGCTAGATTTCTCTGACATATAACAAAAGGATAGGCCATTGGAATTCCCAACGTGCCGATCCTTTTCTCCCCATACATCATTTGTTGGGGATGAGTACACATTAGACCAGGGGTCCCCAACCTGTACCTCGGAAGCCGTATGTGGCTTGTGCGTCCGTGATATGTGGCTCGTGGCCGTCCGCCAGCTTGGTGGATTAGCACCAGGTATAGCAAACGGCTATTAAGAGCAGATCTCTAGATGGTGACCTTTGTGTGTAGGCCTGCACAGGAGAGCAGATCTGCATGGGGGTAAGATAGGAAGCACTGGAGCTCGGCATACTGCCTTGGTGTGATTTCAGTGGAAAAGCTTTGGCTGTCATTACACTGGTAATGGGGGCTCTGGGTGTCAGTACTGTGAGTGGGGCAGGAGCTGCATGTGGCTCGCGACCCTCTATCATAGCTGAATGTGGCTCTCATGATCAGAAAGGTTGGGGACCTCTGAATTAGACTATTGGCCAATGTCAGCAGGTTCAGACGACTTTAATCTAATATGTATGAGGACATTTAATATGAACTTCAAGGAAACCTTTGTCACCGTCTGACCTGCAAATATAACTTTTCTGGTGTACATAACTGGAATAATTAGATAAGAGATTTGTTACATTTTTCTTGCAGGAGATAATTGATACATGATTGATCCTATTCTTATACATTTTCTTCAATATAATATCAACATATTTCTTAGCTGAAAAAGATTCTTACTCCTTGTTTTCTCAACTGGTATTGAGTATTCAGAATTCTTAAACCTGGGACTTTCTAATATGTAAATGCCCTTTTTGCCCCCTTGGTTTTCAATCATATTCACAGTGGTATGTAACCGCAATTTTACCAAAAATGCCTATTGATTATCAGAAGTAAGTAGAGTACAGAAGACTGATTAAGGATGGATTAGCAGGTGGTATAGATAAGGGTCATTTGACAAGAATATCAACTTTTTTGGTAAGAGTACTCAGTACCACAACATATTTCATGATTTCACAGTTCCTGTCTGTTCCTAAAACATCTCATGTATATCGTTCAGGGAAAGTAAATAGAACAGAGGAAAAGTTACACGATCTGTAATGTTTCACTCAGAAGTCTTTGGGACTTCATATTAAGAAGTACCTGTTCTAAATGTTCTGGATTGAATAGGATATGCCTATTAAAGTTGACAGCTTCAGCTCTGCCACATGTGTACATGCATTATTAAATTGATAATATTCTCTTACAGGAAATCTGATTCCTGATTCTAGTGATGTGTCACTAACTGGGCTGCTTGTTGTAGTTTCAAAAAAATCAGTGTTTTATCAGCAGAAATTTATCACTATAAGACTACTTGTCTCGTACCATCTAGTCCTCCTGCGCTATATAACCTTGCCTCCATCACTGATTGGCAGGCTTCTGTCAATGAGCAAATACTAGGGTTGAGCATTCCGATACTGCAAATATCGGGTATCGGCCGATATTGGCTGTATCGGACTTCTGATTCCGAGTACTGATATTTTCGTCATATCGGATACCGGAATCGGAATGTCACTGTCAGTGTCCGTCGGTCGGGTCTGTCAGGAGTCAGCGGCACTTACCTGGCAGAAGATCTCCGGCGGTCACGTCCTGGACTGCTTGATGGCCGCCATCATCTTCTCCCTGGCGGTCACATGCAGTTTCTCGCGATAACTGCAGTGACTGCTGGGTAATCGCGGCCGTAAAGCAGTCTGATGACGTCACCGCCGGGGAAGCTGGTAAGCAGCTGTGCTGCGCCGGGATGTCAGGCTCTGCCTGGCATTGCGATGTAGCAGAGCTGGATCGTCGTGGGACACTCGTTACTATGGACTGCGTCGGACAGGTGGTATACTGTTGGTTTTTTTTTTTTTTTTTTTTACAGGAGATCGATGGCGTCGCAGGCATGAGAGAGTAATAAAAGAAATGAAAACTGTGTTGTCTCTTTTATTTCATTAAAAGACTTTTTTCTTGCTGTGTCTTTTTTTTAAACATTTAAAAACTTTGGGATTAATAATGGATCGGTGTCTTATTGACGCCTCTCCATTATTAACCGGGCTTATTGTCACCGTGCAATCAACGGTGACATTAACCCCTTATTACCCCGCTTGCCACCGCTACAGGGCAAGTGGGAAGAGCCGGGTAAAGTGCCACAATTGGCACATCTTTTGATGCGCCAAATGTGGGGCTGCTGTAGCCTGGTATTATCAGGCTGTTGAGGGCCAAAATCCATGGGCCTTGACAGTCTTTTAATACCAGGCCGCAGCAGTCTGCATTTTACTTGGCTGGTTAACAAAAATAGGGGACCCCTACGCCGTTTTTTTTTTTTCGAGGGGATCCCCTATTTTTGTTAACCAGCCAAGCTAAACAGACTGCTGTGGCCTGGTATTATCAGGCTGGCAAGGTCCATGGATATTGGATCCTTACCAGCCTGAAAAACCAGGCCTCAGCAGTCTGCTTCATCTGGCTGGTTAACAAAAATAGGGGGGACCCCACGCCAATTTTTTTTCGAGGGGATCCCTATTTTTGTTAACCAGCCAAGATATGCAGACTGCTGTGGCCTGATATTATCAGGCTGGCAAGGTCCATGGATCTTGGCTCCTTAACAGCCTGAAAAACCAGGCCTCAGCAGTCTGCTTCATCTGGCTGGTTAACAAAAATAGGGGGGACCCCACGCCAATTTTTTTTCGAGGGGATCCCCTATTTTTGTTAACCAGCCAAGATATGCAGACTGCTGTGGCCTGGTATTATTAGGCTGGCAAGGTCCATGGATCTTGGCTCCTTAACAGCCTGAAAAACCAGGCCTCAGCAGTCTGCTTCATCTGGCTGGTTAACAAAAATAGGGGGAACCCACGCCAATTTTTTTCGAGGGGATCCCCTATTTTTGTTAACCAGCCAAGATATGCAGACTGCTGTGGCCTGATATTATCAGGCTGGCAAGGTCCATGGATCTTGGCTCCTTAACAGCCTGAAAAACCAGGCCTCAGCAGTCTGCTTCATCTGGCTGGTTAACAAAAATAGGGGGACCCCACGCCAATTTTTTTCGACGGGATCCCCTATTTTTGTTAACCAGCAAAGATAAGCAGACTGCTGTGGCCTGGTATTATCAGGCTGGCAAGCAGGGTCGGACTGAGCCACCGGGACACCGGAGAAACCTCCGGTGGGCCCCAGCTCCTGCGTGGTGGGCCCTGATTTGAAAGGATAGGTCGCACAGCACGCCGATACAGTTACATTCTGCGGCAGAGCAGGAGAATCGTGTTAGTGTGCTGAGCTTGTCCAAAGGTGCTGTTAGTCCATGGAGGGGTAAAGTACAGAGGTTGCTCCATGGTTATGGTGTCCTGGTGTGCGCTCCTGCGCCTCTGGACACAAGAGTGTGCGGTGAATTTACCTCATTAGATGTCCCAGAGGATGATCATCTCCTTCCACCTGCACCTCGCCTCCACTACTGTGTGCATGAAAATCCTCTACCATGCAGGAACATGGTCTGATCATACCACAGCTCCTGGCCAAGGGAGGAACCAAAAGAGAGTATACAGTCAGGACAGCATGGGATCGCAAATGATTACTTCCTTGAGATAAAGCATTGCTTAAAAACAGGCAGTGAAATGTTTTGCGGCACATAAAGAAGAAGCAGTTGTGATCCCATGCTGTAATGTCTGTACACTCTCTTTAGCTTCCTCCCCTGCCCAGGAGCTGTGGTATCATCAGACCATGTTCCTGTACGGTCAGACACGGCCATCACACAGTACACAGCAGGGGCACAGTTATAAGATTATCTCAGCACAGCAACATTTTTTTTTAAACATCCAATTGTTGGAATTATTATAATTCCAAGATCTATTAATTAAAATGCATTTGTTTTGTGGAAAACCCCTTTATGGCTGCAGATGCCAAGTGACATATCCCGCCTGGAGAGGCAGCCCAAAGCTTGGCACTGATCCGGTAAGCGAGTGTGGTTTTTTTTACGTTTTTGAAGCACCGTGTGCCCAATAATGAAGCTCTTAAATGTAGTGGACAACCTTTTAGGACATGAGGAAAGTAAAACTGCTTTGTGTTTATGATAAGATCATTCAGTTGCTAAAGTCTTCTTCATCCTTTTCTAAGACTAATATTACATTATTAAGGAGAAAGTTCAATTAGAAAAATGTGCTGGAGAAGATTTGATATACCGTAAAACTGGGTAAGCTTATTGATTCGATTATAAGCCGGGTATGCATTAACCCCTCTCTGCCATCAGACATACTATTCCGTCCATGTGACCCTGGACCTAATTCCCATGGACGGAATAGTACGTCATGGGCGATCAGCTGCGCTCTTGGGGGGAGCGCAGCTGATCGCCGCCGGGTGTCAGCTGATTATCACAGCTGACACCCGTGACTGTGTGTCAGGAGCGGTCACGGACCGCTCCCGGCACATTAACCCCTGGCACACCGCGATCAAACATGATCGCGGTGTACCCGGGGCACAGGGGAGGATCGCGCAGGGTGGGGGCTCCCTGCGCGCTCCCCTGAGACCCTCAGAGCAGCGCGATGTGTCGCGCTGTTCCGAGGGTCCGTCCTCCCTACAGGTCCCCGGATCCAAGATGGCGCCGGGGTCCTGCAGGGAGGCGGCTTCCTCAGTGCCTGCAGAGAGCAGGCACTGAGAAGCCTGCAGCACTGCCAGAGCGATCGCTGGTGTGACAGAGTGCTGTGCACACTGTCACACCAGCAATCTGATAAAATACAGTGATGTCCCACCCTGGGACAAAGCAAAAAAGTAAAAAAAATAAAAATAAAAAGTGGTAAAAAAAATCATAAAAAAAAAAAAAATATTCCCCAATAAATTCATTCTTTCCTGTAAATAAAAAAAACAAAACAATAAAAGTACACATATTTGGTATCGCCGCTTCCGTAACGACCCCCCCTATAAAACTGTCCCACTAGTTAACTCCTTTAGTGAACCCCTTAAAAAAAAAAAAGAAAACGAAGCAAAAAATCAATGCTTTATCATCATACCGCTGAACAAAAAGTGGAATAACACACGATTAAAAAGACGGATATAAATAAACATGGTACCGATGAAAACGTCATCTTGTCCCGCAAAAAATGAGCCATCATACAGCATCATCAGTGAAAAAATATAGCTCGCAGAATAAAGCGATGCAAAAATAATAATTTTTTATATAAAATTGTTTTCATTCTATAAAAGCGCCAAAACATAAAAAAATGATATAAATAAGGTATCGCCGTAATCGTACTGACCCGAAGAATAAAACTGCTTTATCAATTTTACCACACGCAGAACGGTACAAACGCCTCCCCCAAAAGAAATTCATGAATTGCTGATTTTTGTTCATTCTAACCTCCCAAAAATCGAAATAAAAAGCGATCAAAAAATGTCACGTGCTCAAAAATGGTACCAATAAAAACGTCACCTCGTCCCGCAAAAAATAAGACCTCACATGATTCTGTAGGCCAAAATATGCAAAAATTATAGCTCTCAAAATGTGGTGATGCAAAAAACTATTTTTTGCAATAAAAAGCGTCTTTTAGAGTGACAGCTGACAATCATAAAAACCCGCTATAAATAGTAAATCAAACCCCCCTTTATCACCCCCTTAGTTAGGGAAAAATAATAAAATTAAAAAAATGTATTTATTTCCATTTTCCCGTTAGGGTTAGGGTTGCGGCTAAAGTTAGGGTTAGGGTTGGCGCTAACGTTAGGATTAGGATTAGGGTTGGGATTACGGTTAGGGGTGTGTTAGGGTTAGGTTTGTGGTTAGGGTTGGGACTAGGGTTAGGGGTGTGTTGGGGTTAGGGTTGGAGTTAGAATTGGGGGGTTTCCGCTGTTTAGGCACATCAGGGGCTCTCCAAATGTGACATGGCGTCTGATCTCAATTCCAGCCAATTCTGCGTTGAAAAAGTCAAACGGTGCTCCTTCACTTCTGAGCTCTGCCATGCGCCCAAACAGTAGTTTACTCCCGCATATGGGGTATCAGCGTACTCTGGACCACAAGAGTTATTGTGCAATTTGTCCTATTTCTCCTGTTACCCTTGGGAAAATAAAAAACTGGGGGCGACAAAATCATTTTTGTAAAAAAAAAATGATTTTTTTGTGTTTTTACGGCTGTATGTTATAAAACTTCTGTGAAGCACTTGGTGCTTCATAGCGCTCACCACACTTCTAGATAAGTTCCTTGTGGGGTCTATTTTCCAAAATGGGGTCACTTGTGGGGGATTTCCACTGTTTAGGCGCATCAGGGCTCTCCAAATGCGACATGACGCCCCCAGACCATTCCATCAAAGTCTGCAATCCAAAACGTCACTACTTCCCTTCCGAGCCCCGACGTGCGCCCATACAGTAGTTTACTCCCACATATTTGGTATCAGCGTACTCAGGACAAATTGGACAACAACTTTTGGGGTCCAATTTCTCCTGTTCCCCTTCTGAAAATAAAATATTGGGGGCGAAAAAAATCATTTTTGTAAAAAAAAAAAGATTTTTTATTTTTACGGCTGTACGTTATAAACTTCTGTGAAGCACTTCGAGGTTCAAAGTGCTCACCACACATCTAGATAAGTTCCTTGTGGGGTCTATTTTCCAAAATGGGGTCACTTGTGGGGGTTTCCACTGTTTAGACGCATCAGGGGCTCTCCAAATGCGACATGACTCCCCCAGACCATTCCATCAAAGTCTGCAATCCAAAACGTCACTACTTCCCTTCCGAGCCTCGATGTGCGCCCATACAGTAGTTTACTCCCACATATTGGGTACCAGCATACTCAGGACAAATTGGACAAGAATTTTTGGGGTCCAATTTCTCCTGTTAACCTTGTGAAAATAAAATATGGGGGCGAAAAAATCATTTTTGTAAAAAAAAAAAGAGATTTTTTATTTTACGGCTGTACGTTATAAACTTCTGTGAAGCACTTTGGGGTTCAAAGTGCTCACCACACATCTAGATAAGTTTCTTGAGGGGTCTAGTTTCCAAAATGGTGTCATTTGTGGGGGGTTTCCACTGTTTAGGCAGATCAGGAGCTCTCCAAACACGACATGGCATCCAGCCAATTCTGCGTTGAAAAAGTCAAACGGCGCTCCTTCCCTTCCAAACTCTGCCATGCACCCAAACAGTGGTTTACTCCCACATATGGGGTATCAGCGCACTCAGGACAAATTGCACAATAACTTTTGGAGTCTTGTTACCCTTGGGAAAATAAAAATTTGGGTGAAAAGATCAATTTTGTGGAAAAAATATGATTTTTTAATTTTACGGCTCTACGTTATAAACTTGTGTGAAGCACTTGGGGGTTCAAATTGCTCACCAAAGATCTAGATAAGTTCCTTAGGGGTCTAGTTTCCCAAATGGGGTCATTTGTGGGGGGTTTCAACTGTTTAGGCACAGCAGGGGCTCTCCAAATGCAACATGGCGTCCAATCTCAATTCCAGCCAATTTTGGTTGGAAAAAGTCAAATGGTGCTCCTTCCATTCCGAGCTCTGCCATGCGCCCAAACAGTGGTTCCCCCCCACATATGGGGTATCAGCGCACTCAGGACAAATTGCACAATAACTTTTGGAGTCTTGTTACCCTTGGGAAAATAAAAATTGGGGTGAAAAGATCAATTTTGTGGAAAAAATATGATTTTTTAATTTTACGGCTCTACGTTATAAACTTGTGTGAAGCACTTGGGGGTTCAAAGTGCTCACCAAAGATCTAGATAAGTTCCTTAGGAGGTCTAGCTTCCAAAATGGGTCACTTGTGGGGGGTTTCCACTGTTTAGGCTCATCTGGGGCACTACAAACGGAACATGACCCCCATCAATGTTTGCATTCCAAAACGTTACTGCTTCCTTTCCAAGCCCTGCCGTGTGCCCAAACAGTTCCCCCCCCCACATATGGGGTATCAGCGTACTCAGGACAAATTGGACAACAACTTTTGGGGTCCAATTTCCTTGGGAAAAATCAAAAATTTGGGACTAAAAAATCATTTTTGTGGAAAATGTGTTTTTTTTTTCTTCACACCCAGGCATTATAAACTTTTGTGAAACACTTTGGGGTTCAATGTGCTCACAACAGATCTAGATAAGTTCTTTAGGGGGTCTAGTTTCCAAAATGGTGTCACTTGTGGGGGGTTTCCACTGTTTAGGCATATCAGGGGCTCTCCAAACACGACATGGCGTCCAATCTCAACTCCAGCCAATTTTAGTTTGAAAAAGTCAAACGGCGCTCCTTCCCTTACGAGCTCTGCCGTGTGCCCAAGCAGTGTTTTTTTCCCCACATATGGGGTATTGGCGTACTCAGGAGAAATTGCACAACAACTTTATCTGCCCATTTTCTCCTTTTACCCTTGTGAAAATAAAAAAAGTTTGTAAAAGATCATTTTTGTGGCTAAAAAGTTAAATATTAATTTTTTCCTTCCACGTTGCTTCAGCTCCTGTGAAGCACCTGAAGGGTTATTAAACTTCTTGAATGTGGTTTTGAGTACCTTGAGGGGTGCAGTTTTTAGAATAGTGTCACTTTTGGGTATTTTCTGCCATATAGACCCCTCAAAGTGACTTCAAATGTGAGGTGGTCCCTAAAAAAATGGCTTTGTAAATTTTGTTGTAAAAATGAGAAATCACTGGTCAACTTTTAACCCTTATAATTTCCTAACAAAAAAAAATTTTGGTTCAAAAATTGTGCTGATGTAAAGTAGACATGTGGGAAATGTTATTTCTTAACTATTTTGTGTGACATATCTCTCTGTTTTAAGGGAAAAAAACTCAAAGTTTGAAAATTGCAAAATTTTCAAAATTTTCGCCATATTTGCGTTTTTTCAAAAATAAACGCAAGGTATATCAAAGAAATTTTACCACTAACATGAAGTACAATATGTCACGAGAAAACAATCTCAGAATCGCGAAGATCCGTTGAAGCGTTCCAGAGTTATAACCTCATAAAGAGACAGTGGTCAGAATTGTAAAAATTGGCCCGGTCATTAACGTGCAAACCACTCTTGGGGGTGAAGGGGTTAACGCAGGGTCGGATTAAGAACATGATGGGCCTGGAGCTGAAGGGGCGGGCAAGGGCAGGGCAAGGGGTGGGGCCAAACACGGCAATTCACAAAGGCTAGGGGCCGGGGCGTGTCACTTTCCTCTTACAGAGATCATGTGACACAGTGTCACATGATCGCTGTAACAGTGACGTTCAGGTCACTCCAGACCAGAGGAAATCCCACGCCGTGACGCCGGCATTGGGACGCGCACGGTGACGTCAAAGGAGCTCCGCGCTACCGCCGCAGCCAATCAGGGAGGCAGGTGAGTATTTATTTATTTTTTTAATTTTTTTAATTTTACACAGCAGCGCGCTGAGCGGCCGGGGCAGCGGGCGGCAGCCGAGACATCGGCGCGGCCGGCTGGGCCGCGGATGGGCCTATCTCTAACAAGGGGCCTGCAGCTGCAGCTCCATCAGCCCTACGTTAATCCGGCCCTGGGTTAACCCCTCATCCCTGTCCTGGTATGCACGGTTCCCCCGGTCCATGTCATTGTATGCATGCTCCCCCGGTCCCTGTCAATGTATGCACGGCTATCCCGGTCCCTGCATTGTATGCACGGCTCCCCCGGTCCCTAACATTAAATGCACAGCTCCCCTGGTCCCTGGCATTGTATGCACACTCCCCTGGTCCCTGTAATTGTATGCACGACTCCCTAGGTCCCTGTCATTGAATGCACGGCTTCCCCTATACCTGTCCTGATATGCATGGTTCCCCCGGTCCATGTCCTGCCTGGGCGCCATCGTTGGATCTCCTTCCGGCGTCAGCAGTTCTTTCTGTGCTGAGGATCATGTGGCCCCGCTCATTAAGGTAATGAATATGCGCTCCACGCCTATGGGAGTGGAGCCACGTGCATATTCATTACCTTAATGAGCGGTGCCACGTGATCCTCAGCACAGGAAGAGCTGCCGGTGCCGGGACCAACCAAGATGCAGAGACGGCACGGAGGAGGGTGATTCTGGAAGACAGCGGCTGCAGCTGTCACTGCTATAAGAGAAATGAATATTCATTTCTCTTTAGCAGCGGCACAGTTACAACCGCAGCAAAAAAATGTGCTGAAAATCTCAACTGATACACGAGTATATACGGTACATAGACGAGGGGCTGATGGTTTGTGCTATTTGTTGTACAATGATATGGGCTTGTATTTGTGGCATAGGAATTAAGGCGGTTAGTATAATAAGAGCACTAGTGCTAGCTTGTAATTAAGACGGATTTAAAGGTGTTGTTGAGGAAGAAGAAAAATATCCAAAATCAGCAACAGCAAAAAAAAAAAATAAAACAATAATTGCCAAATAATTCCCTAGCAGCCTGAACGATCTTTACTCGCTGGCATCACATCTATGGCCAAGTGTTGGCTGGCCAAGTAACTTGGATGTACCAGCCATGACCACTGCAGCAACGTAAACAAAGACTGACAGGGACAGTAGCTTTAACATTTTTTAAAGACCCTTTAAATTCTAAAAGTGTTGCCATACGAGCATTTCCTCTACCTTTCCAGACATACCTTTCATAAAGCGTAAAATGTACTGCTCACACCTATGAAAAGAAGCCCGTGAGAAGTTTTTAAAGGTCATTTAGAGTAATGTCTGGGAAACTTTGGTTGGCAAATAAAATTATGGAAAACTGGCAATACTTAACAGAAGACTTAATATACCAATATGAAGCGAAGAAGCAACATAATTAGATCAATGACATATAAGACCCCTGATTTTTCCAACTCACGAATCTATAGAAAATTGTTTAGGATAAAATAGTTCAATATTACCGAGCAAGTAATTACTTTAAAGTTCATTTGAGCAGAGAGGTACGTAATATGTCATGTAGACTCATGTACTTTACAATATGTGGCCATATACGGTACCTATATTTAGTCCTGGTATGTAAAATTATATACATGCTAAAAAAAATGTTTGCATACTATTGAAAATGACTTGGCCTAATACTCAAATGTTATAAAAATGTTATCAAAGGCAAAACTAGAAATGACTGATTTACAATTTTTGGTGAATTTTATAGGTATTTATTAGGGAAGCACTTAGACTTTGACTTTCCTCATTTATTTCTCAGTTAGCCAGTCAGAAGATATTTGTATTCTGCTGACATATAAGAGTCTAATAATACTTACAAAGTGCTGATAATGCCATGGGCTAATATATTGGTTCGGATAATACAAAAATGATATAGCGAAATGCAAACGCAATGGAATCTATCTTCGCTGCTCAGATTTGGAAATTATTATTATTATTATTATCATTTATTATTATAGCACCATTTATTCCATAGCGCTTTACATGTGAGGTGGGGTATACATAATAAATACAAGAACAGTAATCTTAGACAATACAAGTTACGACTGGTACAGGAGGAGAGAGGACCCTGCCCGTGAGGGCTCACAATCTTCAAGGATGGGTGAGGATACAGTAGGCGAGGGTAGAGCTGGTCGTGCAGCGGTTTGGTGGATCGGTGGTTACTGCAGGTTGTAGGCTTGTCAGAAGAGGTAGGTCTTCAGGTTCTTTTTGAAGCTTTCCATGGTAGGCGATAGTCTGATATGTTGTGGTAGAGAGTTCCAGAGTAGGGAGGATGCACGGGAGAAATCTTGTATGCGATTGTGGGAAGAGGGGAGGAGCAGAGGAGATCTTGTGAGGATCGGAGGTTGCGTGCAGGTAAGTACTTGGATAGCTTTGTATGTCATGATTAGGGTTTTGAACTGGAGTCTTTGCGTAATGGGGAGCTAGTGCAGGGATTGACAGAGGGAGAGGCCGGGGAATAGCGGGGGATAGGTGGATTAGTCGGGCAGCAGAGTTTAGAATAGATTGGAGGGTGCGAGAGTGTTAGAGGGGAGGCCACAGAGCGGGAGGTTGCAGTAGTCGAGGCGGGAGATGATGAGGGCATGGACTAGGGTTTTTGAAGATTATTGGTTGAGGAATGTACGGATCCGTGAGATATTTTTGAGTTGAAGTCAGCAGGAGGTGGAGAGGGCTTGGATATGTGGTTTGAAAGAGAGATCAGTGTCAAAGATAACCCCGAGGCAGCGAGCTTGTGGGACAGGAGAGAGTGGGCAGTCGTTTACTTTAATGGATAGGTCCATTGGAGGGGTTGTGTGAGATGGGGGAAAGATGATGAATTCTGTTTTGTCTATATTAAGTTTTAGGAATCTAGCGGAGAAGAAGGATGAAATAGCGGACAGACATTGAGGGATTCTGTTTAGTAGGGAGGTGATATCTGGTCTGAACCTTGTGGGACTCCGACGCATAGGGGGCGTGGTGAGGAAGTGGTGTGCGCGTGGGAGACGCTAAATGTCTGGTCTGTTAGGTATGACGCGATCCAAGATAGGGTCAAGTCTGTGATACCAAGAGATGAGTGGGTCTGTAGTAATAGGGAATGGTCCACTGTGTCAAAGGCAGAGGACAGGTCCAGGAGGAGGAGGACAGAGTAGTGTCGCTTGGTCTTGGCAGTTAATAGGTCATTGGTGACCTTAGTTAGGGCAGTTTCAGTGGAGTGGTGTGGCCGGAAGCCAGATTGTAAGCGGTTGAGGAGGGAGCAAGAAGAGAGGTGGGAGGACATTTCAAGATGGACGTGTTGTTCTAGTAGTTTTGAGGCATAGGGGAGAAGTGATATAGGGCGATAGCTAGATACAGAGGATGGGTCAAGAGAGGGCTTTTTGAGGATAGGTGTGATTGAGGCAAGTTTAAAGCTTGAGGGGAAAACACCAGTTGTTAGTGATAGGTTGAACAGATGGGTTAGGGTTGGGATGAAGACTGTGGTGAGGTTTGGGATGAAGTGGGATGGGATTGGGTCAAGTGCACAGGTAGTGAGATGTGATCTTGAGAGTAGAGTGGAGAGTCGATCTTCTGTAATGGCGGAGAAGTTGGTTTTGGAGGAGGAGGGCAGGGCAGTTAGGAGGAAGGGCTCTGGGGGTTGTTGACCAAAACAGTGTCTGATGTTATGAATCCTCTCCTTGAAAAATGAGGCAAAGAATTCAGCTGAGATGAGGTGGAAGGTAGGAAGTGCTGGGGGGCGGAGGAGAGAATTGAAGGTGTTGAATAACTGTTTAGGGTTGTGAGACAGGGAGGATATAAGAGATGAGAAGTAGGTTTGTTTTGCTGCAGCGAGTGTGGTCTTGAAAGTAGTGAGGGACTGTTTGAATGTGATGAAGTCCTCATTGGAGTGGGATCTTTTCCATCTCCGCTCAGCAGCCCTGGAAGCTCGCCTCAGATCTTTAGTCAGGCTGGTGTGCCAGGGCTGTCTGTTGATTTTGTGATTTTGCGAGCTTTGGTATGTGTGAGAGGGCAACTGATTCCAAAGCTGCAGCTATTGTGGTGTTATATAGAGCGGCAGAGGCATCCGCATTGTGTAGGGAACTTATGTCGTTAAGAGGGAGGAGGGATTGAGACAGTGAGTGTAGATCGAGATGGTTATAATTTCTGCGAGGGTGTGCAAGTTTGTGGGTGGGGATTGTGGACCTGGAGAGGAGAGGGAAGAGAATGTAAGTAGGTTGTGGTCAGAAAAAGGAAGAGGTGAGTTAGAGAGGTTAGATAGGGAGCAGAGGCAGGTGAAGATGAGGTCTAGTGTGTGGCCATCTTTGTGATTGGCTGCAGAAGACCATTGAGTGAGGCTGAAGGAGGAAGGAGGAAGGGAGAGATAGAAGTTTAGTGGCAGCTGAGAGGGAAGTGTCAATGGGGATGTTGAAGTCACCCAAGATGACAGTGGGGATGTCAGTGGAAAGGAAATGAAGTAGCCAGGTGGTGAGGTGGTCGAAGAAGGTGGTGACTGGCCCTGGGGGGCGGTAAATGACAGCTAGTTGAAGGTTGGAGGGGGAGTAGATGCGCACAGAGTGCACCTCAAAGGAAGGGAGGGTAACAGAGGGTGGCAGTGGGATTGGGGTGAAGGAACAGTTATCTGACAGGAGAAAACCAACTCCTCCGCCATGCTTGCTGCTGGGGCGGGGTGTGTGGGAAAGGTGGAATCCACCATATGAGAGTGCAGTAGGAGAGGCTGTGTCAGAGGGGGTGATCCAGGTTTCGGTGATGGCGAGGAAGGAGAGTTTGTTAGTAATAAAAAAATCATGGATGAAGGAAAGTTTATTGCAGACAGTGAGCGTTCCACAGAGCTCCTGTTAGTGGGACTGGGGAAGCTGGGGCCGGGCGAATGGGTATAGGGTTGGAGAGGTTACGGAAATGTGTGATAGAGCATGGATGGGAGGTAGAAATGTCTCACCTCTGGTTACACTGATATAATACCACGTAAAAGGAATGGGACAACATTATCCAAATGGGTTTTTTAGGGGGACAACCTTAGATTATTGCGTGGCACATTATATATCCCACATTATTTAATGTCTAACCTGGTAGTGGTCAGCGATCCTACCATGTGCTGAACATTCTCTATAGGAATAGTGAATTCTATCCATGGATCGCTGACGAGGATCAATGAGTCAATGACGTTCTTCCCCAGCATGTTTGCTAAGCTGCAGTAACTGTGCTCCTCTGTGGAACAAGGTCCCTTTATATTCTCTCTTAAATATTTTGTAATTAGTTTAATGGTTTACTAACGGATCCATCTATAGTCTGAAGGTCAACTCTGCAAAGAAATTTCCTTAAATTCTGTTTTTAGTTGGTACAGAAATACCAAATGTTGAAGGAACATTAATGTACAACAGTTTGATAAAGTAAATGTTCTTTTCAAGGATAAGGTGCGGGCGTCTGTATGCGGTAGCGATCATTTACCAATGCCAAGTTCACACTTAGAGGCACACAGTACAGAAAAAAATAAAAAAAGGTGTAACTTGGTTACATGGAGGAAGTAACTTCTGTAAACTTCATCATTGTTACGAAATTAACTCTGAAACTCAATGATTTAAAGGAAATCTGTGATAAGGAATTTGCTTTGTTATCTAAGAGCAGCGTGCTATCTGAGCTACTTGGAGCAGTTTGGATAAAATCGGTGTTCTCAGTTGCAGATCTAGCAGTGCTCAGCATGCTGGGCCGTGTATAACACCGCCACACCCTTGCTCGATCCTTACTCACATTTACGCAATTTAACATATGGTAAGGTTTTAATACTAGAAGCTAGGACCATCCCAGAGAAGGTCACCTTGACATGGTGGGATGGCATTTATTTTTTTATCAAAATTATGTTACCTAAGTACCCTATATTATTTTCATGCACTATTTCTGTTTATTTACTGAAGTGTATTTGCTAGAGTTGAGCGATACTTTCCGATATCCAAAAGTATCGGTATTGGAATGGTATCGCCGATATCCAAAAAATATCGGCGATACCCGATACCGATAACGGAAATCCAATGTAAGTCTATGGGACAGAAATATCGTAACTAGAAAAACCTCTTTCTTTCTTTGTAAACACTAAATATACACACATAGAATACATATATATATATACACATGTCATTGTGACATATATATATACATATATTTATAGTTTATACACTTCTACATAGTAAAATAGCCTCTGATTCAATTACCGGGTAAAGCCGGCTTTTGTGAAAAGACAGAAGCACCCGACATGAAATGACACTTGGTTTACATAGAGTTAACCATGTCTTTTCATGTAGTTTGATATCTGATTTGCACAAACAATTACATGAGTGGCTGTGTGCAAAATTTCACACCTGTAGGGGTTAATTAAAGGTGTAAATTCGTTGTAAAAAAAACGGACTTTTTTGCTACGAATTTACACCTTTAATTAACCCCTACAGGTGTGAAATGTTGCACACAGCCACTCATGTAATTGTTAGTGAAAACAATAGATCAAACAACTTGAAATGACATGGTTAACTCTATGTAAACCATGTGTCATTTCATGTCGGGTTCTGCATTTTCACAAAAGCCGGCAATTGAATTAGCGGCTATTATACTATGTAGAAGTGTATGAACTATAAATATAAATATATATATATGTGTCACAAATTCAATGACATGTATATATATATATGAGGTGTAAAATTGTTGAAAAAAAATGCGTGGGCTCCCGCCCTATTTTCGCAACCAGACACACAAAGCCAGCGAGTGGGGGCAGATAATAATAGCCCAGAGAGGGACCATTATTTTTGCCCCCCCTGGCTACTAACATCTGCCCCCAGACACCCCAGAAAAGACAAATCTATAATTAGATTCGCCCTTTCTGGCACTTTGCCCGTCTATTCCCATTGCCCTGTAGCGGTGGTGAATGGGTTAATATGGGGTTAAAGCCACCTTGCTATTGAAAGGTGACCTTAAGCCAGGTTAATAATTGAGAGCTGTCAATTAGACAACTATCAATTATTAATCCTATTGCATGAAATAAAAATAAAACACACACACTTTAATTAAAAATCATTTTAATGAAATAAAGACACATCTTTTTGACCATCTTTTATTTTACTGCAAAAACCATTTCCTGTAATAAAAATAAAATAAAAAAGCAAAATTATTCTTACCTATCCTATGCACAGTCAGGTCCCACGGTGTAATCCTTCAGAAAGGGTTAATGTTTACTGCAGGGACCGCAGCTAATGCTGCAGCCTCACAGTAAACCCCCAAATGAATGAGTTCCTCTCCTGGCTGACAGGAGAGGAAGTGGAAAGCTTAATTGATTGCTTTCCACTTTCACTTCAGGTCAGCCAGGGACACAATCAGTGACGTCAGAGGGAATTGATTAACAAAAATAGGGGTTCCCTTCGAATAAAAAATGGCATGGGGTCCCCCCTATTTTTGTTAACCAGCCTGATGAAGCAGACTGCTGAGCGACTTCGTGAGCAAGACCCGGGACCGGTTCAAAGTGTTTTGTCACATTCATAATTTTCTTTTTATGCTGAATCTGAGCCTAAGTCTACCTGCACTTGAATTTTTAAATAAAAATAAATGGCATTCAACACAAGAGTGTATGGTGAATTTAGCTCACTACATATCCCTGCCCGGTCAGACATGGCCATTACACAGCACATAACAGGGGCTCATTTATAAGATTATCTCAGCACAGGAACATTTTATTTAATCACATCCAATTGTGGAAATTATTATTATTCCAAGATCTATTGATTAAAATGCTGATTAAAATTAACTTTATTCGTAAGAAAACCCCTTTAAGCAACCGCTGGTAGTTAATTATTTTTCTTTATATATATCCTGGGCTCAGTAATAAAGCTTTTTACAGTGGTGGATAACCACTTAAAAGGGACCATTCACATGGGTGTCATTAAAAAACTAGAGGCCAAAAAACGGAATACTTCTAAAACATCAAACACAGATAGCAATCACCCTCCCCGAGTCCAGTGGTGGCCCTCCTCCACTGATATGGTCTCTGTGTATTGGCTGCAGCAGTGACATCATGACTACAACTTACATCACCGCTTCTGTCAATCACTGAGCTGAGCAGCTCTGCTGATGTAGACAGAATGAGCCGCTGAGCTTAGTGATTGGCTGCATCGGTGATGTTAACTGTAGTTGTGACATCAGCTCTGCAGCCAATACACAGAGACTGGAGCGATATGTATATCTAAGTATCATCTGTAGACACCTTTGTGCATTGCAAGCATCTGTATATAGAAAACCAAATTGCATATTTCAGACCTAAACCGACAGATGAGATGTAAGTTTTACATCACAGACAGCATACAGAGAAGACTAATGCAATGAAAAATTACACCTCGAGTAAAAAAAGCATAATGTGTTTCACGTGTTCTTAATATATCATGAGCAGAATATTGGCCATAAGCTTAGATCCACATAGCTCAATTTTACATTGCTGTCTCAAAGGTACACCCATAACCAGCCAAAAAACAATGGGCCGTAAATCATTTGATACATAGCTAAGAAGAAAGTGTCAGTCGGCCATAGAACTTGTGCACATCAGCAGTTTATTTCCTCTGTTTTCAGCTGATAGTGAGTAGATGTTGAAAGCATCTGTATTACACAACTTTTCTGAAGTAAAGTATTCTTATTATTGATCCAATGACGTAGTAATACACACTACTAGTCCTGTACAATGACTATCCAGACAACCACATATATCTGCTTAGCGCATAAAATAAAAGCTTGCTCACACTAGCGTATACATTGGCTAAGTTTGATCAGAGTGTCATTACCATAATCAATCCGATTCTCTCAAAAGAGACTCATTACTCATGTGTCCGTAGGCTAAGGCCGGGGTCACACTTGCGAGTGCAATGCGAGAAACTCACGCAAGTCTCTCACCTTAATACGCAGCACTGCAGCCGGCACTCGGGACCGGAGTGTGCGGCTGCATATATATCTATGCAGCCGCACACTCCGGTCCGAGTGCCGGCGGCAGTGCCGGGTATTGAGGCGAGAGACTTGCATGAGTTTCTAGCATTGCTCTCGCAAGTGTGAGCCCGGCCTAACTGTGATACTCTGCTTTCATCAGACTGGTGAGGTGCCACATTATTTAGTTATCTGAAACCATACGAAGGTCATCACAAGTTGTCCGATTACTTACACTACTTGATAAACCCTTCCTGGATCTGACACTATATGATACCAAGTAACTCAGCCTGAAAGAACCTGACCACTTTTAACATCCTTATAGAAACCAGCATGGTCAATAGCTTAGTAATAGTAACTATTCAGATGTTCCCTAAAGTAGTCATTGCCTTAAATGAGGCAAATGGAGCCTGACCTGAAATTTGTCCCCTGTTTGACCTTCTTTGTATCAGAATCGGTGCTTTTTTTGTCAGAAACAATAGCGCACGCAACCAAACTACTGTGTCCAACGACAAAAAATGAACTTTCATGGAAGAAAGTCAAGCAGAGGAGAAATCCGACAACTAATGGAACAGCTCACAACACCAGCATCAATAACATCCGGGTGCACACAAGTCTGAGCAAGAATGAAGGTAAAATCCAAACTGAAGAAGTTGGCACTCTGTCCTCCTAGAATCAATTCTTTATTAAAGTCGCATATGCAAAAATGGCCATAAAAAGATATCAAACCATCTGATGGGTTTCATAACACAATTCCTAAATCAAGGAGGACAAAGTGCCGACTTTACTTCAGTTTAAACAGAGAAGAAAGTTTCATGTTTTAGACTTCATTTGCCTCATTGAAGTCAATAGTTAGATGGAAGACCCCAATAATGGAGACATTTTCTGCTTTGATCCAATTTGCAGATCAAACTTTCCCTTTCTAAAGAATGTCTGTATTTCTAGCAGTCAGCGCAGGAATGCCATCCATGTTGCATCCGTGTGCTATCTACTGAAACACGATGACTGTATCATGGCTATGTCAAAATGCATTAACAATTAGCAATATGCAAGATTATCATGGCCTCAGTACACTCCCAAGCCCTAGAGATTTACGGTAGTTACATTACTATTATTTGTCATCCGTGACCCTCTACCGCTTCCTCTTTTGCATATGGTCACATAGGTTGCGATGTCTGTTGGTGAGATAATTGTGGTGTGTTATTAGAAGCAATATTAGGAGTTAATAGCGGGGTATCTGAAAAAAAATATCTGAAAGACCAGATTTTTAGTCATTAGAACCTTTATCCATGTTGAATCCATGTTGAATTTATTTATATGGTGTGTGTTAATTTCTGGTGGACACATAGACTATTATGTAATCTATATGTTGGGTAAAGAGCATGGGCAGACATAGCATTGGTATAGTCAGGGACCCAAGAGATAAAGACGCCCACTTGCACCACTTATTCAGGTGGAATTGTACATTATCATGAGCTATTGGACTGCAAAAGGCCCATATAGTTGTTCTGATACATGGGACCCAACTCTGTCTTTGTCAACCCCTGGTACAGAGTGGTGTATAACTCTAAAAAGGTTTAAAAAAACCTCACTGTCAAGTACCTGATTATGGCAGCCTGAGTTAATGGGGGCAATCTCATTTGGATCCTCTTGCAATTAGACGAAGCGTAGAACAGAAAAAAAACTTCCCTCTCTTTGGAGGACCAGATATTCGTGACATGAAGAGAGTTGTGAAATCAATGTGCACCATGTAATGCTCCATTTCTGGTAGTGTTGTAACGCAAGTGATCACTTATAAGGTGCTGTCATATACATGTGATCACCATAATTCCAACCGTAACTGTGGTTAGTCTATTTCCTGGGACACTTCTTAGGCCAGCTTCATATATTCATGAAACATGGACTGTGCTTCGATCAGACTGCCGAGTCTCCTGACCTGAGCTAACTACCGCAGAGGCTCACAGGAGGCAGGTAACTTAGGTCAGGAAACCTGGGGGGTTGGGCAAGGTATTCTGATTCGAGCATGGTGCGTGTACATGGACCATGTAAAAATGGCCTAATAAGAAGGGATTATCCAAATCACACAACCCCTTCCAGGGCATAAACTTGTGTTTTTTTAGGCACTATGTTGGTGCAACCATGTGAGGAACAGATCATAGAATCATAGAATGTTAGAGTTAGAAGGGACCTCAAGCGTCACCGTGTCCAACCCCCTATATGGTTTTGCACTAAGATATGGTATCCTGGTGCAAAACTGGCCAAGACCAGTGCCATAATACATGAATACACGCGCAACAATGAATTATGACAAGTTATAGCTTGAAACTCAATATTAACTTTCCTTGGAGAAGTTTTGAAAAGGAAGATGGAAATCCACAACAAGAGAATGATTGCCGGTAATAATGGGGGTTACTCGCCTTCAAAGCAAAGATGAACAAATCATGAAAAAAAAGGAAGGAAATGTAAGGAAAACACTTGTATACATTATTCTGCTCAGGACGGTGTGCTCAGAGCTTGTGACCTCAGCTAACTGGTCTTCTAGGTATAGTGTGTACAGTGCACATTACACGCATGCCTCCACTCATTTATGTATTGCTTGAATGCAACCAAGTATTTTACTACTGGAAATCCTGTATGAAGTATCTAAACAAATGCTTGGTCATAAAGAAACACTAAAAATAACATCTGGGAAGTTTATGTGTTATTAAAAAAATCTATATCATTTGTATAGTAAATGGGTAGGCGCTGCTCATGTCCCATAACACGATTTAGCCATGACACTTTATATATAATAAAAAGTATGTTGTATTAATAGATTAATGTAGAAGTAAAATGATTAAATGTTATATAAATTTCATTGTAAAATTTGGAAAGTTTATAGAATATTCAGCTAAAGAAAAATGCACTTTCAATGGAGCGGAGCGGAGTTTATGGTTTATGTCATTACTAGGCCTGCATTCCTGGTGGGATGGGAAGATGATGTGCTTGGGCTAAGGCTATGATAAACTACATTCTGCCAATGCCATATATGACCAATTAACTTTCCTACATCAGTATATGTGACTTCTATGTAACTTTTTTGTAACGTTCACAAAAAAAAATAATGAAGCCTTGTACCAGTCAGCCTTTAATGGGTTGTTAAACAATCTCCAACACATGTCTACTTTCACACCCCATTCGGTGCAATAGATACATACAGTACTTATAGTGGATGTTTCATTCACGTGCTAACAAAGAACATGTTTGAAAAGCTTGTAAAAGTTTCCAGGACTTATGAATTTAGCAGATTTTTATTATTAATTTAAATTGTCTGGCGGGTGCGTGTTTTAAGACTATTAAGGGATATAGGCTCTGTCGCTACAAGGAATATAAAGGAAAATAAAAGGTTTTCTACACTTACAAACATTGCAGTAAAATCTTATTAACAATATATCTTAATTACATATTTCTTAGGCCTTATATCACAATTTAAAAAAAAAAAAACATAATTCAGGGCGATAACGTGATGGCGCAATAAATGGAAAAACTGGGCTTTTAACAAAGTATTACATATCCCACTGTACATGATATTTTTATTCTTGTATTTTATCTAAATCACGAGTTTGGGGATCAAAAGCGAAGTGGCAATGTATATATATTATATACTGCTGTCATTCAATAATACATCATTTTTATATTTTTTTTATTTAAATACTCTTCTATTACGCAGCCCATTTTCTTATGAGAATATTACATGGGAATTTAACCTGTAGAATATACGGAAAGCTTAATTAGAAGCGTGTTGGGTATATGCCAGGATTCGTCTTTGCTACACTGTAATATATTTGTATTTACAGCACATCCTATACATTTATAAACGTCTTACAGAGCGTATTACTGACCAATTAATAATCACCCTGCAATACACAATCCCCATTTACAAGGTCTAATCATTTTATCTAGCGACAACATATTTCTCAGTGCTTTTGTGAAGGTAAGGAATATAAACCCCAAACTATGAATGGACTATCTGGATTCCTTTTTTTCTTGTTTTGAATAATATTTATTAGAATTTTATATACTTTTTTCTATTTGAATCTATTACTACAGAATGGCTATGTTCCCAATAATACACCATGTGACATATTCTTCTGACACTTTATGTTCTAGGGACAATTTTACAGTTAACATAGGGCATCATGCTTTTTTATGCTGCATATTTTCAGCAGCAATTTCTGCGCTAATTAGCTCATATCTTTTACCTGCGTTGTTTCCCATACAGGTTTTTTTTTCCGCTGCGTCCTTTTTGGATAAATCAAGTGTAAATCAAAACTAGTTTGCTTTTGAAACTTCCTGCCACCTAGCTTTGATAAAACCTAATTGTTAAAGGCATGTGCGGATTTTTACTGCATTTTTATTATTTCAGTGGAAATGCAATATCGATACCTCTGTGCTTTTTATCTGCAGAATTTCCGCATCTCATTTAAAGGCTATTGGGAAAATCTGCAAATAAAATTTAGAAAAAAAGAGATTTATATAAAGCTCATCCAGTTTGCCGGAACTGGAGTACGCTGTGGTTTTTTTTGTACATGCAAATACGCAGCGTAAAAACGTAGCATATACCCAAGATGGGGACGGGGACTTATACTTTTTATGCACAGCTGTTTTATAACAATAGCATATAGTAGAATGTTCATTAAAATTAAATACGTTCACTTCTGAATCAATGAGTGGATCTAGAATACTACAAGTCTAGAACTTCGCCAAGTCTGCTGTATGTGATGGTTATAGTCCTACACACTTATAATTTCTAGACCTTAAGACATTCCCATGCATGTACAATACAAAAAAAACGACTGTAACACGTGCCTTAGTCCAAGGACTTTTGTATCTTACACTTTGTATCTGTTTCCAGTGCATCTAAACCAGTTTGTGCAGCAGACTGTGCCATGACAGTGACCCTGGCTACAGAATCATGAGCAATGAATGAGACCCTTGCTTATCTGTCAATCAATACACTTCCTTCTCTACAAGTCTTGCACTTGTCAGGCCAACAAGACATCTCACAGATGAGCTTCAAGGAATTCAGCCACTGTCTGCAGAAACCACTTCATTGTATTTAGCACCGAGCCCAGCTTAAACCTGATTCGCTGTGAACCGGAGTTCATTCTTTTGAATGACACTTTTACATTGATTTCCTTATACCAAACTGTTGAAAAGTACGGAAAAAAAAGAAGAAAGAACCTGATCAACGAGAAAGAAACAAGACACAGTTTGTCCTCCTGCCAGTTACAACAGGTTTTATATAGCACATCTAGAGATTAACCCATTCATTTCTGTCGATAAAGCAGAGCTGAAGTTGACAGTTAATTCTGCGGAGTCGCACCATTTACAACTTTCTGAATTTTGATAATATAGTAGATTACGTCACAACGAGATGTGACTACAGCTGACAATCTCAGCTCTGCTCAATCTGTACATTGATTAAGTATCCAAAATAAATTCCTCATTCTCCAACACATGTTAATAATTTCCATTATTCCCCATTCATGGAACGGCTTGGCGTTACCGGTGATAATTGTTTTAATTGTCAAATAGGGATTACAGCAGATTACGTCTGCATATATTAAGCACCAGCCACCAAATTAGTACCTAGACTACGCACCGATAGTATAGTAATAGACAATGTGTACAATGTGTATTGCTGGCCGCTGTTTACTACTCAGGTGAGTCATTGTTTCGCAGAAGAAAAGTTTCTTCTTAGTTTGTGAAAACTAAATTCCAAGATTATAATGGAGGAACTGTAAAGCAATCCGAGAATGGAAACCCGAGATCACATTGTCACTGTAAGATTAGCGCACTCTCAGGATGTCTCTGGTGAACTGAGGCTCCGTCCAATAAATACAAATGATTGCTAAATCTTTTGCAGAAAGGTCATTTTCTAATTAACTAGTTAAACTTTCGCCTTCTCCCCCTCCTTGACTTTCGGAGAAGGTGCGCAGCTTTCTCAACTATTTAATCTTTCCAATTGTGGCAGAAAATAATTTGCAGCTGTGATAACATCCCCAATCTTATGACTTTTTCTTTTTTTCTTTCCCCACAAACCAACAGTATAACCTGGCTTTTCCATATAACAGATAAAAGAAGAAGTCTGTGAATAATTAGTGATGGCAGGCTAAAGCCAGTTCATGTTCTTCATACTGATAATAAACTATAGCCCCCAGGAGAACAGGTAACTACTTTGTAACTCTGACCCTTTTCACTCTCACATTACTTAACTGGGCTACGAAGCCAACATTACATCACTTACTAAGCATTGGTCCCTTCTCATTAACCCACTAATGACTACTCATCTCTTGGTTGGAATGTACAACTTCTACGCTGTGCTGCTCAGTCAATGTTCTACCTCCTCCTCCTGCTGCTGCTTCTGTCCTTCAACAATAACGAAACTCCCAACAAAGTGCCCACAGAAATGTCACTTGAGGCATACGGTGCATACATAGGCATGTTCTCAACTATACAAGAAAAATATTCATAAATAAAAAAAAAAAAGAAAAATGAGCAACTAACCTCATGGACATCACTGATTCTGTATTCCCTGCTGAGGAGCAGAACACGAGAGCCCTGGAATGAGTGTATGTAGAACCAGAGCCAAAGCTTAACTAGCCTGTGTGAGTCATATCCTTCCCATTTGATTCCCCTCCAGATGGTGATGTAATGCTCTGGCCCTCTCTCTCACTCTCTCTCAGTGCACACACCACCCCTCCTTCTCATTTTAGCTCAGTGCTGGTGAAGTCACCATTTAATCTGGCAGAGCTGCAACGAAAAAAACTTCAACGTAACCAAAACAGCCCAAGGCGAAGTTCCAAACTTGGTGGTGCAATTGCCATTGGAAACTAGATAAACATTAGACGAAACAGTGCCACAAAAGCCAAACAGCTGTCAAAAGCATCACATTAAGAAAGTCTCCCAACAATCAATTATATACTAAAGAGTTTTGTATCTTTACACCTGCAGCAGCTCCAGAAGTGGTCATCAGCCTGAGAATCCTGATGATGGTTACTATTGTCAATGTCACATATAGGCTTACTTTAAATATTTGTCACATAGCTATTTTTTACATTTTTTTTTATTAGTACTCCACTCATAGGCTATCATTTAAAAAAATAAGATTATTTTACCTTATCTAAAAGTTTTACATTTAGACTAATAGGCTTAAAATTGGCACTACAGGTCACCTGTAAGGTACAACCACAAAAATGGTGCAAAAATCAAACTGTTTTCAACTTTTTGCTACTTTTTTGTGTGTTACAATGTGACCCCAGTCACCTGCTGCATTGTAGCAGCGGCATAAAGTGATCTACATCCATTGCGACTGATATCATGACCAAGGTAGCCGTGTAGCCCTAGCCTAGAAAAGTTCTCGGAGCTGTTTGTAAATAATGCACTTTCATAGTGTGTTGAAAAGTTAACTTTTTGCTCCAATTCGTTGTTATTTTCAAGATAATTGAAAAATGGAAAAAAAAAACTGTTTATATATAGAAGCTCCATTGACCATATCATGAGGCTCCATTCCCTGACAGCAAGAGGAGTTCATAAAACTGTAGTATTGAAGACTTTTTTATTAGAATTTTAATTTTCATTGTGATTTTACTTTGGTAGCACAAAGATGGAAAACAATTATCTACAGATAACATGATCAGAGATAAAAAAATTTCTCCATTAAATGTCACCTGCTTAACCCAGCAGGAAGTACGGCGGCGTCTAAAAATCACTAAAGTTGACAAATCCCGGGCCCGGATGGGATACACCCCCGAGTACTGCAGGAATTAAGTACAGTTATAGATAGACCTTTATTTTTAATCTTTAAAGATTCCATAATAACTGGGTCTGTACCACAGGACTGGCGTATAGCAAATGTGGTGCCAATATTCAAAAAGGGGGCAAAACCTGAACCTGGAAATTATAGGCCAGTGAGCTTAACATATACTGTGGGTAAAATCCTGGAGGGTTTTTTAAGGGATACTATATTGGAGTATCTGAAGCTGAATAACCTCATGACACAGTGTCAGCATGGGTTTACGAGGGACCGTTCTTGTCAGACTAATCTGATAAGCTTTTATGAAGGGGTAAGTTCAGGACTGGACCAAGGGAATGCAGTGGACGTGGTGTTCATGGACTTCTCAAAAGCTTTTGATACAGTGCCACACAAAAGGTTGATACATAAAATGAGAACAATGGGGATAGGGGAAAATATGTGTAAGTGGGTTAAGAACTGGCTCATGGATAGAAAACAAAGGGTGGTTATTAATGGAGCACACTCGGACTGGGTCACGGTTAGCAGTGGGGTACCACAGGGGTCAGTACTGGGGCCGCTTCTCTTTAACATATTTATTAATGACCTTGTAGGGGGCATACAGAGTAGTATTTCAATATTTGCAGATGACACTAAACTCTGCAGGGTAATAAATACAGAGGAGGATAATTTTATATTACAGGAGGATTTATGTAAACTAGAAGCTTGGGCTGATAAATGGCAAATGAGCTTTAATGGGGATAAATGTAAGGTCATGCACTTGGGTAGAACAAATAAGATGTATAATTATGTGCTTAATTGTAAAACACTGGGCAAAACTGTCACTGAAAAAGACCTGGGTGTATGGGTGGACGACAAACTCACATTTAGTGGCCAATGTCAGGCAGCTGCTGCCAAGGCAAATAAAATAATGGGATGCATTAAAAGAGGCATAGATGCTCATGAGGAGAACATAATTTTACCTCTATACAAGTCACTGGTGCGACCACACTTAGAATACTGTGTGCAGTTCTGGTCTCCGGTGTATAAGAAAGACATAGCTGAACTGGAGCGGGTGCAGAGAAGAGCGACCAAGGTTATTAGAGAACTGGGGGGTCTGCAATACCAAGACAGGTTATTACACTTGGGGTTATTTAGTTTGGAAAAACGAAGGCTTAGGGGTGATCTTATTACAATGTATAAATATATGAGGGGACAGTACAAAGACCTTTCTAATGATCTTTTTACTCTTAGACCTGTGACGGGGACAAGGGGGCATCCTCTACGTCTGGAGGAAAGAAGGTTTAGCCATAATCACAGACGCAAATTCTTTACTGTAAGAGCAGTGGGACTATGGAACTCTCTGCCGTCTAATGTTGTAATGAGTGATTCCTTACTAAAATTTAAGAAGGGACTGGATGCCTTTCTTGAAAAGTAGAATATTACAGGCTATATTCACTAGTTTCCTAGATACAGCGTTGATCCAGGGAGCTAGTCTGATTGCCGTATGTGGAGTCGGGAAGGAATTTTTTTCCCCAATGTGAAGCTTACTGTTTGCCACTTGGGTTTTTTTTTGCCTTCCTCTGGATCAACATGTTAGGGCAGGTTAAGATAGGATATGGGTTGAACTAGATGGACTTAAAGTCTTCCTTCAACCTTAATAACTATGTTACTATGTTACTATGTTACAACATTGTACAAATCTTTCAAAAATGTAAAATAAATATGTAATGAATAAATTTATTTTTCAGGGTTTTTTAATGGGTAGTTGTAATTACTATATTAGTTAATATAAATCTACCAAACGTCCATAACCTGTTACCTGCAGTACCAAACAAATGCTGAATTAGGAGTTTACAACAAGAAATCTAATCTATTATTTCTAAACTGTTTTTCGGTGATTACTTTGTATCTTCGTTCATACTGCACCCACAAACACAAATGATACACCATTTGAGAGGTAAACTTGACCCCTTCAGCAAGAAATAGCCAAACAAACCACACATCCACGATTTGATCACAAAATGCAGTTTAAACATTAATTTTCATAACCCTGCAGTAAGGAAAAATGACCTTTCAGGTGGCATCACACTACCCCAAAGCACACTACCACAAAGCTGCTTACAGACATCACAAACAAATCAAAACATTTGCCTTGGGGGCTTTCCAGCTTGTCAAACTGCTTGCCCAGCCTATTTTAGCCAAATTGGAGGATTGCACACTTCACTGCAGGTGAGGCACATATGCAAACACATTTGTAAACATGCACTGCCTATTGAATTGCATACTTGCTCCGTTCATACTCCACCCACACAAGCAAATTATACACCATGTGAAAGGTCAAATTACCTGCAGGTGGCAGCACACTACCCCAAAGCACACTACCACAAAGCTGCTTACAGACATCACAAACAAATCCAAACATTTGCCTTGGGGTCTTTCCAGCTTGCTCAAGTGCTTGCCCAGCCTATTTCAGGCACATTGGAGGATTGCACAATTCACTGCAGGTCACATATGCAAACACATTTGTATACATGCACTGCTTTTTCAGTGATTACTTCGACCCACACACATAAATGGTGAGTTGTTGTGAATGGGCTTGAGATGAGTTCTGAGCAGAGGCTCCCTCTGGTGGTTACAAGCGGTACTGGTCTGTCCAGTGAAGATTGTGAAGATTGTGAGGATTGGGAATCAGGTGTTACTGACTGGTCTTATATAAGGGAGTCACCTTCCCATCAGGGTTGCCGGTGATCAATTGTTCTGGTCTCTATCCTTGATTCCTGTTTCCCTTGTAGCCTGCTGTGTCGTGTCTGCATCTCCTGCTAACAGATAAGACATTTTCTTCTTTTTGTTTTTGTGCTTGATTTTTGCATTTTGTCCTGCACTTCTGTGGGGGCCTTCAGGGTCCCCTCCGGGGGCTTTTGCCCTCTCAGTTTAGTTCAGACACTGATGTTTGTACTTTTGCTTTTTCCAGTTTTTTCAGTGGCTGCTGTTTTGATTTTGTTACACCAGAGAACTAATTTAGGTGGTAGAGGTCGTGTGATCTCAGGTGTTTTTGAAATTAGTAGAGTTGGTGCTTTTCAGGGTTTTCTGGGATTGCAGTAAGTACCCTTCCTATCCTTTTCTATTTAGTTAGTTTTGGCCCCAACGTTTGCTCTTACTATTTTCTGTCTGTGTCAGTATTTCTTCTTGTCTAACCGCCATTACATGTTTGGGGCTTTCTATTGTCTTTGGGGTTCTGTTCCGGGGCAGATAGCTTTCCTATATCTATCTTTAGGTGTAGTTAGTTTCTCAGGCTGTGACGAGGCGTCTAGGACCAACGTAGGAACGCTCCACGGCTGCCTCTAGTTGTTGTGGTTAGTCAGGGTACTGCAATCTCATAGATTCCAACTGCTCTGGTGTATTGCTTTTTTTGCCTGCACTCCTCAGCTACCGAAATATAACAGTATCACCGGCCTAAAATTTAAAATTGTATGGTACTCACAGAAGGGAAAAAATTTGTGAAAGAAAAAACGGTTGTCAGAGTTGTCAGAGATATTTTTCTGTTTGTTGCATTTTTTTTTTTCCCTCTGTATCTCTGGGTGCTGGGGAGGATTTTTTCTCTCAATGGATTTTGCACAGTTGTCTGGCCGTGTGGATCAGCTTGCCACTGAGGTTCAGAGTATTGCTGCATATCTTGCTAGGTTGCCTGTTGTGGAACCTAGGATTCCCATGCCAGATTTGTTTTTAGGGGATCGAGCTAAGTTTCAGAATTTCAAAAATAATTGTAAATTGTTTTTTGCCTTAAAATCTAAGTCCTCAGGGAACGCAGCGCAGCAGGTTCAAATTGTCATCTCTCTCCTGCGCGGCAATCCTCAGGATTGGGCTTTTTCCCTGACACCTGGGATCCTGTTTTGAGTGATGTTGATGCATTTTTTCAGGCTTTGGGGTTATTGTACGATGAGCCTAATGTCACTGATCAAGCTGAAAAAGCCTTGTTGGCATTAAATCAGGGGCTTGATGACGCTGAGTTATACTGTCATTGATTCCGTAGGTGGGCAGTCCTGACCAAGTGGAATGACGACGCTTTGGCGGCCCTTTTTTGGAAGGGTCTGTCAGATAATGTAAAGGATGTTATGGTGGGATTCCCTGTCCCCTCTGGTCTCAATGATTCTATGCGATTAGCGATTCAAATTGACAGACGTTTGCGTGAGCGGAGAAGTATGCGTGGAATAGTGTTGCCTTGTGAACCTGCTTCTGAATCCATGCAGTGTGATAGAGTGGTGTCTGGGGCACAGCGTCATGAGTTTCGAAAGCGCAATGGGTTATGTTTCTACTGTGGTGATGCCTCTCATGCTATTTCAGTCTGCCCTAAGCGGGGAAGACGTTTTGCACGCTCAGTTGTCTTGGGTAGTGTTCAGACTAAGTTTTTATTAACTGTCACTCTGATATGCTCTCTGTCCTCATTTTCTGCTCAGGCTTTCGTTGATTCTGGAGCAGCTATTAACCTGATGGATTATGATTTTGCTAAACGTTGTGGGTTTCCCTTGATACCCCTACAGAAGTCTATTCCCCTACTGGGGATCGATTCTACCCCTTTGGCTGAGAATAAACCTCAGTTCTCTACTCAGGTGATAATGAGGGTTGAACCTGATCATCAAGAGTGCTGCAAATTTTTGGTTCTGTATAATCTGCATGATATTATCGTACTGGGTTTCCCTTGGTTACAGTCTCATAATCCTGTTTTGGATTGGAAATCTGTGTCTGTAACCAGTTGGGGCTGCCAATGTGTTAATACCAACACTCCTGTTTTTTCTGCCTCCCCCCAGGCTCAGGATGTTCCTGACTTTTTGATTGATTTTTCTGATGTATTTAGCGAAAGTAAATCTGCATCCTTGCCTCCCCATAGGAGCTATGACTGCGCTATTGAATTAGTGCCTGGTAGTAAATTCCCTAAAGGTCGCCTTTTTAACTTGTCTGTACCTGAACATGACGCTATGCGGTCTTATATCAAGGAGTCATTGGAGAAGGGTCATATCAGACCATCCTCTTCACCCTTAGGTGCCGGTTTTTTCTTTGTGGCCAAAAAGGATGGTTCATTAAGGCCGTGTATTGATTATCGTCTTTTGAACAATATTACTGTGAAATATCAATACCCGTTACCCTTGATTTCTGACCTGTTTTCCAGGGTGAAAAACGCTACTTGGTTTACCAAGCTTGACCTCAGGGGGGCATATAACCTTATTCGCATTAAGCACGGGGATGAATGGAAGACGTCATTCAATACCCCGGAGGGGCATTTTGAGTACCTTGTGATGCCCTTTGGGCTCACTAATGCTCCTTCTGTCTTCCAGTCCTTCATGAATGACATTTTCAGGGATTTTGTGGATAAATTTCTGATTGTTTATTTGGATGATATCTTGATTTTTTCTAATGACTGGGACTCTCATGTGAAACATGTTCGAACTGTATTCCAGATTTTGAGAGAGAATGCTCTGTATGTGAAGGGATCAAAGTGTCTTTTTGGCGTACAGAGGATCTCATTTCTGGGATTCATTTTGTCCCCATCTGTTATTGAAATGGACCCGGTCAAGGTTCAGGCCATGTGTGATTGGGTCCAACCTACTTCATTAAAGGCTCTTCAAAGATTTTTGGGTTTTGCCAATTTTTATCATAAATTTATTGGTAATTTCTCGGTTATTGTTAAACCATTAATTGATTTGACCAAAAAGGGTTCTGATGTGGTGAATTGGCCTCCTGAGGCAGTCTCTGCATTTCAGGAACTTAAGCAGACATTCACTTCTGCTCCTGTTCTACGGCAGCCTGATGTTTCTCTGCCATTTCAGGTGGAGGTTGATGCCTCTGAAATTGGGGCAGGTGCCGTTTTGTCCCAAAAAGATCCAGAGACCTCTAAAAGTAACCCTTGTGCCTTTTTCTCTCGAAAATTTTCTCCTACTGAACGTAATTATGACGTGGGTAATCGGGAGTTATTGGCCATGAAGTGGGCTTTTGAAGAGTGGAGACATTGGCTAGAGGGAGCCAAACATCAGGTGGTGGTCCTTACTGACCATAAGAATCTGGTTTATCTGGAATCTGCCAAGCGACTCAATCCTAGACAGGCCAGGTGGGCCTTGTTTTTCACACGTTTTAATTTTGTGGTTTCCTTTCTTCCTGGCACTAAGAATGTTAAGGCGGATGCCCTCTCTAGGAGCTTCCTTGCGGACTCTCCTGAGTTATCTGATCCTTCTGTTATTTTGAAAGAGGGTGTAGTTCTTTCCGCCATCTCACCTAATTTGAGACTTGCTCTGAGGGGTGTCAGGAGGATAAGCCCGAGCGCTGCCCTGTTGGAAAATTGTTTGTCCCGGACCAGTGGAAAAAGAGTGTGATGTCTGAGATTCATTGTTCCGCGTTGGCTGGGCATCCCGGAATTTTTGGTACCAGAGACTTGGTTAGTCGGTCCTTTTGGTGGCCTACCTTGTCTCGTGATGTCAGGGAATTTGTGCAGTCCTGCGGGACTTGCTCTCGCTCCAAGCCTTGCTCTCGCTCTAGTGGTTTGTTGATGCCATTGCCTGTGCCCAAGAGACCATGGACCCATATCTCTATGGATTTCATTTCCGACCTTCCTGTTTCTCAGAGAATGACCGCCATCTGGGTGATTTGTGATAGGTTTTCCAAGATGATACATCTTGTGCCATTACCTAAGTTCCCTTCCTCCTCTGAATTGGTGCCGTTGTTCCTTCAGCACGTGGTTCGTTTACACGGCATTCCTGAGAACATAGTGTCTGACAGAGGAGTCCAGTTTGTTTCCAGATTTTGGAGGACTTTTTGTTCTAAACTGGGTGTTCAATTGTCTTTCTCCTCGGCATTTCATCCTCAGACCAATGGTCAAACTGAGAGAACAAACCAGACATTGGAGACTTATCTAAGATGCTTTGTGTCTGCTGATCAGGATGACTGGGTCTCTTTTTTGCCTTTGGCTGAGTTTGCTCTTAATAATAGGGCTAGCTCTGCCACTTTGATGTCTCCGTTTTTCTGTAATTCTGGGTTTCACCCTCGATTTTCTTCAGGACAGACGGAGGCTTCTGTCTGTCCAGGTGTTGACTCTGTTGTGGAGCGTATGCAACAGATTTGGGACCAGGTAGTGGAGAGGTTGTCCCTCTCTCAGGAGAGGGCCCAGTGGTTTGCTAACCGGCATAGGACTGATGGTCCTCGGTTTAAAGTAGGGGACTTGGTCTGGTTGTCCTCAAAAAATATTCCTATGAGAGTAGCATCTCCTAAATTTAAGCCTAGGTTCATTGGACCTTATAAGATCATGGAGATTCTTAATCCTGTTTCTTTTCGTTTGCTTCTTCCAGGGACATTTAAGATCCATAACGTGTTCCACAAGTCCTTGTTGAAGAGGTTTGTTGAGCCAGTGGTTCCTGCTGCTGTGCCTCCTGACCCTGTTTTGGTTGAGGGCAATCTGGAGTATGTGGTTGAGAAAATATTAGATTCTCGTTTTTCTAGACGGAAACTCCAGTATTTGGTTAAGTGGAGAGGTTATGGTCAGGAAGACAATTCTTGGGTGTTTGCTTCGGACATCCATGCTAGGAGACTCATCCGTGCGTACCATAGAACTCATCCTGACCGACCTGGTTGCTCAAATGAGGGTTCGGTGACCCCTCCTAAAGGGGGGGGTACTGTTGTGAATGGGCTTGAGATGAGTTCTGAGCAGAGGCTCCCTCTGGTGGTTACAAGCGGTACTGGTCTGTCCAGTGAAGATTGTGAAGATTGTGAGGATTGGGAATCAGGTGTTACTGACTGGTCTTATATAAGGGAGTCACCTTCCCATCAGGGTTGCCGGTGATCAATTGTTCTGGTCTCTATCCTTGATTCCTGTTTCCCTTGTAGCCTGCTGTGTCGTGTCTGCATCTCCTGCTAACTAGGGTTGAGCATTCCGATACTGCAAATATCGGGTATCGGCCGATATTGGCTGTATCGGAATTCCGATTCCGAGTTCCGATATTTTCGTCATATCGGATACCGGAATCGGGATTGTCACTGTCACTGTCAGTGTCCGTCGGTCGGGTCTGTCAGGAGTCAGCGGCACTTACCTGGCAGAAGATCTCCGGCGGTCACGTCCTGGACTGCTTCATGGCCGCAATCTTCTTTCCCCGGCGGTCACATGCAGTTTCTCGCGATAACTGCAGTGACTGCTGGGTAATCCCGGCCGTAAAGCAGTCAGTCCGATGACGTCACCGCCGGGGAAGCAGGTAATCAGCTGTGCTGCGTCGCGATGACAGGCTCTGCCTGTCATTGCGATGTAGCAGAGTTGGATCGTCGTGGGACTGTCGTTATGGACTGCGTCGGACAGGTGGTATACTGTTGGTTTGTTTTTTTTCTTTTTTTACAGGAGATCGATGGCGTCGCAGGAATGAGAGAGTAATAAAATTAATGAAAACTGTGTTGTCTCTTTTATTTCATTAAAAGACTTTTTTCTTGCTTTGTCTTTTTTTTATACATTTAATAACTTTGGGATTAATAATGGATCGGTGTCTTATTGACGCCTCTCCATTATTAACCGGGCTTATTGTCACCGTGCAATCAACGGTGACATTAACCCCTTATTACCCCGCTTGCCACCGCTACAGGGCAAGTGGGAAGAGCCGGGTAAAGTGCCACAATTGGCACATCTTTTGATGCGCCAAATGTGGGGCTGCTGTAGCCTGGTATTATCAGGCTGTTGAGGGCCAAAATCCATGGGCCTTGACAGTCTTTTAATACCAGGCCGCAGCAGTCTGCATTTTACTTGGCTGGTTAACAAAAATAGGGGGGATCCCCACGCCGTTTTTTTTTTCGAGGGGATCCCCTATTTTTGTTAACCAGCCAAGCTAAGCAGACTGCTGTGGCCTGGTATTATCAGGCTGGCAAGGTCCATGGATATTGGATCCTTACCAGCCTGAAAAACCAGGCCTCAGCGGTCTGCTTCATCTGGCTGGTTAACAAAAATAGGGGGGACCCCACGCCAATTTTTTTCGAGGGGATCCCCTATTTTTGTTAATCAGCCAAGATATGCAGACTGCTGTGGCCTGGTATTATCAGGCTGGCAAGGTCCATGGATCTTGGCTCCTTAACAGCCTGAAAATCCAGGCCTCAGCGGTCTGCTTCATCTGGCTGGTTAACAAAAATAGGGGGGACCCCACGCCAATTTTTTTCGAGGGGATCCCCTATTTTTGTTAATCAGCCAAGATATGCAGACTGCTGTGGCCTAGTATTATCAGGCTGGCAAGGTCCATGGATCTTGGCTCCTTAACAGCCTGAAAATCCAGGCCTCAGCGGTCTGCTTCATCTGGCTGGTTAACAAAAATAGGGGGGACCCCACGCCAATTTTTTTCGAGGGGATCCCCTATTTTTGTTAATCAGCCAAGATATTCAGACTGCTGTGGCCTAGTATTATCAGGCTGGCAAGGTCCATGGATCTTGGCTCCTTAACAGCCTGAAAATCCAGGCCTCAGCGGTCTGCTTCATCTGGCTGGTTAACAAAAATAGGGGGGACCCCACGCCATTTTTTTTTCGAAGGGAACCCCTATTTTTGTTAATCAGTTCCCTCTGACGTCACTGATTGTGTCCCTGGCTGACCTGAAGTGAAAGTGGAAAGCAATCAATTAAGCTTTCCACTTAAGGGCCCGTCTCACATAGCGATATCGCTACCGAGATCGCTGCTGAGTCACTAGTTTTGTGACGCAGCAGCGAGCTCACCAGCGATATCGCTGTGTGTGACATTCAGCGACGATCAGCCCCCCTGCCGGGTATCGCTGATCGTCGCTGAAATGTCAGGACCTTTTTTTGATCGTTGGTTTCCCGCTGACAGGCACACATCGCTGCGTGTGACAGGCGGGAGACCAGCGATCCGCTGGTAACCAAGGTACACAGCGGGTTTCCAGGCGCGGGGCTGTGCCTAGAAACCCGCTGTGTACCTTGGATACCAGCGCCCTGATGCAGGGAGCTGGTATCCAAGGTACACAGCGGGTTTCCAAGCGCTGCGCGGTGCCTGGAAACCCGCTGTGTACCTTGGTTACCAGCGGATCGCTGGTCTCCCGCCTGTCACACGCAGCGATGCGTGCCTGTCAGAGGGAAACCAGCGATCAAAAAAAGGTCCTGACATTTCTGCGACGATCAGCGATACCCGGCAGGGGGGCTGATCGTCGCTGAATGTCACACACAGCGATATCGCTGGTGAGCTCGCTGCTGCGTCACAAAACTAGTGACTCAGCAGCGATCTCGGTAGCGATATCGCTATGTGAGACGGGCCCTTAAGCGATGTTACCCGCAGTGTCGCTGTCCCAGATCGCTGCCTGAGCTGCCTGTTTGGCAGCTCAGCAGCGATCATGTAGCGATACACCAGCGATCCTGACAAGTGCATATCGTTGTCGGGATCGCTGGTGTATCGTTATGTGACACCCAGCCTTTACTCTCCTGTCAGGCAGGAGAGGAACTCATTCATTTGGGGTTTACTGTGAGTCTGCAGCATTAGCTGCGGTCCCTGCAGTAAACATTAACCCTTTCTGAAGGATTACACCGTGGGACCTGACTGTGCATGGGATAGGTAAGAATATGATTTTTAATTAAAGTGTGTGTGTTTTATTTTTATTTCATGCAATAGGATTAATAATTGATAGTTGTCTAATTGACAGCTCTCAATTATTAACCTGGCTTAAGGTCACCTTTCAATAGCAAGGTGGCTTTAACCCCATATTAACCCATTCGCCACCGCTACAGGGCAATGGGAATAAACGGGCAAAGTGCCAGAAAGGGCGAATCTAATTATAGATTTGTCTTTCCTGGGGTGTCTGGGGGCAGATGTTAGTAGCCGGTGGGGGCAAAAATAATGGTCCCTCTCTGGGCTATTATTATCTGCCCCCACTTACTGGCTTTGTCTGTCTGGTTGCGAAAATAGGGCGGGAGCCCACGCATTTTTTTTCAGCAATTTTACACCTCATATATATATATACATGTCATTGAATTTGTGACACATATATATATATATTTATATTTGTAGTTCATACACTTTACATAGTATAATAGCCGCTAATTCAATTGCCGGCTTTTGTGAAAATGCAGAACCCGACATGAAATGACACTTGGTGTACATAGGGTTAACCATGTCTTTTCATGTCCTTTGCTATCTAATTTGCACAAACAATTAAATCAGACTATGTGTGCAAAATTTCACACCTGTAGGGGTTAATTAAAGGTGTAAATTCGTAGCAAAAAAGTCCGTTTTTTTTACAACGAATTTACACCTTTAATTAACCCCTACAGGTGTGAAATTTTGCACACATAGGTGACCCGACATGAAATGACACTTGGTGTACATAGGGTTAACCATGTCTTTTCATGTCCTTTGCTATCTAATTTGCACAAACAATTAAATCAGACTATGTGTGCAAAATTTCACACCTGTAGGGGTTAATTAAAGGTGTAAATTCGTAGCAAAAAAGTCCGTTTTTTTACAACGAATTTACACCTTTAATTAACCCCTACAGGTGTGAAATTTTGCACACATAGTCTGATTTAATTGTTTGTGCAAATCAGATAGCAAACGACATGAAAAGACATGGTTAACCCTATGTACACCAAGTGTCATTTCGTGTCGGGTGCTTCTGTCTTTTCACTGAAGCCGGCTTTACCCGGCAATTGAATGAGAGGATATTTTACTATGTAGAAGTGTATAAACTATACATATATGTATATATATATGTCACAATGACATGTATATATATATATATGTATTCTATGTGTGTATATTTAGTGTTTACAAGGAAAGAATGGGTTTTTTTTAGTTGCGATATTTTGTTCCCATAGACTTACATGGGACTTCCGGTATCGGTATCGGGTATCGCCGATATTTTAGTGATATCGGCGATACCATTCCGATTCCGATACTTTAGGATATCGGAAAGTATCGCTCAACTCTACTGCTAACAGATAAGACATTTTCTTCTTTTTGTTTTTGTGCTTGATTTTTGCATTTTGTCCTGCACTTCTGTGGGGGCCTTCAGGGTCCCCTCCGGGGCTTTTGCCCTCTCAGTTTAGTTCAGACACTGATGTTTGTACTTTTGCTTTTTCCAGTTTTTTCAGTGGCTGCTGTTTTGATTTTGTTACACCAGAGAACTAATTTAGGTGGTAGAGGTCGTGTGATCTCAGGTGTTTTTGAAATTAGTAGAGTTGGTGCTTTTCAGGGTTTTCTGGGATTGCAGTAAGTACCCTTCCTATCCTTTTCTATTTAGTTAGTTTGGGCCCCAACGTTTGCTCTTACTATTTTCTGTCTGTGTCAGTATTTCTTCTTGTCTAACCGCCATTACATGTTTGGGGGCTTTCTATTGTCTTTGGGGTTCTGCTCCGGGCAGATAGCTTTCCTATATCTATCTTTAGGTGTAGTTAGTTTCTCAGGCTGTGACGAGGCGTCTAGGACCAACGTAGGAACGCTCCACGGCTGCCTCTAGTTGTTGTGGTTAGTCAGGGTACTGCAATCTCATAGATTCCAACTGCTCTGGTGTATTGCTTTTTTTGCCTGCACTCCTCAGCTACCGAAACATAACAGTGAGTCACATATGCAAACACATTTGTAAACATGCACTGCTTTTTCGCTGATTACTTCGCCCCACACACACAAATGATACACCTTTTGAAAGGTAAACTTGCTCCCTTCAGCAAGAAAAGAGCAAAACAAACCACACATTCACGATTTTATCGCTAAATACAGTTTAAACATTCATTTTCATAAACCTACAGAAAGACACAATGACCTGCAGGTGGCACCTCAATGGGAAGACATTTTTTGGCCTCTATTTATCAAACCAATTTATTGTATTACCAAGCTACCTGTCTGTTTTCATCTTCTCATGAAATACATTTACATTTGACCAGCTTGCTTTTTCTGACATTGCCTGCGCCCCCAACGACCAATGTGTGAAAATTTTGCGTGGGCCAAGCTAGTTCTAAGGTAAAGCAGTTTATGGTAGTGTGCAGATTATGATAATTTATTAGGATATCCAAACCACTGGGTACCACATAGAAGCAGTTTTCTTTGAAGTAATCAGAACAAAGCCACAATGTTCATGAATAATTAGAAAATTTACACCAAAGCCACAACATTGAAAACAAAATAGAAAATGGTAGATGTATAGCTCCTATCCCTAAAAAAATGGGACACTGTAAAAAGTATAGAAAACAAAAATTAAATTTTGTGGAAATCTTATACCCATATTTTATTCACAACAGAACATAGAACACATATCAGAAGTTGAAAGTTAGACATTTTTTCCATTTCATTTGAAAAAATTAGCTCATTGAAAAATTGACGGCAGCAAAACATCTCAGAAAAGTTGGGATAAGGTTAACAAAAGGCTGAAAAAGTAAGTGTCTCTAATGAAAAACAGCTGGTGGGTCAATTTTTAACTAAGTCACATGACTGTATACAAAGAGAGGCAGAGTCTCTAAGAAGCAAAGCTAGTCAGATTTACCAGTGTGTGAGCAAGTACGTCTAAAAATTGTGGAACAATTTCAGAAAAATCTTTCTCAATGTAAAATTGCAAATACATTGAATATCTCACCAACTACAGTGCAAATGTCATCAAACGATTCAGAGATTTCAGAGAAACACATGGGCACAAAGGACAAGGCTGATAGTCAGTATTGGATGCTCATGATCTACAAGTGCAAATCACTGCATGGGCTCAGAATACTTCCAGAAATAATTGTCTGTGAACACAGTTTGCCGTAAAATCCACTAATGAAAGTTAAAGCTCTATTGTGCAAAGAAGTAGCTATATATCAACATGATTCAGAAACACGTCTTCTCTGGGCAATAGCTACCGTATATACTCGTGTATAAGCCGAGATTTTCAGCACCTTTTTTTGTGCTGAAAATGCCCCCTCGGCTTATACACGAGTCATTGGGCAGAAACCAGTGGGGGAGGGGGTGCCGCGGCAGGAGCCGGTGGCTGGGACATCATACTCACCCTCCCCGTGCCATCGCTGAACGTCCCGGCAATCCTCGGTTGTACCCGGCTTCCTGCAGCTCTCCTGTGCTGAGCGGTGACGTAATACCGCTCATTAAGGTCATGTAATATGGACGCGACGCCACTTCCATAGGCGTGGCTTCCATATTCATGGCCTTAATGAGCGGTATTACATCACCGCTCAGCACAGGAGAGCTGCAGGAAGCCGGGTACAACGGAGGATTGCCAGGACGTTCAGCGATGGCACGGGGAGGGTGAGTATGACGGGGGGAGAACGGAGGACGGGGAAGCATGAAGGAGGACAATGAGCACGGAGCAGGATGGGGGGAGGATGGAGAGCACAGAGGAGCACGGAGCAGGACGAGGGAGGATGGAGGGCACAGAGGAGCACGGAGCAGGACGGAGGGGAGGATGGAGGGCACAGAAGAGATTGGAGCAGGACGGGGAAGATGGAGGGAACAGAGGAGCATGGAGCAGGATGGGGGGAGGATGGAGGGCACAGAAGAGCATGGAGCAGTACGGGGGGAGGATGGAGAGCACAGAGGAGCATGAAGCAGGATGGGGGGGCACAGGATGACGGAGCAGGAAGGGGGGAGCACAGATGAGGACAGAGCAGGAAGGGGGGAGCACAGCGGAGGACGGAGCAGGAGGGGGAGCACAGAGGAGAATGAGGGAGCACAGAGCTGGATGGGGGAGCAAGGAGCAGAGGACGGGGGCAGCACAGAGCAGGACGGCGGTTTATACACCCGGCTTATACTCGAGTCAATAAGCTTACCCAGTTTTCCGTGGCAAAATTAGGGGCCTCAGCTTATACTCGAGTCGGCTTATACTCGAGTATATACGGTAATTTAAAATAGACTGAGGCAAAATGGAAAACTGTTTTGAGGTCAGATTAAACAAATTTTTAAATTGTTCATGGAAACCACAGATGCCGTGTCCTGTGGACTCAAAAGGAAATGGACCATTCAATTTGTTAGAAGTGCCTAGTTCAAAACCACACATCTCTGATGATATGGGGTTAAGGCTGGGTCTCACATAGCGATACACCAGCGATCCCGACAACGATCAGGATCGCTGGTGTATCGCTATATTATCGCTGCTGAGCTGCCAAACAGGCAGCTCAGGGCAGCGATCAGCACAAGGACACTGCGGGTAAACATCGCTAGTTTCCCGCAGTGTACCTTGGATACCAGCGCCCTGATGCAGGGAGCTGGTAACCAAGGTACACGTCGGGTTTCCAGGCGCTGAGCGGTGCCTGGAAACCCGCTGTGTACCTTGGTTACCAGCTCCCTGCATCAGGGCGCTGGTATCCAAGGTACACAGCGGGTTTCTAGGCACAGCCCCGCGCCTGGAAACCCGCTGTGTACCTTGGTTACCAGCGGATCACTGGTCTCCCGCCTGTCACACGCAGTGATGCGTGCCTGTCAGCGGGAGACCAGCGATCAAAAAAATGTCCAGACATTTCAGCGACGATCAGCGATACCCAGCAGGGGGGCTGATCGTCGCTGAATGTCACACACAGCGATATCGCTGGGAGCTCGGTGCTGCGTCACAAAACTAGTGACTCAGCACCGATCTCGCTAGCGAGATCGTTGTGTGAGACGGGCCCTTTACACTAGTGACTATGACATTGGCAGCTTACAGATCTTGAAAGGCACTGTGATGACACAGCATTTTGTCTTAATTAACCAGACATCTATTTTCAGTAAGCCAGGAGGAATAGACTGTTATCTATATGTTGACTTTTTAATTTATGTGTATCTTTCTTTGATTGGTCAAGAGTCTGCAATGTTAACTCTTCTTGTAGGTTAAAGTGATATTTTTAAATTGATGAATGATTATTTACCTCTTATATCAGCTCCTACAATTTATTGCACTGTTATCTTTGCAAAACAGTAATGCAAGGTCACTGAACAAGGATATTTGCTGATATGTTGATTACACATTATACCAGGCCATGCAGTTCGTTGACTTGCAATCATTGAAGGATAAACTAAATAATCAAACAATGCGCGTTAATCTCATCATACCTTCCCCTTGACCTATGACTAATGGCTTGAAGAACAGTTGTGAACTATAAAAAGGTATATGCCTCTGTAACATCCATGCTTCCAGACATTCAAGACATCCAGAGATCCAAAGAACCAGAGACTCTTTACAAAATCACAGCCAGGAACACTCTACAAGACAGCAGTGAAGACATCATGGCTCCATCACGAGGAACACAGATTTGACATTCTACAAGATGCCAGCTTAGGGGACCATGGCCCCACTGAAAGAATATAGATCTGCTCCATTGACCATCACTGAACCCATGGATACATTTGGCGTAGTCAGGATTTGGACTCACCGGTCACCTGAACCCATGGATGTGTTTGAGGTAGTCAAGATTTGGACCCAGCAGTAAACTGAGCTCCATGGATATATTATAAAAAGCAGGATTGGGACCCACCGGTCACCTGGCTCCATGGAGATGTTCAGAGAAGCTAGGTCCCTTGGCTTTGCACCTCAAATGGAGTGTCAGCTTCCTAAGCTTGTCATTACCTACTCTCTGTGTGAGCCACAGATGGGGATAGTCGGCCCTGAAAGCAGCTCTAATCTTGGTGAGTCAAAAGAAGGGTGAGACTCTAATTTTGCACCATCTTGGGTATTTTGCTGGGACTGTTTTGCCACATTGTTTTACTCTCACCCTGTGTTGTCTGAGTAGTATTATGCCCACGGTAAAAGGAGAGTGGGTGTTTGGTGGGATGAGCCCTGGTCCATGCGGTTTCAGGCTAGCGGACTAGAGCACCCGCTGACCCCGTGTCTCCACAGGCACTATCAATGCTGAGCAATATATTGAGGTTTTAGAACAACTTATGTCCCATCCAGAGAACATTTTTTTCAGGAAAGGCCTTGCATATTTCAGCAATACAATACTAAATCACACACTACATCCAACACAAAACCATGGCTTCACAGAAGAAGAGTTTGGGTGATGAACCGGCCACCTGCAGTACAGATCCTACACCAATAGAAAACATTTGAGGCATTATGAGACAAAAAATCTCGAAGAGAAGAAAAGACTGGTGAGCAGTTAGAATCCTACATTAGACAAGAATGGGACAACACTTCTGTCCCAAAACTCCATCAATTTGTCTATTCACTTCCCAAACATTTACAGGCTGTTGGAAAAAGAAGGGATGCTATTCTATGGTAGACATGGCCCTGAACCAACTTTCTGAGATGTGTTGCTGCCATTAGTTTCTCAATTAGTTAAATTTTTCATATGAAATGGAAAAATTTCTAACTTTCACCTTCTGATATGTGCTCTATTGTGAATAAAGTATGGCTATAAGAGATTTCCAAATCATTACATTCTGGTTTTCGCCTTCCTACTTTACATAAAGAGGCCTATCACCTAAAACCTCATCTTGAAGTAACATTCATCAGTTTATAAATTTTCCTCTTTTTAAATTATTACACATTGTCACCATTACAGCAATCTGTTTTATTTTGTTTCTGCTATTTGTTTACTGTATTATTTATTTTCTTTCCATAAATCATTATGTTCTTATTATAACAATATTGTATTACTACTGCAATGTTATGTGTTGTTGCATTCACTCTTGATGCACATTAGGATTAACTAGGGTTAACTAAGGTTAATTAGGATTCATTTCTGTTGTTGACTCCATAACCTAATGTTTCAAGATGACCCCTGAGGATGCCACATGTAGTGTTGTGATATGTGTGGCAAATCCACAGTGGCTTGCGAAAGTATTCACCCTCTTGACTTTTTACATATTTTGTTACATTGCAACCTGTATTTAAATATCTTTGTAATCCAATTTGTGTGTGATGAATCAGCATAGTCTAAGTTGGTGAAGTGAGAAAAATATAGGCATTAATTAAATTTATGGGATCAAATAAAGAATATTGGCATGTGCATATGTATTCACCCCTTTTGCTATGAAGTACCTAAAAAGTTCTAATGCAAGCAATAAGCTTCATAAGTCACATGCTTAGGGAAAAGAAGACTACCTGTGTGCAATCCAAGTGTCACATGTCTGTCCAGTTTCTGAAAGGCCACAGAGGCTGAATCACCATTAAGCAAGAGGCATCAGTAACAAAACAACACCAAGGAGATCTCCAAACAAGTCAGGGACAAAGTTGTTAAGAAGTACCAGTCAGGGTTGGAATTTAGCACCATCAAATCCATTCCCATCAAATGAAAAGAACATGGTACCACACACAAACATGGCAAGAGAGGGCCGCCCAACAAAACTCTGAGCCCGGGCAAGGAGGGCATAATCCGAGAGGCAGCACAGAGACGAAAGGTAACCCTGAAGGAGCTACAGAGACTGGAGTATCTTTTCATGTGACAATAAGCCATACACTCCACAGAGGCGGCCTTTATGGATAATGGCCAGAAAAAAGCCTTTACTTACACACAAAAATTGTAAGGCTTATTTTCAGTTTGCCAAAAGATATGTGGGAGACTCCGCAAATGTATGGAGGAAGGTACTGTAATCAGATGAGACCAAAATGGAGCTTTTTGGCCACCAAGCTAAACACTATGTCTGGCTCCAAGAGCACCATTCCCACAGCGAAACATGGTGATGACAGCATCATGCTGTGGGGATGTTTTTCGGCAGCAGGGACAGGGAAAATGGCCTGAGTTGGGGAAAAGATGTATCGTGTGAAATACAGGGATATTCTTGAGCAAAACTTGTTTCAGTCTGTCAGTGATTTGAGACTGTTACAGAGGTTTACCTTCCAACAAGACAATAGCTCAAAGCAAACTGCTAAAGCAACACGAGTGATTTCATGGGAAACGTGTAAATGTTTGGAGTGGCCTATTCAAAGCCCAGACCTTAATCCAATTGAAAATCTGTGGTCAGACTTGAAGATTGTTGTTTACCAGAGGAAACCTTCTAACTTGAGGGAGCTGGAGCAGTTTTGAATTAAGGAATGGGCAAAAATTCCCATGACAAGATGTGAAAAGCTCATAGAGACTTATCCAAAGTGACTTGCAGCTGTAATTGCTGCAAAAGAAGACTACAGTCATGGCCAAAAGTTTTGAGAATGACACAAATATTAATTTTTACAAAGTCTACTGCTTCACTTTTTCTAATGGCAATTTGCATATACTCCAGAATGTTATAAAGAGTGATCAGCTTAACAGCAATTACTTGCAAAGTCAATATTTGGCTAGAAAATGAACTTTATCCCCCAAAACACATTTCAACATCATTGCAGCCCTGCCTTAAAAGGACCAGCTAACCTCTTTTCAGTGATTGCTCCATTAACACAGGTGTGGGTGTTGATGAGGACATGGCTGGAGATCAATCTGTCATGATTAAGTAAGAATGACACCACTGGACACTTTAAAAGGAGGCTGGTGCTTGGCATCATTGTTTCTCTTCTGTTAACCATGGTTATCTTTAAAGAAACACGTGCAGTCATCATTGCAATGCACAAAAATGGCCTAACAGGGAAGAGTATCGCAGCTAGAAAGATTGCACCTCAGTCAACAATCTATCGCATCATCAAGAACTTCAAGGAAAGAGGTTCCATTGTTGCCAAAAAGGCTCCAGGGCGCCCAAGAAAGACCAGCAAGCGCCAGGACCGTCTCTTAAAAGTGTTTCAGCTCGGGATCGGGCTACCAGCAGTGCAGAGCTTGCTCAGGAATGGCAGCAGGCAGGTGTGAGTGCATCTGCACGCACTGTGAGGCGGAGACTCTTGGAGCAACGCCTGGTCTCAAGAGGGCAGCAAAGAAGCCACTTCTCTCCAGAAAAAACATTATGGACAAACTGATATTCTGCAAAAGGTACAGGCAGTGGACTGCTGAGGACTGGGGTAAAGTTATTTTCTCTGATAATCCCCTTTTCGATTGTTTGGGACATCAGGAAAACGCCTCATTCGGAGAAGACAAGGTGAGCGCTACCACCAGTCTTGTCTCATGCCAACTGCTAAGCATCCAGAAACCATTCATGTGTGGGGTTGCTTCTCAGCCAAGGGAATCAGCTCTCTCACGGTCTTGCCTAAAAACACAGCCATGAATAAAGAATGGTACCAGAATGTCCTCCAAGAGCAACTTCTCCCAACCCTCCAAGAGCAGTTTGGCAAACAAGAATGCCTTTTCCAGCTTGATGGAGCACCTTGCCATAAAGCAAAGGTGATAACTAAATGGCTCAGGGAACAAAACATAGAGATTTTGGGTCCATGGCCTGGAAACTCCCCAGATCTTAATCCCATTGAGAACTTGTGGTCAATCATAAAGAGACGGGTGGACAAACAAAAACCTAAAAATTCTGACAAAATGAAAGCATTGATTGTGCAAGAATGGACTGCTATCAGTCAGGATTTGGTCCAGAAGTTGATTGAGAGCATGCCAGGGAGAATTGCAGAGGTCCTGAAGAAGAAGGGTCAACACTGCAAATATTGACTTGCTACATTAACTCATTCTAACTGTCAATATAAGCTTTTGTTACTCATATGTTTGCAATTATATTTCTGTCTGTGATAAAAACATCTGTCAAACACACACATAAAAACCAGAGGGCAGCAGATCATGTGAAAACATAATATTTGTGTCATTCTCAAAACTTTTGGCCATGACTGTAGTAAGAGTAATGACTTTAGAGGGGTGAATAGTTATGCACTGAAGTTTTCAGTTATTTTGTCCTATTTGTTGTTTGCTTCACAATAAAAAGAAAACCAAATGTATACAGTTGTAGGCCTGTTCTTTACATGAGCTGATACAATCCCTCAAAAAACCTAGTGAAATTCCAGGTTGTAAGGTAGCAAAATACGGAAAATACCAAGGAGGTGAATACTTTTGCAAGCCACTGTATACACACCTTATTCTCATAAAATTAATTTGGTCTCATATGCTATCATGTGGTAATCCTTGCATGATTTCATTTTTTGCCTGATGCTCGATCTCTTTGCTTTCTTGCAGAACATTGCCAATATGCCATACTCAGCTAGTCTCTTTAGGGAGAACAATCCCTTTAGAGATATTGAAGATCTGGGGGCCCATATTCTGTTCTTGAACATGGACCCTAATGCTGTCCATGCTCGCTCCAGATAATTGTTTATGTATGCACAAAACATTTTGTCAATAGGGATTTCTTTCAGCATTATTGATCATTTGGAACATTTTTTTAATGGAACAATAGTGCTAATATATAAGCAGAGCTTAACCCCTTGCTCATTTGTGATGTACTGAATATATCTATCACGGAGAGGGTGAAGGTCAATGGAGTGAACTCAGGAGCTGAATCCACTCCAAATAGGAAAGTTGTTGTCTGAGTCACACAGCCGTCAACTGTCTCTAATAACAGTGACTAGAGCTAGCTCCAATTGCTGCTATTCAACCACTTACATAGTGCTGTCAATTTCTTACAGCGGGATTTAAGTTGTGCGATCCTGCTGGGACGCCTGTTTTGGCATTCACTTTCACCCGGTGTGATGTGGTTGAGGGATACCAGTGAGTTGCCATGGCAGCTACGGGCTTGCTGAAGACCCCAGTTGCTGCCATCTTGGAACTCCTTTCCCACAAAGATTTTGGTTTACTCATGTTGTGAATACCTTGGAGGCGACTTCTGAGCTGGGGCTCCTCTGGTGGTTGCTGAGGGTAATGAACTAATTACTGAATGGCCTTCAGCTGGCTCTGAATGGTATGATATAAGTGACCTGAGTTCCCAGCAGCTTTGCTGGTAATCAATTGTTCCTCCTGCTCTTGCTTGGAGCACAGCTTGTTTTCCTGCTCTCATTTTTTTTTCCTCTGTTGGATTTTCACTGATGGTTTGCTGCTTGCAGTGGACTGCAGCCTGGTCCCCTTTTGGGGTCTTGCGCTGCAATTGTGCTCATTTTGTGCTAGCAGTTTTGTTCTGTTCCTTTATCGCTTTTTATTTGCTGTGTTGCTGTGTGTTACACCAGAGATCTCATTTAGGTGGTAGAGATCGTGTGATCTCAGGTGTTTTGTTAATCAGAAGTGTTGGTATTTTTGTCAGGGTTTTTTAGGATTGCAGTCAGAATTCTTTCCTATACTTTTCTTTCTAGACAGATTGGGCCCCAGCGTTTGCTCATTCTATTTTCTGTCTGTGTCCGTGTTTTCTTCTTGTCTAACCGCCATTACATGTTCGGGGGCTTCCTATTTCTTTGGGGATTCTGCTCCGGGGCAAAAAAAAAAGCAAAACACTTATCTGAATGAGAGCAGGAAAACAAGCTGTGCTCCAAGCAAGAGCAGGAGGAACAATTGATTACCGGCAAGGCTGCTGGGAACTCAGGTCACTTATATCATATCATTCAGAGCCAGCTGAAGGCCATTCAGTAATTAGTTCATTACCCTCAGCAACCACCGGAGGGAGCCCCAGCTGAGAAGTCGCCTCCAAGGTATTCACAACAACTCACGTACATTTTGGCAATCTGCAGTCTAGCTTTTTTATGTCTCTGCATCAGCAGTAGAGTCCACTTGGGTTTCCTGCCAAAGCGTTTCATTTCATTCAAATGTTGATGGATATTTAGTGCTGACACTGATGCATCCTGAGCCTGCAGAACAGCTTGAATATATTTGGAACTTGATTGGGGCTGCTTATCCACCATCTGGATTATCCTGCATTGCAACTTTTCTTCAATTTGTATCTGCTGTCCACACTCAGGGAGATTAGCTACAGTGCCATAGGCTGTAAATATCTTGATTATGTTACGCATCATGGACAAAGGAATAGTAAAATCTCTGAAGATGGACTTGTAACCTTGAGAATGTTGATATGTTTCAACAATTTTGGTTCTCAATTCCTCAGACAGTTCTCTTCTCTTTTTGTTCTCCATACTTAGTGTGGCACACAGAGACACACAATGCAAAGATTGAGTCAACTCTTCCCCTTTTTATCTGGCTTCAGGTGTGATTTTCATATTGCCCATCCATACCTGAAACAAAGTTGTTTACCCACATTTTTGCAAAGGTGCCAACAATTTTATCTGGCCCATAAAATGGGGTTTAGTGTGAAATTATGTCCAATTTGCCTTTTTTTCTCACTTTTTTTGTGTTATTCCCATAACACAAAGGAAATAAACATGTGAATAACAAAACATGTGTAATTTCAATAATTTCCTGGGATAAATACTTCATTTTCTGGAACAATTTCTAGGGTGTCAACAATTTCGGCAATGACTGTATATTACAATACTACAGAATTGTGGTATATACAGGTGCTTCTCCCAAAATTAGAATATCATGAAAAAGTTAATTTATTTAAGTTCTTCAATACAAAAAGTGAAACTCATATATTATATACAGTAGAGTCATTACAAACCAAGTGATCTATTTCAAGTCTTTATTTCTGTTAATGTTGATGATTATGGCTTATAGCCAATGAAACCCCAAAAGTCATTCTCTCAGTAAATTATAATAATTAACAAAGAGCACCTGCCTTCCTAAGTGTTTAACCCCTTAACCCCCAGAACTTTTTGAGCTTTTTTCGGTTTTCCGTTTTTCACTCCCCTTCTTTCCAGAGCCATAACATTTTTATTTTTCTGTCAAAGGCCATGTGAGGGCTTGTTTTTTGTGGGATGAGTTGTATTTTGAAAGACACCACTGGTTTTACGTCATGTACTAGAAAATGGGGAAAAAAATTCCAAGTGAGGTGAAATTGCAAAAAACGTGCAATCCCTCACTTGTTTTTTGTTTGGCTTTTTTGCTAGTCTCACTAAATGCTAAAACTGACCTGCCATTAAGATTCTCCAGGTCATTATAAGTTCATAGGCACCAAATATGTCTTGGTTCTTTTTTATCTAAATAGTGAAAAAAAATCCAAACTTTGTTAAAAAAAAGTGCCATTTTCCGATTCCATAGCATGTCCATTTTCAGTGATTTCGGTTTGGGTGAGGGCTTATTCTTTCGTGCCGAGCTGACGTTTTTAATTATACCATTTTGGTGCAGATATGATCTTTTGATCGCCCGCTATTGCATTTTAATGCAATGTCACGGCGACCAAAAAAACGTAATCCTGATGTTTTGATTTTTTTTTCACTACACCATTTAGCGATCAGGTTAATCCTTTTTTTATTGATAGATCGGGTGATTGTGACCGCGGCGATACCAAATATGTGTATGCTTGATTTTTTTTATTGTTTTATTTTGAATGGGGCGAAAGGGGGATGATTTGATCTTTTTCTCCATGGGAGACTAGAAGCTGCCACAACTCGATCGGCTCAGCTACATTGAGGCGATGATCTGTTTGCCTCTATTTAGCTGAATTACTGACTTGCTATGAGCGCTGACCACTGGGTGGTGCTCACAGCAAGCCGGCAATGACACCCATAGAGGTTTCCAGGAGACCTCAGGTTGTCATTGCAACACACCTGTGATCCGCGATCATGTGACATGGGTCACCGGTGTGCGTAATTCCTGCGCAATTGCCAGAAGCGCCATTTAAATGCTGCTGTCAGCGTTTGACAGCAGCATTTAACTAGTTAATAGCTGCGGGTGGATCGCTATTCCACCCGTGGCTATTGGGGGCACATGTCAGCTGTTCAAAACAGCTCACATGTCCCAGCAAAGATGTAGGCTCACCGCGGGAGCCCACATCAAAGGGAGGGAGTCCGACATCAGTATAAATGTACGCCACATGTTGGTAAGGGGTTAATAAGGTCCCTTAGTCTGTTTCAGTAGCCTCCACAATCATGGAGAAGACTGCTGACTTGACAGATGTCCAGAAGGCAGTCATTGACACACTCCACAAGGAAAGTAAGCCACAAAAGGTCATTGCTAAAGAAGCTGGCTGATCACAGAGTGCTGTATCCAAGCATATTAATGGGAGTTGAGTGGAAGGAAAAATTGTGGTAGAAAAAGGTGCACAAGCATCTGGGATAACCGCAGCCTTGAAAGGATTGTTAAATAAAGGCCATTCAAAAATTTGGGGGAGATTCACAAGGAGTGGACTGCTGCTGGAGTCATTGCTTCAAGAGCCACCACACACAGACATATTCAGCACATGGGCTACAAGACATTCCTTGTGTCAAGCCATTCATGACCAATAGACAATGCCAGAAGAGTCTTACCTGGGCCAAGGAAAAAAGAACTGGACTGTTGCTCAGTGATCCATGGTGTTGTTTTCAGATGAAAGTAAATTTTGCATTTCATTTGGAAATCAAGGTCCCAGAGTCTGAAGGAAGAGTGGGGAGGCCACAAACCAAGCTGCTTGAGGTCTAGTGTGAAGTTTCCCCAATCCTTGATAGTTTGGGGAGCCATGTCATCTGTTGGTGTACATCCACTGTGTTTAATCAAGACCAAAGTCAGCGCAGCTGTCTACCAGGAAATTTTAGAGCACTTCATGCTTCCCTCTGCCGACAAGCTTTTTGGAGTTGGAAATTTCATTCTCCAGCAGGGTTTGGCACCTGTCCACACTGCCAAAAGTACCAATACCTGGTTTGAAAACAACAGTATCACTGCGCTTGATTGGCCAGCAAACTCGCCTGACCTTAACCCCGTAGAGGATCTATGGGGTATTGTCAAGAGGAAGATGAGAGACACCAGACTCAACAATGCAGACGAGCTGAAGGATGCTATCAAAGCAACCTGGGTTTCCATAACACCTGAGCAGTGCCACAGGCTGATCGCCTCCATGCTACGCCACATTGATGCAGTAATTGATGCACAAGGAGCCCCGACCAAGTATTGAGTGCATTTACTGAACATACTTTTCAGTAGGCCAACATTTCCGATTTGAAAATCATTTTTCAAGCTGGTGTTATAAAGTATTCTAATTTACTGAGATAACTACTTTTGGGTTTTTACTGGCTGTAAGCCATAATCATCAACATTAATAGAAATAAACACTTGAAATAGATCACTCTGTTTGTAATGACTCTATATAATATATGAGTTTCACTTTTTGTATTGAAGAACTGAAATAAATAAACTTTTTGATGATATTCTAATTTTGTGAGAAGCACCTGTAGTACAAGTGATCTAGCAATCATAGGTTCACCCCCATTTCCCTATCCAATAAAGAAATAAAAAAAAGATCAGCATATTCGTTAGCAGCAAATGTAGAAATGTCAGTTCAAAATAAAAAATAATTTAATTTATAAGGTAAATACCATAAAAGAAAAAAAATTAAACACCCTTTGCTATTTTTTGATTGCCATGCCTCTTCCAAAAAATGCCACAAAGAGCAAAATGCTGTTTAGAACACAAAAATGCACCAGTAAACACAATTTTGTCATGCAAAAACAAGCCCTCTCACAGTTCCATTGAGGCTATGTGCACACGTTGCGGAATTGCCATGGAAATTTCCGCGGCAATTCCGCACCTCCCTGCCGCGGGAAATCCACATATTATAGGTATGCGTATTCCCGCTAAACACTAGCGTTTTGCAAGCGGAATTAGCTTGCAGAATGCTAGCGTTTTACAAGCGATCTGACAGGTTGGTCACACGAGTCAAACAAGTGTTTGACTCGTGTGACCAACTTTTTACTATTGATGCCGCCTATGTCACATCAATAGTAAAAAGATCTAATGTAAAAATAATAAAAAAAATAATAAATAATGATATTCTCACCTTTCGGCGGCCCCCGCAGCTTTCCCGCCTCCCAGCGACGTTCCCGGCAAGTTCCGTTCCCAGGAGTCCTTTGCGACAATCATCCCAATGACGTAGCATCACGCGAGACCGCTACGTCATCTGGGTGATCTTGCAAAGGACTCCTGGGACCGGGAGCGTCGCTGAGAGGCGGGAAAGATGCGGGGGACGCCGGAAGGTGAGAATATCATTATTTTTTATTTTAATTATTGTTTTTACATGGCTATGGTACCCAGGGCCTGGAGGAGAGTCTCCTCACCTCCAGACCCCGGGTACCATCCGCACTTGAACCGCTTACTTTCCGCAGCATGTGCACAGCATTGCGGAATCTCATAGGCCTTAATGAGTTGTATTGTGTAAGCGGTTTTGCCGCGGTTTCGCGGCGTTCCCGCCGCGAAAAACCGTGGCAAAACCGCTAAGAAACCGCAACGTGTGCACATAGCCTAATAGAAAAATAAAGAAAAGTTCTGTGTATCAGGAAATGGTAAAATAAACAACAATTTTTTTCAATTTTTTTTTTACAAAGTTCAGATTCTTTTAAGCCATTTAAATGTTAAAAAAAACTATATATAAGTCTTTTATCACTATAATCATACAAACCTGGAGACTCATGTTGCCAGGTCATTTTTAACCCCTAAATAAATGTAAAAACTATTTTTTTTGTGTTTTTATAACATGTTACTTTACTTCACAACCCATTTTTCATTACATTAAATGGTAAAGTAAATGTTGTCCTTCCAAACTTCAAGTTGTATGTGAAAAAAACAAGCTCCACATTTGACTATGTACACAGAAAAATAAAAGAAAACCTATAGCTCTTGGAAGAAGAGGAGAAAAAAATGAAATTGGTAAAATTATAATTGGCTTTTAGAGGATAAGAAAGTTACCACAAACAATAACCAACAACTAGACCAATGTCCAGTTTTACCAGAAGACCCTTGATGATAAGATGGAACCAGACGTGTCTTCCAGTGACTGGTCCCTTTCTGCCCATTTGGAAGATGTCAAGTTACATTGACAGCTATCTTATCTGAATGGCTGGCTTCAAGGGTTTGTCTCACCACGGATAACCCACTTTAACATGACAGCAATAAATAGATGAAGTGGTTAGGAAAATGCAGTAATAAATTGCATCAATTTAGATAAATTATCCTATAAGCAATATGGAGAACCTATGGCTGTAGTTACTGGAAGGTGATATCAAAAGGGTTCATTTGTCCTAACAGTTAAAACTGAAAAATATGGTAGCAAAGTATAAACAGAAAATGAAACTAGGGATATAGAAAAAATACATATATTGTCTGGTACTGTTTCCTTGAAGAAACCTTCAGCTTCAATTTGTAGGCCAAAACTTTTTGTGGGAAAAAGGTATGTAAAGTACTCTCCTCCTGGTGAAACCAAGCAGGCCCTTTAGTGCCGAATATTGGAGGTAGCTACTCTACATGTCTGTGTCTGATCTTAACACATGATTATGGTTATTGCCCAAAACATAATAGAAACAAAAAACAATATTAAAAAGTTGTTATGACCAAATATACTAGAAAATAACAATAATAGTAATCAATGAATAACCTGGAGCAGTAGCACAAATGTAACAGGGGCAACGGCAGCCGACTCAGCAGATTAATATGATCATTACATTTAGGGACATAGGTTAGAAAGCCCAGCAAGAGGAGCATTTAACCATACAGTATGTGTCATCACACTTTTCAGCTGTCCTGAGGATAATGATAAATCTCCATTTTCTGCTAGTTTATTGATGTGATTAAGTGAGGTCTGTTTATAGTCTAAGGCTCCAACACAGTGACAAGGCCATAAAAAACAGTGAATGAATGGCTGGAGATCATTTCTTCTGGTCTGACATGTAAAATATATATGTGTTTGTCTTTCTACGAGGGCACATTTAATTGAATTAGAAAATTGTAAGATCCCGCTAAAGTCTACTCCACTATATAGAAATGAGTTTTATTGCCAGGTGATGCCCCTTTTGTGAGTACATGTAGCAGATGCTATTGTCATACGAGCTGATTTAGGTTAGGAGAGATAATAACGTGGGGGTGAGCAGCCATAATTATTTCTAGCGCTGCTCTATATTGTATCTAGATGACTTAAATACTGTGGAGTAGTCAATTTTTTTTTATTGTGAAGTGATTTGTATTTAATTCTAATAATTAACTTCCAATATGTAATTCTTAAGACTATAAGCTTAATTAACTGCATTACGTCATTATGGGTCCAGACCAGAAACCAGAAGATTATGGACTAAGTGAAGGTTTTACTCTGTGATCTCTCACCTGTTTTCTGTTAATAGAGTTATTTAAAAATGTATTGTGCACCGATAAGGCAGACCGACCTCTATACAGCATATGACACACTGATTCTCCAGTGCCTTATATTAACGAACAATTCCAGCAGGGTAACACAAAGTCCCAATCCCAGTCCAATGCCACCTTATCTTACACATAAATTTCTAACACACCAGATACTTAAATGGTTTTTTATACTAAATACTTTATCATTTATTGTGAGCCCTCGTAGGCAGGGTCCTCTCTCCTCCTGTGCCAGTCGTTACTTGTACTGTTTAAGATTACTGTACTTGTTTTTTATTATGTATACCCTTCCTCACATGTAAAGTACTATGGAATAAATGGCGCTATAATAATAATAAATATTAATAATAATCTATCCACAGGCTAGGCAAGACATCCACAGGATAGGTAAGATGTATGATCGGAATGGAAGGTTCCGATTATTGGGACCCCAATGATCTTAAGTACAGGAGTTCCATGGGACTGATGCTGCCCATCTGAGCTGTTAGTCCCATAGAAGTGAATAGATTGGCTGTCGCACATGGTACCACTCCGAAACCATTGGAACTCCAATAATTATGAGTATGGAAGTTCAATGGGATTAATGTTGCCGCCTGAGCTGTCCATCTCGTAGAAGTGCATAGATTGGCTGTCGCATATGGTACCACTCCGAAACCATTGGAACCCCAATAATTATGAGTATGGGCATTCAATGGGATTGATGTTGCCGCCTGAGCTGTCCATCTCGTAGAAGTGCATAGATTGGCTGTAACACATGGTACCACTCCATTCACACAAGGAACTATGGCACCATGGTTATTTACTTATGTGGGGGTCCCAGTTGTCAGACCTTTTCTGATCTTATATTTATCAACTATCAAATGGAAAACTGTTAGAACCCTCTTGTTAGATTTTGTTTCAGTTTGCTGGTCACATGACCTTTTTACCCTATTTAGTCTGGCTCCGCCCTTCTGGCTTTGCTGGACTTCATTGTATTATCTACTCTTAAGCTAGCCGGGTGCTTAGGTGCCTTACTCTGTCAGTTTTGCTTGATCTTAGGATCTCTTAGTATTTGTTTTCTGTTTTATATTCCCTGCTACACTTTCTGTTAGGAGGTGTCCACCTTTTCACCCAGTCCCTAGATCTTGTAGGGATTCCTCCCTCACAACTATAGGTCTTCGTTCAGACTAGCTGAGGACTTTAGCGGGTCTGGTCGCAGGATCAGGTTCCCCGTTACATCGTAGGGATCCAGTTCAGTCCTATTGTAGGGACAGAATTCCCACCTTTCCTTAGTGCTTGTAGCAGATCATAACAAAAACCTAATTTTAATTGCTTAATACTTCATCCCCTTTTAGTGCACTTACTGAGATCAGCTTATGCCATTCGTTCCATCTAACAAAAAAGGGTTGCGCAAAACAGACTTCTATCATGTAAAAAAAAATCCAAATCTTTTCCCAGTTGCCTTCTTTCTTTTCCTGGTCCTCCAGGAGGATACACTCCTTAATAAATTACTACACTGGGACCCTGTGAGTTCTCTTTTTTTTGTAGGTTACATATATAGAAAATTTGCGGCATTACGGCTGGACATTAGCGGCAGGTTTTCTTTCCTAATTTGTGTATGAAATATCCACTGCGTATTACAGTAGCAGAAAAGTGGATAAACATCTAAATCCAAATTACGGTATGTGGGAAAGTATACTAAACATACGCTATGCAAAAGCATGAATTTGGTAGTTGACAGCACAATTGCAGTGACCTAACAGACCCTTGCACATTATTAGCTATTGGTACCCTTGCTTCAGGCTTAGAAAGGATTATCTCTGGTGCACTGACTGTCACTATGAATGATAGGCTACTCTTTAAAAGACGTTGGACTTGTCTAGCCTAAGGGCCGTACCATTGGGTTCATGTCTTGGCAGCAAGTATATACTCCTGATTAAACACATATTCCAAGGTAGATTTCCAGGGAATAATTTCTTTTCTATGGAATCACTCTCCATGATTAAGTTAAGCTATATTGGCTCTATATCTGGTATAATAAAAGCGTGTTTTACTGAAGTAAAGACTGCTCTGCAAAAGACCTGCTTCCACAGGACAACAGCTGCTGAGGGGCAACCCCCCATCAGAAGTTCTTACTTGTGGAACTTGAACAGTTTGATCAACACCCTCCTTTTTTTAATTGCAATCATAAAATGTTACAGAAACAGAAAATTAAAACTAACAAAAGTATGTAATAAGATGAAGAAGAGGGCTGTTAGTAGAACTTTAAAGTGAGGTGAAAAAAAGATCTCATGTACGTTCCTAACAAATTGCCCTATGTTCTCCCACATGTTTCTTTATCGGCAGGCAAACCGTTAATAATCAGAGTCGGTCTGCTTCTGTCTGGCCCCCTTCTAAATAATACAGGTGTTAGCACTGTCAGGATACTGGATTTTATCTTAGCCTGCCTGCTGACCTTTTTCATTTATCAGAAATATAAGTCAACGTTGACGTGTCGCTGAATTATTATGAATATACAACAAAGACAAAACTTGGCGCCTTCATTGTGGTTATTAAATGTAATTTATTAAGGCAATATTTCACTGTGAGAAAGCTCCTTTCTTGAGGATTTAGCACTTTAACTCAATAAAGTACAAGCGAAGAGCCACTTTTAGCTTTTATTGCTAGTCAAGTTGCTAAAACCAGAAAGATGTATGTGTAACCTCATGCACGACTTCAGTCAGATTCAGTATTTGAAAAGTAAAGTATAGGTTACATTTGTTAACATGGGCAATTAGGTCTAATAAACTTCCTCACAGAAAAGATTGTGTCGTAAAATAGTCACTGTGTAAAACGCATTGCAGACATGATTTGTATGTGATGCGAGAAGGTGGCTAGAACTCATGAAATATTTTTTTATTTTTTACTTATTTATTCTTCTATAAGTAGGTGTATTAGGAAGCTGATAATATTTTCTTGCAAAATACTAGAATGGAGTAATATCATTATAAGCATCTTTGTAATTGCAGACTTGCAAATTTATTCAAGTGGAATTGAATGCTCCTTAAATTTTACAAATAAATCATATTCTCCACAATACAGACTTTGTTGAATCCACTCTGGAGAATTTAGAAAAATAGAGGCGAGCTGGTTGCCGTTTTAGGGCCGGAAAAAGGCTAAAAATAAAAAATGAATACCTCACTGCTCATCTATCCTGCCTCTCTCACAGCCCTTATCTGGTCCAACTGAGCCTCTTTTTTTTCTCCTTCCCTTGTCATGCACATCTTCTCTGGCCTCCTTCCTTCTGAGCTGTGGCCTCAAACTCTACTAGGCCTCTGATATCCCTGCATGACATGTCATCGACTGTACTCTGAGGGGTTGACTGGCCTTGGGCAATGCATGTCACAATGTTGTGATGTCACGACATGTGCCACATCAGCTAAGTGGGTAGGAAAATCAGAGGCCTAGATGGCCTGAAGCCACTGCCAAAAGTGAAGCAGGCCAAAGATTTGTGTGGCGAAGAAAGGCAAAAAGAAGAGGCAGAAGACCAGACAGTGGGTTGCAGGGGTGGTAAAACAGGTAAGCGGGTTGGGTGAGCATTCTTTTTTTTATTTCATATCCTACATTAATTATGCTGTGGAGGTAGATTAAATATGTATCAAATAACTTCAATGCAAATCAAATTTTCCTGATAAATGTATATGATTTGCTGACTTCCAATCTGCAGATTTGATACTCTCTATTTATAATACATTTATACTAACATCAGAAGTCATGTAATAATAATAATAATAATAATAATAATAATAAATAGTGATGAGCGAGTATGCTCGTTACTCGGGTTTTCCCGAGCATGCTCGGGTGATCTCCAAGTATTTTGGCGTGCTGGGAGATTTAGTATGTGTCAACGCAGCTGCATATTTTGCGGCTGCAAGACAGCCTGAATACATGTGGGGGTTGCCTGTTTGTTAGGCAATCCCCACATGTATTCAGGCTGTCTAGCAGCCGCAAATCATGCAGCTGCGTCGACACATAGTAAATCTCTGAGCATGCCAAAATACTCGGAGGACACCCGAATATGCACGGGAAAACCAGAGTAACGAGCATACTCGCTCATCAAAAATAATAAAACAAAAATAATATAAGTGAAAAATAAAACAAATGCAGATACATTTGTCATGTACTAGTAGTGAAATTAATGTTCTAAAGTTTGACATGGTCTTTTTAGGCAATTAAGGACTGGGTTATTATGATCCTTCCAGACCAGATGCATTTTAGCTTTTGTGGCTTTCTTTCTTAATCATTTTTATTCATACATATCTAAAAAAGTGAAGTCAATTTGTATTTAAAAACATTTTCGCTATTACTGTCTTTAATCATATAGCATTAAAAAAATCATAAAATTGTATTTGCCATTATTTAATGTTAACTATTTTTACTATATGTACTACTTAGAGTTTAGATCAATTAGACCAGTGCGATTGCTGTTGCAAAAACAGGGAACACTCTACTTTACTTTTACTTAATCGAAAATACAGTTTTTGTATTTTCCCTAGGGTCCTGTGCATTCACAGTTGGTAGGACAACTGGCTTAAAGCTGCACAGTAAATATATGCAAAAAAGTGCAGTGTCTATACAGCATAAAAGATAATTATTACTATGACCTACAGAAAAATTGTAAGACACTAACAAGGCAAGTGAAGCACATTTATGAATAGTGTCAGAGAATTGTGCCAAATTTATTACAAGTGCAAATGCAGCATAACATAGTTTTAAACAAAATTATACAACCCCTATTGCAAATTAGGTTTATTAGCAAAATGTATAAACTTTCTGCTGTTTGCTATAAACCAATCAAACAAGAACAATTTAGATAGGAAGCCTGAGGAAGTCGACGCAAAACGCACGTTGGGGCGTGTGTGATATCCGCAGACATGGATATGGGTAAGAGCCAGTAAGGATATGACTGGTTCCTCCACTATTTGGGATAGTACTTAGATAGTCACTGACTTTATAATATATATGTTAAGAGTTACCTCCCTTATATGGTGTTAGGAGCCTGCCACTATACCTACTCTCTTTATAATCAGTTGCACTGTCACTTTATTCATACATTTAGTATAATATGAGGCTCTTTTTCCTTTGTCTGTGTCAGTGGGATTAAACCACATTTTTGCTGCACCTTAGACCTGATTTGAATACCTCTGTTAATGATCAGTCTGTTTTGATATGTGTATTGCATTGTATACTATGAATTGTTATGAAAAATACATTTTTATGATATTTTCATGTGGATTATATGCTCCATGTTTTCTTGTTTAAACAATTTAAATAGCTAGCTTAAAGGGTTGGTCTGGCACCTAAAATGTTCTTTCTAAATATCTATCTTTACATCCAAACCACTTTTTTAATTAGCTTCATTATGAAATATCCTACACTTCTCCCTATCCAGCTAATCCTAAATGATTTTTTTTACTTCACCTCCTGTGACATTTGTTTAAGAGTAGTCTCAAAAAGGACATCACAGGAGGCTGGGGCTGAACTCACTTACATGCAGCGTTTATTGCCCCTCCTGGAATGGGACATCATCAGGGGGCAGTGCTGCAGTTACTTCCTACAGTTACTGGAATCGCCATCCTCTGAAGATGTCTTAGATCCATGCTGACAGAAGCTGTGCCGCCCCACCTTATAACTGTAAAGCAAGATGTTGTCAGGGGGTCGAGGTAGGAGCAGCGAGTGACACCAGTGCTGCCCCACAGCTTCAGGGCAGTGGTCAAGTCATTCACGCTTCTATCACCGCCCCTGATGGAACTTTTAAAGCCTAAGGATCAATGATATGTTTGGAAGATAAAGAATAAATGCTGAAAGTAACAACTTGCTTACAGTGAAGCATGGCGGTTGCTTGTTGATGCTCTGCAGCTGCTTTATTTCCTCTTCAGCATGTGAGAGAAGAAGGTGGATTCAACAAAGTATCAGGAAGGGTCAAGAAATTCTAGGAGAAAACATAATGCCTTCTGTGAGGAAGTTGAAGCTTGGACATCACTAGACCATGATCCCAATGGCCCCAAATATACCTCAGTGTTCATAAAGGCTTGGTTTTTGAAGATCTGGAAGATTCTGGACTGGCCATCACACTTGCCTGACTTGAAGCCCATAGAAAATCTTTAGTGAGATTTGAAGAAGGCAGTTTCAGCTCCCATACCAAGAATATTAGTGAACTGGAAACCATTACCTATGAAGAATGGGATATGTTTCCTCAGTAATGCTGCTAGAAGACTGTAGCTATGCATTATATTTGCAGCAGGTCATAACCGCCACATGGACTTTACTAAGTACTAAATACACGTCTCATGAAGAGGTTGAATAATTACAATAAATGATAACTAATAAATGAAATCACACTTTTCCCTGTCCTGGAAATCCGCTACCTCGGAGTAACCCTTGACTCGGCCTTGTCCTTCAAACCGCACATCCAAGCTCTCGCCACCTCCTGTCGCCTCCAGCTCAAAAATATTTCCAGAATACGTCCTTTTCTCAACCCTCACTCTACCAAAATGCTTGTGCAGGCCCTAATCATCTCCTGCCACGACTACTGCAACATCCTCCTCTGCGGCCTACCTTCTAACACTCTTGCATCCCTCCAGTCCGTCCTTAACTCTGCTGCTCGATTAATTAATCACTCTCCTTGCTACACTCCTGCTTCCCCCCTTTGCAAATCAGTTCACTGGCTCTCAATTTCCCAGTGTATCCAGTTTATACTACTAATATTGACCTACAAAGCCATCCATAACCTTTCTCCTCCGTATATTTCTGAACTAATCTCTCAATATCTTCCCTCACGTAATCTCCTATCCTCCCAAGACCTCCTTCTCTTTTCCACGCTTATTCGCTCCTCACCCAATTGCCTCCAAGATTACTCCCAAATATCCCCCATCCTCTGGAATTCTGTGCCCCAACACGTCCAGTTATCCACCACATTTGGATCCTTCAGACGGAACCTGAAAACCCATCTCTTCAAAAAAGCTTACAACCTGTAATGACCACTCAGCCACCTCAACTCCATCGGAACTACTGCAACCCCCGTCCTACTGGCTCCTTCCCCATAATCCTGTAGAATGTAAGCCGCAAGGGCAGGGTCCTCTTCCTTCTGTACTAGCTTGTCATTGTTAGTTTGTTTACTGTAAGTGATATTTGTATTTTGATGTAATTTCGTCTCAGGTACAGCACCATGGAATTAATGGTGCTATATAGATAAATAATAATAATAATCCCGAGTCAGTAGTCATTAAAAGTGCGTAATTTTGTGTTGAATAAATAAAAAATGTAATTGAATAAAATCATCACTAAAGATGATCTTTTGAAATTCAAATTCACCTAACTAGACAAATTTTTCAATAAAATCCAATTTACAGTAAATCAATTATATCTTGAGTCTCATGTGTGTAACACTCTGAGGTCTCCTAGGACTATGTTGACCCCCTTTTGAGCTCAACACAAACATGGCCTTATTACTGTCCAAGGTCCTCAACATATGTGGCTTCTAGGTATATGGATTATAACTAGTGGTAATCAACAGCCTGTTTAATAATAGCGCAGACATTTCAAGCTTTTAAAAATAATTTTTAAAAAAAAAAGACTGTGCAAAAGTTATCCCTCTTTGTCTTTTGTCATCAGGCATACCATTCTGTTGTTGTTTGTTAGTCCATGAGAATCGAAATTTCCTGCACAGGGGCTTACGCAGAATTTACTTGTCTAGGCTTGTGGTATTGGCCAACCTAGTTGATCATTCAAAACGATACCAGCAGGGTTCTGGACTTGATGAAGGCCATCCATTCATTGTGGCAACTACACTGTGTTCTATCAACTTTTTATGGCAATATCTGTGGGTAACATTGTGTCCAGATCCTGCAGGGGAAGCAGAGAATTAGGACATTCTATGTATTCTGAATTTATACAGTAAAAATTGCTTGGTAAGGTGATTCCCCCTGCAGGATTATTACGGCGATACCAAACTTGTCTAGTTTTTTTAAAATAGTGAAAAAAAACAGTGGAAATTTATAAAAGAATTTGTGTCGCCATTTTCTGAGATCCATAACGTTGTCATTTTTAGGTCAATGGAGCTGTGTGTGGGCTTGTTTTTTGGGTTGCAAGCTGATGTTTTTATTGATATCATGTTGAGGCAGATACACTAATTTTTGTTTGCATCAACCAAAAAACCCTGCAATTTTGAAATTTTATTTGTTTTCACAATGTATCATTTACCAGTCAGGTTAATTAAATTAATTTTATATTTTTGATAGCTCATAATTTTGCATGGAGATACATGTGTTTTTTGTTTTTGCCTTTTTTTTTATAAAGAAAAAGACTTATGAAGTTTTATAGATTTTTTCATATTTAAATTTTTTTAATTTTTTTTTATTTTACTGTATTTTTTTAGCCTCCTTGGGGGATTGAAACCTGCGATTGTCCGATCTCTTGTACTATATACACTACATACACTAATACCACTGTCTTGCTGTGTATAGTAATAAAAATCATGGTCTCCTATGAACATCAGCTGCAGACCTTCATAGGAGTACTGTCAAAACAGGTAGGAAATGCCAGCTGTCAGGACAATCCATTGGCACCATGTGATTGCATTGTCGGGGGGGTACCTTGGACTCGCCAGTCAGCTCTAACATATCTGTTAAATCTGTTTACCCATTGGTCCCGCTGGGACAGCTGCCACGTGTCCGGGGTCTAACTGGAGGTAGCACCTGTGTCCCCCAGACATTCCATTCTGCCCCTGTTCGAGGTTCCACAAAAACAATAAAAAACGAATGTGAACTTCACCACCTTTGCCTCCGCTTCCATTCGTTACAGTAAAATACAACCGGAACTAGACTAATATTCAGTCAGAAAAGGAGAAACTCTGTACCTTCAGGATAATGCCACGAGAAGTCTTTTAGTTTGCCTTTATATAACTAGAGTTCTTCTAATTCATGTAAAAAGGTAAAATACACTGATAATCTGCAATTTAAGAATCATTATGCAAAGAAAATTTTTACATAAATAGCAGGATGAAAATAATTTCAAAATATTCTGGCATACTTCCACTTCTATTGTCTACTGTGGTAGATCGGCTCACTCGGCTGCTCATGAGGTAGACACAGGAATGATGTCTCTTTAAAATTTCCACTGATTTATTTCAGTATAGCATAAACCAGGGCAGGATTAGCAACATAAACATGGCCTTTTTGACCGAGCGGAAAATAAAACAAAACAAGTGGCATAGTTTGTGTTCCTGCGGGATCGCCCACTTATGAAACAAACATAGGGAAAAAAAAGTTCAACTTTCCGTTATCTTCACTCACAGCTCTGGAGCTCACATCTCCAGGCACACCCACAACCTAATTAACCAGATGAGTGTGTATTTATCCTCTGGACTCCACCCTGGGGTGGAGATATGTTGAACAGCCTCCCACCCACTCTACAGATATTCAATCAACCTAGCCCTAAACATGGCCAATTAATCCCTTTCAGCATTTAATGTGCTGCAGGATTTTTTAGGTTTATATCACTGAAGCTAACAATCTCAGTGGTACATATCTCCGGTACTTTGCCAGTGACTTTGTCACATTACATACATGCACAGTTTGCTGAAGTGATCCTATTTAGATGAAATTAAAAAGATAAACAAAATACTAATAGTCAAAATTGTCAAAACATTGATATTATTTATTATATAGAAATCTTAGAGGAATATTGCACTAAGGATCACTAGTGACCACAGACGGAAAAGGCTCCCTGAACAAGAACAGTATATGGGCCCTCTGCAGCCCAATAGCTCAACATAATGCACAATTCCACCTGCTTTAGAGCTGGATAGGGGCACCTTACCTCATTGCGGCTGCACAGGTTGCACTGATGATATGTCCACCCCTGCTAAGGATATACCAGCATGAAACAGTTGTGTGACCAGATTTGCTAAATCAAGACAATGGCTTTTAGTGAACAAAATACTATAACAAAGCCTGTTCACAACTCAGGAAGACATACTTTCCCCATCTACTTCCTGTCACCAGCTAACGATAAGCAATATCCTGCATTTAAGGGACCTCAAGTCAATTAAAATGACTGTTGTGTCTACATGTCACCGCAGTATCTTCATGTCAGGCAGAACTACAATCTTCCATTAATACCAGCTTCTGGTATCTAATAAATCATAAAAAATTATCAGAAGAATCACCTTAGAATACAGGTAGATACTTCATATATTTCTTTACAGTATTTGTGTTCCTCTGCAAATATTTTGTCACAATTAGATTTTGGATATGTAAATTACCTTTTCCACTGAATGAAAGAAAATCGTAGCTACTCTATAAGTCAATATCTGATTCTTAAACAAGCCTTGTTAGATGGCCAGCGGTATTAGCCAAGCCACATAGTTTTGACTATTATCCCTGGTAATTAAAGAGTTGGACATTTCTACACAGCTATGTCTACTAGATGGCCCTTGCGAAAATGTTTTTTTTCACAATTAGTAGTGTTTGCAATTTTGGAAATTTCATTTTAACTGTACAAACCATGGAAGGCTCGTAGGATTAAAATTCATCTCCATTTCTTAATGGCCATTGAGAGGTTTATAGCTAACAATTAAAGTAAACCAGTCACCAGGTTTGGCCGATATAAGATATGGCCACCGCTTTTCAGGGCTTATCTACAGCATTTTAGAAGAATCCGACCTGCAAGAGAAGAAAAATAAGCTTTATTATACTCACCCGGGGGTCGGTCCGGTCCGATGGGCGTCGCAGGTCCTGGTCCGGCACCTTCCATCTTCTTGCGATGCCGCCCTCCTGTTTGCTTCACAGGCTCCCCGACATCACGCTGTTGAGGGCAGAGGAAAGTACTGCAGTGCGCCGGGAAAGGTCAGAGAGACCCAGCACCTGAGCACTGCAGGAATTTTATTGCCTGAGATCAGGATTGGAAAACTAGACATATCTAATAATGTCACTTTAAGCTCCTGCAGTTCCCAAATATTCTAATCAACACTTTTATCTAAAGCAAGACAATTACTGTGTTACTGATCATATTGTATGCAGTCTATTATATGATGTACTATGGATTCGTAAGAAAAAAATAAAATTTGTATTAATTAAAATAAAAAATTAAGGGTCTGCATAACATCAAGAATACCTGAAAGAAGTGTATAACTTCCTTCTAAGATAGAAAACAACAGAATGTGGGTCAAGAGCACAATTGCTTGATTTAAAGATATTTTTCATATTCATCCATGTAACCCCTTCACGACTTATGACACCTAGATACGCCATAGGTTGTGTCCATGTGTTTGATGCGGACTCGAGCGCATCTTTCCTGGCACATGACAGCTAATTTCACAGCTTTCATGTGGTGCCTCTAATGGCTGAGGGTGGAATCGCCATCCACCAATGTCTGTTATCATGTTAAATGCCACTGTCAATCTCTGACTGCAGCATTTAACTTGAGCCCAGCAGAAGTGCGTCACAAGCCCCGCCTATCGGCGCAACATGTCACGTGAACGTGGTTCACCAATGGGTTCTCATGATAACCGGGGGTCAGCAGAAAATTCCCGTGCTTGTCACTGTAGATCTCGTATGAACGCCAGCCCGTGGGAGATGATGATTTTTGCTACATATAGCAGGACTGAAGCCCTTCTATGTGTAGCACAAGCGATCGAGTGATCGCAGCTCACTATTAAAAAAATAAAAAATATAAAAGTTCAGATCACCCCCCTTTTGCCCTATTTAAATAATACAATAAAAAAAATAAACATATTTGGTACTGGTGGGTTCAGAATCGCCCGATCTATCAAAATATAAAAATAATCCAATCAGTAAACATAACAAGAAAAAAAATCAAAATGCCAGAATTATGTTTTTCTGGTCACTGCAACACTGCAATAAAATGCAACAGGCGATCAAAACTTCATATCTACCCCAAAATGGAATCAATAAATATGTCAGCTCAGAGCCCAAAAAATAAGCCTTTACCTGGCCTCAGATCCAAAAAAATGGGGACAGTACAGCTCTCAAAAAATGACTTTTTCTTTTCTTACAAACTTAGGATTTTTTTCAGCACTTGACTAAAAAAGAACCTTGAAAACCAACAAGAAAGCTTTACACAAGGCCATACCATAATAAACAACATGATCTTTATTAAAGAAACAATAAGACAATAAAAACAAAGGGTAGATGCCACAAGGTACAGGAAACAGAAGGTGGGTATGCCCAGGTAATAACCCTCAAGACAAATATGCAAGAGATATCAATAAAAATGGTTTTATACTATTATACACATACAAAATTCGGCACTGAATGTCATAATGATGTTTATAAACATAATAATTCACTTGTTACATGCAGCAAGGGGCACATAGTGAGCAAAATAATAAATTGCAAAAGCACAAGTTGCTAAAATCACATAGATAACAATATATAGAAAAAATGTGCTCCCAGTTGCAAGGAACAATAGAAATGCCGAAAAGCACACAGTAATGTTTACATTATAGTGCCAAACAGAAAAAAAAGTATTATTACCAATCATGTGTACATACATATAAAGAGGTCTAGTTACCTAGAGGATACACCCGGGGACCCACCACACCCGACGCGCGTTTCGCTATGAAATGCTTCGTCCAGGGGTAAAAAAAAGAACCTAGACATATTTGGTATCGGCAATCTGGTAATGACCTGGAGAATCATAATGGCAGCTCAGTTTTAGCATTTAGTGAACATGATAAATTAAAAACAAAAGAAAATCGTGGAATTGCACCATTTTTGCAATTTCACGGCACTTAGAATTTTTTTCTCATTTTCCAGTAGACTATATCAGGGTTCCCCAACTCCAGTCCTCAAGGCCCACCAACAGGTCATGTTTTCAGGATTTCCTTAGTATTGCCCAGGTGATAATTGCATCACTTGTGCAATACAAAGGAAATCTTGAAAACATGACCTGTTGGTAGGCCTTGAGGACCAGAGTTGGGGAACCCTGGACTATATGGTAAAATCAATGGTGTCGTTCAAAAGTTCAACTTGTTCCACAAAAATACAAGCCCTCAAATGGCTATATTGACAGAAAAATAAAAAAGTTATGGCTCTGGGAAGAAAGCGAGCAAGAGACGAAACTGCAAAAATGGAAAATTGCAAGGTTGTGATGGGGTTAAGTGTGACTATGAAGTCTCACATGTACAGTAGTATGGGGAAGCTCCAGGAGAAACTGCTCTCTCCAGGAGAAAGGGGCTCACTTGCTTTATCAGTTTGTTAGCTGCAGATCTGAATTGATATAATAAATAATGGACAGGCAACTGCACAAGAACTAGCTCAAAAAAATGTATCAGAGGTTCATTTTTAAAAGCATTGTGATGGAAGTTTCCAATAAATTGTATCCACAGAATGTACATTATTATTTATTAAATAAAACCTTCATTTTGAAATATGTGTTTGCCATCCAATTCACTTTATGTATCGCAGTTAATATTCTAGCGTTATTAGTATTTCCGCTCTCTGATCGGAGCCACCCTAGACTTGGTTGCATGTGAACAATACTCTGCCAGCAGGTGCAGTAAGTTCTGTGGTTACTCAACTGCATCATAAACGTGCCCTTTCAGGACACAAGGAAAAAGAAATCCAACAGCAATACACCAGGGAGATGATTTCAGGCTTAAATAAACCCTAATCACTCTCACATGCAAAGAAACAAGAGATCGCTATTACATTTTTTATTCACAAAAGAAACATCTCATCCAAATTGACCATCCAGGTGGTTTCTTAAATACATTTCTGCAAATTGTTTCCATCGAACCCTCTGGTTACAGACCATTGCAACCCCATATGTTTTTATTCAATCCTTAATCAACTTGGGTGTCCCACATTTCCAGTGCATAAAGAGAAGAGCAAACCTATCTTACCTAAAACCATACCATGATGATCAATATACATTACAGATACACAACTTCCACATAAATAGCCAATAAGTAAGGGGTTATTTTCTAAATGATCTTGTGGTTTTCTTTTGATATTGATATTTAGTATTTAGGTGTATGCTGTCAAGCGTTTTTTGGCCTAGAAGAATAAAGAGCAAATAGATATATTAATGACAGCACTCTGATCAAGATGAAAGACATAGGAACTATTCCACTTACTGATTCATTTTGTGAAACCAGTATTAAAACTTCACATAACATACTAAATAAGGTTAAAAGAGTGTTTCCAGAATCAAAACTTATCCTCTAACTACAGAATAGGTGATAACTAAGTACCTGATTGCTGGGTGTCCCACTTAAGGGAACCCCCAATAATTATCGCACTTGCAGTATATTCAAGGAGTGTTGATTGGCAGAATCAAAACTTCTCACCAATCTACAGCATAGATGATAAATGTCTAACTGCATGGATCCCTTACTGATCGAACAAGGGTCCAGTTTCCCCTAAATATAGTGACGCTCACAAATGTGCAGTGCTGCTCCGTTCAAAGTCCATAAGAAATACCCAAGCTCTCCACTATCTTCACCAGTTCAACAGACTTTGGAACTGCACCCCCCACATGTGATCAGCACTATATTTAGGAGAGACAGGAGCGCTATTCTAATAATCATTGAAAAGTCCAGTTATATTTATCATCTATCACATGGTTAGGTGATAAGTTTTGATTATAGTAAAACTCCTTTAGTTAAAGGGGCTCTCTTGTGGTGTTGTGACATGTGACCCCGGCGCCCAATCAGCGCTGGTGTCACTGTCCCCATCTACATACAGCTTTAACATGAAGTCAGAGATCAGCTGCAACCCGGACTTCCTCTTCATGTTCAATCTGTACGTAGGCCGGTACAGTGACGCCAGTGCTGATTGGGCGCCAGGGTCACGTGCCACAACACCGCACGAGAACCTCGGGGAGAGCAAGCGTCAACACCATAGGAACAGTGTCAGCTCAGGAGGTGAGTATAGGTTTTTATTTTATCGAGGCCAAACATTTAGTTTAAGAAGAGGTTGTCCTAGCAGTGGACAACCACTGTAAGTGTGTGTGAGCCACTTTAGGAAGCTTTGCTTCTATTAAACTATGGGACATGATCTTTAAATTGGTTGACCAGTTTTTGGCAACCCAACCTTAACTTACCTCTAGGTAAATTTTAACAAGAATTTTGGTAAGCAACAAGCACTGTGGACCTACTAATAAAGTTAACCTGGAAAATACAAAAAAAAACAACTACTCATTATTGTTGAATAAAGTTATTAATGAAGCCAAAGCCTAAATGTATTTGCTAAGTCATGGCTGAATTATTAGATGTAAGTGTGTGCAAAATGTGTGACAACATTTATCAATGACTAATAATCAACAATTGTTGGAAATGATTAAGTACCGTAATATGCTTTTATATTACCTGAACAATTATATATATATTATTATTTTTTTTAAAGCCCAGTGATTTCTCCTTTAATATCATTTTCTGTGGTCTAAATTAGTTTTATATGTTTTATATATCAATCAAAAATTGAAAAGAAAAAAAAATAGGTGTAAAGATATATTCTCTATGTGTCTGTATCCCAGGATCTCTATGTGTCCCAGGAGACCATCTGTTCATCTCCTCTTTTTTAGACTTCTGTTTCCAGCCATAAGCCAATTGACTGCAGAAGGATCCTCTCCCCTCTGCCCTATCTGCCATTATGTCTCATTATTATTGTGTTGACAACAAAAGAATGAACCAATTATAATGTTTTCATTGCTTCCTACTTATTGTCAGCAGCATTATACTTTTTACAGTACTGCCTGATGAGGGTGAAATATGGTCAGCACAATAAATTACGCGTGTCTCTAAATATGTTGTGAAGAAAATTAAATATTCATCTGGTTTCCACTGCATAGGAAAAGACCACAGGAGAATACAAAACATACTTAGTATTATTACTACGGGGAAGATCAAAGTCTGGTATGAGAAGGAACAGTAATGCCCTGGTTTCCCTAAATCAATGCTTTCCTTCATACCAATGACATGTCACTTCTTAGTACAGCAAACCAGACACAATTAAAGAAAGTAGCTTTTCAGACACGTTTCTTTTATTTTCATTTGTTGTTTCTTTTATAGCGGTAACATATTCCACAGCGCTGTATGGAGATATAATCGCTCACTGTACCCAAATGCGGCTAACAATATTATTTCCCTATTAAATACATACACCTAAACAACGCCAACTTCAAAGGAAATCCCATTAGCCAGTCTGGATGGGAAAAGCAGTCAGGGATGAAGTCAGAAAAACCAGAGCTAACCCATCAAACACATGTACAGGGTGGGCCATTTATATGAATACACCTAAATAAAATGGGAATGGTTGGAAATATCAACTTCCTATTTGTGGCACATTAGTATATGTTAGGGGGGAACTTTTCAAGATGGGTGGTGACCATGGCGGCCATTTTGAAGTCAGACATTTTGGATCCAACTTTATTTTTTTCAATGGGAAGAGGGTCATGTGACACATCAATCTTATTGAAAATTTCACAAGAAAAACAATGGTGTGCTTGATTTTAATGTAACTTTATTCTTTCATGAGTTATTTACAAGTTTATGACCACTTATAAAATGTGTTCTAAGTGCTGCCCATTGTGATGAATTGTTAATGCAACCCTCTTCTCCCACTCTTGACACACTGATAGCAACACCGCAGAAGAAATGCTAGCACAGGCTTCCAGTATCCGTTGTTTCAGATGCTGCACAACTCGTATCTTCACAGTATAGCAATTGCCTTCAGATGACCCCAAAGATAAAATTCTAATGGGGTCAGATCGGGAGACTTTGGTGGCCATTCAACTGGCCCATGATGACCAATCAACTTTCCAGTAAACTGTTCATGTAGGAATGCTCAGATCTGACACCCATAATTGATGATATGGTGTGGTATATGGGGTAGAAAGATAGTGGGGCCATTCTTCATCAATGGAAACCTCAATACCACTGGATATCTGAAATTGCTACATGATGATGTGTAGCCCTCTTTATGCACTGAAGATGGCACGTTCCCTGAGTTTTTCCAGCAAGATGGTGCACTACCACATTATGGTAGTCTAACAGCTGTAAATCATGCAGCCGTCAGGGACTCGAACATAATATACGAGCACTCCCAGATGCTCTGATAACACCTGAGCATGCACGCATAAGACGTTATTCGAGCATGTTCGCTCATCACTAAAAATTATCACTTGTCTAATAGATAGGTGATAACTTAAACCCCTTCACTGGCAGTTGGATGAAGAAAGTTGTCCATAATGGAGAATGAGTTGAAAAGGTTGTCTAAGATTAGGCTTTAGACTTCTCCCCTTTGATCAATTCCTACTAGAGTTGTGCAAATTAATTTTAGTGGATTTGAATTCAACTGGAATTTTATAAAAATCTGTATTCTCTAAAATACAACTTTTTTTGTAATTCACTCAGTTTGAAAACGCCGTCATGATAGGTCCTGTGAGTATTAGCTGTTTTTTTTTCTACATGTTACATTTATTATACTCTTTGGTCTATCCAAGCCTCAGATCATAATGAGATACATTCAATTCTCTGCGTGATTTGGTGACTTTGAACCTTGGCAGATCCACTCATTCCTACCAATACCCATGACATCTTACATTACTGAAATGGCCTCCATCTAGGTCTTCTGTAGAGCAGTCACATGACCCCCTCTGTCATGCTATGACCTGGATGTGCTGACATCACCTGTCAACTAGTCACATATTCCTGAAAGGTTCCAGACTAACCCCATTTTGTTTTTAGTTAATTGCAAGTATTTGGGACTAATAATCAATTTAGCAATTTGGTTTTAATAAAAATGTTGTACCATTTGGCCTCTACAGGCCCTTTGTTTTTCTGCACATTCAATTTTGAATTTTTAATGAAACCCAATTCGAAAAATTATTTTTTGCCAAAAACACATGCACCTAAAGGGAACCTGTCACCCGATTCATGCTGCCCAAACCATTGGCAGCATGAGTCACAGCCTGGCACTAGAGCATTTCAGAGAAAATATATTTTAAAGATCTTAAAGAACATGGACCCTAGCAAGAGATGAGACGGTAATTGACAGGTCGTTCACTTAAGGTACTGTCACACTAAGCGAGATCGCTAAAGAGATCGCTACTGCGTCACCGATTTTATGACGCAGTAGCGATCTCGTTAGCGACTTAGCTGTATGTGACATGTAGCAGCGATGTGGCCCCTGCTGAGATGTCGTTGATCGCTTATGAACGTTCTGTGCCGTTTTTTGTTTATTGGTGTCTCGCTGGTGAGCCTGAATCGCTGAGTGTGACACCCTTTATGAACACTTTACCAGCGTCGCAGGGGGACTTGGTTTTTCCAACAACCGCAGAGGTCGTTATACAGATCGCTGATGAGATGTGTTTGGAATCTAACTAGCGATCACATAGCGATCGCACTAGCGATCTCGCCAGGTCGTGTCGTTGTCGTGATCGCTAGTGCGATCGCTAAGTGTGACAGTGCCTTAAGTGAAAGACCCGCCAATCACATTTAGCAGCATTAGAGGAAGCACTGGGCAGTGCCAGACTAGTCTCATCTCCAGCTATGGTTCCCGGATGGATCTTTAAACTTATTTTCTCTGAAATGCCAAAGAGTTTCAGAGAAATATATACCCGTCTGCAATCATGCAACCAAACTGATTCATTTTCATAGCTGTTTGGGAATGATGAATAAGATCATTGAATGTTAAAGTTGGAAGGGACCTCCAGGGTCATCGTGTCCAACCTCCTGCTCAATACAGGATTCACTAAACCATCTCAGACAGATGTCTGTCCAGCCTCTGTTTGAAGACTTCCATTGAAGGAGAACTCACTACCTCTCGTGACAGCCTGTTCCACTCATTGATCACCCTCACCGTCAAAAAGTTTTTTCTAATATCTAATCTGCATCTTCTCCCTTTCAGTTTCATTCCATTGCTTCTCGTGTTTCCATGTGCAAATGAGATGACATGTTAAATTTAAGTAAGAAAAAAAATCCCCAAAGATGAACAACCCCTTTAATACATTAATTGTAGGGTAGTTATTTGATTTTATTTAAATGAGCTGATGATAAAAGGAGAAGATAACAAATTATTTGTGCGGTGAGAAGCAAAGACTGCGCGCGCACTGTTTTTGCTCTTCCTTTGCCAGCAGCAAGTCTGTAGGATCATGTCAAGCAGCTGAGCACTTATTTTTTTACGGAGGTCAGGAGGGAGAAAATTTATTTTACATGGGAGAGATGAGGGAGGTAGTTTTCCTTAATGTGAGTGAGTGTGTGAGGACAGAAGCATGTCCATGTGGGAAGCATGCACAATACCGTATTCAAAATGTTGGCACTGCCTATGTGACGCCTTTTGCTGTCTGACAAGTATTTAACCGTCTTGTTCTCTAAGATGACAAAACCAATAGGGTGAAAACTGACAATGAAAGGTAAAATCATGCAGGGTCAGAATCCAGTCCTGTTTTCTTTCCAAATTCTTCAATACATTCTAAATGCATGAAAGATGTGCCAAATAAAAGACAGACATACATACAGAGTATACATTTTAGGAAAAAGTAGATAAAGTATACTTATTGTGTATAGGTTGTGGATTTTGATGCACATTTGGAAAATCTTCAAAAGTGTACATTAAAACATAATACGTGCTACAGTAATAATTAAGAGGTAACGTTTGTTAAGGTAAGCACCAAAATGGTGTAGGGAGGATTATTGGCCAATGCAATGATCACTGATAAATAAAATATGAAAAGAGCTTTTTTCACAGAGGAAATGAACAGTGTCTCTTATACCATATAGAGGAGGTAGCAATCCTAGAAGTCAAGCCATAGCGAAACTCAAAAGGGATACAGAATCCTGCACTCAAAGACCAACACAGTAACAATCAGCAGAGATGTAGTGATTGATGAAAAGTCTGTATTGCTCAAATTCCATAAAGTTACACCAGTTTTTCAACCTAAGAAGCAAGAACAAGAATCTCAATCACCAAACCCCGACACCGAAAAGGAAAACACTGAAGTGTGGATAAGCTCTGAAGCCACCAAGGAAGACACAGAAGAACCAAGTCAACCTCCAGTCAGGAGATCAGGAAGGCCAAACAAAGGTATCCCAGCTTGACGCCTTTCTTATATAGTCACATTTACTAAACCAGTTTGGACTGTCAGAAGCCAAAGGTATGTTAACACCAATGGATCTGTCCTACTTAAGATTGGAAGGAGAAGAATATCTGCTACCCAGCAATGAGAGTTACAGACATGCAGTGGGGGTACTTCTGTACATAGCAACCACAACTCGTCCGGATATCACAGCCACAGTCGAAATTCTCTGCCGACATGTAAGCATGCCATGCCAAAGAGACTTGAATGCAATTAAGAGAATTCTTCAATATCTTAAAGAAACTCAAAGGCTAAATCTTAAGATATCTGAATCACGAGATCTCACTCTCAGAGGTTATGTGGATGCAGATTGGGCTGGAGATTCAAGTAATCAGAAATCAACAAGTGGTTACTTGTTTAAGTTAGGAGAAAATTCAATTTCTTGGTCCAGCAGAAAACAAGTGTCAAGTCACATTATTTTCTACAGAAGCAGAATGTATGTCTGCTGCTTATGCAAGTCAAGAAGTAATTTGGTTAAAACAACTTTTGGGAGATTTCCGCAAGCCATTAGCTCAACCAACAGTTATCTATGAGGACAACCAAGGATGCATTAAACTGGCCAGCAGTGGGAAGATTAGTGCAAGGACTAAGCACATTGATGTAAAACATCACCATTTATGTGACTTAGTGGAACGTGATGTACTCGAGTTTGTTTGTTGCGAGTCTGACAAGAAGATAGCTGATGGCATGACAAAGCTATTATCAAGAGCTAAGTTGGTGGACTTTAGAACCATAATAGAACTAACAGGATAAGTAGTTGTTGAGTGGGGGTGTTGGAATATGTTTGGTGCAACAACTCCATTCCTGTCTATGAGTATTTAGTTGCTAGATTTGTATGCTGTTTATAAAGTTTAAAAAAAACCTCCCAGAGGCTCACACAGGGAGAGCATGTGACTGTATTTCCTGTTTCCTGTGTCTGTGTATGAGAGAAGCAGCCTGCTGTAGATGCTGCACAGATAGAGACACGCAAATGATTTACTCCTGATTAAGCTTATCATATAACCCCCAAGAGAAGTGTTGCCGGTCTTTTCTCTTATCATAGTCTATCCTGCAATAATATGGTTCCCACTATTCTGAAATACAGCAGCGTAATAGTGTTTTAATTCTGTTTGCGGACATATAAGCTCTATGCACACTTGCTAAAACATTGCATGTACACCTTTATGAATCCGCCTCTTATGAACCTGGCATAAAATTAATTACCATATATCTAAAAAGGTAGAGCCGAGGACCATGGAAAAATTACAAAGGGTCAATGTTACAAATTGTGATTTTCTTCAATTATTGAACTGAATTACTTTCTGAAGAGATTAGGTGATTAATATGACAAAGTTTAGGTTTATATCCTTAGGTTAGCTTCTGAGGCAATAGCTGGCCACAAAATGAAATATTTTTTCTCTGCTAAAGTTTCAGGGTTCCACAAGACACTAATTGTGTATCACACTTTGTTTGCAATGCTTCTTGGGAAAAAAAGTACAAATTAGCTCAATCCTAATGGAACAAAACTATACAATAAAAAGCGACCTGTTGATGGAAGTTTCCTTATAAATCAATATCTTACCCTTTACGGAGCCATACAAGATACTAGTGAAGCCAGACAGAAATTGATTAAGTCTATTACAGGGCTGTGTGCCAACACAATAAAAACTGCATGGACTAATGCGTCTTCTTGCACAAGTTGACCAATGAGCTCAAGGATTTGTGGATGGCAATAATGAGCCGGCCATTCATACAACTTGTGCAAAACCTGGTACTGTCCAAGTTGCCCTTATGTGGAGGAAACATCTTTGCACGTCTTTCAGGATTGTCACTTTGCTCAGGGTCTATTGGATGCCCTGGAACATGAACTCAAAGACTCTGTATCAAAAAGCAGCCCATCATAACACTTGGTACTTTATGGACTATTTCCTGGTACTCATTCTGTAGGGTCATCCAGGCAGCCTGATGCCTTATGTACCGTTTTAATGGAAATGAGAGTGAGAGCTAATACTTCCATCTCCATTGAAGTTGGAGCCTCTTGCGGTGACCAGATAATTACAGCAATGAGATTTGCTGGGAAAAAGACACAAAGTCCGAAATCCATATATTCAAGAGGCAGAAAAGTGAAAATTCTAACACCTTCTGAGGTAAGTCTTGCTCTCGTAAAAAAAAATTGGACAACTGCAGGTAGACACTCTATCTCCCGTGTCCACATATGAATTTTAGGATTTGCATCGATCCAATATTTCTGGAAGATATATTTTCAACTTCGTAACAAAGGGACGAACAGATAACATTCATTCACATTACCATAAGCCCTCCAACTTAATTAAAGTCCAACGGATGGTCCCATCCAGGTCATGCTTCAACTCTATGTAAAGATAAAATTGCGAGAAGAAACATGACGACGACTACATTTACCACCTGGGAATGCTAATAGTGAAGTTATCCTGTAAGTTGGGGTTCTCATAAAATTCTGGAACACCTAGCACATCCCCAATCAGCTCATCAGGGGAAGGTATGTGGGTGTAACCTTGATGTAATAAAAATAGTATTTGGGATTGGGTCATTTGTCACTGCTGGAAGGTACAGCTTGCTTTACTTCTGTCCGTTTTCCTAAGGAGTACCTCCCACTGCTAAACTGTGAGCCATTTCCATGACATCAGGTTTAGTACTTCTCTTTCATTATCCCTTTTTATTTTCTGCAATTTATATATAGTATTGTTTTGTTCCATTTTGTATAATCTTTGTATATTTTTTTTATAAACACTGCCTACCTTTCTAAATATATAAAATGTAATAGCTCTCTTCCTCTTGCTATGTAAACTGCACTCCTGAAGCCATATGCTACCTATAATGGGTGTCCAATCAGCCTGTATAAATAATTGGTGGTGGACTAGTAGTGGTCCCTCTTTTTTGATATTGTGGAACTGGCAGTTGCATGTGTTGGAATCGGAGGTGTATATGCCGTACGCTCACGGTGAGTTCCCCAATAACCGGCCTAGTAGTGCTGTAGTGGAAGCAGCCATGGTTGTCCATCACTTGTCACTCAATTGCGTAATTTTCCTGTCGATTTGAGGCAGCGCAGTTGCATCCCCGTGACAGTTATTTTTTATTGTGCGCTACATTGCATTTTTGTGTTTTTCTGCTTTTTAATAAACTATTTACAATCAAAAAATTAGGTCATTGAGATGCCCAAATGCAGATGGCTGTTTAAGGCAGCCAAGCTCTTTCCTATACTAATGAGGGGCAAGTACCACGAAACAGCTGTTTAGCTTGGCTAATGTCCCTAGCCGTTAACATATACGAGAGCTACCTGCCATAAGTGGAATTTTTATTTTATGTCTGAGAATTCCGGATTTATTTTTATATTTAAATCAATAGACTAAATTGGCATATTTTGTAAACCTCTTGGCATTGTAAGAAAAGTACATTCTCCAATTGCTGATTACTTGGAGTAATTAGTTAATTGAGTACTTTTGCTTGTAAAACTTTTATAGCCACCCACTTACTTTATGTATACAGAATTTTTTTTCTGATTTGAAGGGTTTCGTCTTTCTCTTGGCCTCACTTCAGTTCCACTAGATACTGAAAATGGAACTGAATATTTGTTTTCATAAAGATAAAAGAAACCTTTCTGGGGAAGCTTCTAGAAGTTCTGCATACAAAACAGACTTTGCCTTATGGTCTTGAAGTGTCAACCTGTCAAAGAGAGTGTCACTTGAGTATCACATCCTTTTGTTTTTCAGGAAGACCCTATGTCTGGCTCTACTTCTAACATTTTAACATCTCTGAACTTGCAATCCAGGGATCACACTGTTAAAGTTAATGCTTTGTAAGCTCATTGGATATCATGATTCATGATGTCAACCCTGTCTGCTGGGGCTTTATAGGAAATTATTTCACAAGTTCCACTCTTGGGTGTCAGTTAACATCAGAGTTTCTGGTCGCACTCAGTCAATGCAGATGATTTATTTTGTGACCTACATGTGTGGGTGGCAAGGCGTGGGTCCTATAGTTAATATTTAGACAGAATGCCCAACTGTAACCCTATCAACTCGTAGAGCAGAGTATTTCAAACTTCTGTCAAAAACTAGAAAAAGCTTCTGTAGGAAAAGGGTTCAGCTCCAATAAAAATGTTTAGACTTGTAGGTCTATTTTATAATAAAAGTTTTTTTTTTTTTAGAAAATTCTAGAAATTTAACTTTTCTACTTCTTGGTAACTTTTCAATAAGGTTATTAGGTATCAGATTTTTGTGCTAAAATCCTAAAACAAATATTTCAAGAGTCCCTGTGGTAAAGGTAGTTGATTAGCGCTGCTGTCTTAGGCTACCGTATTTTTTCTCATCTGGAAAATCAGTCCGAATACTCTAATTACACTCTGATGAGAATTTGACTTGAGTGTGCTTCAATTTTCTTGGATGAAGAGAAGACGAAAAAATAAATGTCTACATCTTCTCCATTCTGTGAGCAGCGGAAATCAGACTGCAATCAGATATCAACCGAGTGCAGTCCAATGTTTTCCATACATTCATTGACTTGCATTTCTGAGTGCGATCCGAATAGCAGATGCAAAACGAGCAGATAGACTCAGATAGACTCGGTCCGAGGAAAAAGTCAGATATCTGCACGGCCTCATAGAATAACATTGGTCCGAATGAGATCTGATGTTTTGCTGGATCGCAATCGGACTGAAATCAGTCGTCTGCGATAGCCCTAAATGTAGAAAGTTTTTTCCCATTGACATGATATAATGAGAATTTGCTGATCCCTGGAAGTTCCACAATTGGGTGATCCCCTCCCTTTGAATGCAGCGATATCTGCGCATCACCACTCCATCAGGGCCAGATTTAAGAGGTGGGTGGCCCGGGGCCCATTTTGGAGGGAGGCCCATTTTTCAAGATGTTGCAATATGTAATGCAAAAACACAAAATGAAACGACAGAGATCATACTCACCCACCGCGACACTGTGAAGACTTAACTGAACCACTTCACCTTTGGATCTTCAGTGACTGAGGATCCAATCCAGAGTGAAGTCCTGCCGCGCTCGGGGTGGAGAATCCTCTCCTCGCGCTGACATCGTGGCTCCGCCTCCTTCCTCGAAGGTAGCTGAACAAACTCTTATCTGATCTAATCCGAGGAAGCGATCATATAGCTGAATAGGTAGTGCCTAGAAGCTTCTGTTGGGATCGGAGAAGGCTGCCGCATATCAGAAGCTAAGCATTAGGTACAGGGTACTAAGGAAGTCTGGCTAGCCAGGTCAGTGGATGCTGACACAGATTGGGTGGCATGACTTTGCCGTTCTGTGCCAGCCACTGAGATGTAGGACCGTAGCCAAGTCCCTACACTTTCAATAGTTTCTCTAGTGAAAAAACATGCTATATTTTGTTAAATGTATATTCATTTGTAAATGCAATATTTTGTAATGCCATCTCATTAATAGTGTCAAAACTTAATTTAGACAAACTGGAAGTCACAGAAAATCAGAGTCAGGTATAAATCACATATCTATGAGTAATAAACCGGATATATGATAACTACATATGTAGCAAATCGTTTGCAGAAGTTTTTGCTCTAAAATTTTTTTCCATACAGATATATGCGTTTATTTCTGTAGCATGTACAGGTCATTCTAACAAACCTCATTTAGATGTATGGGATTGACTATTTGGCTTAAGTATGGTTTTGCAACATAAATCTACCATGTAAACACTGGAGGACTGGAGTCAATGTAGCTAATAAAATATAATATTTATTGAAGTATTGCAATTATATTTGCAATGACGATGTTAGGTACAAATAATAAAGAAATCAGTGAAAAGATACCGATAACCAGAGTGGTAGGACACGGATCAGGTCAGGAAACAGTAAAATTGATAATACCACAAGAAAAACAATTTTATATCCTGTAGTTTGGTCGTAGAATAGGAGAAAAGGGATGCCTATCCATGTTATGGATATATATAAAGTAAGAGGTTAAAGCCAAACTGTTGCATATATATACTTGACAACAAAGAAAGTAATGCCAGAAAGAATCCTTATTTGATAACCATTGCTGACATCCCAAATCATTACAAAAGGCCTACACTAGGGAAAAGGTTCATGTGATAAAAAGTCAAATCAATAGAGGTTATTACCCATTATATGGTTTCTGCCTGTACCACATCCATATTCCCCAATGCATGTTTCGCGTATCGTAGCTTCCTCAGGGGCCATGAAATGGTAAATCTACTATATGTGAACATACTCCTCAAAATCTGTAATAATACTATTCCCATCATAGGCCATCTATTTATATAATTGCCTTGTAACGTTTTCATTTCCTGTTCTGTCCACATGTCACCATATCCCAGAATTCCAAGCGGAGGAAGTTCACCAAACGCCATTTTGGGACACCCCAGTGATTGGTGTCTCAATATGGAAACTGCTGCTGCTACCACCAGCAGAACACCATCGCACCACATATACACTCTATACACCGTACGCACCACACACACACTCACACAACACACACTCAACACACACACTCACACACTAACACACACTCACACACTCACGCAGCCTCTTGCACGGTACCACAAGTGGAACACTGTCGCAACACGCTGCTGCCGGGATCAGCCAAATGATTCACTGACTGCCACCATCTTTGTACAGGAGGAGCGCATGCGCAGTTTTAATGTGACCGCCGCTATCTGTCTGCACAAAGATGGCGGTGGTCTGATTTACTGCACCTGCAGTAATTACGCGCAGGTGCAGTGAATCATTCGGCTGATCCCGGCAGCAGATGCACGACGTGTCTACAGGCAGAGAAGCCGGTCACATTAAAGGGGTTTTCCCACGAACAAAAGTTCATTTTAAAAATTGTCTGTGTCTGACCGTGTAGGAGCATACCACATCTCTGGGCAGGGGAGGAAGCAAAAGACAATACTGACATTACAGCAGGATCACAGTGGATTCATTTTGTGAGGTAAAATATTTCACTGACTGTTTTTAAAAAATATTTTACCTCATAAAATGTATCCTCTGCGTCTCCTGCTGTAATGTCAGTATTGTCTTTTGCTTTCTCCCCTGCCCAGGAGTTGTGGTATAGCACATGGGGTACAAAGGTCAAAGAAGAGATCACATGAGAGGAGAAGACAGCAGATGGGGGAGAGAGAAAGCGCACAGGGGTGAGAGAGACAGAGCACAGTGGGGAGACAGCTAAACGGACAGCACATGAGGGGAGAACACAGCACAGGAAGAGAGAGACAGCAGACAAGGGGGATAGCACATGGGGTAGACAGGTCAAAGAAGAGAGCACAGACGGGAGAAGTCAGCACATGGGGAATGAGAGAGTGGATAGGTGGGTGAGCACATGGGGAGAGATTCTCAATGCTGCAAAGCCTGCCCCCATCGTGACATTACCGCCCTCCCGATGTGATAGCATCGGGCCTCCATCTAGTTTATAATAAAAGGGGCCAGTGATACATTTTACAATTTATTACTTGAAACTTGATTGTGGATAGATTGCATAATTTGTGTCATGGCAAAATAACTTAAAATACAATGGCTTCTATTTCCAAATTTGGTCACATTGGGAAACAGGGCACAATCAGCGTAAGTCTGCCAACTCTTAAAAAGGTTTTATGGACAGGCTTTGCATAAACCACTTTATCTAGTAGGTCCAAGGGGATACCTGGCCTTCATCCTTTAACCCCTATATAGGGATCTGAACTTACGCAGGAAGAGGGCTGGCAGGGCCAGAAGAGAGTGGGGAAGTCAAAGCATAAGCCAAGGTTAAGGATGGGATGAACAGGCTAAATCAGAGTAATACAACAGCAGAAAAACAGAGTAAGTATCACCTACAACTGACAACTGGAAACAGATTGTTTGAGGTTTAAATAGTGTATAGCGCTGCTCAATGCTGACAACAGGGAAATAATGAGACGACAGTGTAAAGGAATTAACCCTCAAGCTGTCTGGATGGTACCACAAGTCCCAGTACACTAAACAGAACTGCTGCGGTCTCACCTCGCGTTGTCCAAAATGAAGTGCTGCAGAAGTAAAAAGAATGAGTTCAGATATGAGTGTTACGCAATCCTCATCTTGCTGTCAACATTACCATGAAGTCTTGTGTCCGCTTATATTAGGAATAGTCCCTTACTACCCAAGTTCTGCAGTATTTTAGCATAAAACCACAGCACATTTTTTTTTTAAATAAATTATCATAGTTTTAGTTGAGAGCAGCGCATGAGAAAATCACCTTTTCGGTCAACAGAGAGGCAGCTGCTTCCATGTGTATGTGAGTGAAGTATATTTCTGCTGTCAGACAGAAAACCATCCATCATGTTATAGAAATATTTAAACCGTTATGGTTTATTCCATATAGTTCAAAGTGTAGGACATGAGTGACAGGTGAAAATCTCCCCTGCTGACAGTCCCTACACTAATGCCCGTTATTTTATTGCCTGCTTGCGAGTTAATAAGATTTGGCTTGAATTAGTTTGCACATTTTGTTTATTTATTCACTTTAAGGGGAAACATACCCGAAAACTTTAATTCTCCTTTATGTTGCCATAAATTCTTGTCACTAGCAGGGCCGGCTCCAGGTTTTTATGGGCCCCGGGCGAAAGAGCCTCAGTGGGCACCTTTAACACAGACCACGATTCATGATGCACAGATACAGCAGAGAAATATAGGTACAGTACAATGCCAAATACTTCACTTCTTCCATTACATGAGTGATATCTATTGTAAATTGTACAATAGCTCAAAAACCGCCAAATCCTCACAGCGCACAGAACAGACTGGACAGTACAGTCCTCCATACAATATTATGGGCACCACAGTCTCCCCCTCATCACCCATATAATACCCCATGCAGGATGTCACCCCCCATATAATGCTCCATACAGAATACTGGACCCAAAATAATGCTCCATACAGAATACTGGACCCAATATAATGCTCCATACAGGATACTGGTCCCCATATAATGCTCCATACAGGATACTGGTCCCCATATAATGCTCCATACAAAATATGGAGCTCTCCTCTGCGCTGTACTGCGTTCTGCACTGTTACGGCTCAGGAAAGGGCGCTGTGGAAAGACTCCCCATTATTATCATGATTGCCTCCCCATCATCATCATTGCCTGTCCATCATCATCATGGCCTCCCCATTATCATCAATGCCTGCCCATCATCATCATCTCCTCCCCATCATCATCTTCTCCCCATCATCAATGCCTGCCCATTATCAATAATGCCTGCCCATTATCATCATCTTCTCCCCATCATCATCAATGCCTCCCCATTATCATCAATGCCTGCCCATCATCATCTCCTCCCCATCATCATCAATGCCTGCCCATCATCATCTTCTCCCCATCATCAATGCCTGCCCATTATCATCAATGCCTGCCCATTATCATCATCTTCTCCCCATCATCATCAATGCCTCCCCATTATCAGCAATGCCTGCCCATCATCATCTTCTCCCCATCATCAATGCCTGCCCATTATCATCAATGCCTGCCCATTATCATCTTCTCCCCATCATCATCATCAATGCCTCCCCATTATCAGCAATGCCTGCCCATCATCACACACAGACAGCACACAAGCACTCTCTCACATACATACACACACACATACACACACACACACACATACACACACAAAGCACTGCACTACATACACACAGACACACACACACACACGTCTTACCTGTCCGGCGTCCCCGCGCTCTCTGCCACAGCCGGCCGCTGAATGATGACGTCATTCAGCGGTGCTGCTGTGAGAGGAAGCGCCGGCGCCCCCTGGAGCCCGGAGCTGCGGCAGCGGAGGCACGGGAGAGGTAAGTATTGGGCCAGCTGATGCCGGGGCCCTGAGCAAGCGGGGGGGGCCCAGTGGCGGCGCTGACACCGCTCTCCTCCGCTAACGGGCGCGGGGGTGCCAGACTGCGAGTGGGCCCCCCGCCTGCTCAGGGCCCCGGCACTTGCCCGGGTGTGCCGGGTGCTGACGCTGGCCCTGGTCACTAGTTATTATTGTGATACAATAAATCTCTAAATTTGCATCCAGCAATAACATGAAGTGCTATCAAATAGCCTATAAAGTTAAAGAGCACATTCAAAGTGTAATTCTGCTTCAAACAATGTTTTGGAATAATGTGTATGAGGAATGGTGGAGTCACTTTGCCGTTGTTTCAGTACCGAGTTATGCCATGTACAGTAAATCTCTCTGTTGCATTATCAGATGCATGAACATTTCTGCTGATTGTCCTTGGAAATAGACAGACCTTTCCTGAAACATTACTCTCAGACATGCAACCAAACAACCAAAGTTCTCATACACTTTCAATACCAGTTGGATGAATCTCATTCTCCCATACACATGCAAACTCCATTCAGACCGGGGACAGGGCAGTAGGCCAATACTAGACACCTCTTGGCAACTTATCTTCATTGGGAACAGAATGATCAAGTGTGAAATACAAGATGTCTGATTTCACTTTAACCCAACATCACCTGTCTGATGGTCCACCCAAATTGGCAGGTTTGGCAAACTTTTAATTCTGTATCAATTCAACTCCAATGACGCATCAATGCATGGTAACAGGGCCACCATCAGGAGATTACTGCTATTACTGATGTATGGGGATCGGGCCCTCCATCTTCTGCTCACCAGGCCCCAGGGGCAAGAGGATTCTGCGGGTGCAGTAACTTAACATGCGGGCCCACATGGCAATAGTTAAAACCAGACAATCACAGGCTGTCAGCTGATGTCAGCACGCACATCGCCGGCGTATGACATCATTGTCATTCTCCGCCGAGTCCGCACTTCAAATGGATGTAGGGGACGACGACGCTGGATCACGGCCAGGTAAGGAGAAAGGGGTTTTTTTTATTGAAAACGGCAAGCCGCAATATGTTTGGCCGGCAGGATGGAGATACATGGACCATGTGTCTCCATCCTGCCCCATCTGTCACCATGGTGCAGAATCATGGGGCAGGATGGAGAAAGATGAGGCAGGAACATGGGGCAGGATGTAGATAGATGGAGCAGGAACCTGCGACAGGATGGAGACACATGGTGCAGGATCATGGGACAGAATGGAGAAAGATGAGGCAGGAACATAGGGCAGGATGGAGACACATGGTGCAGGATCATGGGGCAGGATGGAGACAGATGGGGCAGGAACATGGTGCAGGATGGAGACACATGCTGCAGGATCATGGGGCAGGATGGAGACACATTGTGCAGGATCATGGGGCAGGATGGAGACACATGGTGCAGGATCATAGGTCAGAATAGAGACAAATGGGGCAGGATGGAGACACATGGTGTGGGATCATGGGGAAGGATGGGGTCACATGGGGCAGAATCATGGGTCAGGATAGATACGATGGAGACACATGGGTTAGGATCATGGGACACATGGGGCAGGATCATGGACAAATGAGGCAGGATCATGGGACAGATGAGGCAGGATCATGGGACACATGGGGCAGCATCATGGGACACATGGGGCAGGATGGGGAGATCATATGGGGCAGGATAGGACATCACATGGGGGCAGGATGGGACATCACATGAGGGCAGGATGGGAGAATATATGGATCCAGGATGGGAGAACATATGGCTGGAACCAGGAATGAGACACAAGGGGGCCAGGATGGCGGATATTATTACTGTAGGGGCTCATTAAGTTATTATTACTGCAGTGGTGTATTTTATTTTTGAGGATACTATTTTCAGTGGGGGGGTTACTGGTACTGTGCAGGGTGACACTACGTCGACTATTTTTCTTGAGCTTTACTAAGTACTAAATACGCTTCTCATGAAAAGGTTGAATAATTCTGAACAGCAGAAGTCATTAAAAGTGTGGAATTTTGTGTTGAATTTGGAGAAACTACTTGTGAGATTAGTTTTGTTGAACTATGTAAATTGTTCTTATACATTTTATTGATAATTTGTAATGGGAGTTGAGTATATTTCATTACAGCTGTATGTCAGTGCTGAGCATATTGTACACATATTTTTTTTTTATTTTACTCATCTATTCCACAGCGCCTTACAGACATCATCATCACTGTCCCCATCGGGGGTCACAATCTACATTCCCTATCAGTATGTTTTTGGAGTGTGGAGGAAACCGGAGAACCCGGAGGAAACCCACACAAACACGGGGAGAACATACAAACTCCTTGTAGATGTTGTCCTTGGTGGGAATTGAACCCAGGACCCCAGTGCTGCAAGGGAAAGTGCAAACAACTGAGCCACCGTGCTGCCAGAATGAACCACGTCTCTCCTATCTCTTCTTTATTTAAATTGAGGTGTGCCTGGGCACATGCAGTAGTAGTGAGTCATTAGAGTTTGAGACCATCCAAATGAGGTCACCTTGTCGTGGTTGGATAAATTTTACACTTTTTACTAAAAAAAAATGTAACTAAGTACCCCACATTTTAATGTATATATACCAGTAGTGGAGTTCATGTATTTATTAATCGCAAACACAATGTATGTATATTTTTGTATATTGGTTGCAGCATATTTGTGCACTGGCATAATAATTTAATTCTAAACGTGTGTGGGCTATTTTTTGTTTTTTTTCCAGAATGAACCACAGTGATAAATTTGGCACATTTTAAGACTGTCACGGCTAAGTTCATACTGTCTAAATATTAAACAGGTTTAGTAGATCAGCACCAATGTAGCTCATAGCCATTACATTACAGTAATGAAAAGTTAGCCATCTATTTTAGCTGCCACATCGTTAGAGGTGATAAACGTTTGTGGCTGGAATATTCCTTTAGAGGGAAATATATTATCAGATTTATACAAATTGTAATATGGAAAAAAACACTGCCAAAAAAAAATGCATTTAACAAAAAAATTCTTTGAATAGGTCATTTTCTGATGACACATTCCCTTTCATATTTTTCAACCACAGATATAGATAATTCCACCATTCAATAATTGTTTTATATTTATTGCTGTTATCACCTAGATACGTACTGTACATTCAAAGGTGTGCAGAAAAATTCCCAAAATGTCCACTTTTCACATCTTCACAAAAACTGCTCATGTGAATTGTCTCGTATGTATTTTCCTTGGGTGATGGTCAGTTACGCACTATGGCAGGATATCTGCTGGTACTGTTAGTGGGTGAAACATATTATTTTTAGAGATTAGCGAATACAACAATCAGCATTTGTCAAAATACAGAACTTTGTAATAGCTGGCCACTATTTTGCTGAACCATAAGGCCACATCCACACGGTCAGTATTTAGTGAGTTTTTACCTCAGCATTTCTAAGCCAAAACCAGGAGTGGGTGATAAATACAGAAGTGGTGACGTGTTTCTATTATACTTTCCCTCTGATTGTTCCACTCCTGGTTTTGGCTTACAAATACTGATCTAAAATACTGACCAAATACTGAATGTGTGAATGTGGCCTCAAGGGCCATTAAAAATGTAAAAATAAAAAAAACTTATGCTAACCTCACCGCTCATTCTCCGGTCCCTTTCCTACTGTCACCCGCCCAGTCTTCATAGCAACTTCTTAGCACTGCGCAAGAGCTGAATCCCCAACTTCTGCACATACACGTGGGGTCACACTGCACATCATGACATCATGACATTGTGACCTTACATGTGTTTGTCCAGAAGCATCCCAATCCTCATCAGAGTCGGAAGTCCTGGCCTATTACGAAGAAGCCCCAGGATTCCACGCTCGTGGAAGTGATCAGAAGATGTGACAATGGCTGGATGGGTGATAGTGAGGAGAGGAAAGACCGGACGGGTGAGCAGTGAGGTGAGAATAAATAAGTGAGGTGAGTATAAGTAATTTTTCTGTTTTTTACATCTTACGTTTATCCTCCTACCCTCTCGTCTGACTGATGGGATCTGAATGGGAGATGTACTGGTTGCCCCTCTTCCAGCACTACACTACATTTGAGTGCGAATAACATAATCTGCTGTTCTTATTAGATTATGAATGAAGATATAGGGAAAAAATTTTTTTTTTCTGCGCAGCCAAGTACACCAATGATAATTCTAGAAAAAGGAGCATGGACCAGGGAAGAGGAATGCGGTTTATTGTTGATGCATTTCAAAGTAAAGCAAATTCAGGAGAAACCACAAGTGCATCAAGTGTATCAAGCAGTGGACAATAGGCATGGAGATAGTGATTAAGACACCTGAGATATATAAATGGGGATGTATCAGTAGCTAGCATATATTCCCCACTTTCTGGATTTTATAAACATATATCGATGATTTAAGACATTGGGGGACTTTTTTTGTATGAACGAGACTCCATTTCCTACATTGTACAGCATGTGTATATATAGGATTTTAATGTGATTTTAACATTTCTTTATTTGATAGCTTGATGGCTGCCATGACATCTAGGGTGGGCTCAGAGGAGAGGAAGAGGTGGAGTCCTATAAAAAGCTTTAGTGTGTCACCATTATATTGTTGTGGTATTTTATCATTGTAATTTTGACTTGAAAAAGGTCAATTATGCGCAAAGTTGCCATGCTTCTTTATTGTTGCTATGGAATTTTAAGGATGGAATAAAAGTTATGTTTTTTCCACTTAAGAACTACTTGGTGCCTCGGACATACTGAAATGATATTGATTTTTTCTTGGTGGGAGGCCAAACTGAGTAAGCACAGAAACTCAGCAATGGTGAATGGGATTTTCAAACTGGATTATGTGATTTCATTAAGAGTAAGGGACTGGAGTAGCATTTCCAGCTTATGAAACAAAGTGATTTTAATTAAATGGGTGGGCATAGACATGCACCATACTGCCCTGACTCCTCCCCAGCTGTGCCCATTTTGACTGAGCTAACCAAATCTGGTATTAAGATGCCATAAGCATTTCAATTTTTCCAGAATTTTGTGTTGCGCAAAATTTGGAAATATTTTTTAAAGTGTTTTACAGGTGAACACTTTGATGAATCCACCCCTTTGTGTCCCAACAAACGGATCAAAAATTATTTTGGTAGCCCAACAAAAAAAGTTAGAATTGTTAAACTACCACATGCTTGAGGACTGAAAAACAGCACTTAAGTCATTAAGGGTTTAAAGGGGTTGTCCACTACTAGGACAACCCCTTCTTGATAAAAATGTTTGATGCCGATAAAATAATAAAACCTATGCTCACCTCCTGTGCCGGCACCGTAACCGCAGTGTCAGCACTCACAGTCTTGGGGCTGCTGGGCAGTTGTTGTGGCACATGACACAGGCGCCCAAACAGCACTGGCATCACTGTCCCCGCCTTCAGACAAATTGAACATGAAGAGGAAGTCTGGGCTGCAGCTGATCTCAGATTTCTTCCTGTTCAATTCGACAGGAGGTGGGGACAGTGACGGTGGCACTGAGTGGACGCTGGCATCACATGTCACAACAGCACAGGAACCCCGTGAGACTGAGTGCCGAGTATAAGCTTAATTATATTATGGGGGACAAGCGAGGGGTATGAGAAGAAATTTTCCAAGTAGTGAACAACTTTTTTAAGTATGTAACATTCATTTCAGAAATCTATTATATATTGGTGGTACTGAAAGCACTTATCAACCACCTCACTGGACCAATGGCACCCAAACGGTTAGAATTGTATCACCTTGTGAAGGGAAAGTTGCAGAATGTATAGAAAACATATTAACAATCCCTAGTGATATGCATGACCTTTAATGCATCCTTGTAAAATGCAGCCACGTGTAAAAAAAATGTGTTAAAATACATAGTGAAACATTTGATTGATGAAAGTGCTCTGGCCATTTAGGATCTTTGGATCTTTTCTTTGCAGACAGCAACCTGACATGAACTAAACAGCTGCATCCTCTTACAGAGAGTGTGTCCACTGTGACTGCAGCGCATGATAGCGGGAGCATAAATTCAGCACTGCCACAGAATCTCCCTGTTTTCTCTGAGGACACGAGAGGATAGGAAAACGGAATACATACATGGGAGGTATCCAAAAAACACCAGGTGCTTTAAGAATTGCTTGTCCTCGGGCAAACCGCAAGATGCTATAACTTAAGGTGTCAAAATAGAAGCATCTACAATTTGTGATTATGATCGGAAATCAAATATATTCCATGGAATTTTCAACATATTTTCAAAAATATTTAGAGTTGAGAGTCCTCAGTGGTTGATACCTTTTAATGGCTAACTGAAAAGATGGTAACAAATTGCAAGCTTTCGAGACTACTCAGGTCTCTTCATCAGGCAAAGACTAATATAAAATCTGAAGAATCACATATTTATACACAAAACAGCACAGAAAAAATGCAATAGGTAAGACAAGTGACGTGAAGCAGAATAGTCATTATGGCCGAGGGATGAGCATAAATATTGGAACAGTTCATAGATAAGGAGTGTGAAAGTTTTATTACCCTCTGATTGGGGTCTGGTAATGTTTTGTGATGTTTTCACAGGGTATTTGGAGTAAATTCCTTAATTGATATAGAACGTCATAAATCCGTGTGACAGGTTCATTCCAGTATTAAGAGTGTCAAAGGTCACCATCAATTTGTATTCGCAAATTCTTCTTTGTCTCCGAGATGTGAAGCTGCCTCTCAGTACAAGTATTTTCATATCTGACATGCTATGATCAGGGGAGCAAAAATGTTTTGCCACAGGTAGATCCATTCTTTTTTCTCTTATTGTGTGGCAATGAGAATTCATCCTTGTTCTCAGTTTTTGCCCGGTCTCCCCCACATACAGACCCCCAGTTGGACATTTAGTACATATAATTAGGTACACCACATTAGATGTGATGCAGCTGAAAGTACCTGGTATCTTGTAGTCCCGATGGGAGTTGGGGATCTTTATCTTGTCCGTGGTCATTATAAATGGACAAGTTTTGCATTTCTTCTTGTTGCAAGGAGAGGTTCCTGCAGCTGTTGGGGAGGAGAGGGAACTTCTGACAATGATGCTTCTTAGATTTGGGGGCTGCCTAAAACACAGTAGTGGGGGGTCTGGAAATATGGATTGTAATCGGGCATCTTTTTGTAGTAAAGGTTGTAGTTTCCGTGCAGCTCCCCTTAGCACCTCCAGATTTGGATTGTAGGTGACCACTAGAGGCACCCGGTTATTTTCTTCTTTAGTTTTGTAATGTAGCAGGTGATTCCTTGATGTTCTGGTGGCTCTTGTAATTTGGTTTTCAATTGTTCTTGGATGGTAGCCCTGATTTAAAAAGGTCTTTCTAAGGCGACCAAGGTGTTCATCTCTATCCATGGGTTGGAACATATACGGTTGTATCTGATGGCTTGGCTGTAGACAATAGAGTTTTTTATGTGTTTTGGATGGAAACTGTCCCATTTAAGGTATGTTGGACGGTCGATTGGCTTCTGATACAGGGATGTCTCTATTTCATTGTTCTTTAGCTTAATGATGGTGTCCAGGACTCTCAACTCTAAATATTTTTCTATCTACTGGCTAACACGGTACAAAGATATACATCTTTACTGTATCAAAATGGAGGATACCAGAATGTACCGCATCTTTATGGAACTAAAGCCACTTCTGAAGAAACGTGCACAAATGGACAGCGATATTTTTTTCTTATCTAAATGCAAAAAGGAGAATTTAATTCCCAAAGGACTCTGGATTACAAACCCAATTCTTCACACCTACAATACCCATTATGCAAAAAACCTTTGTCACAGGACGTCTGAGAGACTTAGGAACCATCTTTTGCATGTCTGCTACAGCATAAGGAGTAAAGTCCAAGGGCAATTTGAAAGCCTAAGGAAAACACTTACAGAAACCACAGAACAAAAATTACAACAATACTACAACAAACTACGGACCTTTCTGATTCATAACAAAGAAAAGAAACTACACAGATTGCGTCTCAATTCCGGACTCTATACAAACAGATCCAAAACAAAGCCAAAACCTGACAACTCTGACAACCACTCCATTCCAGACACAAAAGCATCTAACTGTGTCATCAATCTCTCGGAATACAAACCCAACAAGGTGGAACTAGCCGTGCTTTCTAAGGACTCTCATTTTGTCCCACTAAGGCCCTGGATAACACTGAACTCTGCAGTGATATGGAACATTTTTTCAGGAGACTGCGCCTGAGGGAATACTTCAATGATACAGAAGATTCAGAAAACACTCGGACTGAAGGAAAAGGTATCCCAACAACCAAGAAGAGGTCAGACTGGACACCTCCTCCTGGACGCAACCCTCAATTGGATAAATATATAGACTCATTCAGATATTTGATAAAATCCACCATCATAGACACCAACAGGAGACAAGCATCCAACATCAGTGCCCAGGATAGAAAGGCTATACAGTCTCTGAAAACCAACAAAGAAATCATCATTAAACCTGCTGACAAGGGAGGTGCAATAGTCATGATGAACACATCAGACTATATGAAGGAAGCAAACAGACAACTTACGGACACACGCTACTACAGAAAACTGGAGTCGGACCCTACACAGGACTATTACAAGGAACTAAGCAAGTTGGTATCTTGTCTGTCTGACAAATCCATAAGAGCCGATGACCTGATACCAGAGAGTCCAAGAACAGGGACATTCTACATGCTTCCCAAAATCCACAAAGCCGGAAATCCAGAGAGGCCGATTATTTCATGTGTGGACACCCTTACTGAGCAGGTATCTGGATGGGTAGAGGGTATTCTTAAACCCCTGGTAAAGGATACACCCAGCTACATTCAGGACACAACTGACCTACTGAATAAACTAGCAGCAATAGGTCCCCTACCAGAAGGAACCATCCTGGCCACCATGGATGTGGAATCCTTGTACTCTAATATCCCACACCAGGATGGATTAAATGCCTGCAAAGACTTCATGAAAAACACCGCGAATGATGCTGATTCTGTGGTGAAACTCACAAAATTCATCCTCACCCACAATTACTTTGAATTTGACAACAAGATCTATTTACAGGAGACTGGCACAGCTATGGGAAGTAAAATGGCTCCTCAGTATGCAAATCTTTTCATGGCCAAGCTTGAAAGCGACTTTTTGTCCTCATGTCCCATCAGGCCTCGGGCCTACTACCGCTACATTGATGATATCTTAATCATCTGGACGGAGTCTGAGCAACAGCTAAAGACGTTCCATGAACAGTTCAATCAATTTCATCCCACCATCAACTTAACACTCAACTACTCCAGCACTGAAATTAACTTTTTGGACACCATCATTAAGCTAAAGAACAATGAAATAGAGACATCCCTGTATCAGAAGCCAATCGACCGTCCAACATACCTTAAATGGGACAGTTTCCATCCAAAACACATAAACACTCTATTGTCTACAGCCAAGCCATCAGATACAACCGTATATGTTCCAACCCCATGGATAGAGATGAACACCTTGGTCGCCTTAGAAAGACCTTTTTAAATCAGGGCTACCATCCAAGAACAATTGAAAACCAAATTACAAGAGCCACCAGAACATCAAGGAATCACCTGCTACATTACAAAACTAAAGAAGAAAATAACCGGGTGCCTCTAGTGGTCACCTACAATCCAAATCTGGAGGTGCTAAGGGGAGCTGCACGGAAACTACAACCTTTACTACAAAAAGATGCCCGATTACAATCCATATTTCCAGACCCCCCACTACTGTGTTTTAGGCAGCCCCCAAATCTAAGAAGCATCATTGTCAGAAGTTCCCTGTCCTCCCCAACAGCTGCAGGAACCTCTCCTTGCAACCAGAAGAAATGCAAAACTTGTCCATTTATAATGACCACGGACAAGATAAAGATCCCCAACTCCCATCAGGACTACAAGATACCAGGTACTTTCAGCTGCATCACATCTAATGTGGTGTACCTAATTATATGTACTAAATGTCCAACTGGGGTCTGTATGTGGGGGAGACCGGGCAAAAACTGAGAACAAGGATGAATTCTCATTGCCACACAATAAGAGAAAAAAGAATGGATCTACCTGTGGCAAAACATTTTTGCTCCCCTGATCATAGCATGTCAGATATGAAAATACTTGTACTGAGAGGCAGCTTCACATCTCGGAGACAAAGAAGAATTTGCGAATACAAATTGATGGTGACCTTTGACACTCTTAATACTGGAATGAACCTGTCACACGGATTTATGACTGTTATGTTACGGTAGCTGAGGAGTGCAGGTAAAAAAGGAAATACACCAGAGCAGTTGGAATCTATGAGATTGCAGTACCCTGACTAACCACCACAACTAGAGGCAGCCGTGGAGCGTTCCTACGATGGTCCTAGACGCCTCGTCACAGCCTGAGAAACTAACTACACCTAAAGATAGAAATAGGAAAGCTATCTGCCCCGGAGCAGAACCCCAAAGATAATAGAAAGCCCCCAAACATGTAATGGCGGTTAGACAAGAGGAAATACTGACACAGAAAGAAAATAGTATGAGCAAACGCTGGGGCCCAAACTATCTAAATAGAAAAGGACAGGAAGGGTACTTACTGCAATCCCAGAAAACCCTGAAAAACATCAACTCTACTAATTTCAAAATCACCTGAGATCACACGACCTCTACCACCTAAATTAGTTCTCTGGTGTAACAAAAACAGCAGCCACTGAAAAAACTGCAAAAAGCAAAAGTACAAAACACAGTGGCTGGACTAAACTGAGAGGGCAAAAGCCCCCGGAGGGGACCCAGAAGGCCCCCACAGAAGTGCAGGACAAAATGCAAAAATATAGCAAAAACACAAAATAAGAAATTGTCTTATCTGATAGCAGGAGATGCAGACACGACACAGCAGGCTACAAGGGAAACTGGAAAGAAGGATTCAGACCAGAACAATTGATCACCGGCAACCCTGATGGGAAAATGATTCCCTTAAATAAGACCAATCAGTAACACCTGATTCCCAATCCTCACTAGTACCGCTTGTAACCACCAGAGGGAGCCTCTGCTCAGAACTCATCTCAAACCCATTCACAACAGTACCCCCCCCTTGAGGAGGGGTCACCGAACCCTCATTTGAGCAACCAGGTCGGTCAGGATGAGTTCTATGATACGCACGGATAAGTCTCCTAGCATGGATGTCCGAAGCAAACACCCAAGAATTATCTTCCTGACCATAACCTCTCCATTTAACCAAATACTGGAGTCTTCGTCTAGAAAAACGAGAATCCAATATTTTCTCAACCACATACTCCAGATTGCCCTCAACCAAAACAGGGTCAGGAGGCACAGCAGCAGGAACCACTGGCTCAACAAACCTCTTCAACAAGGACTTGTGGAACACATTATGGATCTTAAATGTCCCTGGAAGAAGCAAACGAAAAGAAACAGGATTAATAATCTCCATGATCTTATAAGGTCCAATGAACCTAGGCTTAAATTTAGGAGATGCTACTCTCATAGGAATATTCTTTGAGGACAACCAGACCAAGTCCCCCACTTTAAACCGAGGACCATCAGTCCTATGCCGGTTAGCAAACCGCTGGGCCTTCTCCTGAGAGAGGGACAACCTCTCCACTACCTGGTCCCAAATCTGCTGCATACGCTCAACAACAGAGTCAACACCTGGACAGACAGAAGCCTCCGTCTGTCCTGAAGAAAATCGAGGGTGAAACCCAGAATTACAGAAAAAGGGAGACATCAAAGTGGCAGAGCTAGCCCTATTATTAAGAGCAAACTCAGCCAAAGGCAAAAAAGAGACCCAGTCATCCTGATCAGCAGACACAAAGCATCTTAGATAAGTCTCCAATGTCTGGTTTGTTCTCTCAGTTTGACCATTGGTCTGAGGATGAAATGCCGAGGAGAAAGACAATTGAACACCCAGTTTAGAACAAAAAGTCCTCCAAAATCTGGAAACAAACTGGACTCCTCTGTCAGACACAATGTTCTCAGGAATGCCGTGCAAACGAACCACGTGCCGAAGGAACAACGGCACCAATTCAGAGGAGGAAGGCAACTTAGGTAATGGCACAAGATGTACCATTTTGGAAAACCTATCACAAATTACCCAGATGGCGGTCATTCTCTGAGAAACAGGAAGATCGGAAATGAAATCCATAGAGATATGGGTCCATGGTCTCTTGGGCACAGGCAATGGCATCAACAAACCACTAGAGCGAGAGCAAGGCTTGGAGCGAGAGCAAGTCCCGCAGGACTGCACAAATTCCCTGACATCGCGAGACAAGGTAGGCCACCAAAAGGACCGACCAACCAAGTCTCTGGTACCAAAAATTCCGGGATGCCCAGCCAATGCGGAACAATGAATCTCAGACATCACACTCTTTTTCCATTGGTCCGGGACAAACAATTTTCCAACAGGGCAGCGCTCGGGCCTATCCTCCTGACACCCCTCCAGAGCAAGTCTCAAATTAGGCGAGATGGCGGAAAGAACTACACCCTCCTTCAAAATAACAGAGGGATCAGATAGCTCAGGAGAGTCCGCAAGGAAACTCCTCGAGAGGGCATCCGCCTTAACATTCTTAGTGCCAGGAAGAAAGGAAACCACAAAATTAAAACGTGTGAAAAACAAGGCCCACCTGGCCTGTCTAGGATTGAGTCGCTTGGCAGATTCCAGATAGACCAGATTCTTATGGTCCGTAAGGACCACCACCTGATGTTTGGCTCCCTCCAGCCAATGTCTCCACTCTTCAAAAGCCCACTTCATGGCCAATAACTCCCGATTACCCACGTCATAATTACGTTCAGTAGGAGAAAATTTTCGAGAGAAAAAGGCACAAGGGTTACTTTTAGAGGTCTCTGGATCTTTTTGGGACAAAACGGCACCTGCCCCAATTTCAGAGGCATCAACCTCCACCTGAAATGGCAGAGAAACATCAGGCTGCCGTAGAACAGGAGCAGAAGTGAATCTCTGCTTAAGTTCCTGAAACGCAGAGACTGCCTCAGGAGGCCAATTCACCACATCAGAACCCTTTCTGGTCAAATCAGTTAATGGTTTAACAATAACAGAGAAATTACCAATAAATTTACGATAAAAATTGGCAAAACCCAAAAATCTCTGAAGAGCCTTTAATGAAGTAGGTTGGACCCAATCACAGATGGCCTGAACCTTGACCGGGTCCATTTCAATAACAGATGGGGACAAAATGAATCCCAGAAATGAGATCTTCTGTACGCCAAAAAGACACTTTGATCCCTTCACATACAGAGCATTCTCTCTCAAAATCTGGAATACAGTTCGAACATGTTTCACATGAGAGTCCCAGTCATTAGAAAAAATCAAGATATCATCCAAATAAACAATCAGAAACTTGTCCACAAAATCCCTGAAAATGTCATTCATGAAGGACTGGAAGACGGAAGGAGCATTAGTGAGCCCAAAGGGCATCACAAGGTACTCAAAATGTCCTTCAGGGGTGTTAAATGCCGTCTTCCATTCATCCCCGTGCTTAATGCGAATAAGGTTATACGCCCCCCTGAGGTCAAGCTTGGTAAACCAAGTAGCGTTTTTCACCCTGGAAAACAGGTCAGAAATCAAGGGTAACGGGTATTGATATTTCACAGTAATATTGTTCAAGAGACGATAATCAATACACGGCCTTAATGAACCATCTTTTTTGGCCACAAAGAAAAAACCGGCACCTAAGGGTGAAGAGGATGGTCTGATATGACCCTTCTCCAATGATTCCTTGATATAAGACCGCATAGCGTCATGTTCAGGTACAGACAAGTTAAAAAGGCGACCCTTAGGGAATTTACTACCTGGCACTAATTCAATAGCGCAGTCATAGCTCCTATGGGGAGGTAAGGATGCAGATTTACTTTCGCTAAACACATCAGAAAAATCAAACAAAAAGTCAGGAACATCCTCAGCCTGGGGGGAGGCAGAAAAAACAGGAGTGTTGGTATTAACACATTGGCAGCCCCAACTGGTTACAGACACAGATTTCCAATCCAAAACAGGATTATGAGGATGCTGAAACCCAGCACGATAATGTCATGCAGATTATATAGAACCAAAAATTTGCAGCACTCCTGGTGATCAGGTTCAACCCTCATTATCACCTGAGTAGAAAACTGGGGTTTATTCTCAGCCAAAGGGGTAGAATCGATCCCCAGTAGGGAATAGACTTCTGTAGGGGTATCAAGGGAAATCCACAACGTTTAGCAAAATCATAATCCATCAGGTTAATAGCTGCTCCAGAATCAACGAAAGCCTGAGCAGAAAATGAGGACAGAGAGCATATCAGAGTGACAGTTAATAAAAACTTAGTCTGAACACCACCCAAGACAACTGAGCGTGCAAAACGTCTTCCCCGCTTAGGGCAGACTGAAATAGCATGAGAGGCATCACCACAGTAGAAACATAACCCATTGCGCTTTCGAAACTCATGACGCTGTGCCCCAGACACCACTCCATCACACTGCATGGGCTCAGCAGCTGGCTCACAAGGCAACACCACTCCACGCATACTTCTCCGCTCACGCAAACGTCTGTCAATTTGAATCGCTAATGACATAGAATCATTGAGACCAGAGGGGACAGGGAATCCCACCATAACATCCTTTACATTATCCGACAGACCCTTCCGGAAAAGGGCCGCCAAAGCGTCGTCATTCCATTTGGTCAGGACTGCCCACCTACGGAATCTCTGACAGTATAACTCAGCGTCATCAAGCCCCTGATTTAATGCCAACAAGGCTTTTTCAGCTTGATCAGTGACATTAGGCTCATCGTACAATAACCCCAAAGCCTGAAAAAATGCATCAACATCACTCAAAACAGGATCCCCAGGTATCAGGGAAAAAGCCCAATCCTGAGGGTCGCCGCGCAGGAGAGAGATGACAATTTGAACCTGCTGCGCTGCGTTTCCTGAGGACTTAGATTTTAAGGCAAGAAACAATTTACAATTATTTTTGAAATTCTGAAACTTAGCTCGATCCCCTGAAAACAAATCTGGCATGGGGATCCTAGTTCCACAACAGGCAACCTAGCAAGATATGCAGCAATACTCTGAACCTCAGTGGCAAGCTGATCCACACGGCCAGACAACCGTGCAAACTCCATTGAGAGAAAAGATCCTCCCCAGCACCCAGAGATACAGAGGGAAAAAAAAAAAAATGCAACAAATAGAAAAATATCTCTGACAACTTTTCTTCCTTCAAAATATTTTTTCCCTTCTGTGAGTACCATACAATTTTTATGGCCGGTGATACTGTTATGTTACGGTAGCTGAGGAGTGCAGGTAAAAAAGGAAATACACCAGAGCAGTTGGAATCTATGAGATTGCAGTACCCTGACTAACCACCACAACTAGAGGCAGCCGTGGAGCGTTCCTACGATGGTCCTAGACGCCTCGTCACAGCCTGAGAAACTAACTACACCTAAAGATAGAAATAGGAAAGCTATCTGCCCCGGAGCAGAACCCCAAAGATAATAGAAAGCCCCCAAACATGTAATGGCGGTTAGACAAGAGGAAATACTGACACAGAAAGAAAATAGTATGAGCAAACGCTGGGGCCCAAACTATCTAAATAGAAAAGGACAGGAAGGGTACTTACTGCAATCCCAGAAAACCCTGAAAAACATCAACTCTACTAATTTCAAAATCACCTGAGATCACACAACCTCTACCACCTAAATTAGTTCTCTGGTGTAACAAAAACAGCAGCCACTGAAAAAACTGCAAAAAGCAAAAGTACAAAACACAGTGGCTGGACTAAACTGAGAGGGCAAAAGCCCCCGGAGGGGACCCAGAAGGCCCCCACAGAAGTGCAGGACAAAATGCAAAAATATAGCAAAAACACAAAATAAGAAATTGTCTTATCTGATAGCAGGAGATGCAGACACGACACAGCAGGCTACAAGGGAAACTGGAAAGAAGGATTCAGACCAGAACAATTGATCACCGGCAACCCTGATGGGAAAATGATTCCCTTAAATAAGACCAATCAGTAACACCTGATTCCCAATCCTCACTAGTACCGCTTGTAACCACCAGAGGGAGCCTCTGCTCAGAACTCATCTCAAACCCATTCACAACATATGACGTTCTATATCAATTAAGGAATTTACTCCAAATACCCTGTGAAAACATCACAAAACATTACCAGACCCCAATCAGAGGGTAATAAAACTTTCACACTCCTTATCTATGAACTGTTCCAATATTTATGCTCATCCCTCGGCCATAATGACTATTCTGCTTCACGTCACTTGTCTTACCTATTGCATTTTTTCTGTGCTGTTTTGTGTATAAATATGTGATTCTTCAGATTTTGTATGTCTTTGCCTGATGAAGAGACCTGAGTAGTCTCGAAAGCTTGCAATTTGTTACCATCTTTTCAGTTAGCCATTAAAAGGTATCAACCACTGAGGACTCTCAACTCTAAATATTTTTCTATCTACTGGCTAACACGGTACAAAGATATACATCTTTACTGTATCAACATATTTTCAGGCATCCATTCATGTATCCATCCATTCATGTTCATTCATTTGTCCTTCATTCTCATTACATATCTATTACAATATTTCTCTTTCTTCTTCAAAAACCTACAGACAGGTCAATCAAGCTGTATATCTAGAACATGTGCGCAAAACAATTTGGTTTAAAGCATACTTATCATTTCAGGTGATATTTCATAACAAGCAAACGTGTGTAGATGAGGAGTAACTATTTCCGGTCATTATTTTTTCACTAGTTTTCTTCTTTGAGGGCTCCATCTCTAATTTCCAGTTCTCTCTGATCTAGTGGGTGGAGAGTAGCTCATTGGATGTGTCCTATTCACCGTACATACAGAGAAAAGAATTCATGCTCTTCTTTCTTTGCAGAAAGACAGAAGCAACAGCAGACATTATACATTAGTACTGACCTGTGTAACTATGAATCCAGCACCAGAGTCAAATGTATCTGCTGAAAGCTGCTGCACGATCTACCTGTGTCTTCCACTCTATTAAGTACTCCTTACACCTCATCTCCATCCTCTCTCCATAGAGTATACTGGGCTGTGTGCTGACATCTCACTGTGCTGGCAGTCTACCTTATTTTCATCAAAATAGATTTTTGCTGTTTTTACAGAGTGAATGATAGGTTCAGAAGGTGGGGGATTGAGCGGAGACAAAAAAAACCCAGATCTCTTTAATATGATATATTTCAAATGTTTTTAGATTTTCTTGTAATATTGATTTATGCAAAGTTTGTTAGCATTCTTGTACTGTACTACTTAAAGGAGCGACAATGAAAGTTTGATACAATGGTGTTAAGGCCAGCTGAACGCAACTAATAGATATTAAGGAGAGGTGCGTTCGCAGCCCGGGGTCCACCGTGCCGGCAGAGCCTGCTGCTGGTTAGATGGCGCAAAAAGGCAGTATGAGCGAACTCTGTTATTCCGCAGAGTCGCAGATGTAAAATGCCGTAGCACTATATGGTGGTATAAGCGAACTCTGTTAGACCACAGAGTCGCTAACTAAAACGCTGTGGCTCTATATGGCGGTATAAGCGAACTCTGTTACTTCACAGAGCCGCTGTGAAAAAGACTGTGTCCTGTTAGACTCACAGGCGACACAGATGACTGCTAATCGATTGCAGTCTGTGGTCTTGCCATACACTCAGCAAACTCCTCACCGGAGGTGCCGGTATACTAGGGGCTTATTTCAGCCAGAGCCCTGAATCCAAACACACAAAACTCCTCACCGGAGGTGCCGGAATTCTAAGGGCTTATTTCAGCCGGGTCCCTAACCACATGCATAAGACCACACTGGCCCAAGCACGTAACAGATATGATACTAGCGCACGGCCATGCAGTTATGCAACCCTTTTATAGTAGCCACAAGTACAAGACCTTCCAGAACAAACCAATAGGAAACTGCTTCAGAACACAAACAGCTTCAGGACCTTCCTGGAGGACCAATAGGAGGCTCAGCAGTATCCGAGCATGTGACCCCTGATCTCCAATGGGAGATCTTGCCCTGGCCAGGCTCAGATGGAGAAACAGAGGACTTAGTCCCAAAACTGCCTGCTCCAATGCTGGTTACAACAGAGGATCCAGGAGAGGCAGCAGCAAGTCTCCGCACAGTATCAGACTGGGCGAGACGCTGGGACTGACGTCTCTGCTGAACAGGCTCCACTGCGGCCGGAGATGGATGGGGGACCGCAGCAGGAATAGCTCGAGATTCCCCTGTGCAGAAGTGGGAACTCAAACCCTAACAAATGGTTGACATCTATCAAGCTTGTCTAATAGAAAAACTGGTATTGTTCTAAGTAGCACTGGCAGGTTACCAATTTTTGTTATGAAGGGCTCAGTGGCAGGCATTGGTTCACCTCCTCATGGCCATTTTGCAAACCCCCATGTTTGAAGTGCACCAGTTTCCGGTTATAGAAAGCATTTTTTTTAATACCAGCATTGGTCATTGTCAATCATTAATATCTGGGTCACTTAAAGGCTGAAGTTATTTTCATGTTAGGTTAATATAAGGGAATTGTAGGAACAATGGTAGTATTGTTGAATGCAAGCTATTAAGTGATCTCATGAAACCTAATAGGGATCACTAGACATATTTAGGCAGAGCACACTTGATGTAGTCCTCATTCTAAATCTCAAAATACCCATCACATGTTGGGGCAAGACAGTTCCCTGGTGCAGCGGGTGTTATTGTGTTTACAGGAATTACCGTGACTTTTCCAGCATTGTGTGTTGTTGCTCAAGAATAAAAAGACCATAAAGGTTTTCAGAAAAACAAGTCAAGATTTACAATTAGTATCCAATTGAGATGTCTTTGGGTCATATGAAAGAAATATTGTGATTGTTGGGGCAAATAAAAAACTCTACATGTGTGCCGTTCTGGGCACATAGTACACAATGAACAGCACTGACCATGTTGTACATAATACAAGACCTTATTATCTCCATGTGTCATACAGAAAAAAGCGGTGATTAGTGTGTGCCACTACGCTGCCAGGAAATTCTGAGACACAGGGCGGGGGAAAAATCCAGCCCAGAACAAGATGTCACATGCACTATTTAAAAACCCAAGTTACAAAAGTCAGAAGCAAAAAGGTCTAACAACCGCGCAACAAAAGCACTCTAATGCCACGGTACTCACCTCGCCTGAATAACTGTTCCTTAATACATTCTTTTTATCAGAATGGTTTCATTTACAAGACAAAGAGGAGAAGCCACGGAAAACTGAAAAGGAGCTGTTGTATGACAGCCTGTGTTCTCTGCTCCATAGCTAGAACACTGGCTGCCAGAAACAGTCAATGTATTTGCTGGACGGTGGACATAGTTGATGGTCAATGTCATTGTCTGCGAGTTACATGGAGCCCTAAATCCATTTCATTATATCACGTAACATGAATTTTGTGTGTCATCCAAGAAAAAGTGAAAAATGGCACTCACCAGGTTTTGTGGTAAAATCCTTTATTCCATCAATGTGGCAAACAAAATGGTAGGCAGAGAGGGAGCGGTAGACAGTGAACGACAACGGTTGTTTCGCATTGTCATGGTGCTTCTATGGGTCCAAACCACCATAGTTTGGACCGGTAGAAGCGACTTGACAGCACGAAACTGCCTTTGTCCTTCACAGTCTTCCGCTTAGTCCCTGCCTACCATTTTGTTTGCTACATTGATGGAATGAAGGATTTTATCACAGAACCTGGTGAGTGCCATTTTTCACTTTTTCTTGGATGACATTGAATTATTTCTAATGCGAGCACCACCAATAGTTTCTGTATACGGCAAACTGCTCCACATGGGGGAATAATGTATGCTGTTATCGGGAAGGACTGGTGTGAAATACCTCCATTTGAACCTATGATAAACATGAATATTGTGCTTAGGTATAGACTGTAGTGGCGAGATGCTAGCTATATAGTGTTAACATACAGTCCAAACTGTAAGAATTTATGACTTATCGGAGGTAAATGCTGTATGTTATATTTTTTAGAATTTGATTTCTTTTTGGAGGACTACACTTTTTGTGACCCCCCACCCAGCAAAAAAAGGAGACAAAGAGAAAAGAGTTAAACCAGAGTTCAGAAGTTCACCTTTTAGACTCTATTTTCCTCATTGAAGTAAATAGATATGTCAGGGGCACATTCAAATCCTATTTTCAGGGCACTGTACAAGTGTGACCGTAGCATAAGATGTCCCTAATTTCTTAACAAGAGTATACCATTTTAAAGGTTATGGGTTGCGCATAATTTGCATTGGAATTTCTGGCAATTTCAGGCATAACAGTAAAAGTTTGTTTTTTTTCAGTATTGAAGGTCTCATTTTCTTCTGCTACATACTAACTACTTTTTTAGAAAAGTGACAAGTAACTGAAACTTTTTCTGTCACAATTCACCCTTAATAAATGTTGTTATTACACTTCACTTAATAAAGTTAAAAGCACCACTAGAGGGACCTTAGGGCATATTACTTAAAGGGGTTGTCTACCGGCAGCAAATACTACTTATTGTTTATAAAGAAAAGATTGCACTTGATTGTTCATTCTGACATGTTGGTGACATGAAGGAGGCTGGCCCATTCCTAGATCGCCGCTGATTCAGAGAAGGGGCCTGGTTTTTCTATCATGTCACTGACACAGTTTTTCAGACATTTTTCTGACATGCCTAACAAGTGTCTAGCTGAAGTCCTTCAATCTGGCATCTGCTGGTACAGAAATTCTGATATGCATTAGTTGTACGATAGACTCATAAATAATCAGTTTTCATTGTTGCAGCTTCATTTTTTCTCACCCTTCTTCCAAGAGCCATAACGTTTTTGTGTTTGGGTCGAGTTACTCATTTCAAAGCTGTTTTTTGTGGGACAAGCTGTAGATTTCAATGACTCCATTCATTTTACCATGAAGTGTACTGGAAAATGTGAAAAAGTGCAATGAAACTACGGGAAAAAAATCTCAAATTATCTTTTGGGTTTTATTTTTATGTTCTTTAATGTGTGGTAAAAATGACCTGGCCACATAATTCTCCAGGTCAGTATTTTTATGGGTTTCTTTCCTCTGCGTGGTGATCTGATGTTTTAATTGGTATAATTTTGTGGTACATAAGATGTTTTGACCACTTTTGATTTAGGGGAGATGTGGCAACTAAAAAAATAGCAATTTGATGGTTTACATTTTTTGACAAATAAATAATTGTAAATTGTAATAGATAGTACTTTATGGGTTTGGCCATATCAATTTTTTTTTCAATTAGAAGACAGAGTGGTTAAAGTTTTTATTTTATTTTTTTTTAAAACATATTTTTACTTTTTTTTTTAGTGTCCTTAGGGTACTTAAACCTGTGATTGACCGTTCTCCATACTGCAATGCCAAAATATTCCTATTGAAAATATGGTCTTGTATGAATCTGGGCTTCACAGGAGTAGAGTAAAAGAGTAAAGGCAGTCAGTAGGGGTCTCGACTGTCATGCCTACACATCGGCATACTGTGACTGTGATTAATAATAGCAATTCAATCAGTGCTTGCTCTGGTCACTGCTGTTAGGGAAGGACGTCAGCTATTCAACACAGATGGCATCTGCCTATTCCACACAACCGCACCCCTCATGTGAAGTACCGGTATGTCACACATCAGGAAGGGTTAAAACTTTAATGACTTCTCATGGCATTACTACATTATATTTTTACCTGTACTCTCGACTAACCTTCATTTAGATTTTTTAAGGTTTGTAATGGTTTTGGTGCTATACTGTACTGAATTCTGCACCCTGGACATGGCATAGCAATATTACTACGTAAAAATGGAAAATTTGTGGTCTTGTATCCGCACTGCCAGGTGATGAAGAAGTATCAAATGCCGGAGATAATGTAAAAAAAAAGTTTTTTTTTTAATTTTTCTGTGCGTTTCGAAATGTAGCCCAGTTCTTCTTCAGGAAACAATGGTTTATATGGTTTCTGTTTCCTGAAGAAGTGGGCTACACTTTAAAATGCGTAGAAAAATTGTAAAATTTTTTTTACATTATCTCCGGCATTTGATGTTTCTTCATCACCTGGCAGCGCGGATACAGACCACAAATTTTCCATTTTTTACATACCGTATTTTTCGGACTATAAGACGCACCAGACCATAAGACGCACCCCAAATTTTCAGAAGGAAAATAAGGAAAAAAAATAATGTGTCAAATGGGGGTCTGTCTTACAGTATGAATTCAGCTTACCAGCGAAGGGATCAGCACAGGTAGAGGAGTGGTCACAGGGTCGTTCAGTGGTCCAGGCTGGTGCAGTGGTGGTGCTCTGTGTTGCAGGGGTGCTCTGTGGGGTGGCTGTGCTCTGTGGGGTGGCTGTGCTCTGTGGGGTGGTTGTGCTCTGTGGTGTGGCTGTGCTCTGTGGGGTGGCAATATACTTACAAGTCCCGTGGCGGTGGTCCTGTGGTGGTGGTCCTAATGCAACCTCCCTGTGCTCTGTGGTGCGGTGGTGTCGGGGCTCTGTAGTGTGGCTGCAGCGGGTCTCTGTGCTGCGTGGTGGGCTCCGCCAGCATTTCATCATAGCCAGAAAGCCCCCCGCAGCTCCGTTGCACTTGCTGGCTGGCGGAGGCCTGGAAAGATGGCCGCCTGGGGCCTCCGGAAAGATGGCTGTGCTCTGTGGGGTGGCTGTGCTCTGTGGGGTGGTTGTGCTCTGTGGTGTGGCTGTGCTCTGTGGGGTGGCAATATACTTACAAGTCCCGTGGCGGTGGTCCTGTGGTGGTGGTCCTAATGCAACCTCCCTGTGCTCTGTGGTGCGGTGGTGTCAGGGCTCTGTAGTGTGGCTGCAGCGGGTCTCTGTGCTGCGTGGTGGGCTCCGCCAGCATTTCATCATAGCCAGAAAGCCCCCCGCAGCTCCGTTGCACTTGCTGGCAGGCGGAGGCCTGGAAAGATGGCCGCCTGGGGCCTCCGGAAAGATGGCCGCGCATGCTCAGAGTCAGATCTCCGTAACGAGATCTTGTCCCGAGATCTTGGGAGATGAGATCTCGGGATGAGATCTCGTTGCCGAGATTTGAATTTGAGTATGTGCGGCCATCTTTCTGGAGGCCACCGCGTTGCAGCAAGTGCAACGGAGCTGCGGGGGGATTTCTGGCTATAACGAAATGCCGGCGGAGCCCCCCCACGCAGCACAGAGCCCCGCTGCAGCCACACTACAGAGCTCGACACCACCACACAACAGAGCACAGGGAGGCTCATCGAGACCGCCGCCACAGGACCACCGCCACGGGACCGTGCCCATGGGACCGCCGCCACAGGCCCGCCGCAACCGGATTTGTGAGCATGTTGCGACCATAAGACGCACCCCCATTTTCCCCAAAAAATTTTTGGGAAAAAAGTGCATCTTATGGTCCGAAAAATACGGTATTTCACTAGTGAAATCACCCATTAATCTACAGCAGCCATATAACCTGGGATCAGGTCAGCATATATTGATACCATTTTTAGTAATTACTATCCGATAAGACCCTATTTTGTGCTATTTTTTCTCTTCAGCCATTTATATCTAATATTACTATGTAACACAAGGCAGATTTGTTGCAGAGATTTCTGTGAAGAAACAATTTATCTGAATGCAACTTGCAGAAATCCATGATCTTGGTGTAATAACAACCCTCAAACATTTCTGCAATGAGTCTGCCATGTATGAATATATTCTCTTTGTCCTTCCATGTAAAAGCTTAAAATACACCTTCGTACGGGGAAACGCGTCGGGGTGTCTACTCATGATAAGTGGCTGCATATTATATATCTTGTCTGCTCATATGTCATTTTTATAGGGGTTTGGAATAGGGTTTTGTGCTATTATTGACTGATTGATTGCATTTGTCTATCCTATATATGTCCACCCCTGGACTAGAGCATTATGTGTTAATTTTCTAACACTAATCCTGTGGCCTTTATAATTCATGATTTGAAATTATCTTTATATATATTTATTTGTACGGCTTAAGTTTGCTTACAATGTACCTAGGGCATTTGTCTATATTTCATCCCTGCACTATCTGGACATTGTTTTCCTACCTATGTGTGTAGGGATTTGTAGGGGAGTGAGGGATAGTCCTCACTGAATGGGGGCGCCAAAAAATCGTATATTAGGGTGAAAAACCTCCACGGACAGGAAGGTATCAGTGAGGCCTGTTATAGGGTGATTGTAGCACTTAAGCGAAGGTCATTTATTAATCTGTATGGTATTTGCCATGTTTTCAGCACTGGGAAGGTGTATTTTAAGCTATTGATTAAATTGTTGTTTTAAGGGGTTATTATGTTCACTGTTTTGTAATTTGTGATCCCTGTGGTATTTTTACTTATGTGTTCCTTCCTTCTAAAACACATAATAAACCTGATGCACTTCATTCCCTCCGTTATTTGCCACAATCTGGGACACAATTTTGGCCACATACCTAGATACTTATAAGTATCATAAAGAAGTCCTTGATGTCCCTAATATTTGACATGCACCTCAGACCTGTACTTGACGAGGGATTGATGCCGCCATGGTTACTTATTTCAAGAAAAGAGTCCCATATTAAATTATGGAAGAAGAAGAAATATGAACATTGGTGATGCTTTGGGGCTTCTCATACATGGGTTTCAACTAATTTGGCTCTGCATCTGAATAAATATCATCTCAGCAAATGTCACGCTGTTCAGAAAATATTTATGTCTGTTCAGGATGACCAACGCAAGCTGACGAAACCTTCCAGCAGCCTGAAGAACGCTACCAATATTTTTCTAGGTAAAATAATTACTTTTTCCGCTGCCTATGTGATTTAAGGAATAAATATTTATACAAGCAAATGCGTATAAGATGTGAAATGGATGTAAATCACTATGTGCAATTACCTGTAATTTACATAATAAATTAGGAGATTGCATTCATTGGGTGATTGAAATGTTTCTATAGCAGAAATAGGTTTATTTATCCAATACTCGGTTTCACCAATAGATAGAAAAAAGCACATCACATAAAACTATTAGGTAAAAATTTAAAATTGAGTAATTTGTTGTCACATAAGGGTTAATACACATGGCCATATAACAGCTCTGTACAATCTTTGTGCTGGTAATGATACTGCATGGCCATATACAACTTTTTCATACAGAAGCACACGGAAGTTTTTATGACAGATTCCATTGAAATCTGACAGATAATGTTTAATTAATGCTATAATAATGTAAGCAGGTTGCAAGATGCAGTGACGCAAGGAAGGCAGAGCAAGGGTTAACAATTTAACAGTAAAGATACTCCTCGCAGAGAGATAAACAGTTAAATTGGGGATGGATAAAGGAGACTGAAAAAAAAAAACAGTTCACTCAGCAAACTTACAGTGTCCGTGGTTTTTCTCAGCCACAAATGCTCCGATGAGGGTTGTTGTCCCAGTAGCGGCCGCTGAAATGTCCTCAGGTGGGAATCCTCAGCTCCCGGTCCAGTTTCTGGCGGCAACGGGCGGTCTCTGGTCTCACCCATTGGGCTCCTAGTCCATAAACTCATACAGCCAAATTCACAGGTGCTGCAAGAACCCAGGTATCAAGTGAAGTCTCTGGTATGCTGGTCAGTAAGGGGGACCACAGCACCGGGTCCTGTACACGGCCAACGCTTCTATGCACGAGCGCGGACCCAAACTTAACTGCACCCACAGCCCTACCTCTGCTCCATCGCGGCTCTGCTCCCTGGGAGTCAGAGCATGCTACGCATGCACCATGTCTGCCTCAGTCTCCGCAGGTGGGAAACTAACTGCTGCTGCGCTCGCTTTTCATCTAAACACGCCCTCTCTTCCTGGGTCATTGGGTCCGTCCGGTCCCCTATTTCTTCCTCCAGGCACAGGTACCCGCCCGGTCTTTTTCCTTACACTATATAGATATTCTGCCCTAGAATTACTGTTTTGGACTAGTATATCTCTAAAAAATACCCTAGTGGATGGAACACTAAAGGGACCATAACCCAACATAAAGCTACTACCAATGACTCTGCCTAAAACATTGTGTTTTTTGATGGGGCCTCAGACAAAAAAGGGAAATCTGAAATTTCTGCAGCCGAGTTGTGGCTAGTGTTTCTTTTCCCAGGAGGAAGATTTAGTTTGCAGTCATAGCCCTGCTGACAGAAAAAGAAACGAGACACAGATACCTTCTTAAACCTTCTTGTACTGACTTAAAGAAGCACTGTCGTAAAAGTTCCTATCCTTTTAATATATTGCACTCATATTACTATACAGCACTGTGTACTTACAATTGCTCATTTTGCCTTTCTAGCCAGCTAATTCTTCTCTTTTCTATTATGTCTGTGACAACACACTAAAAACTGACTAGCTGAATTCTTCTAAGCTCTATGTAGAAACAGGAGGTCAATTTTCTCTGCACAAGTCATGAGTCACTGCAAAAGCGAAGCTGCTGGTCAAAACTACTGGCAGTCTCCCTATCTCCTGACCAAGGAAGATTTTATGGGCACCATCACTGCAAAGCTCTGATGAGGGTGAGGCTTAGTCATCCATCAACAGTTTTAAACTTTGAGAGTAGGAATATCTGTGCTAAATTTTAATGTGTGTTGTTCAAAGTTTTTAGACAAAGTTAAATATCTGCAATTGATAGCCAAAATTTTGGGTTTGTTGGCTTCTGGTGTCAGATCCAGCACCGTTATTAACATCATTATTGTGGTATTATGATGGAGCAGAAAATCAAAATTAATAAATTCTGATGTGGATGAAGCCTAAACATATTTGGATTTTCTTTAATTATATTGTACGTAACAAAAATGGTTCAGACACTAAGGTCACTCGCAATGGTACTCAGAAAAGATTCATGTACTGATGATTAATGCAGTAGAAATTTCTAATTTACTCTAATAATTTGATTGTAGCTAAAATCACATATTTGGCTATAAATCATAATAATCTTTCTTTCATAAGACATTTTTTGACAGATTGCAACATTTTCACATTCACAGATGCAAATTTAAGGTTTCTTTAAATAAGTGTTGAATATAGTATTTTACTGGCCATAGCCAGGGCCCTCAATTCAACGCTAACACTTTCCAGATGCATAGCTGCTGCTCTTGAGCCAGGAGTCTCTGCATAGCTATAAGAAGTGCCAAGTTAAGATCATATAGGAATATATAGGATATCAGGATACATCTGGTCACAAATTTTAATATACACTAGTATGTTTCGGAAAAATTAATTTTGAATCTCTTGTGGAAAATATGGTCCAAATATAGTCCATGGATGCTAAAAGTATATAAAAAAAGTGTAATAGAAAGATAACTACAGCAAATATTACCACTTAAAGAGCTGGTCCACTACAATATTTATTGTACACATCAATTTAAATCATTGAAATAAGTATTTTTTCAAATACATTGTTTTTCCATATTTGCCTGTGAGCGGCGCTATCTCTGTTCACACAGTGCCGATCACGTGATCGCGGCTGCAGTCACCGCTGATGTACGGTGGTGTCACGTTAACTTCCGGACTCTGGCAGTTGAAGTTGCATCACCGATGTGTGACCCAGTCTCATGCAGACTCTGGTCACTCCCCCTGATTGACTGGACTGTGTGTGGTGTTTCACTGCACGTCACAGCTCAGTATCGAGCGCGCTGTAAGAGATTTTCCTCTCTACTTCTCTGATTTCATTGACACATGCTTGCAGGGTTCTGCCATTCAAAGCAGAAAACGAGAGGGGAAAATTTTGTAATGTGGTAAATGCACATACTTATATTAGACCCCATTTTCTTATGTGGCCATGGTATGACTATTGCCAGGTTCCGATGAGCGTTTGTTAAATTACCCATTTCACGTCCAGAAAAAAAATCTTCATTCTTACTGTCATCCATATGCCATCCATGTGTCGAATGCAATTGATATGTCCGTTTTGTCCATCCATCGTACTGTAATCTGTGAAAAATGCATGACATACGGATGTAAATGTGATTGTGATCTACTTTTTACCCATTGACTTATAATGGGCGAGTCTAACCAAGAAAATGGATCAAAGTAGTGTGCGCTGCGATTTTTATATGTGGACTATCGGCTCGACTTGCATTGGTCTCTGTACTGTCCGTATGTTACGAGTTTTGCATACGGACAGAATATGGACGTTTAATTTGTTTGTCTGAAGGATCCATTAGTCATAAAAAAATTCATATATTATCAAAACTCTGAAAGCCTATATTCACACAATTGTTCTTCTGATTTTGAGACATATATAGCAAATCATTTCTGAAAGTCATTAGAAAATTCTTAAGTGGTTCCAGATATGCATATTAATGTCTTGAAATATGCGAGATCCCTTTCAACATACATTTAGATATGTGCTTAAATGTTGCATCATTGCATTATCATTGTAGAATGGCTAAGCAATTGTTTTGATTGTCCCCATATATCAAAAATCTAATTTACAGAAAATGTCCGTCACTATAATTTGCTGCTCACTATCACTCATGGCATGCACTTTCACACAATCCACAAAATTATTCATGTCATATTTTCTCATAACCCTATAAAACATTCAATAGTGACAATTCAAAGTATAGTAAAAAATTGCTTTAGTATGTCATAATAACTATCAGGATATGACTCCGTCAGTCTCATATTGTCGACTTTTTCCCTTGAGGTTACATGAAGGTTTCAGTAAGCCTTATGGGATTTCTTATACAAAAGTTTCGAGTTAGGCAGGGTTCACACGAGAGTATAAAAAAAAATGACAATTTCATTCAGAAGACTCAATTTTTTTCTCACTTGTTATCCATGTGCAATTCGTATGCAATCCATTTCTTTAAAGCAGCAGCTATTACTGTAATAATTTACAACACCAATTACAGTTTCTTATGTTAAAGAATTGCAATGTATCGGTAAAACAACAGAGGGTACATGGATGTTCTGTATGGGTCAGTTTTTCTCTCTGCACTCATAGACTTAAAGGGGCAAGTCTGACCCAACATCCTGAAGAAACTAGTGCACGCTACGATTTTTTTTCGCATGCACATTCGTTAAGTAAAAAAGCCCTCTCATCTAAACAGCCCAAATGAATAACACTGTTACTAGCTGACCGAACTAATTATAATTATAACTAATTAATATTATATATTAACTAGCTATAGTGCTAACCGAAAACACGTATGTGTAAATCTACTCTGAACGGATCATTTTTCAGGTGACATTCTTCTCTTCACTTTCATCCCTCTAGAGCACATAAACAAATGCCACCGATAAAAATGAGAACCAAGGCCTTGTTGTGCATTATTGGATTCACAAATAAAAATAATTTTATTTCACGTTCTGTCTAATAAATCATTATGTAGCAGCAGCCGTTTCACCAATGTAAAGCAACTGCTGAGGAACATAAGTATAATCAGAATTAGTGTTGAGCGATATTGCTCGATATCTAAAAATATCGTATCGAAATTGTATCGCCGATAGCACTAAATATCGTCGATATCCAATTACGATACCGGAAGTCCCATGTAAGTCTATGGGAACAAAATATCGCAACAAAAAAACCCTTTCTTTCGTTGTAAACACAAAATATACACACATAGAATACATATATATATATACATGTCATTGTGACATATATATATACATATATTTATAGTTTATACACTTCTACATAGTAAAATAGACTCTGATTCAATTGCCGGGTAAAGCCGTGACATACCCCATAGAAGTCGACGGGCTCGGTGCCGAGTACCCCCAAAACCTCTGGCTCTGTGCGACTCAACTTGGGCGTCACGAACAGGATTCTGTAGCTCGCTATAAGCGAGTCCTGTGTGCCTGAATTGAACTGGTTTTGTGCTTGAGAATTGCTAAAATCATCAGAGAATGTATTTGCCATTTTTCCGCCATATCTGCGTCACGACGAGGCACTGGTGAAGAAGAAGGGCGTGCTCTTCATGGGTGTACACTCACTCAGTGACGCGAAAACGATGGCTCTAAATGGTACTGCAATGTAAGATCGTGCCCCACAGCTCTTCAGTTCCGCCTCCTCATCCTCCTCAGTGTGCGGAAACTAACACGAAGGTCCCGCCTCCCTACAAAAGAGGGGCCCTCTCCAGATGCTAATGACACATGTGACTTGGCAGAGATGGCTAATGGACACGAGCAGAAGTGTGAAGGGATGGAGCAGTCAGAGCTCTCCCCCCACGGAAGCGACCCGATCGCCACGGAGCCACCGTTGGGCACCCGGCCTGGAAACCCTCCTACGCTGGAAGAAGCGGAGGATACCCTGATAGACCTGGCCCGGCACCGGGAGGAGGTCGCCATGATGGAAGCCAGCTGGCGTGCCCTAAAACTAAACTTGGAGCAGCGCCAATCCCTCTTACCTGAAGTGTCTGTACCGGAAGGTGAGGCACCCGTTCTAGTAGAGGAGTCCTTGCAATGTGATCGGTTGACGTTGTCGCAGTGGAGGCACCCGTTCGTGCAAAAAACGCTGCACCGGCAGCACCCCAGATCCCGCTGTCTGCCCCCGTCGCTGAGACAGAAGAAGCGACACCCGTCCTCATGGAAGAGGCCGCGCAGGCACCAGAGGTCTACCTGCCTGTACCGGAGCCCCGACTGTCATCTGTTCCAGAGCCGGCTGCTTCCTCCGCATGTGAGCGCCGCCAGGACTGGGGGACGCCAGGAGAGCTGCCGCAAACCGGACACTGTAAGCTGCAGTTTGATGGTGGAGACATGGAGCAGCTGGTGGAGGAGAATTACAACCGGCGTCAGGAGGAAGAGTGGAGACGTTGGGAGCGGGAAGCAGAGCGACAAAGGGAGCAGCGAGAAACCCAAAAGCTTCGGCAACGTAACCTGGAGAAGGACCGGGCAGATAAGGACCGGATGAGAAAGGATAAAGGAACCCTGTGTGAGCCGTGGCGTAAGGGTGCAGTACGGAGCTTTAAATTGAAAGGTGGTTGGGGCTTCATCAAGGAGCCTGGACTTTATTTAGAAGTTTTTGTGAACCGGCGGGACGTGGAGGCTCACCTCCCAGAAGGACACCCGGGGAGGGACCTGTTGCCAGGAGACTTGGTGACTTACACCCGACACTGGGGTTACAATGGATGGTACGCCCTAAATGTTACCAGGTGCGACCCCTACTCCCCAGAGTGTCAGGAACCTGTGAGACCCTCGGAGCCTTCAGCCTCCCACATCCAGGCCTCTGCAAAAGTGCCCACCCCACACCGTAAATCTCCCAAGCCTCCCTCAGTGGTCTCCTCAGCAGCCCCAGCTATGGACATGATAAGTATAGCTGGCCCGTACCCGGCGCCTGTTAGGCCCCCTGGGGTTCGTTCAGTCCGGGACATAGGGTTCCAGACCCGGAGGGAGATGAAAGAGGTGGCCACACAGACCCAGATAGCGGGTCACGACTTGACTGTACAGGCCACATGACGTCATCAGGTCCTGGTGGTCCTTGGTGCCTCGGATGTTTGGCAAGCATCAGAAGAGTACCAGGTGGTACCTGGAACACCCCTGCCAAAGAATTATAAATAACCCGGACAGGGTCCCTGTATGTAAATAGTTAAATTGTTTATGTACCCGGACGGGTGAATGTTCATAAAAAAGTTTTTTAATTTAATAAAAAAAAAAACCACAGTTTTCATTACTTTTATTACAGTCTCATCCTGCGACGCCATCGATCTCCTGTAAAAAAATGAAAAAAAAAAAAAAAGTATACCACCTGACCGACGCAGTCCATAGTAACGAGTGTCCCACGACGATCCAGCTCTGCTACATCAGAATGACAGGCAGAGCCTGTCATCCCGGCGCAGCACAGCTGATTACCTGTTTCCCCGGCGGTGACGTCATCGGACTGCTTTACGGCCGGGATTACCCTGCAGTCACTGCAGTTATCGCGAAAAACTGCATGTGACCGCCAGGGAGAAGATAATGGCGGCCATGAAGCAGTCCAGGACGTGACCGCCGGAGATCTTCTGCCAGGTAAGTGCCGCTGACTCCTGACACACCCGACCGACGGACACTCACAGTGACAGTGACAAATCCGATTCCGGTATTCGATAAGACGAAAATATTGAAACGAATTATCGAAAGGCCGATAGAGCTAATATCGGCCGATAGCCGATATTTGCATTATCGTATCGCTCAACACTAATCAGAATACATTTCCCTCACTTTGCTCTTTTCAGAGTTTTGTTTCCTAAATATCCTCATCTGTCACCTATGGCATTCGGTCATAAAAATCTCTCCTTTGCTAAACATTACCTTCTGGAAATAGATGTCCTTGTATCACGACGGAGCTAGCTGCTAAGCTCTACATGCAGAAGAAAATCACCAACTTAATTTAATTAGCAGCCTTTGACCCAACACTAAACAGACTACATTTGTCTACATCAAATTACTCGATCTCACTTTCTTATAAAGTGTTCGCGGTTGACCAGTGGAAATATAATAGCGTTTTCACTTCAAATTTTGTAGGCTACAAGGATCAAGTTTCTTTTTTATAATATCCTATGGGGGCACGTGAGTTTTAGCACTTGACAGTTTAACATACCCCACAGTTACCCATTTAACTTCAAACTAACTGTCTGTGGGGAAATTAATATATGGTCAAATATTAAACGTGTTTAAATTAAATGGATATGAAAAGCTAAAACCTGGAGTATTTTATGTTTCTTCCTGCTGGTTTCCTTCTAGCAAAAGGACATTTTACCGGAGGCCGAGGGGTACTGTTGTGTTCATTTGAAGCTGAAGCTTAAAAATATCTTAGCTAGCAAGTGCCAATCACAGTATATTAATAAAAGAATACTGTTAAAATTCAGTCCAAGCTTAAGAAACGACTCGTGAACAAAATGCACATCTATTCTAAGCTTAGATTTTATTATTTTTCTGTTACTGCAAAGTTTCAATAAAAAAAGATGTAATGTAAAAAATGAGGACTGACTAAAAACTGAACACAGATGAAAACTATATATTAAAGACTTTTTTTTAAAAATACTTTTTTTGTGGTAAACACCTATCCTGCAAATGTTATATGATGCTTAATTTATTTCCAGCTGCCAAGTAAAGCTTTGGCTACTTTCGTAACAAGAATGATAAACCTGCTATTTTGGTCAGTAAGGATTTAGGCCAAACAGAGAAGTCGTGAAAGGGTTGAAGTGCAGCAACAGCAAAAATGCAGCAACGAGAGCTGAAGGCTAAATTTTTGATTGCTTGTTAAAAAATTACTTCTTTTGCAGGGGTACAGCTACAGTTGCATGGAAAGTATGATGAGCACCCATGGTCAAAATTACTGTTATTGTGAACAGTTAAGAAAGTTGAAGATTAAATTACCTCTAAAAGGTCTTAAGTTTAATATGACAATATTTATATATTTTTTGCCTAAAATACAAAGGAAATGTGTCATTTTTACATTGTCACTTCATTAGCACATGCTTGTGGGGCTCTGTCAATTAAAGCAGAGAAGGACAGGGGAAAATCTTCTACAGTGCCTGAAAAGGAAAATGGGTCAATGCAAAAGTTGGGCACCGTGCATGGTTAATACCTAGTAGAACCCCCTTTTGAAAGTATCACAGCTTCTAAATGCGTTTTGTAGCCAGCCAAGAGTCTTTCAATTCTTGTTTCAGGGATTTTCATCCATTCTTCCATGAAAAATTCTTCCAGTTATGTGAGATCAGTTTGCATGCACTGCTATTTTGAGGTCTAGGGACAGATTTTTAATGATGCTCAGATCTGGGGACTGTGAAGGCCATTGTACAGCCTTCAGCTTGCACCTTTTGAGGTAGCCTATTGTGGATTTTGACATTTGTCATCATCCATGATCATCATCCATTAGTAGAAGCTATCCTCTTTTCAACATCAGCTTTTTTACAGATGGTGTTATGTTTGAATCAAGAATTTGTTGACATTTCATTGAATCCATTCTTTCCTCTATCAGTGAAATGTTCCCTGTGCCATTGGCTGCAACACAACCCTAAAGCATAATTGATCCACCCCCATGTTAAATGGTTGGCAAAATGTTCTTTCCTGAAATTCGGTGCCCTTTTTCCTCCACACATACCTTTGATCATTGTGGCCAAATAATTCTGTTTTAACCTTATTGGCCCATAGGACTTGTTACCAAAATGCATCATGCTTGTTTAGATGTTCTTTTGCATATTTCTGAAGCCAAATTTTATGGTGAGGATGCCAGAGAGGTTTTCTTCATGAAGACCATATTTGTGCAGGTGCCTCTGAACAGTAGAACTATGTACCACAACTCCAGAGTATGCTAAATCTTTCTGAAGGTCTTTTGCAGTCAAGCGGGGGTTCTTATTTGAATCTCTAGCAATCCTACGAGCAGCTCTCACTGATATTTTGCTTGGTCTCCCAGACTTTGTCTTGACCTCCACTGTTCCTGTTAACTGCCATCTCTTAACATTTTGAACTAATGAAAGAGCAACTTAAAAATTCTTTGCTATCTTCTTACAGCCTTCTCTTGCTTTGTGGGCCTTCACCATTGTCATTTTCAGAGTGCTAGGCAGTTGCTTAGAATAACCCATTCTCACGTAGTGACTAGGGACTATGGGCACCTACCAGATCCCTTGAACTAGAACTAGTCTATCCCTGTACCCGGATTACCCCGGATGGTGGAGACACTGGGGTCTCGTAACTATCTATGCTGCCAACCTTAGCCTTATCTGATCATTCCACCATCGAGGGAGGTGTGAGGCTGAAGTGTAAACCCTAGTCAGACAGACGAGGGTACGCAGACATGGATAAAAGAAAACTGCAATCATACAAATACACTCACAAAACAACAGAGAGTGAAACAGAGGAGGTATAGGAAGGGGAAACCAAAAGTGAGAGGATAAGGATAAACATGCAAACCAACTCTAAGCAGCAATCTCCAGAAAAACTCTCAAACCGTCTAACTTCAAACACTCAACTTTCTCCCTCACCACTAAACCAGGAAGTAGAACTATCACTGGCAACACCCAAGTTCCAGTAGCGAGCATATACACCAGAGTGAAGTGGCAAACACTGAACAGTTGAGACAATTCCGGATGGAGCGCTCCAAGAGATCAACTGAACTGATTAACCCTTGCCATGATAGAGCAAGGGAAAAACCTGCAGTGTTTGATAGGATGGTGAAGCAGTGCTAATTCGTGCAGGATTTCGTGTGACCAGACACTGCCATCTTCTGGCCCCTCTCTGTCGCGGTATCTCCGTGACAGCCGTGTTGCTGTTGTTTTTTGGCACAAGGTTAGAGGAGGCTGGGTTTTTATAAAGCTGGTAAATTTGCATCACCTGGCCATTCCTTACGGAGAAAGTGAACAAGCCATAACTCTAATTAAGCTAATTAATTAAGGTCGGAAACCTTGGTCAAAGTTATTTGAGAACACAAATCTCCAAGGATGCCCAAACTTTTGCATCAGCTCATGACTATATATATATATCCCATGTAAAGCGCCATGGAATAAATGGCGCTATAATAATAAATAATAATATATATATATACAGCTCTGGCATAAATTAAGTGACCACTTTCAAATATTCAGTTTGTCTGATTTTTCTCTTTAAAGGTATATTTTTGAGTAAAATGTAAATTGTTCTTTTAGTCTATAAACTTCTGACAACATGTCTCCGAATTTCCAAGTACTAAATTTTTTATTTGTTTTCTGCCAAAGAAAAATGGTCAAAATAAAAACAACAACAGTGCTTTCAGACCTCAAATAATGCAAAGAAAACAAGTTCATAATCATTTAGAAACAACAATATTAATGTTTGAACTCAGGAAGAGTTCTGAAATCAATATTTTGTGGAATAACCATGATTTTTAAAAACAGCTTTCATGCGTCTTGGCATGCTTTCCAACAGTCACTGCTTCTAGCGCAAAAATTTAAGTTCTTCTTTGTTTGATGGCTTGTAACTATCCATCAACCTCTTGATTACATTGCAGAGGTTTTCAATGAGGTTCAGGTCTGGAGAATGGGCTGCCCATGACAGGGTTTTGATGTGGTGGTCTCTTAATTTTTGCCAGAGCTGTATTATATATATATATATATATATATATATATATATACTGTATATATATATATATTATTTTTTTTTGCCTAAAATACAAAGGAAATGAGTCATCTTTAACTTTATGCCATTTAGAGGTCATTTCATCTCAACCTCTAACTGTCACAAAACAGTAATTTCAAATGGAACCTGTCAGCAGAATTGTGCACAGTAACCTACAGACAGTGTCAGGTTGGTGCCATTGCACTAAATAAAAAAATGATACCTTGGTTGATGAAATCCGTCTTGTGGTTGTTGTTTAATCTTTATTTTTAGTTTTGAGTTAATGAGATTCTCGTGCTTCGGGGCAGGACTGTGGGGGGTCTTGATGTGGTGCTCTGCTTAGGTATTCATCACTCTGGCTTCTGACAGGTCAGTGATCCCTCAGTGACCTGCCCCCTATTTTACATAATGAATATTATGTATAGATTGGAAAAAAAAACTACTGAAAGTATGTTCCAGTGGTGGTGGTGCCCACAAGACGGATTTCATCAACCAAGGTATCATTGTAATCAGTATAATGGCTCAATCTGACACTGTCTGTAGATTACTGAGTACAATCCTGCTGACAGTTTCCCTTTAACCAGGGATACCCAAACTCTAACATGCCATTTTACTTGCAAAGCTGTGGCACCAATTGTGCACCGTCGTTGTATTTGACCTAACCTTAAGGCTACATTCTCTTAGCGTTTAATCCTATAGTCTTTGGCTCTGCCAGGGCTTACATCTGAAGCTTTGGAAAACAAGATTTTTGCTGACAGGGTCATTGACTGTAATTATGCAATCAGAGTTATTGTGTGCTTTGTTGGTATTCATTATCATCCATATATGCCTTTTTGAGGTGGGCTTCAAGACATGGTCGACAGCGCCTTGGAGTTTGCCTCAAGTAGGTGTATAGTAAGGATCACTCCAATATAGGTGATATCCTTCACATTAATTCTTTATTCATTACTCATCCATGTAGGAAAGAAAACTTTATGTTAAACATCAGATCACTGACTGCATTTAGTTACTGTCATCAGATCTATAATATGGCATAACATTGATTGGCTCAGCATTATTTACTTGCTTCTACTACTTGAGGTCGACATTCATGTTGTCTTACACTCTCTATTCTAATATATTCTGACTGGCATGGCCTTAATTTCAGGGACACAAAATGTTCAGATCCAGCAGCAGTCAAAATGCCATGACTTTTTGTGACTATCTTCCTAAGCAAATATATGATGGCAGCATTGCTGATAGGCCATAGCCTACAATTCAGTAAAATTCTTGAGTTTATAAGTTGCATCCACCTTCTTCAAATTCTACTTTCTGCTTATGTGGACTATCTGCTTCTATACATCACTCTGCCTGACTGATTTTCTCTTTTGCAATGTACATCAGTATAGTTGCAGTGTGGTTTTAAATCATTAACTGTCCCGCCCGCACTTCTTCATAACGGCAGTGCAGAGATATGTTTTTTGCCTGCTGCACACAGATCATTTACGTGAAACTGAAAATTGTTACCTATTGATGAATATAGCACAAGATAATCCTCTGCAATATGCATCAACAGTTCACATTTGCAGTTTCACATCATTGAACTCTTAGAAGCAGCTCAAATAATCTTAGCTCCTGCACACAGAGCCCCTTACTGCAATATATCTCGCCTCTCAGCAGCCTGAATACAGCCCATCCTGAAATATATCTCTCCTTTCTGCTCCCTCTGTTTATAACCCATCCTTCAGTTTATCTCTCTTCTCTGTTACCTCTACATACACAGCTCCCTCTGCAGTATATTTCTCCTTTCTGTCCACCTATATAAGCACATCCCTTAATGTAACTCTCTTCCCAGAGTAACAGGTCTCCTACTACAAGCACACGCAGGGCAAAATCTGTCAACCACTGGCAGTGGGTGGGGAGATTCAGGCGGGAACCTGCATGTTTGTTTAGTCTCCTGTGCAGCTCAGTCCCCGGCAGATTTTAAACTATGTTTCTCTCTGAAGCATTTTGGATTTAAGCATATATGGCTTAAAAAAATAAATCCAGTGTCTGATACATGCTGCATGTGGATTGGGCAGAATTTATCAGCTGCCAGGTTCTCTTCAAGAAATGTATTTTTGACCACCTGAAAATATTTGAACCATTGCCATGTAGTATAAAGAGAGTGGCAGCACCACAGTGCTTTATTTTATTTATTTTTGCCTCCTGTGGCTGACATCGTCACGGCATAGTAAGCCGATTTGGTGGAGATGCATTGAAATAACAAGCCATCTGTGCAATGGTACACAGGATCTAAAGATGGGTGGATTGATTGGCAGTACTGTGGTCTATCAACCAGGTTAGTAGGTTATGGCCGTTGGACAGGAGCTCTGTGAATCTCTTTCCTTCTGTGATCCCTGTCGTGGCTTTTGATTAGTGTGCCTGGTGGGACGTCATACAATATGTGCGTCACGCCATAATGATAACATTACACCAGCACGGTTAATCAAACATGTGCCTGGGAATTCACGAAGGTAAGAGATTCTCATAGCCCCTGTCCAGCAGCCAAACACTGCTTACCTGGCCCATGGACCAGAGAGTTGTGAATCCTTCCACTCATTTCTAGATAGAACACAATGCAAGAGTTAGGAAACAAAGAAGTGTTCACTTTGTATCTATACAGGTTTCAAAATAGTTATATTTCGATATATGAGTTAATAAAAATACTAAAAACAATACATATCTATTCATTTTTAAAATGCTTAAAAATTTATATTTATTTTCAATATATCCTATAGGAAATATTTGTTGAGTCTGGATAATGTCTGACCACTCTCTGTACTTACTGCACTACACATCTACATGTACTGATATGACACTTACTTTTTATAGACCGCGTATTTTGAGTTGACATTTACAGGAAACAACCATAAAAAGTAAAATGTCTTTGGACATCCGTACGTACAAGAAAAGCAATGAAGAAAAAATAGGTAGACGCTGCTCAAAACAGCAAGAGCTGTCAAATAAGCCACATGAAAACTATAAAAAAAAATGACTGGCTTGTAATGTGGTACAATAAAGAGCACAAGCTGGAAACTGTGGGTTGTGGTGTCCGGATCCAAACCCAATGTTTGCCATGTGACAACCATCAAATCATTATTCAAATAAAGCCCGGTACACCAAATACCTTTGTATTACGGAAAACTAAATTGGGAGTTGCAGAAAGTGTCATGAGTGCACAGAGAGTACAAATTGCACCTACAGCTCGTGAAACTCGAATGCCTTTTCTTTCTTCTTGTGGTGGCAGCTGCCATTTATAAAGCTAAGTCTGAGCAGCCTGGATTCAAGCCAGAATGTCAATCTGAGACCCTCTGGCTGTGTTTATGTACATTAAACTTTAAAGAAGCTTTAGTGAACCTTTGTCAAAAGCATCACTGAGATATTATCTATGCCCGGGGTCCCCAGTGAGATGAAATGTACACTTATTGATTAATACAATTGCAGAGTAAAGGCTGCGATCCCTTATACCAACAAAGCATTTTTGAACCTTACATTCCAGCTCTTCTGAGATCACTCCCTTTCTTCAGCGAATATCTCTTTAGCATGGATTTCATTTATAACTAAGCATCATCATCATTATCATTAATATAAACATGCAGTCCGGACAGACATAGATCTTTCTGAACTATGTAATTGTGTCCGTTGTGTATTAATCAAAAGTAAACAATTTGTCTTGAGAAAATAGAGGGGGTCCCCTTTAACAACCTTCATCCATAAAGCAGGGAGTAGCACTGAGTCCGAAGGATTTCACATATAATTGCAATGCTTTATTTCGCCTTCGGGGGTGCTGCAGCACATCTAAGTACTTGTTGCCAGGGTTGTCTACAGATTACAGCCGATCGCTGATTGCGGAAAAAATGTTGGAGTCAAAAATAAAATAAAAGGGTATTCCCATCTCGTACATTTATGGCATATCCACACAATATGTCATAAATACGTGGTAGGCGAGGGTCCAATAAATGAAGATAGCAACTATCTTAATAATACTGCCCTAAAGGCACCAATGTGGGTGGAATTCCCATGCTTTTGTATGTAAACCACTTCTCTAATGATAGCAACATGTGACAGGGCTATCATAGATTTATGGGAATATCCTGTGGATATCCCATATACAGTGCCTTCAAAAACTATTCATACCCCATAAACTTTTTCACATTTTTCCACTTTACACCCAAAAAACTTAAATGTATTTTATTGGGATTTTATGTGATATACCAACACTAAGTAGCAAGTATTTGGAAAGTGTAAAGGAAATGATATATGGTTTTCTAAATATTTAAAAATATTTACTTTGTGTTGGTATACCACATAAAATTCCAAGTACCTTTATGTTTGTGGGTGTAACGTGAAAAAATGTGGAAAAGTTCTTGGGGTATTAATACTTTTTCAAGGCACAGTATGTACAATTTTTTTTTCGCTTTAGTTTTTTCCTCCCCATATTAAAACAGCTGTAACTTTTTGTCTATTTCTTTTTTTCGTTCACAACCTGTCTGTTTTGAGGGATAAAATTTAGTTTTGTTTTTAATATTGCCCTTTAGTTTACATATAATATATTATAAATAAAAAAAAAATTGGGGTGGGGACAGAGCATAAACACCATTCAGCCACTGATGACCAGATTTCATTTTCACAGCTTTCAATGTACAGTAAAAATTACACAATATTTTTCATTTGTGGGTCACAATACTAAATTTATGAAACTGACGCCAGCACATGCGCAGATTGACCTCCGGCGGTCTTCAGGAAAATAGTGCCAGGAGGCAGCACATGTGTAGAATGAGATCTTGGCGCCATTTTCATGAAGACCATCACCAGCTGAATCAGTGAGAGCGCTACCCACAGGTAGGATGGAGTCTGCCAGCTAGGACGAAGTTAAGGAATACAGCAGAAGCAGAGGGTGGCCGTCGCTGAGCCCTCTGAGCTGAATACCCTACTCACAGTCCTGCCCATCTATAATCACTCTATGTGACTACTGACTTGTGAAACCTCACAGTGTGTGTACTGCGCACAGTAAGGATTCTCTGGTGTTAGCACCGGAAGCAGCGGATGCATGACTGCAAGTATACGATTTGCATACTTCCGGACACAATCTCAAAAGGCGTGTAATTCACATGCATTGAGCGAGACCAAGCACGTCTAGTTGGCACATGACCACATGTATGCAAATTGCTCCTAGCGCCGGCACCAGAAAATCCTCACTGCTCCGTATTGTAATATTCGCGTAATATTTAACCACTATGTAGAAATATTAATTTTTCACTGTTCTCAATATTTCTGCTCGCAAATGGAAGAATTCCTTGTTGCCTACATTCTGAGACTAGAAAACCATTCCCAGCTAGAGCTGCTGACACAGCTACGTGTAGTCAGTTAATCGTGTCTTACACATCAGTTCCCCAAGAACACTTTAAAGACCATGGCCCCCGATTCAGTAATCTGGCCAGAACCACTTCATGAAAAGTCTCAAACTTTTTGTACACGTGGGTTATGTAAAAAATGTTCAGACTTTTGGCTCTTCAAGCCAGTTTTGACCAGCTTTGCCAAGATGGGCAGAAATGGGGCGTGACATGGCGTGGGTAACTTGCGCCCCAAATCTACCCCATTCTGTGGAGTAACTGGAGTAATATTTTTGATGAGGCACATGGAGGTGCACGTCACATTTGAGAAGTGCCTCTTAATGACCCCGATGCATTTAACTCCTATATATTTATGAATCAGGGCCTACATACTCATTTGAAACCATATTTGATTTGCCCCAATTTACCGTATATACTCGTGTATAAGCTGACCCGTGTATAAGCCGACCCCCCTAATTTTGCCACAAAAAACTTGGAAAACGTATTGACTCGTGTATAAGCCGGGTGTATAAGTTGCCGTCCTGCTCTGTGCTCCCCCATCCAGCTCTGTGCGCCCCCATTCTCCTCTGTGCTCCCCTCCTCCATTATCCTGTCCTGCTCCGTGCTTTCCATCCTCCCCCGTCCAGCTCTGCACTCCCCATCCAGCTCTGCACTCCCCCATTCTCCTCTGTGCCCACCCCGTGCCTTGCTCCGTGCTCCCGTCTTCCCCCCGTCTGCTCCGTGCTCTCCGTCTCTCCCCCGTTCCTGCTCCGTGCTCTCTGTCCTCCCCCCGTTCTGCTCCGTGCTCTCCGTCCTCCCCCGTCCTGCTCCGTGCTCTCCATCCCCCCGTCTGCACCGTGCTCTCCTCCCGTTTCCGTCTCGCCCCGTTCTGCTCCGTGCTCTCCGTCTCCCCCCGTTCTGCTCCGTGCTCTCCGTCCCCCCCATCCTGCTCCGTGCTCCTTGTCCTCCTCCATGCTCCCCCCATCCTCCTCCATCATACTCACCCTCCCCGTGCCATCGCTGAACGTCCCGGCCAGCAATCCTGCGTTCTCCCCGGCTTCCTGCAGCTCTCCAGCGCTGAGCGGTGACGTAATACCGCTCATTAAGGCCATGAATATGGAGGCCACGCCCATGGGAGTGGCGTCGCGTCCATATTACATGACCTTAATGAGCGGTATTACGTCACCGCTCAGCGCTGGAGAGCTGCAGGAAGCTGGGGAGAACGCAGGATTGCAGGGACGTTCAGCGATGGCACGGGGAGGGTGAGTATGATGTCCCAGCCACCGGCTCCTGCCGACGCATCCCCTCCCCCACTGGTTTCTGCCCTATGACTCGTGTATAAGCCGAGGGGGCATTTTCAGCACAAAAAAAGGTGCTGAAAATCTCGGCTTATACACAAGTATATACGGTATGTAAAATTAGACACAACTTTTCAATAACGGTGATAAAATAAATCCTGCTGTGTGCACAGCTGCTTTGCAGATTGATGCGTTTCCATGGCTACAGACTACAAACAAATGTACAGACTGCAGATGAACAATAATGTTTACTCTAGGAAACAGTGTCCAAGGTCCATGAGCAGCAGAACAGGAAAACAGGTAGTCACGGCCCTCAACGACTTCCTCCGCACAGTCACTCTCAGCATGGGACTATGCTTGCAGAGTTATTGATACAGTAAGTATAAACATCCCGCTCATTGAGGTTCACTATGGAGCTTTCACACTGTGCTTTATAAACATAGATGTCACTGTCCGATAGTTGTTGTAAACTACAAGTATATAATACAAGGAAAAACACATAGGTTTAGACAAACCCCATTGTTTCACATGCTTTGTATTATTTGACCTTTTTTTTAACCAATATAAGCGATCAGTCTGCAAAATAACTGATAGAAGTAGCAGAACTGAGTTTGTCAAATGCATTTAAGGCTAATATCATTTGATTCAATTGATTTTAATATTCTGATGTTATGTCAGTGGCAGACATACCATTAATGCCATCTGTACAGCTGCACAGGGCCGCTGCAGGCAAAGCACGCTTTCTATTGTTTATTAAATTGCACATGTAAAACTACATTAACCCCTTGGAGACTACCATCACGTATGGAGGAGTCGCACAATTACTATATGTTAGGTGGCACCTAAGATCAACTGATGAGATCAGCGCTAGCTCTGAGCACGACAGTTTAACGGGGTATTCACATCTCCTAGACCCTATCCCAATATGTAGTAGGTGTAATAATAATAATAGTAATAATATTAGCCAATACCTCCAATTAGAAATGTAGTATAGTTCTTCTGATTTGCTCTGTTGCTTACCAGATCTGCAGGGCATTGCAGTAGCTTAGATATCCATGGTTACGACCACAACTAACTAACTGTCACTATGTAAGAGGCCGTAACCATGAATATCTAAGCTACTCCAATGTCCTGCACATCGGATAAGCTGCAATTTAGAAGAACTATAATACATTTCTAATTGGAGGTATTTGCTAATATTATTATTATTGCACCTACTACATTTTGGGATAGGATCATGGAGATTGGAATAACCCTTTAAACCTTTAAATGGTGCTGTTAAGCATGAAAGGGGTATTCGAACAGCTTTAACATGAGGACGGCCATCATCTCTGATAGCCATCGGTCCCCCATGTTTTGTGATCACAGAGTGCTGATGAATTGCCATGGCAGCTGATGGTTTACTAAAGGCCTTTATATCTACCATGTCACTACTTCTATGAAGTTCAGCCTATAGTTTCAGAATACAATGCCATAGATAAGAACTTTTGTAAAATGCTTTAATCTCCCAAATCCTTCTGTAACTTGAGCTGTGCCCTTGGTTACACGATCACTGGCTGAGAATTCTCTGACTTCCTATGATGTTATACAGGTTCTCCATGACTTCCTGGTTCTTAAATCTGTGTAGGTGGGCGGAGCTCTAATCAGCAGAGCTCACTCACTTCTGTGCATATGGCTGCAGACACAGCTCCCTGGACATTTCTCCCACGAGAGCTCTCCCTCATATCTGTATGTTATGCACAGTATATATATATAGAATTATTTAAAAAATATAAATCTGAAAATTGTGATGTGCATTTGTATTCAGCCCTCTGAAGTCTGATACCCCTAAATAAAATCCTGAGTGACCAATTGCCTCCAGAAGTCACATAATTAGTTAATTCAGTCCTCCTGTGTGCTATTTACTCTGAGTATAAGTATGGCTGTTTTTTGAAGGCCTCAGAGTTTTATTTGAGAACATTATGAATCAAACAGCATCATGAAAACTATGGAACACACCAGGCAGGTCAGGGGTAAAGTTGTGAGGAAGAGTAAAGCTGGGTTAGATTATAAGAAAATTTCAAACTACAAATTGGCCCTCAAAAAACAAGCACTCGTATGGCTATGTCAACAGAAAAGTAATAAAGTTATAGTTCTTAGAAGAAGAGGAAGAAAAAACTAAAGCACAAAAATAAAAAATCACCGGGTCCTTATAAGGACAAAGAGGTTGTTCAGCGAGATAAAAAGTTTGTTGCTCTTGTAATTTGGTTACAGGAAAATATATATTTGTAATGTCATAGTCATTAGATATAGTATTTTAAATATTGTTCTGTCTTATGAAGAGACCTGAATAGTCCTGAAAGCTTGCTCTTTGTTACAATCATCACAGTAGACATTAAAAGGCATCAAACACTGAGGATTCTCAAATTTTGAATATTTTCTTAGCTCTTGTCAAAATTGACTATTGTGCTTTAATACTGAATACTGCCCTTTTGCCCTAATTTGGTGACATGATGAAAGAGGTTGAGTGTCTTTCTCAGTTTATTAGCTAAGCCCCCTTCTCTAACAAATCTGATGCAGAAACAGAGAAGGGGTGTGACTCTAGGTAAAAGAGGTGAAGTGTCCTCCTGTGTCAGCGCAAACACAGAGGTGGAAGTCTGAAATTGGGCCAAAGGGCAGTATTCAGAAAAACAGAAGCTTTATTATTTTACATTTTAACAGTAATTAAAGCTCTGTGATCTCGCTTGGACAACCCCTTTATAAATGAGGGTGTTGATGGCACAAGCCTAGTGATTGGCTTCAACAGTTACGTGGTGATGTTGTGAGAAGGTTGTGGGATGCAGTGATGGACAGGAGACAGAGCAAAGGTTAACAATTTTAATTAACACTAGGATACTCCATGCAGGGATTAAGCAGTTAAACGTGGGTGTGAGCAGTTCAGATATAGATAATGTGCAGGGTTAATGAACATTAGATAAATAGCAGTTCTCCTAGGGACAACTTATCCTGTCAGTTGTCTCTCTCCGGGCGTGGAAGTTACAAGGCAGGCGCGGTGCTTGTCCGCTGCGGTCCTGAAGATCCCGATGATCTGTATGCTAGTGGTAGCGGTTGGCCTCCGGTAGCTTCCGCTGAGCCTCTAGTCCATATCCTTATGTAGCCAAGAGAGCGTAGGCCACTGCATGGTCTGAACTTGACGTGGTCCGGCAAATATACGCTGGGGGTAAGGGCGCAGGTAACGGTCCCACACCGGTCTTTCTTAGGCGGAACACGCACAGTACTCACAGGCCCGGAGCACTTGGCATCTTGCTTCATGGTGACCAACGGGCACACTGCACATCTCTCCTCACAGTCTCTGACAGTTGCGGCGGGGATGCTCGGGCACGGACCTGCGCTGTGGCGGTGCTCGAGTGACGGAGCACTCACTTCACCCTGCTGCACGCTGTCTCTTCCCACCAAGTCTGACTGTTTCCGCGCACGCTGTGGCTGCACACGCTTAGCCACACCCCCTGCTTCCGGAGACCAAGACAGGTCAGGTCCCTTAAGCTTTCCCCTGGGCAATAGAGGAGACAGTCCCAACAGTTCCACAACCGGCGCAAAGCGGGTACCCGTGGCACAGTCTTTCTTCTTACAATGTCACCACTGCAGCCTGTCAACAAAGACCAGAGCAGTGGTGGAGAGCATCACTGGAGCAGGGTTGGATAACTGCTAAGTTGGCTATTTTCAGGGAGTGTAAGCTGAAAAATCTTAAAAAATGATTGCTGGAAAACCTAACAATGAGTGGCCCATATAAATGCCCTCTATGCCGTATGTCCACCCATCCATTCTTGGATGGAGCCCACATTGATAACTTCCGCTCTACTTCATAGGTGCATGCTGCACACAGTAAGGCTTGATATGATTCCCATCATAGATACAGCTGTTCTCTGCATCAAACTTAAATTTCTACTTCAACTTTCAGTAACAAACACAAGCTGCACAAATTTCCATTAAAATGTGGCACCTATAACCAGTGTGCTGCATCTTTATTGCCTGCTAGCCTAAAGCCTGAAGTAGGGAGGAAAAAAGTCTGTCTCATACACGCTGAATTCTCTGCAGCTCAATAGTTATGTTAATAACAGCTTTCCACATTCTATAATTCTTAATTGTGTCCTTAGGGACTACAAAAAGGAGGCAATGCTGTGCCACTAACAGCTTATAATACAAGTGGACCTACCTTTACTGCTGGTAAACCTGAAAACTCCACAGGCTACAATTCTAATTTTGCAAATAAAACCATTTTTTTTCTCCCTCCTGTGTTTCTTGATCAACCTAAATCCCACAAGGACCTGACAGCCGGTTTATGTCAATGAGTTATAGTTATTGTTTTCAGATTTTCACTGCATAAACCCAGCGTACAACTTGAAACAAATGTTTTTAATAATAAACAGGAGGCTTCCAAAGTGGTTCCACCGTGACTATATGATTTTTTTCCTCAACAGTACAACACTCACACTTGTTTTTGTAAAGAAATACTGATTGTGTGAAGTGACCGACGTCTTTTTACCATCTGGTCTGATAAAGGTTCAGATATTCAATAGTTTTGCAGCGTATGTTATTTATTCTTTATTTTTACCACAGGGGGGATTGCTTTTTTCATTTCTATTTTTGTTAATAGAAAGTATTTACTGCTCTCACCAGCCAATACATCTTACACATGCCCTTAGGGCATGAGGACATCAGAGAGAAGACATCCCTAATCAGGTCTACCTTCTACTAACCAAGAAGGACAACTCGCTATTGCCACAGTACATGGCACTATTACTGTGCTGCACTATGGTCCTGGCTATGAATTCGACCAAGGACAACATCTGCATTAAAGGGTATGCCACACTGAACAATATCGCTAACGGGATCGCTAAAAAACGTCACTATTTAGCGATCCTGTTAGCGATGTTGTTCAGTGCGGCAGCTGCCAGCGACGAGCTTCCTGCTGTGATCTCGCTCGTCGCTGGAATCGTTCCGGACCCTATTTTCTCGTCGGCGCTCCCGCTGGGTAAGTATATATCGCTAGTGTGGCACCTTTTCTTAGCGATTTAGCGGTACTTTTGTACCGCTAAAGTCGTTAAGAAGATCGCTAACGGCGATAGCGTCGTTAACTATATCGCTAAATGTGGCCGCACTTTAGCGATATAGAAACAATCCCGCTAGCGATCGCATTAGTATGCGTCGTTATCGTGATCGCTAGTGGGATTGTTTAGTGTGGCAGTACCTTAAGTTTGTACTGTATGTTCTTACTATCTTTCCATGGGTTTTTATTTGCTTGTTCATCAACTAGATAAAGTATCTGATCTCAGACTGTTGGAATAATCAAAGGTAAATTCTAATGAATTGACGGCCAAGAATAAGATGGCAACAAGTTCCCTCCCATTTATTCTTTGCCATCTTTCTAAATATACAGCTCTGGCAAAAATAATGAGAACACTTTCAAATGTTCAGTTTGATTTTTCTCTTTAAAGGTATATTTTTGAGTAAAATGTAAATTGTTCTTTTAGTCTATAAACTTCTGACAACATGTCACCGAATTTCCAAGCAAAAAATTTTGTATTTTTTTTCTGACAAAGAAAAATGGTAAAATTTTTTTAAAAAAACCAGTGCTTTCAGACCTCAAATAATGCAAAGAAAACAAGTTCATAATCATTTAGAAACAACAATACTAATGTTTTAACTCAGGAAGAGTTCATAAATCAATATTTTGTGGAATAACCATGATTTTTAAAAACAGCTTTCATACGTCTTGGCATGCTTGCCACCAGTCTTTTACACTATTTTTGGCGCAAAAATGTAAGCAGTTCTTCTTTGTTTCATGACTTGTAACTATCCATCATCCTCTTGATTACATTACAGAGGTTTTCAATGGGGTTCAGGTCTGGAGAATGGGCTGCCCATGACAGGGTTTTGATGTGGTGGTCTCTTAATTTTTGCCAGAGCTGTACTTGTTCAGTTTTTAAGAGATTGGTAGCATTCTTGGTGGTCCATCTTGGTTATGGGCATAATAGATATTATCCCTGGTGTTCTAGAGGTTAATTTCCTTATTTTATAGGATGAACGAATGCCTTAGTTATATCATCCTTAATGGTCTAAAATAGTTTAGCTTTTAAAGATAATATGGCGGCTTTGTTAGTTAATATCTAATATACCTGGTGGTCTAGTGCGGATTTGGAGATTAAAGCAACACCAAGCCACCAAGGTCTCCCGATCTGACCACATTAGACTTTTATGTTTTGGGTTATCTGAAGGCAATTTTCTATGCTGTGAAGATTCAAGATGTGCAGCATCTGAAACAACGGATACTGGAAGCCTGTGCTAGCATTTCTTCTGCAGTGTTGCTATCAGTGTGTCAAGAGTGGGAGGAGAGGGTTGCATTGACAATCCAACACAATGGGCAGCACTTTGAACACATTTTAGAAATGGTCATAAACTTGTAAATAACTCATGAAATAATAAAGTTATGTTAAAACCAAGCACACCATTGTTTTTCTTGTGAAATTCTCAATAAGTTTGATGTGTCACATGACCATCTTCCCATTGAAAAAAATAAAGTTAGATCCAAAATGGCCAACTTCAAAATGACCGCCATGGTCGCCACCCATCTTGAAAAGTTTCCCCCCCCATATACTAATGTGCCACAATATCACCAACCATTCCCTTTTTATTTAGGTGTAGCCATATAAATGGCCCACCCTGTATATATATATATACACATATATATATATACACATACACACATAGGTATATACAGTCATGGCCGAAAGTGTTGGCACCCTTGAAATTGTTCCAGAAAATGAAGTATTTCTCCTAGAAAATTATTGCAAATACACGTTTTGTTATACATGTTTATGTCCTTTGTGTGTATTGGAGCAACACAAAAAATAAAGAAAAAAAGGCAAATTGGACATAGTTTCACACAAAACCCCAAAAATGGGTCGGACAAAATTATTGGCATCTTTCCAAAATTGTGGAAAAAACAACTTTAGTTTCAAGCATGTGATGTTTGTTTAAACTCATCTATGGTAAGTAACAGGTGTGGGAAATATGAAAATCATACCTGAAACCAGATAAAAAGGGAGAGTAGTTAACTCAATCTTTGCATTGTGTGTCTGTGTGTGCCACATTAAGCATGGAGAACAGAAAGAGAAGAGAATTGTCTGAGGACTTGAGAACCAAAATTGTTGAAAAAGATCAACAATCTCAAGGTTACAAGTCCATCTCCAAAGATCTAGATGTTCCTTTGTCCACGGTACACAACATAATCAAGAAGTTTACAACTCATGGCACTGTAGCTTATCTCCCTGAATGTGAATGGCAGAGAAAAATTGATGAAAGGTTGCAATTCAGGATAATCCGGATGGTGGATAAGCAGCCCCAATCAAGTTCCAAAGAAATTCAAGCTGTCCTGCAGGCTCAGTTGACATTTGAATGAAATGAAACGTAATGGCAGGAGATCCAGGAGGGCCCCACAGCTGACACAGAGACATACAAAAGTTAGACTGTGGTTTGCCACAATGTACATGAGTAAGCCAAAATCCTTCTGGGAAAGTGTCTTGTTTACAGATGAGCCCAAGATAGAACTTTTTGGTAGGTAACGCACACCATTTTATTGTTATGTTTACTGAAAAAGTAATGAGGTCTACAAAGAAACAACACAGTACCTACAGTAAAATATGGTGTAGGTTCAAAGATGTTTTGGGGCTATGTTGCAGCCTCTGGCACTGGGTGCCTTGACAGTCTACAAGGCATCATGAAATATGAAGATTACCAATGGATTTTGAGTTGCAATGTACTGCTCAGTGTCAGAAAGCTGGGTTTGCATCCTAGGTCATGAGTCTTCCAGTAGGACAATGACCCCAAACATACTTCAAGAAGCACCCAAAAATTGATGGAAATGAAATGCTGGAAAGTTCTGAAGTGGCCAGCAATGAGTCCAGATGTAAATCCCATTGTACACCTGTGAAAAGATCTTAAAAAAATGCTTTGGGAGAAGCCACTCTTCAAATATGAGAGACCTGGAGCAGTTTGCAAAAGAAGAGTGGTCAAAAATTCCAGTTGAGAGCTATGAGAAGCTTGTTGCTGGTTGTAGGAAGTGATTTATTCCAAAGGGTGTGCAACCAAATATTAAGCTGAAGGTGCCAACAATTTTGCTCAGCTCATTTTGGGGGGTTTGTGTGAATTTATATCCAATTTGCCTTTCTTCTATTTTTTTGTGTTGGTCCAGTACACACATATACAGGTCCTTCTCAAAAAATTAGCATATAGTGCTAAATTTCATTATTTTCCATAATGTAATGATTAAAATTAAACTTTCATATATTTTAGATTCATTACACACCAACTGAAATTTTTCAGGTCTTTTATTGTTTTAATACTGATGATTTTGGCATACAGCTCATGAAAACTCAAAAATCCTGTCTCAAAAAATTAGCATATCAAGAAAAGGTTCTCTAAACGAGCTATTACCCTAATCTTCTGAATCAACTAATTAACTCTAAACACATGCAAAAGATTCCTGAGGCTTTTAAAAACTCCCTGCCTGGTTCATTACTCAAAACCGCCATCATGGGTAAGACTGCCGACCTGACTGATGTCCAGAAGGCCATCATTGACACCCTCAAGCAAGAGGGTAAGACCCAGAAAGAAATTTCTGAACAATTAGGCTGTTCCCAGAGTGCTGTATCAAGGCACCTCAATGGGAAGTCTGTTGGAAGGAAACAATGTGGCAGAAAACGCTGTACAACGAGAAGAGGTGACCGGACCCTGAGGAAGATTGTGGAGAAGGACCGATTCCAGACCTTGGGGGACCTGCGGAAGCAGTGGACTGAGTCTGGAGTAGAAACATCCAGAGCCACCGTGCACAGGCGTGTGCAGGAAATGGGCTACAGGTGCCGCATTCCCCAGGTAAAGCCACTTTTGAACCAGAAACAGAGAAGCAGCACTGGGCTACAGAGAAGCAGCACTGGACTGTTGCTAAGTGGTCCCAAGTACTTTTTTCTGAAGAAAGCAAATTGTGCATGTCATTCGGAAATCAAGGTGCCAGAGTCTGGAGGAAGACTGGGGAGAAGGAAATGTCAAAATGCCTGAAGTCCAGTGTCAAGTACCCACAGTCAGTGATGGTGTGGGGTGCCATATCAGCTGCTGGTGTTGGTCCACTGTGTTTCATCAAGGGCAGGGTCAATGCAGCTAGCTATCAGGAGGTTTTGGAGCACTTCATGCTTCCATCGGCTGAAATGCTTTATGGAGATGAAGATTTCATTTTTCAGCACAGACCTGGCACCTGCTCACAGTGCCAAAACCACTGGTAAATGGTTTACTGACCATGGTATTACTGTGCTCAATTGGCCTGCCAACTCTCCTGACCTGAAACCCATAGAGAATCTGTGGGATATTGTGAAGAGAAAGTTGAGAGACGCAAGACCCAACACTCTGGATGAGCTTAAGGCCGCTATCGAAGCATCCTGGGACTCCATAACACCTCAGCAGTGCCACAGGCTGATTGCCTCCATGCCACGCCGCATTGAAGCAGTCATTTCTGCAAAAGGATTCCCGACCAAGTATTGAGTGCATAACTGAACTTTATTATTTGATGGGTTTTTTTTTATTTTGTTTTAAACACTTTTATTTTATTGGACGGATGAAATATGCTAATTTTTTGAGACAGGATTTTTGGGTTTTCATGAGCTGTATGCCAAAATCATCAGTATTAAAACAATAAAAGACCTGAAAAATTTCAGTTGGTGTGTAATGAATCTAAAATATATGAAAGTTTAATTTTAATCATTACATTATGGAAAATAATGAAATTTAGCACTATATGCTAATTTTTTGAGAAGGACCTGTATAATGCAAGGAATCTAGACCTGCTAAACTGCTTGATAAATATTGCCGTAAGTATTAAAAATGCATCATTCTATTTAGGAAGCATCTTCATTTGGAAATTAAAGATGTTACATTAAAATTTCATTAACTCCTCACTTTTATTTCTGTATCAATTCATGATAACGACAAGGAAATCCTACAGCCCCCTTCAGTCTATATCCTGTGCTGCAAAATGGGATGTCTGCCTTTCTTTGAGTTCTCTGCCTTGCAAGATAAACCGTAAGAAAGATAATAACACTAGAATAAACATAAAGTTTCAGATGGGAGCAAAAGAAGAAACCCAGGCCAATTTGTGGTACAATACAGACTGGTGTGTCTAATGCTGGCGATACCATTTTTTCACCACTGTTGGATGCTCAAATAAATCAACTGCGGGCAAATAAATAGAGGTGTAGCTATAGTTGGTCTGGCCATATGCAAAAACTAATATTACTGTGCTATGTTCACGTCGACATAGCGCTTTGACGGAGCGGAATCGCTCGTGCCGCCCTTTTGACGCCGCTCTTTCGAGGTGTTCAGGACACTCCGACCCTCGAAGAGCTGGTACATAGCGTGTAATTATGTGCGGCGACGCACGTCGCCGCAACGAGGACATGCTGCGGTTAAAAGACGGCCGCTGTCCGTTTACGGTGCCCCGATTGTAGCATGTGGAGAGGGTTTCTTGAATCCTCACTTGCTTAACATTGACTGTGTTGCGCTGCGCAAACACGCAGGTATTCCTGACGTGGACTCACCTAATTAGTACCTGTGATAGCTGTGGGCCCATTTGAAGCTTTTTTTGCATTGGGGCCCACGAGCTTCAAGTTACATCACTGCATATCAACAACATACAGGTGCATCTCACAAAATTAGAACATCATCAGAAATTTAATAATTTATTTCAGTTCTTCAATACCAAAAGTGAAACTCATATATTATGTAGAGTCATTACAAACAGAGTGATCTATTTTAAGTGTTTATTTCTGTTAATGTTGATGATTATGGCTTACAGCCAATGAAAACTCAAAGTCATTATCTCAGTAAATTAGAATACTTTATAACACCAGCTTGAAAATTATTTTAAATCCAAAATGTTGGCCTACAGAAATGTACGTTCAGTAAATGCACTCAATACTTGGTCGGGGCTCCTTTTGCATCAATTACTGCATCAATGTGGCGTGACATGGAGGTGATCGGCCTGTGGCACTGCTGAGGTGTTATGGAAGCCCCGGTTGCTTTGATAGCAGCATACAGCTCGTCTGCATTGTTAGGTCTGGTGTCTCTCATCTTCCTCTTGACAATATCCCATAGATTCTCTATGGGGTTAAGGTCAGGCGAGAAACTTCACACTAGACCTCAAGCTCTTGGATTGGCTGTCTCTCCACTCTTCTTCCAAACTCTGGGACGTTGATTTCCAAGGTCTAGTGTGAAGTATCCACAATCAATGATGGTTTCAGGGGCCATGTCATCTGTTGATGTAGGTCCACTGTGTTTTATCAAGACCAAAGTCAGAACAGCCGTCTACCATGAAATTTTAGAGCACTTCATGCTTCCCTCTACTGACAAGCTTTTTGGAGATGGAAATGTAACTCTCCAGTAGGACTTGGCACCTGTCCACACTGCCAAAAGTACCAATTCCTAAATTCGCTCAATTCTCTATACCCAGCGAATTTGAACAATTTGATATTCACTTTGCGTGAATTGCCTAAAATAACCACTTCCATTTTACACATTGCTGAAAATTTGATTAGCCTGAGAAGAGACACATGACATTGGGTGCGACTGGGCAGTCTTCTTCATAATGGCAGCTATAACATCACAGTTATTATGAGGGATTATCATAATCTGTATAAAAGCAGAAGCAGGAAATGCAGTGGCCTTTTTCTGGTGAATGTTAATAGTGAGAGGGCATCATAGCTCACAACTTAGCCATAGAGATAGCTAGAGACAGGAATTTCTAAATATTCAACAAATTTGATTCTTATCAAATTGATTTGTTCATCTCAGTTATAAATCCCTGAGAGCAGATTTTATGTGGGCTATAAGATATACAAAACTGTAATTATGTAAAGCCAATTAAGATACGCTATAAATGTATGGCAGATGTAGGTACCACCAATGGGACCCACTTAATTCTCGAGAGCAAAGCCCTGATGCGTGCTGCCATCAGTGGAGAGGTAACCAGCATCCCACACACATGAACAGCTTTCTCCATGCCTTTGTATGTGAATTCCAACCACCTCTCCTCTGACAGCTGTGCTGATGGGGCCATTCCTAGAGATAGACGCGGGTTTCTATTTTTTAAGCTTAGTTCAAAATTATAATCCCTGTTTTTGTTAAGATTGCACTAAGTGCTTTTTAATTACTCAAACACAAGTAGAATTGCAAATTTGGCAAAAAAACATGTAATTATTCTGTTTCCTTATTAGTTTATTGACTGGTATAACACATGAGGCTATTTTACTACATACAAAAGGAATCAGGCTATTACTTATTAGACAGCTCAAGCCCGTTCCCAAGCCTGATCACTATGATCAGTTTTTTTACCACCACTCAATGGAAAATAAAACAAAGTTTTCATGCTTGTTTCCTCAATTAGCCTAGAGAAAGATAATCCATGTAAAGCGAGAGATATGGATGTCGTCTTGTCAGTCAGCTCAAGGAAACACGCTGTATCAGAGTCCCACTGTGCCTAGACAGGAAGTGAGGGGAAATACGAGGTTTTGACATCTGTTGATTGGCAGGTGATATAAACCAGTAGAGGTGTTTGTACAAATATGTTTTTCCACTCAGTGTAAAAATGTCTGAATCACAGAGACCAATAATTTATTTGATCAAGTTGTAGATATCAACAATATATGTTGGGTATATGTATGTATCTGTACCTTTATGGAACTGTTTAACATTGACTGTTCTCTAATGCAAATACATGGAGTGACCAAATTGTTCCAATTTTACAGACTCATGCTAATTTCTCCTTAACTCCTATGAAATAAGGCCATGTTTTTATTTTTCCTCATCACCTTCCAAGAGCTATAACATCTTTTTTACTTTTCCATCGACATAGTCATATAAGCATTTTTTTTTTCTTGCAGGATGAGATGTGGTTTTGAATGACACCATTCATTTTACTAAATATTCCATGTGGGTGGAATTAAAAAAAAAATCCTGCAATTCCACCTTAATTTTTTGCCTTTTTGTTTTTATGATGTTCAATTTGTGGTAAAACCAAACTACTATCATTATAATCAGAAAAAGAAGCAGCACATTCCCCAATCACATATTAACAGAATGGGTACAGGCCGCAAAGTACCATGATCCAGAGAAACATTGAAAATCCAATAATAAGAAAAAACACGACACTTCAGCTTCATCCAAGGTGTTTTATTCACCAGGAAATAGGAGAAAAAGTCAGCTCACTACCGATGCCTAATCCCTCCGGAGCACGGAAAGATCGTCGCTGCCACCGACGCTGATCAGAATGTGGTCAAAGAAATCTAGCTTGAAGGTATAACATAGTGTTTCTGGTGCATTCAGCACCCTTACCGTACTTGTGATCAGAGTGCACCAGAAACGCGCTGATGTGATGTTCTTATCAATGGACCATGATGAAGATGTTTAATCTTATACTAAGAGCTGGAGATGTTATCCCTTCAAGCTAGATTTATTTGACCATATTCTGATCATTGACGGTGGACGGTGGCAGTGATGATCATTACGTGCTCCAGAGGGATTAGCCGGATTTCTCCGACTATATTCCATTTTGTTCACAGGCCTGCTGAATAAAATACCTTCAATCACTCTGGAATACTATGATTTTTTCATCTTTATATGAATGTGCATATATATATATATATATTATTTTTTTTTTATTATTATTTTTTTTTAATTTGAATGAAAAACAATTGTCATCAGTTGCTATATTCAGGGAGCCATACCATTTTACTTTATTTGTATTTTTCAGTTAATAGAGTAGCATGAGGGCTTGTTTCTTGTTGGATTAGCTGTAGTTTGAAGCCATGTATGTTCACAGAAAAACATAGTTTAATAGCCCACCATGGACCAAGCCGGACGGGAGACAAACCGGACAGAAGATTCCCTGGTGGCTTCTCCCCTGCGAGGTACCTGCTGTCCGACTAGTTTCCTGTGCTGTTCAGTCCCCCAAGGCTTTTAAACTGCCGTATGTTTTTCTCTGAAATGCCACTGCACTTTAGGGTTCAATATACTGTGTATGGCTGAAATCATGTGGATCGGGCTGCATTTTTCAGCTATCAGATTCTTTTTAAGCCCAGTCAATGCCATAGTTAAGAATACGATTCTGGGGGCGATTCACACCATCTTACATCCCGATGGCGCTATTGACAGCAGACTAACAGTTATTAAAATACCTCAGATCGCTCTAGTTTCTCATGTTTCTCACCTGTATAACAGAGTGTATCCTGTGTTGTATTCATTAAAGAGGTTTTCAACTACTGATGTAACCCTCCTAACTCTTCCTATCAGTTTTTTAATATACTCCTATTACCTCTCCTGCTCCTGTAAACTCATCTCTATGTGGGTCATCCAGACGTCTGCTGTGATTCTGGCTCTGCTACTTCCAGTCTAGAAACCAGAATCGGATAAAGTGAGTAGTTCATGTCACTGGTGAAGGAGGGGCTACCTCTGTGACTGACAGCCGTCTGAGCATGCACGCTCACATCAGACTTCACTCTCGTCCTCTGCTTGGATCCTGACGATGCTTTGGAGTGCCATGCCTTCAGCTGACAAGTGCTGCTTGTTATTAGAAAGCAAATCACAGGACTTGTGAACTGAAAGGATGGCACTTCAAAGCATCAGCAGGATCCAGGCAGAGGAAAGTGAAGTCTAATCTGAGCATGCATGTTCAGACTGCTGTCACTTACAGAGGTAACCCCCACCAATGACATGCACTACTCAGTATTGTCCGATTCAGGTTTCCACACGGAAGTAGCAGAGCCAGAATCACAACAGAAGGCCAGATGACCCACAGAAGCAGGCCAGGTAATATGAGTGCATTTGAAAATTGATTCTTAGAAAGAGTTACAGTATATGAAATGGGGTGAAACTAGTAGTGGAAACCCTTTTTAAGTGGATATATCACCATAAATGTACAGAGAATGTCATTAAGTGGTTAAACTCTGACCCAAAAAATCATAGAGCTCTGAAACAATAGGTCTGTGAGATACGGTCGGATGACCATAAACAATATTTACTACTAATTCACAGGATAGGAAATAAATACAAATGTTGGGAGTCATGTTGGGAGTCACCACTGATTATGGAAACTCAAGAGAAGAGCATTGGTCACTCATGGGCACTGTGTCTTTAATCATTTTCTATGGGATTGGTTATAAATAAATAAAGCCATGTATACTGCTGAGTCAGTCTCATAGACATTGAAGTGGGGGTAGCACATGTTAAAGGATAACATTAAATGAGTAACATATTAGACCCTGTTCTTGTGATTGATGGGGGTCTTATTAGTAGTGGTACCCCCAGCAATCTTACATTTATCACCCTCTGGCTAGGTGCAGACAACCGTGTATTAGTTCGTCCGAGAGAATCTGGTAGATTATACAAATTACACTCTGATCAAAGTTTGATCATAGTGTGAGCATTGTGTGATCCAATTCTCTGGGATGAGAAGACTATGGAGAAACAAATTTCTCCATTCTATCAATTAGTGGAAATCGGACTGCACTTACATGTTATCTGAGTGCAGTCCAATATTTTCCACGGAGTCATTGACTTGAATGACTGAGTGCGATCACAGTATCAGAACACACTCAGACATTTAGCAATCTGAAAAGTGCACAGGCCCATAGACTAACATTGGTCCGAGGCTGTTTGATGGTATGTGGGATCGCACTCGGACTGAAAATACAGCCATATGCATAAGCCCTTCTTGTGAAAAGATTCTGGGACATTACAGGGGAGAGTTGGCGGTGACATACATCACTGGGGAGGGCTGGGGTGCATATACATCACTGGGGATGTTGGGGGCATAGCCATCACTGGTGAGACTGGGGGCATAGACATCACTGGGGAGGGTTGGGGTGCATATACTGTACATCACTGGGGATGTTGGGGGCATAGATATCACTGGTGAGGGCTTAGGTAGACATCACTTGGATGCTGGAGGCATAGATATCACTGGGGTCTGGGTGCATATACATCACTGGGGAAAGCTGGGGGTCATATACATCACTGGGGAGGGCTGGGGCATATAAATCACTGGAAAGGACGCAGGACATAGACATCACAGGGAGCATAGACATCACTGGGGCGGCTGGAGGGCATTTACATTACTGGGGATGTTGGGGGCATAGACATCCCTGGTGAGACTGGGGGCATAGACATCACTGGGGAAAGCTGGGGGTCATATATATCATTGAGGAGTGCTGGGGGGGCATATACATCACCGGGGAGGGCTGGGGCATATACATCACTGGAGAGGACGCAGGACATAGACATCACTGGGGCGGCTGGGGGAATTTACATCACTGGGGAGGGCTGGGGGGCATATATATCACTGGGGAGGGCTAGAGGTCATATACATCACTGAGGAAGGCTAAGGGCCACATGCATCACTGGGGAGGGCTGGGGTGCATAGATACCACAGGCGAGGGCTGGTGGCATACACATCATTGGAGCAGGCTGGGAGCATATACATCACTGGGGTCTGGGTGCATAGACATCACTGGGTTAGGTTGAGGGGCATAGACATCACTGGGGAGGGCTGGGGGGCATACATATCACTGGGGATGGTGGGGCTGCTGCTGCTGTCTACATCTGTGGGACATGAGTGCATCGTGCGCTAACTCCAGCCACTAAGTACGTCCTCAGGCTGGCACTGGTTAGGGTGAGGACATAATCCTTCAGTGCATGCGCACACAGTGTTCAGTATTCAATGCTGCATGAGTGCTCGCAGTGCAAGTAGAAATTTAAAGGGCCGGCAGCTGGCAAAACGTGGCTGCCAGCCCAAGCATGGCAATCCCTGGGAATCTGCGGGCTGGAGGGAGGATCCTCACCCCTGCCATAAATATAAGCATATTTTATATTTAAAAAACAAAAACTATTATTTCACCAGATTCTTCAAGAATGATGTTAGAATAGCGCCCCCTGCTGTTTATTCACTGTGACCACCTCATTCAATAGTCTAAAATGGACAAGCATGCTTAATCTTGATTTTAATAAACATCTATTATAACATGTAAGTCTATGCAAGACTAAGAAAAACACATAAAGAAGTGGAAATGGAACATTCACGCAGCAGTAATGCAATACAGTACATTTAGTAAATGACAACACATCAGTCTCTTCTAGGAGAATCATAGGGAATGACTTTAAAACAATATGTGACCAAAATTCCCTGAAGTCTTTGACGTTCCATGAAAAACCTCGTACTTGCCCTGTAGCTTCTCCTGATTGTGCTTTTACGGAGTCACACGTTTGTGGTGAACAGCTCGAACGCTTGAAGTTTAATGACAACACACTGCACATTTTTACAAATGCTTTTTTTTTCTTGAGACAGCAAGTTTTTTGGAGATGAAAAGAATGTCTGCTCTTACACATTGTAATTACATGCAATTGAACATGCCACTAGTGAGAGCTTGCAATTTGCTTTGAACTGCTTTTAAAGTAAGGCAGAAGAGAAATAAATAGTATTCATAGTGAACTCAGACGATGAATACAAAGTTACTGGGGTCATACGCAGAGCAGCAAGCAATCCGATCCGCATGTGCAAGCTCCACTCTTCTTAGAGGCACAAATCAATATGGCTGCAAAGTGGGAGTCAAGTCGAAAAGGAGGCACTTATGTGAAAAAACATTGAGAAAATATTGCCGTATATTGTATAGCGTTATCAGCTACTGCAAGCTTGTATATGATAATCCATAATAGCTTTTCAGAAATTACTAGTATTAATGAATATAGGAACCCCACTATAGATACAGACCTAAAAAACATATGGTACTTAGTTTACCGTTTTGATAAAAAATTGTGCAATCCCATCCAATAAATGAAGGACTTCAATTTATTTGTATTTAAAGCGAACCTGTCAGCAGGATTTCGCTCAGTAAACTACAGGCATTGTCAGGTTGGCAGTGTTAAACAGATTAAATTGATACCTGGGGTAAAGAAATCCGTCTTGTGGTTCTTGTGTAATCAGTGTTAGAAGTTTTCAGCTAATGAGATGATCAGGCTCCGGGGTGGGACTGTAGGCAGAGTCTTATCTTCCTGCTCTAAGCCAGAGAAACCAAGGAAAGACCTGCTCACAGGCCGCCCCTAAAGACAAACATGTTCCTCATCATAGAGACAGACTGTTTGTGCTTCGGGGCCGCCTGTGCACAGGTCTTTCCTTGGTTTCTCTGGCTTAGAGCAGGAAGATAAGACTCTGCCTACAATCCAGCCCCAGAGCACGGGCATGCACGGGCATCTCATTAACTGAAAACTTCTAACACTGATTACACAAGAACCACAAGATGGATTTTTTCACAGCAGTTATCATTTTAATCAGTTTAACACTGACAACTTGACAATGCCTTTAGTTTACTTAGCATAATCCTGCTGACAGGTTCGCTTTGACTTGTGCACCTATGTGTATATTACACATTGATTTAATATACTGTTTAAAGTGGTTCTCAGGAACTTTAACATTGATGGCCTATCCTTAGGATCAGTGGGGATGTGATACATGGCACCCCCGCCAATCAGATGTTCCCGATGTTGGTGGTGGCTGGAACTGCTCAGTTGCGAAGATGCACAGCACAGCTCTGTCGACTGTGTAGTGGCCAAGGCTGACCACTGCATATTCGCCACCTATTCAAATCAATAGGGGGTGGATAGGCAGTATCTGGCCGCAGTCACTATTGCATTGTCGGAGCTGCACAGCTAAGCAACTGAGCAGTTCCAGCCGCCAACGACACTGGGAACAGCTGAAAGGCACCAGGTGTTGCACCCCCACTGACATTGATGACCTATCCTAAAGCCATTAATGTTAAAGTCCTGGACAATCCCTTTCATTAAAACTTCCCAATTGCTCCAAAAACACCAAGAGACATAAAGGAGGGACTGTCCAAAAATTCATAGATTATCAGCTAAAAGATAACCCCATGATTTTCAAAATAGCTTTCCAATATAATTTCACACTTCACAGATCTCTATATCGCCCTCTTCTGTTGGGGTTACTAATAAGGCATCTTTGATGTTTAGGAAATAACTTCTTAGTAAATCTCCTACATCCCTGTGAACGTGCAGAGTGAACACGACAGCCTTCTCTGTTATTGAGGCTTACAAATATTTATAACTTGCTTCTTTGGACTGTTTAGAAATGTTTCAGCTAGAAAGAAAAAATCTAATCAGCTAATAAGTTATCTCATGTGTAGTCAATAAGGGATATAGCATTTTTTCTTATGTCCATTAGTGCATTAACAGGTCATTATAAATTTGGTTTGATAATGGTGAAGCTAAATGTTGCAGGTCTGTAGTCAGTATAAGGTTAAGTTCCCAAGATGAGTTTTTGATGCTGACTACAAAGCCCTGGTCATACCAACCGACCTACAGTGAAGAACAGGCCGATGCGACGGCTGAAAGTATAGGCCCTAAGGAGCAGCAGGTCAGCTGGAGGGGTGAGTGGTGAGGTATTATTTTTCTTTTTTACTATTTGCTGGCTCTTTACGGTCCACTAAAATGGCAGCTAGGCGTTTTTTTTGTTGTGATCTTTGCAAAATTCACGTGGAACCGCAAATTTCAGCAAATTTGACTAAAACTCGATCCTCTGCAGATCGATCCGTGCATATCTAGTTTTAAATAAAACGGCTTTATTTTGGATACTTCCTGTCACTTAGCTTTAATAAAACTGTACTGATACAGTAAAGTGCGGATTAAATGCACTCTTAGTCAATTTGGACTACAAAAACAAATGCATATGCGCTTTTTATCTGCAGATTTTACTCATTTCATTCAAGTCTGTGGGGGAAATCCAACAGTAAAACACATTTACCACAAGAGGAATTGACATATGGATGTAAAAAATGCACCACAGGTAAGTCTAGAGTGCAAAAAAAGCACAGAGGATATGAAATTTCCTTAGATCCTACATGCTTTGCTGGAACTGTAATATACTGAATTTTTTGAGCAACGAAAATATGCACCATCAAAAACACAGCATATACTTTCTGTGGAAAGTGTACGGTATATTTCATTGAGTTATTTGGCGTTGATTTTACTTGCTAAAAATATGTCTAAAAACTGCTTCTAAAAACACAAGTATCTGGACTAGTGATGAGCGAACCCGAACTGTAAAGTTCGAGGCTCATACCAGACACATAGTGAAGTGTCGTTCTCAAGGCTGCATAGGTCACTCACGGTTATCGCTCACAGGCGATGATGTCAGTGCCATCATTGCTCATGAGACATAACTGCGTTGTTCTCAGAATGATGCTTTATAGCAGTGTTTCTCAACTCCAGTCCTCAGGACCCACCAACAGGTCATGTTTTCAGGATTTCCTTGGAATTAATGCTTGAGCAGGTGATAAAATTATCACCTGTGCAATACTATCACCTTTGCAATACTAAGGAAATCCTGAAAACATGACCTGTTGGTGGGTCCTGAGGACTGGAGTTGAGAAACATTGCTCTATAGGTTGCAGGAGAGAATTGCTGGATGTCCTGGGAACCACAATGGATTACGTTGGAGCTGCGAGGATTATTTTTTAATAATAAATGGGTAAATCAGGGAATGTGTGGGGGAGTCTTTATTCAAATAAACTTTTATTTTCCTGAGTGTATGTGTCTTTTTATTTTTACATACGTGGTTAGTAATGGGGCTGTTTGATAGACACCTCTCCATTACTAACCCTTGGGCTTGATGCCAGCTGACATTACACAGCTGACATCAACCCCAAAAACTATTACCCCTGATTGTCACTCCACCAGAGTAATCGGGAAGAGCCAAGGCTAAGCACCAGAATTGATTCATCTAATGGATTCTCCATTTCTGGGAGAGCAGAGGGCTATTCTTATTAGGCTGGGAAGGCTGTCTGCTTTGCCTTAGCAGGTTATTAAAAATAGATGGAACACCACATCATTTTTTTAAGGGTCCCTTCATTTTTAATAACCAGCAAAGGCAAAGCAGCCAGCTGGGTGCTGATATTTATAGGCTGGGAAGGTCCTTGAAAATTTGCCCCTTCCCAGCATAATAAGTACAGTTCACACCTGTCTGATTTCCCTTGGCTGGTTATTAAAAATATGGGGAACCCCAAGTTGTTTTTTTTTAAATTTATTTATTAACAAGTACAGTAAACTACACACACAAGGCACTGTTAGGCTATGTGCACATGATGCGGATTTGTTGCATTTCCACAGAATTTTTTCCACTCGGAAATGCTCCAAAAACACAAAGGATTACTAAAGCAAGGTTAATCAATGACAATCCTGAAATGCTGTACACACGATCCAGAAATTTCCATCCTGATTCGCAGTGTTTTATTTTCTGCAGCATGTCAATTCTTTTTGCGGATCTGCAGTTCTTTTCACCCACTGACTTCCATTGAGTCACTCAAATCAGCAAAAACGCAGGTGTAAAAAGGTTTGCTGATTGGCTGCGGATTTGGTGCCAAAAACGCTGCAGAATTGTCAAAGGAAATGATGTCAGAAGGAGGAAGAGTGTGTGGGCGGAGAATAAAGAATAGTCCCCATCTTTGTTGAAGCACATCAACAATGGAGGTTGGACAAGGAAATTACATCAATTTTTTTTAAAATAATATATCTTTATTTAGCTAACACATTCGCATACAAATCCTCAAACAAATCCACATGTAAATCCGCATCAAAAATGCATAAAATCCGCATAAAAAATGTGCTGAATTTCCACTGTGTTTTCTGCCAAGAGATGCAGAAACCGTGCAGAAATTTCCGCAAGCAAATCCGCAACGTGCGCACATAGTCTTACACTCCTACACTTGAACCGCCACAAACTGCTTCAAGATTATTATTTTTTATATTTTTTTATTCCCAGTAATTTCCCTATCCACATTTATTTGCAGGGCAATTGTCCTACTCTTACCCCAATTTTGTTTCCTTTTGCAGCCCCCCTAGCCCTTACTGTGACCATTTTACAGCCATTTTAGAGCACCTAAGTTTGAGTCCCCATTAGCTTCTATGGGGTTCAGATTAGGGGTCAAGTTCTGGTATCGGAACCAAATTTTGGACTAAAGTTTGGCCTAACCCGACTAACTCGAACTTCCACGGGTCCGCTCATCCCTAATCTGGATCAGTTTTTTATGCTGTTTGACATGTCGTTTTCAAAGAAGTGTTTTAATTAACCCCTTTCTGACATTTGACGTACTATCCCATCCATGTGACCTGGGCCCCTATGACCATGGACGAGATAGTATATGCAATTGGATCAGCCGCACTCACGGTGGAAGCGTGGCTGATCGCGGCCGGGTGACAGCTGATTCTCAGAGAACGCTCCCGACACTTTAACCCACCGAACACTGCGATCAACACTGGACTTTAACAGTGCATGTCAGGAAGTCTCTGAGGTCAGTGTGCACAGAGTGCAGTGCTGACAGCATATATGGCATGGAGATCTGCATGCCATATAAGCGATCAGCCTGCACAAAATGAGTGCCCCATAGTGGGACAAAGTGTAAAAGTAAGAATTAATTTAAAAAAAAATTCAAATAATTGTACAAATATTTAAAAAAATAAAAAAAAATAATAATAAAAAATCAATATTTATTCTGTCACTAAATAAATATTTGATTTAAAAAAAATCTAAACAATAAAAGTACACATATTTGGTAACGCCGCGTCCGTAACAACCCGACCTATAAAACTGTCCCACTAGTTAACCCCTTTAGCCAACACCATAAAAAAATAAGGCAAAAAACAATGCTTTATCATCATACTGCCAAACAAAAAGAGGAATAACACGCGATCAAAAAGACGGATATAAATAAATATGGTACCGCTGAAAACGTCATCTTGTCCTGCAAAAAATGAGCTGCCATACAGCACCATCAGCAAAAGAATAAAAAAGTTATAGCTCTCAGAATAAAGCGATGCAAAAATAAAAATTTTTTATATAAAAGTTTTTATTGTATAAAAGCGCCAAAACATAAAAAAATATAATTAAGGTATCGCTGTAATCGCACTGACCCCAAGAATAAAACTGTCTTATCAGTTTTACCACATGCGGAACAATGTAACCTTCCCCCCCACAAGAAATTCATGAATTGCTGGTTTTTGCTCATTCTGTCTCCCAAAAATCGTAATAGAAAGCGATCAAAAAATGTCATGTGCCCAAAAATGGTACCAATAAAAACGTCAACTTGTCCCACAAAAAACAAGACCTCACATGACTCTGTGGGCCAAAATATGGAAAAATTATAGTTCTCAAAATATGGTGATGCAAAAATTATTTTTTGCAATAAAAAGCTTCTTTTAGTGTATGACAGCTGCCAAACATAAAAACCCGCTATAAAATCCTGCTATAAATAATAAATCAAACCCCTCTTTATACCCCCTTAGTTAGGGGGGAAAAATACTAAAATAAAAAAATGTATTTATTTCCATTTTCTCTTTAGGGTTAGGGTTGGGGCTAAAGTTAGGGATAGGGTTGGGGCTAAAGTTAGGGTTAGGGTTGGGGCTAAAGTTGGGGTTGGGGCTAAAGTTAGGGTTAGGGCTAGAGTTGGGGTTAGGGTTTGGATTACGGTTACGGTTGGGATTAGGGTTAGGGTTGGGATTAGGGTTAGGGCTGTGTTAGGGTTAAGTTTGTGGTTAGGGTTGGGATTAGGGTTGCGGTTAGGGTTGGAGTTAGAATTGGGGGGTTTCCACTGTATAGGCACATCAGGGGCTCTCCAAACGCGATATGGCATCTGATCTCAATTCCAGCCAATTCTGCGTTGTCAAATAGTGCTCCATCCCTTCCGAGCTCTGCCATACGCCAAAACAGTGGTTTACACCCACATATGGGGTATCAGCATACTCAGGACAAATTGCACAACAACTTTTAGGGTCCAATTTTTCCTGTTACCTTTGGGAAAATAAAAAATTGGGGGCGAAAAGATCATTTTTGTGGAAAAAATATGATTATTTATTTTTACAGCTCTATGTTATAAACTTCTGTGAAGCACTTGTGGGTTCAAAGTGCTCACCACATATCTAGATAATTTCCTTAGGGGGTCTACTTTCCAAAATGGTGTCACTTGTGGGGGTTTTTCATTGTTTAGGCACATCAGGGGCTCTTCAAATGCAACATGGCGTCCAATCTCAATTCCAACCAATTTTGCATTGAAAAGTCAAACGGCGCTCCTACCCTTCCGAGCTCTGCCATGCGCCCAAACAGTGGTTCCCCCACATATGAGGTATCAGCGTACTCAGGACAAATTGCACAACAACTTTTGGGGTCCAATTTGTCCTGTTACCCTTGGTAAAGTAAAAAAAATCAGATCTGAATTAAATTTTTGGTGAAAAAAGTCAAATGTTCATTTTTTTTAAACATTCCAAAAATTCCTGTGAAGCACCTGAATGGTTAATAAACTTCTTGAATGTGGCTTTGAGCACCTTCAGGGGTGCAGTTTTTAGAATGGTGTCACTTTAGGGTATTTTCTTTCATATAGCCCCCTCAAAGTGACTTCAAATGTGATGTGGTCCCTAAAAAAATAAAGGTGTTGTAAAAATGAGAAATCGATGGTCAACTTGTCACTGACAAAAACCCATCCTTGACTCTTACTAGGACAGGTGCCTGTGAGTATTGGCATTAGAAAACGTGTAGTTGGCAGGTGACCGTATGTCCGAAATTATGACCGAAATTATTATTATTCCAATATGTGTTGATTAAAATGAACTTCTGTTTGTGGTAAAACCCCTTTAATGGACTACAGTGATTAGTTGCCTAGACCAACGAGCGTGATTCAATAATTAAAGCGTTTTTTCATGCTAGACCAAATTTTCGGCAAGCTTTGTAGCATGCTGAATGTGTTAAAAACACATGATCAGGATTTGAATCTGCTTGCTGGTTTGAACAGACCTTTCATGACTGCAAGTGTGTAATTAGCTTGCTTATGGTCACGTGCTGAGTATCTGCTCTTCCTGCATTTCTCAATGTTCATGTACAGAAAGAAAAGCAGTTATTCGGCACGTGATTGAAAGTATTCCAATCACGTACTAGCTGTGCAGTGGCCATCGCTTAAACCGACAAGCACAGTCAAATCCCGACAGTGTGTACCATAAACAATGTTAGGATTCAGCATGCTATATTGCTTGACGAACATTTTCACTTGCCTGGAAAACATATTTAAATTTAGTTAGTTTATTTAGAATTATATTTTGTTTTTTTCTTCTATTCCTGGAGAACCTATTTAAGCAATTTTTGATACACGGAGCTCAGTGTGCATATACCAAAACGTAAAATGCTTATTGAATTACATTAAGCAGTGTAAGTGGCAGAGGTAAGCACCACGCTGAGGTTTTACAGTTACAGTGTGAACAAAGAACCTCGCTGTTTATTCACATTTTTCCCTATAAATTGTTTTCCTAAGCCCCTAATTATGCAATGTTTGATGTTTATGAGGTTCTGCAGAGCAAACAAACTTGTTTGTTACCAGGGAAACCTGCGCATTAAGGCCTTTCTAATGTAACGCTCACAGGCCATATTCTGGAACTGTACACAAGAACTGTACCTGTGGGCCCCATGTAATGACAGACATATTGCCAGGGAAATGTAGTAGATCTCGATTTACAGTTTGTATATACCTCTACAGAAACGGCATACTCTTTTTGTCTTTTAAAGCCTACATTTTTAGACAAAGCTCCAAAGGACACAGTTTTGCACCTGGCTGTGAGTTGTGTTTGAACAATGGCCAAATACATCTCTTGCAAGACATTTTGGCTTGTGATTTATGAATAGGATTGGGCCCCACAGAGAACGCACCAATCACCTTTCACAATTTACCTATAAACCTGTAGTACTTGTCAACACAACCCTGAACTCTCTGAATGGAACTGATTTATCAAGAGTGATATAATTTGAACCTGAATAAAAAGTACTTAAAGGGGTGATTCGGGATGTTGAATTTAAATAGTATCTATTCTATTCTATTCTAAATATCTATTTTTATACCCTGTAGCATTTCATTTGAGAGGATTTTCAAACAGGACATCACAGGAAGCTGTGGCTGCACTCTCTTTCCCAAAGAATCTATCGTCCCTCCTGGAACAGGACGTTATCAGGGATCAGAGATGCAGTTACTTACTACAGTTTCTTGCATCTGCAATCTCTGAAGATGTCCTGCGTGGCGCTGATAGAAGCTGTGAGAGAGGTGAGTGCAGGGCTGGCAATCTGCTTCTGTCCCCACTGCTTCTAACTGTGAAACAAGTGAGTGACTAGAGCGCTGCCCCACAGTTTCTAGAACGGACCTCAAATATACCGACATCAGTGCGCAGTGTTAGAAGCTTTGGGGCAGCGCCACGGCTTCTATCTCCACCCGACGAAGTCTTGTTTTACAGTTAGAAGATGCTGCAATGCAGACAAAAGTAAAGTGCTGGTGCTGCATTCACCTCTCCCACAGATTCTTATCACCGTGGATCCAGGACATCTTCACAGGGCAGTAATGCAAGAAACTGTAGTAAGAAACTGGAGCACTGCCCCCCAATGACGTCCTGTTCCAAGAGGAGTGATAGACACTGCAGAGAAGGGAGTTCAGCCCCAGCCTCATGTCCCGTTTGAGACTCCTCTCAAATGAAATGTCACAGGAAGTGAACTAAAAAAAAACCACACATTTATGGATTAGCAGGATAAGGAGAAGTGTAGGGTATGGTATAAAAAATCGTAAAATCGTTCACCTCTCTTTAGGTTAGCCCATACATATTAGATTTGTGGGTGTCCAACTCTTGACACTCCCAAAGATTAGTTGTTTAAATGGGCTGTAGGACTTGGGCATTTGCTGTGGGATCTCTACAATTTACATACTGTGTACTGCACAATTCCATACTTCCGTTCTTTGTGACTGCGCTAAGTATCATAGATTTGTACTATTTAAGGGACAGCATAAATTGCACAGAAAAAAAATCATGCCATGATATATTGGTTGTCAGAGAATATGACTGTTAAGCAGGGGTCACACTTGCGACTGCAATGCGAGAAACTCGCGCAAGTCTCTAGCCTCAATACCCGGCACTGCTGCCGGCACTCAGAGCAGAGCGTTCAGCTGCATAGAAATACATGCAGCCGCACACTCCGGTCCCGAGTGCCAGCGGCAGTGCCGGGTATTGATGTGAGAGACTTGCGCGAGTTTCTCGCATTGCACTCGCAAGTGTGACCCCGGCCTTATCGCTCTTATCCAAAGACACCACCCAGCAGCTTAGGCCTCTTTCACATTTCCGGCGGGCGCCTTGCGGCGCCCCCGGCATTTTGCCGCAGCGCCGCATCTGAAAATCTGATGCGCCGCATGCGGCTTTTTTCGCATTGACATGCATTAGCGCCGGATGGCGCCGCATGTCAATGCGTTGCATGCGGTTTTGTCCGGATGCGGCGCAAATGTACATTGCGGCGTCCGGAAAAAACGCTGCATGTAACGTTTTTTGTTTTTGCCGGATGGTTTCTTATCTCTCCAAGCATCAGAAACCATCCAGCAAAAAAACGCATTTTGGCCGCTGGAAGTGTGAAAGGTTTTCACATGTGGCGCTGCGGCAAAATGCCGGGGGCGCCGCCAGGCGCCCGCCAGAAATGTGAAAGAGGCCTTACAGAGCTTGCAAAGATCTATATCTGTGTGTCTCCATATACATGATCTCGCTTCCAGTAGAAAAATTATAAACAACAGACAACTGTTAGCTATATCTAACACAATATTATAAACACTAAAATATAAAAGTTGAGAACTCACTTTGTGGTTGTCAGGACCAGCTCCAATTTAAGCAGGACTTTGGGCAGCAGTGGGCTATAACTTTTTTATTTTTTCCTCTGTAGTCTATTTTTGTTGGGAACCGTAATTTTATGGTTACCATTTTGGGTTCCATACAAATTTCTGATTGCTTTTTGAGCCATTTTTTTCAAGGTGAATTAACTGAAAAACAGCAGTACTGTGATTTTTTTTTGTGGAATTTTGTGAATTTATTAGTTCAGAAAGTTATACGTGTAGCAATACCAAATATGTAATTTTTTTATTTTTTAGATTTTATTTTTTGGGGAAAAATAAGGGCTACCTCATAGATGTACAAGAATGACAAACAAAAGGGCCTTCAGAAAACCACTGGCTGCCTTGACAATGTCATCAGCCCTCCATTTCCAACCTCTTAAATGGAAACTGTCATGTAAAATGTCAAATAACGCTATTAACCTGCAGATATGGGTTAATAGGGCTCTGACACAATGTGGCGCTGGCACTGAAAGCCCCGCTGCCGGGAGGAAATTAACTTTCTTCTCCCCGGCAGGTTTCAGATTATAGTCATAGGGGTGGGAATGGCGCGCTTTCAGTCATCGCTCTCTGCATAGTGAGCGGCAGCTATATACGTGCCACCTGCACTGACACCAATGATGAGCCACTGTCAGCTCTGATCACAGCGGCTAGACTTAATGTGCTTAATGTGCCTATACTGTGTGGAACGGGTTCAGCTCCCCAGCCCACTTCATATTGTACGCACAGGGCCAAGTTGGCCACCAAGATGCAGTGGTCCTCAGCACTTGCCTGAGTATGCTGAGTGCTGCCGCTAGTCCTGATGGTTGATACATTAGACAGCACACAATCCTGGAGGTTCACTCAAAACTGTGTAACCGATCACAAAGAGGTCACTGAATTTTAATCATAAAATGTTTTCTAGGTTGTTTCAATAAAATAATTTCTCATTTGAAAGGGCTGTAGATTAAATGCACAATTGGTGGAGAAAGGTTGAACTTGATGGACCTGGGTCTTTTTTCAATCTATGTAACTATGTATTTATTGAAATATAAAGTGATGCAAGATTTTTCAAATTATGGCTCAAAATATTTTTTTTATTTAATTTTTATTATTTTTGTTTCCCAAAAAAGAAATAATGAAGAATATGAAGAATAAAGAAAATATTTCAGAACACAAAACGATCTTCATATATAGAAAGTCACGAGTGTACGTTTGACAAAGCACAGAAAGTTTTCCATGAATAAAACTTGTGCCTAGTGAACAAGACCCCAGTCCAGCTGCTGATTCTTACCAGACTTTATGAGTAATAATTACGCTAACGGGACTTTGTCTGATTAGCTGGTTATTAATCTTAATATAGTACGCTGAAACTGAAGGAATATTCTGAAACCCATCCAATTTAGCTAATAATAAAAATTAAATGTACATTTTCTATACATTCTTTTCATAATGTCACTTATGCACATAGTTATATTAAGACTCTGCAGAAAGTTGTGCGGGCCACTAGAAGGGTTATACCATATCTACTTGTAGCTCCATTTCATGCCATGTGAAGTCGGCGTTCTTCCCTTGAAGCATTGCTTCTTAGGCCGTGTTCACACGCTCAGTATTTGGTCAGTATGTTACCTCAGTATTTATAAGCCAAAACCAGGAATGGAACAATCAGAGGAAAAGTATAATAGAAACACGTCACCACTTCTGGATTTATCACCCAATCCTGGTTTTGGCTTCCAAATACTGATGTAAAAACCTGACAAAATACTGCACGTGTGAACATGGCCTTAGGAGCAATATCTCCGTAATACAAGCTGCCCATACATATGAGACAGGTGAACGATCAGCCAACAGCTATCTATCCCAACTCCCTGGTGCATGTTCATGGACAGGGGGAAAAGTCGCTGAGACACCTGTGTAATAGGTTATCTCGATGTTTGAATTTCAACAGCGTCTGCGCCCCCCATGTGTATTAAATGGTCGGGTACAGTCGAATTTTATCTGATGTATACGAATACCTTTTCAAAGGTAACATATGGTGACTCACGGAGTGCCTAAAGTTCCATAAAACGCAGTTGTGTGCACTCTCTCTGTGCTCCTTTAAGGCATAGATCTACCATGAGCATGACCGCTAAATGATTACTTTCCCATATTACATGCCAAAGCTTTGTCCTCTGTTTCAGTCAACAAACCCTCTATGTCTCTCATTGACACTTAGGTTAGATATTATAGATTTTAGCCGCAATTCATCAAAGCTCTTTTGCACAAATAGTGGTGTAAAAGCTTTGAAAGTTTGCAAAATATGGGAGAAACTGTGCTAAAATTTAGCAACTTTTGCCATTTTTGTTCCAGTTTCTACTAGCTCCACCAAAGGAAATGGGGCTGGGGTGGGACAGGGGCTCGACGGGGATGTGATGAACTCGTCTAATTCATGACAAAATGTGGCGTTCCCTATTCCAGAAATCTCACTCCAGTTACTGATTGGTATAAAATTTCTTGAATGGTACACGGAGGCGCACACCACTCATCAGACACTCAAGATTCAGAAGACGCGTCATGAATCAAGAGCGTCTGACTCCACCAAGCCTCCTCATCAACCCGGCAACAAAGTCACCAGTCTTGATGAATCTGGGTCTATATGTCCTAGATCTTTATTTCAAAATGAAGTAATTTTATAACATTGATATGAGAATTTGATGCCAAACTTACCAATAGAGACAAATGAAATATTGATATTGTCCCTTTTCTCCCTGACTGATAAAAACACAGATAATTGAAGGACAATTGAAGTATCTGCAGATACTCAAACAACTTTTAAAGCTTTGGTCTTCTTGATGTATAAGCTGGAAGTGAAGTAGGGTTTCAATTTTCATGATTTGTCTGAAGGCTAGAATTACATTTTTTAGACAATAAAATAAAAATATAAAGAGTAAACATGTTATAAATGTACTTACCAGTCTGGCGAAATGTCATTGTTGTCAGAAGAGACATGAAATTACAGAAGACAGGATAAGTAAATTGTATCTTGTATAGTAATTATGTGAGATAAAGCTAAAAAAATATCTTTATCTTGCATAAGACCTAAATAAAGTATTTGCTCATGTACTGTGTGGTACTTTAGTGCTTGTTGTTGCTTGTCCATGATGTCATTTATGAATGTGTCATCTGGCTTGCGGCTATTGTAAGTGAGATTGCATCACAGGTTACAAAAATGAACAAACTTATCAGGCAAGCGCCCTTCATTCAGCAGGTGACTAGAAACAGAATGCATTTACAGGAAAAATAGAGAGCGAGCGAGCCGGCCTGGCACGGAGGAGCAGTCACGTGCCTCATGTTTTCTTCTTGATGAAGGATCGCTGATGTACTTTCATTAATTTATGTCTATGTTCCTCAAGATTATTTTCCATGTATTGCCTATTATGTTTAACCCTTTAGTTGCCATTTGCCATTAATTATACAACGCACCGAGGGGAATTGATCACGAGTAGGGTTGAGCATTCCGATACCGCAAGTATCGGGTATCGGCCGATATTGGCTGTATCGGAATTCCGATTCCGAGTTCCGATATTTTCGTCATATCGGATACCGGAATCGGAATGTCACTGTCACTGTCAGTGTCCGTCGGTCGGGTCTGTCAGGAGTCAGCGGCACTTACCCGGCAGAAGATCTCCGGCGGTCACATCCCGGACTGCTTAATGGCCGCCATCCTCTTCTCCCTGGCGGTCACATGCAGTATCTCGCGATAACTGCAGTGACTGCTGGGTAATCGCGGCCGTAAAGCAGTCCGATGACGTCACCGCCGGGGAAGCTGGTAAGCAGCTGTGCTGCGCCGGGATGTCAGGCTCTGCCTGTCATTCCGATGTAGCAGAGCTGGATCGTCGTGGGACAGTCGTTACTATGGACTGCGTCGGACAGGTGGTATACTGTTGGTTTGTTTTTTTATTTTTTACAGGAGATCGATGGCGTCGCAGGAATGAGAGAGTAATAAAAAAATGAAAACTGTGTTGTCTCTTTTATTTCATTAAAATACTTTTTTCTTGCTGTGTCTTTTTTTTAAACATTTAAAAACTTTGGGATTAATAATGGATCGGTGTCTTATTGATGCCTCTCCATTATTAACCGGGCTTATTGTCACCGTGCAATCAACGGTGACATTAACCCCTTATTACCCCGCTTGCCACCGCTACAGGGCAAGTGGGAAGAGCCGGGTAAAGTGCCACAATTGGCACATCTTTTGATGCGCCAAATGTGGGGCTGCTGTAGCCTGGTATTATCAGGCTGTTGAGGGCCAAAATCCATGGGCCTTGACAGTCTTTTAATACCAGGCCGCAGCAGTCTGCATTTTACTTGGCTGGTTAACAAAAATAGGGGGGATCCCCACGCCGTTTTTTTTTCGAGGGGATCCCCTATTTTTGTTAACCAGCCAAGCTAAGCAGACTGCTGTGGCCTGGTATTATCAGGCTTGCAAGGTCCATGGATATTGGATCCTTACCAGCCTGAAAAACCAGGCCTCAGCGGTCTGCTTCATCTGGCTGGTTAACAAAAATAGGGGGGACCCCACGCTAATTTTTTTCGAGGGGATCCCCTATTTTTGTTAATCAGCCAAGATATGCAGACTGCTGTGGCCTGGTATTATCAGGCTGGCAAGGTCCATGGATCTTGGCTCCTTAACAGCCTGAAAATCCAGGCCTCAGCGGTCTGCTTCATCTGGCTGGTTAACAAAAATAGGGGGGACCCCACGCCATTTTTTTTTCGAAGGGAACCCCTATTTTTGTTAATCAGTTCCCTCTGACGTCACTGATGGTGTCCCTGGCTGACCTGAAGTGAAAGTGGAAAGCAATCAATTAAGCTTTCCACTTCCTCTCCTGTCAGCCAGGAGAGGAGCTCATTCATTTGGGGGTTTACTGTGAGGCTGCAGCATTAGCTGCGGTCCCTGCAGTAAACATTAACCCTTTCTGAAGGATTACACCGTGGGACCTGACTGTGCATCGGATTGGTAAGAATAATTTTGCTTTATTATTTTATTTTTATTACAGGAAATGGTTTTAGCAGGTAAATAAAATATGGTCAAAAACTGTGTGATTATTTCATTAAACTTCTTTTTTATTAAAGTGTGTGTGTTTGATTTTTCTTTCATACAATAGGATTAATAATTGATAGTTGTCTAATTGACAGCTCTCAATTATTAACCTGGCTTAAAGTGACCTTTCAATTGCAAGGTCATTTTAACCCTTATTAACCCATTCGTCACCGCTACAGGGCAATGGGAATAGACGGGCAAAGTGCCAGAAAGGGCAAATCTAATTAGAGATTTGCCCTTTCTGGGGTGTCTGGGGGCAGATGTTAGTAGCCGGGGGGGGGCCAAAAATAATGGTCCCTCTCTGGGCTATTATTATCTGCCCCCACTCACTGGCTTTGTCTGTCTGGTTGCGAAAATAGGGCGGGAGCCCACGCATTTTTTTCAGCAATATTACACCTCATATATATATACATGTCATTGAGTTTGTGACACATATATATATATATTTATAGTTCATACACTTCTACATAGTATAATAGCCGCTAATTCAATTGCCGGCTTTTGTGAAAATGCAGAACCCGACATGAAATGACACTTGGTTTACATAGAGTTAACCATGTCTTTTCATGTACTTTGATATCTGATTTGCACAAACAATTACATGAGTGTAAGTGTGCAAAATTTCACACCTGTAGGGGTTAATTAAAGGTGTAAATTCGTAGCAAAAAAGTCAGTTTTTTTTACAACGAATTTACACCTTTAATTAACCCTACAGGTGTGAAATTTTGCACACATAGACTGATGTAATTGTTTGTGCAAATCAGATAGCAAACGACATGAAAAGACATGGTTAACCCTATGTACACCAAGTGTCATTTCATGTTGGGTGCTTCTGTCTTTTCACAGAAGCCGGCTTTACCCGGCAATTGAATCAGAGGATATTTTACTATGTAGAAGTGTATAAACTATACATATATGTATATATATATATGTCACAATGACATGTATTATATATATATATATATAATATATATATTCTATGTGTGTATATTTAGTGTTTACAAGGAAAGAATGGGGTTTTTTTAGTTCCGATATTTTGTTTCCATAGACTTACATTGGATTTCCGGTATCGGTATCGGGTATCGCCGATATTTTAATGGTATCGGCGATACCATTCCGATTCCGATACTTTTGGATATCGGAAAGTATCGCTCAACTCTAATCACGAGAAGAAATGTTCAAGTCAGTTGTGAGTAATTTGTTTGATGTCTAGAACTAATTTTCCAACTTTGCCACCCTCTACTGGAATGAGTTTGCACCTTTTTACATTTTAAAACATCACAAATCTGGTTTAAACCTTGCTTGTAAAAAGACAGAGATTTGAAAATGGCATAAAATGGGAAAAAGAAAAAAATTCAACGTTTTTGGTAAAAAGTTGTGCGTCAAATTTTTTAAAAACTTTTTAACATCATGTAAAAAAAAACAAACTGTGGCAAGGCTCTTGATTCATTCTTCAAATAATTATCTGAAGAATTAATCCATAGATTATGATCCATAGATTATAATCTATGGATTAAAATATAATTAAACATGGGCAGGTTGAGTAAATAGCTGGAAGAGATTATGTAAGCGATATCTGAAGGCTACAGAGAGAGCTGAAGACTGGATTACATACACTCCGGTAATCTACGCCAGTGCTAATCAGTCATATGATTCTTAGGCGCCCTCAGTATGCCGGTGCAGCGGTGTCATGGTAGATATGAATTGGCTCTGTCTGTCGCTACGATATACCAAAATTATATTAGGAAGATACTCTGTAAAAAAAAAAGGTTTAATATGATCAAAGATATAATTTTCGGGAGGGGGATATATATATGTATATATAACAATATACCAAAGTTTTTTTTAAAAATAGTAAGCGCAACTAAAAGAAAGAGAAAATCTATTGACAACTTCAAAGACGACCTTACCCATATCACATACGCAATATTCAGCGACAAACTAAATATTACAACATAATAAAGAAAAATCAAAATAATTTGCACAAGAAAATAACACTGTATAAATGACACGAGAAAGAAAAATCTATGTCACAACCAGCGATGAAGGTTTAATAAAATAAAGTTGGAGCTGTATAATCACAGCACGCGCAAAATTGCTAAAAAGCATTTGATCATAAAGTGCCAATATATTTAAAAGCTAAATACATAGTCATCTGCGCTGCCTGCTGCTTTGTACTGAAACTATAGGACTGGATCCACACATAGCATATTTGTTGCAAACTTTTACATTATTTATAGGCACTGATAGTCATTTTCTGTGTTTTAACAGTACAACCACAAACAGTTAACTAACAAGTTCAGCTCTGCTTCATCTGCAAAGTTCCTGATTATAAAAGTATGCTTCATGAGTCAAACTTTCTTTTTTCATGTTCTCTCTACTCTTAAACCTCCTATTTACTTTTTTCATGTAAAGTGCTTAGGCTTTGTGATACTAAATGGAAGAGAACATATAACTACACCTTGCATTGTAAGTATTGATAGAGCAAATTAGTACAAATCTATGCAGGGACTTGGCTGACTTACATATGTTGTCTAGGCGCCTGTCAGCTATATGTTTTGAGCAGCAAGGACTCGGACTCGCATAGCATAAGTTTCCGTTGAACACCCCAGCATGCGGTTAATCACTTTTGTTTCATATGAGAATATAAAGTCCAACTCACATTTTTGAAGATCGTAGGCAACAAAGCAAACACATCATTTATCCCATTAAACAATAGTGCTCTGTTTTTCTTTAACATCCGAAACAAAATTCTTTTGGATACAGCGTTGTACCCAAGGATTAGATTTTAGGCCGCCTACAGGTCTTTGAACTTCTTCCATAAACATGCAATTATTTCTTTTCTGTACAATGCTCAATTGCTTGATCTAACCCCAATGACAGGTCATTCTCCGACATTCAATTTATTGCTTGGTTATCCTCGGAGATTTTATATCACCATTAATGTTTCCTTTTAAAAACTTAAGCATACATTAAATTCTCGTAGAAGGTTTCCTTGTGTTTTCCTTGGAAAACCACTTTCAGTGGTATTTCATATTATACAAATCCCTCCACACTCCCCCTACTCTTTTAATACCTTGGGCGCTTGGGTACGTACAATGTTTCATCTGAAAAGACCCTTCCATCCGTTGTAAAATATTTTTCTTACTATTTGTCGACGGGATTACCTATTACCCTTAGGCATTCATACGATATAAATTGAAATAAAATGTTTCACAAAAAAAGCCTTGCTACAATTATATCCAATTGTAGACCTGGCAGTAGTGGACAGGCAAACCACTAGTCAAAACATCGGCTTTTCTGCTTCTCATAGGTTCGGATTGATTCTTGGTTCATTTTACTTTAGAAAAAAAAAAGATTTTATGAAGTAAAATGCATACTGTCATTTAACCAGACATGTATAATGAATTCCAGGCATGCCACCAAATGTATATGTATTTTAAATCCATAGGCTGAGAGTTTATACTTTAAATTGGTCATTAGCTTATGTGACTTCACTATAACATTTTCCTCAAAAATGCCTCAGCATGGTTGCCTGTTCTGCTCTGATGCAGAATAGTATACGAGTTCTGACATAAATTTTGGGCTAATCAACAGAAATGAACACACCAAGATAAAGGGTACTGGAGTTATGCTACATATGTGAACATAGTTGTCAATAACTGGTATGTACAGTTCAGAGGTATTCTCATCTCCAAAATCCTATCCCAATATGTAATACGTGTAATAATAATAATACTATTAGCAAATACCTCCAATTAGAAATGTAATATAGTTCTTCTGATTAGCTATGTTGTTTACCCCATGTGCAGGGCATTGCAGTAACTTAAGTATCCATGGTTATGACCACTCATATTGTGACAGTTAGTTGTTAGCAGTCATAACCATGGATACCTAAGTTACTGCAATGCCCTGCACATGGGGTAAGTGACATAGTTGATCAGAAGAAATATACTACATTTATAATTGGAGGTATTTACTAAAATTATTTTTATTACTCCTACTATATATTGGAAAAGGATTGTGGAGATGGGAATACCCCTTTAAACTCTTAACATCAGAAAGGAGCTGGTTATTTTCCAAAAGCAGTTCCACCTCAATGGACTATATTAGATATTGTATCCCACCCCTGTTGACTTAAAGAGAATCTGTCACCACTGGCTTTCAGTCACGGGGGCATTCATAATGTGACAACAGTCATCGCTCACTATAAGCTGAATGGCGGCTGTAACTTTGATTGACAGCTCAGCTGTGAAGCAAAGCAGGCTGTTGATCTATTGCTGGGGCGTGCTTACAACCGCCACTAACAGTATGTTGAGCAGTGCTGTGAGCGAGGACTCTAGCCATACTGTGCATGCACTCAAAACTAGAAGACAGTGGCTCCTGGGAGGAAATAAGTTAATTTTCTCCCTGTACCCACACTTTTAGTAAGGTGTCCATGCAGTTTTGAAACACTATTTCCCTGCAGATTAACCTTATATTTGCAGTTAAAAAGAGTTTTCCCTGGTGACAGGTTACCTTTAAACAAGGATGAGCTACCCATGGATAGGGACAACGCTGTTCCTGGAAAATAGCTGAGCTTTCTTATGACCTATATGACTTCTTTGAAGTATTATAGAAAGACTTCCGATCTACATAATTATTCTACCTGTATCAATAATCCATGCGACTCCTTTTACATATTACCAAATATAATACGATATTTAAAAAAAATAAAGTCTATAAAATTCTACAGTACACCAAAACATAATATCATGATTTATGCCATTCTACCACCATTAGGGTATGTGCTCCCAACGTCTTTTTTCTCACTGATCGACTATGAAATACGCTTGAAAAAGAGTCCTAAACATGCTCAAATGAGTGGATATATGCATTTTATGCCAAAATGACTGGCAGTTCTTATGGTTCACCTTTTTTTTTTATCATATTTTAACCACTTAAGGTTTCAAAAGATGCAAAGTGGACGTGAAGTTAGCAGACCATACTTCTGGTGTCTTCTGTTTGGAAGATGCCATAAACTAAAAAAAAGAAGTCTATGGGGTTCCCAGAAAGACAGATGGAAGATGTCTGTCATTTTTTGTAACCTTTCAAAATCACAACAAAAAAACAGCAACATTTCCTGAAGCAGATTTTCTCTTAAAAAACTTGACGGGTTCACCCAAATTTAAAAAATGTTGCGTGCACATGCCCTTACAATGTAAGACTGCCAAACTAAACTATCCACTGTCCAAGGTGCTGAAACTTAGGGGTGGGGAACAGAAAACAAGATTATATATGGGGGTCCCCATTAGAGTAACAATAGTTTACTTGGGAACCCAAACTCATTCACATATGAACATTTGTGCCGTGGCATACCGTAAAAATGAAATGAAGTTTACATGCTCCTAACTTATGATAAAGAAACCCCCACAATGAATAGAATTGAGCAATAAATATGTGTAGTTCACCATAAAAACCGAAGTTCTTCGAGATCATGTATGGGAAACTATTCCTCAGTTTCAACTTTTAGTGCTGATCAGGAAGACCCGTTTTGTTAAATTTATAGAAACATCTGGACCATGCTATTATCTGCAAAAGGTCTGCAAGACATGTTTGTCACAGTTCTCAAAATATGACCTTTCGTAAGGTAATCCATGGTTCATTGTGTTGTGTAGACGGTTTCATAAACAAGAAGCAGATGCTCGAACTACGGAACCTGAGCAGAACACGAAGCTCGAAAGAAAAACTGTATTTTACAAAGCTGTGGCCTGCATTCTCTCCCCTTTAGAGGTAAACCATTCTAAGTGACTATAGTTCTAGACAAATATTAAATAACCTTTTTATTTAACTTCAGCATTCTAGCCTCTGTTTTTGAAGGAAAAATTATATCTCTTTATGTACAGGCCTGTAAAGTCTTTGACATTCAGGCTCTTATATTCTGATCACACAATTTTATCCTCGAGGGATTGACAAGCTATCAAAGTGGGCAGGGTAACCTAGATCAAAATTATTGGTAGGATCAGCCAACTATCTAATGACTATATGCACCCCAACAAAATCAACTAGTGGGCAGTTGAAATTTAAGCCTTAGTTCATTCAAAACAAATGATCACTTGACTGTATTTTATGACTGTGGGAGTTGGGAGGAATAGCGTTGGACCGTCAACTATCTCATGTGTATGGTCACCTTTAGATGGACTTGTGATTCTCAAGCTTATTACGAATATTTTCACTCCCAAAGAAATCTTACTCACATTTCTGCCACAATGAAGTTTGTTATAAAGGTGGTTTAAGAAGCTATAATTTAACTGTACTGAAATTTGTCCGAAATGTTGACCGATTTTCCAAGAATCTTTGGTCAGACTGAACTCCCTGTATCTGTCAAGGAGATAGGTCTTTCTACAGCTGTTTTGTGGCACAAGGAACTCCAAGCTTTCTTGTAATCCTGGTTGGAAAATACTGATCAAGACAATGCTAAGAACGTTTTTTTAAAGCTTCCTCTCCAAATCTGATGATTGGGCACCATTGCCCATCAATCAGTTAAAGTCTAGAACAATCCCCATGAATCAGTCTCCAAAGATCTTATACTTTTGTTAAAAAAAACCTGTCTTGTTTTTTGTCAATCAAAATTCAATTTCATCCACAAATCTATCTACATTTATTAGCCACAGATTTAGATTACATATGTGTAACCTGAAAATAAATCAAAATAAATACATATATAAAAATAATTAACACCAAAAGAAAATAACACAAAAAATAAAAAAATTCAGTAGGAGGAGTATGAATGTCAATAAATGAAGAATTCCTCAAAACTAAAATAATATTCAATAGAAATATAAGTCAACATTAAAGGGTTAAAACAAACTAATATTTAGATAATTTTTTTATCAGTTGAAATGAGAACACAGCTAATTTCTAAGGAGGTCACAAGAAAATTTTCACTCCTTAGCACTTACCAAACTGATGGGTTCCATCAAGGAAATTAATCACACAAAGACAGACATTTCTGCTGGTCTGAAAATTTGTGTCTTTAAGATTTATGAGAGAGGTCCAAAGGAGACAACATTTGATAATTGGCAACATGAATTACAACAGAAAAGTAAAGACGGAAGAGAGGGAAAAAAAGGACCAATGCCTTCAGATTTACATGCTTTTGGCAAACCTCCAGCTATTAGCCCAGAACAAGGCTGACATTTAGCCCCTGTGAGCAGCCATGTCTGTCACTCAGGTCAAAGATTCCTAGCGTATGACGGATCTTAGTTGGATTTGGCAGTTAGAATTATACACCTCCCCATATGACCACCCTATAATCCCTAACAATATACCAACAGGTTCTGGGTTATGATAGTGCCAACACATACATTGGGTTTACTGCTCACCATTAACAGCTGCCTGCAGGGTACTAAAAGTATGGAAGGTTCTTGTAATAATTAAAGAAAACAGAAAAAATGAAGGTGAACGGCGAATGATTTTGTGAGTTAGAGCAAAATACTTGCTAAATGACACTTTTCGATTGTCCGGTCTCGGTTTTAGGGTTAAATAGTAGAAAATAGTAGGGAAAATGGTCAAAATAAAGTTCCCTTTGATGTTTATTTTTGAATCATGTGCACAATTTTACCCCTTGATATTCACAAACAAAAGTATATCTGGTATAGATTTTCCAAACTATTTTAGAAAATATAGAGGATTATAATGGGAAGCACTATAGGGAGTAACTATGATATAGCATAGGGTCAGAAATTCGATTATTTTGAGAAAGATCTTAACGAGTCTGCGATTACTCAAGAATAAACGGGAATATATCACCCACCTTGGTGACATGTCCTGTAACCGGAATGCTTTATATCTTAGACTTGAAAAAAAAGTACAGTGGTGTAAGATGAGATTTATTAAGGGGTGCATGCCTCTAAATAAATCAGGCATATCATTTGCTATGTACAGTATATGCCAGAAAAACCAAATCTACACCAGCTATTGGCACTACAAATAATGCCGTGAGACATACACCATATGTATTTGATTTAAACAATAGGCCATTTTCAGAAAACACATTGTGTCTGACTCATAATTTGCATTTTTTTTAAAGGCATTTTTATTTTTTTATCTTGTAGTATTCGTTGATGTTTTTATGTCAAATTTTTCAAATCATGGTTCATAAATCTTGCAAAAAATCAAGAATACTCTTTTTTGTCTTTAAAGGGGTTGTTCAAGTTTGAGATGAAAGCCCGTAGTCACATTATGCGACTGTAGACTTCTGAACTGTCACAGCACGCACATCGCATGCTGTCAGGATTCTCCAGTGTCGGCATCGAGAGCGGTCAGTCACCTGACAGCAAATATGCATTTTGCATGGTTGCATTTTTCCAGCCACATTCCCACTACACGTACAAGAAAATTGAAGGAGGCCGAGCACGTCTAGGTGGCACTTGACTGCCGGCACTGGAGAATCCCAACAGCATGCGGTTTGCACACCGTGAGGATTCAGAAGTCTGTCGTTACATTGAGTGACTATAGACTTCCATCCCAAACTTGGACAACCCCTTTAACCTTTTTTTGCAGCTTTGTAGTGCGAAAAGTAGCATATTCCGCAAAAATGGTGCAAAATTTGCAGCAAAAAAAGCCAGAAATGTGCATAAAATAATTCCGGGGGGAGACTGGATTACAAAATCTTTTTAAAAAGTCACAATTAATGAATCAGCCAAAAACATCTGGAAATCCAAAACTCCATCCGCAATAACAAACATAAAAGAAAATCAAGGACCGCATATAAAATAGAGTTTAAAATATGCGCAAATGAAATAAAGAATAAGGCGCAAATGAAAAACAGCTGAAATGTAACAAAAAACTATATAAAAAGACAACAATGCAATAATAAATCAGACCTATCATCTCCAAGCTTGCAAACAAGAGGCAAAGAAGACTGACAGTAGGAGCTTTAGTCCAATAGTGCCTTTAGGTTATATAATGAAATACTATGATTTAAGGGTTTTTTCAGGCCCCTAATTACTAAAATACTATGAGACGGCACTGTTGCAAAGAAAGTGATGGTGCTGTGACTCTGAGGGATAAATAGGTGAAGAAAGTTTTTTTTTTTTAATTTGTTTTATTTTAACAGTGCCTGCTCTCAGTAAGTCCCATCAGTATGCCCATTATGCATCATTAATAGTAAAATGCTAGTAGTGGCAATTTTACAAATAGTTGTCTACAAATCAAAAATTCAAAATGAAATAACATCCCTCCTATAATATACTGATTAATAAATCCAGTGCTAGCACTAAGGAGTGCAGGCTAATGTCCCTTTAACTAGTAATGTGACAATTACCAGATAGATGACCAATATCATTTTCAAGTGGAACATGACCTGTAATATATTCAATTATTGATTTTCCACTAGTAGTAAAATGGGCAGGAGCATGTCCTGAAGTCACAGTAGAAATGAAATGACTAATAATATATGCATTCCCTAAGCTACGGGAATTCGACATACATACAACTTATAGTTCGGAACGTGAGATGAAGAAAAAAAACAAAATACAAAAACTAATACTCTCAGGCCACACCACTGCTTGCTTCCTGCCATCCGTGTTGTCAGGTCATTAAGCTGTGACATCAAGACCTGCGCTGCAACCTTATGACTAACAGTGACGTCCGAGGCCTGGACGCGGTCAGAAGTCTATGGTGCAGAGGTTGGCAATGCGGTGTGCAATGGAGAAAGAAGAGAAGAGGGCAGCAAGGTCACCGGAGAGCCAAGCGATGAGGTGAGTACTTACAAAAAATAGAAGTAAACTAACACACCTCTCCCGCTGCCCTGCAGACTGCCCTCCGGTCCTCTTCTTTACACCGTCATGTGTACACATCTCAGGCCTCTTCACTATAGGCCAGGACTTAGGGCCATGTCCAGACTTCGGATATCACTGCGCGCCATAAGGTGGCATACGTCTTGACATCACTCATGACCTTACAACATGCAGTTGTATACCCAGCACTGATAAAACTGTATTAAAACCCCATATGCACATACATATTCCACACGCTGAAACTTGTTTTGCAGCCACAATAAGTTTACGCTTGTCTAAATGTGGTTGGAGGTATATTGATAGTAATATATGGTTGGGGTGCAATTTTTTTCCACTTTTTCAAAGTAAAAGGGTCTCACTGGAGTTTTGGACCCATTAAGGTCAATAACAAAGTTCTAAAAAATTTGAACACCATAAAATACTCTGAATAGGAGTACCCATTAGCGTTGAGCGAGGCGATTCTCAGCACCCTGGTACAGCAGCCACGCTATGAGACTGACGCCCTGCAATCCACTTCTGACCAGTCGCATCCCTGCTGCTTCTCCTGGTTTGTAGGCCTCGCGTAATGTCATGTGTGCATTATGATAACTTTGTACCAAGCCTCGAGACCATAAGAGATGCCAGCAAGTAAGACACCGATCACAGGTCTCAGTCTGGCAGTCAAGGACTACTGACGTGGCTGCTCGACCACGGTCCTGCAAATGTCTAATACCTAACATTTCTAAAATGGTTTTTATATGTTAGATGGGCTACAAAGTGCCAACCGATTGACCAAAACACCACTCCGAAGTGGTCACCTCTTTAAGCAGCAAAAGCACAGAGTGGTGTACAGGCTCTGTAGTAAGTTTATGGCTAAGTACACCACTCTGTGACACTGGTGATTTGACTCATAAAGTTTCCATTCAACTCCTGCAGTAGAAAAAAGTACATTTACACACATTTATGGTACACTGTGGAGTAAAATATTGTGCATGCATAAATATTCATCTTACAACCTTTAAAACCTAAGAATGGCGCCAAGGTGACCGCGCACCTGTACAGAAGCAGATGTAAAGGTGGAGCCTGCTCTATGTTGTCTCAGCTTTTACATACTACATTAGCGGTAACTGCTCGAGGCTACGATGATAATCATCCTACAGCTATTTACACTCGGAGAAAGTTTATATCCGCCATTTATTGGCTTTTTGTTGGCAGTGTGCGATATGATTTGCAGCTTATTTAAATTGATTTTCAATGTTTTCCCCCTCAAAGTGCAAAAACACATTTGATTATAGGTTTACTTAAATCTAAAATTGCTGCAGGCTATAGATACAGTCATAAGTAACACGTTGTCTTCACCAGTTATTAAAAGCACAGGCAATACTAATAAAACTGACATCATTAATGCACGTTAAACATGGCTGAGATACAGCTGCAGACAAGCAATGAGTCACAAAGACCACGAAGAGGTTACTTCTTCTACAATCACATCAACTCATTCTCATAAAGGAAAAAAGGAATCACGCGGACGGGAGCAAGGTATTCAAGAACCAAAATAATTGTGTCAATACTGTCATTCTCCATGCAGGAAAAGTTGGAAGGAACATATGTGAACTGTAGACTACTTAAAATGTAATAACTAAATGGAGAAAATGATTTGCCCATTTAGTAGAGCAGAATTTGTGATGTGCCTAATTTATAATTCTTTTACATAGAGCTTCAGGTAACTGCATGCCTACGATCAGGAATACTTACGTTTTGAAAGCTTCATATTTGAGCAGCATCAAAAACAATGTGTTCTATTAATGCATGTGTTTAGGTAATGACATTGTATTGGCGAAAATGTGCAGCGTTCTATTCATGCAGGTAAATCTGCATGTGATCACTGAACCATGAGGATTTACGGCATTCAATACATATCTAATGTGGAAATTTGTGTTGTGGAGACTAGCGTCTCTGCAAGAGACATCGACATACTGTGGATCCAAAAGACGCGCCGCATGTCAGGGTCTGCGGGTGATCCGCAGGCACGCATAGTCAGATATGGGATTTCTAGAAATCCTATCCACTATGCTGTAACATCTGGCCGCTGCATCAAAACCGCAGCAGATCCTGAACGTAGGAATGTACGCTCACTGTCAAAAACATCAAAAACATGTCAACTGTGAACATTTATTAGAAATGCAATCACTTCATTGATACAATACAGCCAATAAAACTGCACAGTGGTTAAAAACACTTAAAGGGAATCTGTCAGGTTATTTTTATGCCTAATATGAGAGCAGCATAATGTAGGGACAGAGATCCTGATTCCAGCAAAGTGTTACTTACTGGGCTGCTTGCTGTAGTTTTCCTAAAATCACTGCTTTATCACTAAAGGACTATTAAATCTGCTGCCTGGTAGTCAAACCACATTCCCACTACTGACAGCAGCTTTCTGCCTACAGTATACCCAGTGTACATGTAAAGCTGCCAATCAGTGGTGATGGCGGGGTAATACAGGATTCACCATTCAGAGAACTTGTACACCATGTTCCAAATTATTATGCAAATGATATTTTTCTCTGATTTTCCTAAGTGGTCGGTGCAAATGACAGTCAGTCTAATAAAAGTCATCACCCGTTAGAGTATACATCGAATTTTATTGAAGAAACCTCCCAATGATGACAGTATAATCTCCAAAATGAATAAAAACTCAAAATGCACTGTTCCAAATTATAAGGCACAGTAGAATTTCTGAACATTTGATCTGTTTTAACTTAAAATGCTCATTTGTCATTTGTGGAATTTGCAGCATTAGGTCACATTCACTGAACAAAAAAGCTACTTAACTCCAAAACATCCTAACAGGCCAAGTTACATGTTAACATAGGAACCCTTCTTTGATATCACCTTCACAATTCTTGCATCCATTGAACTTGTGAGTTTTTGGAGAGTTTCTGCTTGTATTTCTTTGCATGAAGTCAGAATAGCCTCCCAAAGCTGCAGTTTTGATGTGAACGGCCTCCCACCCTCATAGATATTTTGCTTGATGATACTCCAAAGGTTCTCTATAGGGTTGAGGTCAGGGGAAGATGGTGGCCACACCATGAGTTCATCTCCTTTTATGCCCATAGCAGCCAATAACTCAGAGGTATTCTTTGCAGCATGAGATGGTGCATTGTCATGCATGAAGATGATTTTGCTCCTGAAGGCACGTTTCTGCTTTTTATACCATGGAAGAAAGTTGTCAGACAGAAACTCTATATACTTTGCAGAGGTCATTTTCACACCTTCAGGAACCTTAAAGGGCCTTACTAGCTGTTTCCCAATGATTCCAGCCCAAAACATGACTCCTCCATCTCCTTGCTGACGTCGCAGCCTTGTTGGGACATGGTGGCCATCCACCAACCATCCACTACTCCATCCATCTGGACCATCCAGGGTTGCTCAACACTCATCAGTAAACAAGACTGTTTGAAAATTAGTCTTCAGGTATGTCTGGGCCCACTGCAACCGTTTCTGCTTGTGAGCACTGTTTAGGTGTGGCCAAATAGTAGGTTTACGCACCACAGCAAGCCTTAGAAGGATCCTACATCTTGAGGTTCGAGGGACTCCAGAGGCACCAGCAGCTTCAAATATCTGTTTGCTGGTTTGTAATGGCATTTTACCAGCTGCTCTCATAGGGCTCATACTCACTGGAGACAAAAACGGACAATTGCAAGCCGATAAAAAATCGGATTGCAATCGGACCAATGTCATTCAATAGGTGACTTCTCATTTGCGATTTTTTTCTCAGCTGAAATCGGTCTGAGAAAAAAATCGCAGCATGCTGCGATTTGCAGCGATTTTGGCATGATAATCGCTAATGCAAGTCAATGGATGCAATAAAAAATCGGACAGCACTTGCACCATGCGAGTGCTGTCCGATTTATACGCACCAGTGTCCTTTGAAAATCCAGCAAATCATCCCCGGCTACTGTAAAATCACACTGACAGCTCACAAAACACTACATATATACACATATAATACATATATATATATATATATATATATATACATGTCATTGTGAGACATATATATATATATATTTATAGTTCATACACTTCTACATACTATAATAGCCGTTAATTCAGTTGCCGGCTTTTGTGAAATTACAGACCCGACATGAAATGACACATGGTTTACATACAGTTAACCATGTCATTTCATGTAGTTTGATATATGGTTTTCACTAACAATTACATGAGTGGCTGTGTGCAAAATTTCACACATGTAGGGGTTAATTAAAGGTGTAAATTCGTTGTAAAAAATGTGTGGGCTCCCGCTGTATTTTCTCAACCAGACAGACAAAGCCAGCGAGTAGGGGCAGATAATAATAGCCTAGTGAGGGTGCATTTATTTTGTGCCCCCCCCCCCGGCTACTAACATCTGCCCCCAGACACCCCAGAAAAGGCAAATCTATAATTAGATTCGCCCTTTCTGGCACTTTGCCCGTCTATTCCCATTGCCCTGTAGCGGTGGCGAATGGATTAATAATGGGTTAAAGCCACCTTGCTATTGAAAGGTGACTTTAAGCCAGGTTAATAATTGAGAGCTGTCAATTAGACAACTATCAATTATTAATCCTATTGAAGTAAATAAAAAAAAACACACACACCATTAAGAATAAATAATTTTAATGAAAAAATACACATTTTTTTGACCATCTTTTATTTAACTCTTAATCCTTGCGAAGCCCTTGCTCTCCTATAATAAAGAAAAAATAATAAAACAACATTATTCTTACCTATCCGATGCTCTGTCACGTCCCACGCTGTAATCCTTCACAAAGGGTTAACTAGCTTTCAGCCAAGCAGTGCAGCTAATGCTGCCTGCTCAGCTGGAAGCTCCTGAATGAATGACTTCCTCTCCCAGCGACAGGAGAGGATGTGATTACTGTGGGAAGCTTCATTGATTGCTTCCCACTGTAATGAGTTCACTTCAGGTCAGCCGGGGACACCGCACAGCATCAGTGACGTCAGAGTGAGTCCCCGCTGACCTGAAGTGAACTATAGTTTATAGTTGCAGTTTTAAATCAGTGTTTTTTCAGCAGATTATCACTAGAGCACTAGTAATTCTACTGTCATGTAGTCATCCATGTTCATGACCTCTGTATAACCCCGCCCCATCACTGATTGACAGCTTTCTGCCTATGCACAGTGTACACAGAAATCTGTCAATAAAAGGTGTGGGTGGGGTTACACAAAGCTCAGCATTCAGAGACCTGGTATACATGCAGCAGGCAAAATATTGATTTTATGAAAGCCCAGTAAGTGATACATAGCTAGAATCAGGGTCTCTGCCCTTAAATCAAGCTTCTCTCAGAAAGGGTAGAAAAACCTGATAACAAATTTCCTTTAAAGAAGTGGCTCCAGAAGACGAGAATGTGACCAATGGGTGCAATATTACCCTTTAGCTACACGGAGGCGCACACCACTCGTCAGATTCAAGTCTTCATGAATCAGGAGCGTCTGACTCCAGGACGCCCCCTACCAATACCTGTGTGAACAGCACCAATCTTGATGAATGAGGCCATATATCTCTGATAGTTTATTAATGTGATGATAACAAGTACAAAATATAAACAAAAAAGTTACAAAGAACAACACACCCATACTTACAGCCATACACCAAACTGTGGCATAACCATGCTTTCCACTATACACAGCGTCAGAAACACAGTGCAGCCATTCATACGCAGGACGGGGTATAAAGCATGTACCGATCTTTTGAAGGGTGTGAGGGAAAAATGGTGTTATACGCATATGAAGAGCATATGTGCAATAAAAAATTTTATTTACTTGGCCAACGAGGAAAAGAAACATAATAATCACCATTTTATTCCATTAAGCACTGAAATAAGCATTTGCATTCCTGTTTACATTAGAGCAGCCTTGATATTCCATTTCTATAGATTGCTCCAGAAAAGCTGTTTAAAAGCCAATACAAATTAATGGGCTTTTGTGGGTAAAATCTACAACATACTATAATAAAACGCCTCGGCTTCTAAAAGACGGCAGGCGGCTTCTGTAACATGTTATAGACTGAAGCATGGGGATGACACAGAGAAAGCAGCTTTCGAACAAGGCTGCAAACATAAAACAGCATAAGTGAGTGACATCATTATGTAGAATGGGATGCACAATAGCAATTAAAATAGAAAAATTAGATTTTCTTAGAATTCTACTAATTATTATAACCTGTAAATTATACTGATCGAATGTTAGTTAAAAACAACCCGGTTCCAACATCCATTGTATATGTTGAAAGGAGATAGCTAAGAGCCATGCTTGCTCCATTTCCAGCAAGCGATGGCTGTGGTATACAGCTGAAACCAGTATGTAACTGTTCCGACTGGAGTTAGAGCCATTGCATGATGCCAATGGGTTGTTATGACAAGTTAGACTCTGCCAGTGTCTGCCATGTTAGTACCGCCAAACAGGATAACAATAAACTGTACTAGAGAAGTACTGCAATGTACTGCTCCAGCGATCAAGCTATATATAAAAATACATTTTTTTATAATTAAATATTATAAAAACAAAATTAGAGAAATGTAAAAAGCAACATAGTTGGTATTGCCCTCTCCAAAAAAGTTCAAACTATTGAGATATCACATCATTAATTCCGCAAAGTGAACTGTATAAGGCCACGTTCACACATTCAGTGTTTGGTCAGTATTTTACATCAGTATCTGTAGGCCAAAACCAGGATTGAAAGAATCAGAGGAAAATTATAATAGAAACACGTCACCACTTCTGTATTTATCACCCACTCCTGGTTTTGGCTTACAAATACTGATGTGAAATAGTGACCAAATACTGAACGTGGCTTAGAGACAAAATTTTCGGTCACCGCCTCCAAAAATGGATTAAACAGCTATCAAAAAGTTGCATGCTAGCCAAAATGGTACCAATAAAATCTGCCACAAAAGTAAAGCCATCACACACTTCCAATAAATGGAACCTGTCACCAGGTTTTACCATTATAAACTGCAGCTAATACAAGCCCCCAACCCCCTCCGCATAGCCTAAAAAATACCTTTTATAATACCCCAACGTGGCACGGTCCAGTCATCAAGACGTTGCTGGTTTTGCTTCAACCCTTACTCTCTCATCGCAATCCTTGTCCTCCTGCTTGCTTCATGTGGGTGACGCATCCTATGTCATCCCCACAGTGTACCTCAATAACGCTTCTGCGCAGGCATACTTAGTCATGCATTGCTTAGAGTAGAGCAATTTGTGTAATTCGTTACCAGTGTGATGTGTAATGGGCGCTCTCCACCCTCCTGATCTCACTGCAGAGCTGTGTGTGAATCATACCTAACACATCTGCAGGTTCCTCTCAGCTTCAGCTTTCATCTCACAGGCAGACAGTGCTGCAATATACCAGCAATACAGCAGAGCTGTGTGTGATTATACCTGACACATCTGCAGGTTCCTCTCAGCTTCCATCTGCAATATTGTTGCAATACAGCAGAGCTGTGAGAGCTGCAGTTGATAATGAGTCTGTTATGGGACAAAGTTCAGTTCTACTGTTCTGTGTTACTAATACATGTCTCACACTGGTATCACCTCCTTTTATTTAAAATATAATGCAGACCCATGTCCGGCCCATAGCCCTGACCAGCTCATTTGCATATAAGAAAACATGGATTTCTCTGGTATAAGACATCAGAAAACATAAAGGTATGACCTACATGTCCATATGGATGGCTTGGAAGGGTTGATCATACTGACATATTCTTTAGGCTCCACATGGAAGCCTCAAGAAAAAGAAAAGCTTCAAAATTGAACAGTTCAGCAGCGTCTTTAGATGTACACTGGGAGCAGTTTTCATGAAATCACATCCACTTTGCTTGGACAGTTAAACTCAGCAGAATTCATATGCAAAAAATGCAGCAGAAAAAATGCAGCATTTATTCTACATGTGCACATGGCCTAAATGTCCAAGCAAAGACACTGCTGAACTATGCGGGTTATTGCTTTTTTTCTCTATAGGTTTCTATGTGGAGCCTTAAAAAAATGATGTAAAAAAAATAAACGCAATTGCATTCTAAAATGTAGAATTAAAGCTTTTCTGTACTATTAAAAAAGCTTTAAAAACACTGCTTCAAATCTGCACCAAAAACACATCAAATACGGGGGGATAACACATAAAAATGGAGTAAACATGCAATAATTAGAGAAAATTGTTAGTGCGATGTGTGGTGTGGACATCAGCAGAAAACAGTAGAAAAAAAAGCATAGTAAAACAGGAAGTTTGGAGGAAAACAACAATCATGCCATTTTTTTACGCTATTTACTAATCACCATAAATAATCTGATCGTCGTGTAGTTTGGATTCTTATGATAACAGGACACCAAGTGTGTCCATGTTATTTGCTGATTTGTGAGGTTTATTATTTTTTTTAAAACGCATTAAAAATTACATTATTGTAAATGTTTTTCATTATTTTTTAGCAATTTTATAGAAAGTAAAAAATCTTACTTTTATTTTCTTTCTAGAATACAGAAACATAGAAATACACTGATATATGCAGATGTATCTCTATAAATCAGTATAATCTGCCAGTGGGTTATGCATCCAAAAAGCAGTTTCAAGTATATAAAATCCTCTCATACTTGTCAGTGCAGTCTTCGGCTTACAACTTTAGCTGCTGCCTGTAATAACATAGGTTGTGGGTTTGATTCCGGGGACACCAGATCTCAAGCAAAAAAAGATTATTTAAGTAATGCAAGTGTGTGCAAAGCAGAGATGCCAGCTCTGTCATCAGAGGAGGTGGAGGAGCTACCGAGCGAAGAAGACGCAGGAGAGAAGACACTGCATGGAGAGAGTGAATAGAAGTCGGTATGAAGCTCTGACCTGCTTGGACAAGCAGAACAGCTGCCTCAAATTGGGACAGTCCTACAGAATCTTGGATGGTTGGAACTCCATTAGTATCTTTTGCAACTCATCGTCTTCATCTGTAAATTTTCAGTGTATGAATATACACAAGAAGGGAAAAAACTGCAGATTTTACATTTAGGAGTGTCACTTTTTTCTCTTTGTATATCGCACTGGCCGGCAGACAGAAGCAACGTCCAATCCCCTAATTTCCTTGACCTACTTTTCCCATGGTTTATATACTTTCATTGGGAATTAAGTTATTCAAGCCTCTATGTAGCTCTAACGTAGCCTGGGCTGGCTGCTTAGATGAATTCCTAAGACATATTTCTTGGATAACCAATTCAGTGGAATTGTATTTTATGGCTATTCAGCTGATTATTAGGACAACACTATTATTTAACTCACAAAGTGGTGATGATTTCAAATAAAAAAATACATTAAGTATAAATGTAATCTGACCAAAACTAAGAACCTCAAACTGCTGAAAGATAGGAAAAGCTAATTATGAGCTGGCTTTTTCTGTTGCCGTACTGGGATTTTTCTCGTAGACTTCAGGCTTCGAGGTTTTAGCTTCAGTTGAGGTCAGTTTTACAGTGTATGAAAAAATGTTATTAAACCACAAATATTGTCAGTTAAATAAAGTAATAAAAACCTCAGGACACACGGCTGAGGAATGTGACCAGAAATATGAGTTAATTATATTTTCTACATAATTATGCCAACATAGTAAGACCACTATTACTTGTACAGTATGTATAATGCAGAAATAAATAGGACAAGGCCAGCACTCCTACAGCATTCAATTAATGTGCAGGACCATGTGGCGGTGGCCAATAAACAGAAATTTACATTAACAATATACAACAGTACTGAGCAGAAAATGTCTATTGAGACACATGTAAAATGTGAGGTACCCTACTTGGTTTACATTTTTCAATCAGAAAATGCATAAGCCATCCAGTGGTGACTGTAATGCTGCTGCAGTGCAGTATAGCGCAACCTCTACCAGGGGATGCTGGTGAGGGAAGAGAGGCTGCACACACAGCGTAATACCACAGAGCAGCAGCTCAAGCGCCACCCGGTGGTGAAAGAGTGGTCAGATGAGCCGAGTCAGCAACAGTCAGGACAAGAAGTACCAGAGGACACAGCAATTCACGTGGTCAAATCCAAGCCAAAATTCAGAGCCAGACAGGAGCAGATATAACCAAGACTAGAGACAATAACACAGGTCAGAAGGCAAGCCGAGTCATATACCAAGGGTCCAAGCTCAGGGAGCAAACACTAAGACAAGCGGGGTGGCAGGGAGGGGAGATCACGGGAACAGAGTACACGGGCAGAGGACAAAATACGGTATTAAAGTGTCAGCTGCTCTAGACTGGAAGCATGAACTATCACTAACATTGGTCAGCAGGCTACAGCAGACTGAAATAGCCCCACAGAGCCCAACACAAGGCAGAGAAGGTTAACCCTCGCATGACCAGACTGGGGAGAGAATAACATGAAACAAACCCCGGCCTGGATCATGACAGTGACAATGTGACCTCAATGGATGGAGCCTAACTCTTCGGACTCACTTTTCTATGTGCCTAACTAGGACTCACATGACTGGGGAGGAGTGTTTGACTTGTTTTTACATGTTAAGCAATAGTAGAATTTATGCAATCATTAACTGCACAGAGCAGTTGCATAGTCTTTGTATATCTCAGTATACTGACCATGGCATATGTGCACTTCCATGTTAATTTCAGTGCTTTCCTTTAAGAAGTGCTGACCTTGTTCAATTTTTTCTGTATTGTGCACTGGGTCGTGTGTGTCACATCTCCACCAGGACCTCCTCTTGCAATCTTTGCTTCTGTCTCAGGTGCTGCCATATTCACTCTGCCGGCAGCGCCGATGATAGAAGAGATGCCAGAACCAGACGCTCTGGAAGGCACAGGCTCTGTGGAGCCACTAAGGTTAAGATTAAGGTGGCTGTCCATTGTATGGGTGTGTGTGCTGTCCAGCTGGAGTAATCAACTCCCTGCTCCAGCCTACTGGAAAGCACCACACCTTACCAAAGCTTCCAGCTTACTGCTAGTAGCTGTCAGATACAGCTTTCTGCTAATTTGCTTAAGATCTGTGGTTTCTGCTCCTGTGCATTTAGTGTTTCCTGTTTTCACCTTGGCTTGTTTATGTTTCTCCTGCCTGACAATTTTGTACCTTTTCTGCCTTTTTGGTTTTGAACCAGGTACCAGATGATTCTCTTGCCATGGTTTCGCTCTTCCAGACAGCAGACCTTCCGTGGAAACAATCCAGTGGAGCCTGTTATAAGATATGATCTCTGTACAGAGATAAAGGGTGAAGCCTCTGGTATCTGCCAGACTGGCCAAGTCTGTCCAAGATAGACTTTTTGGGCCTGTGGCCTCTGACAGATATTACAATGTGGCATTCTTCTGGGCTGTGTACCCTATCCATCCCTCTTTCTGTTGAATAGTGTTTGGACATATTACTTGTATGTCTTGTAAATGTTGACAAATTCGTATTAACAAGCAATAAAAAATTAATTTGCACACGGTATTAAAAATATTATTTCTAATTTATGTAATGAAATTATTTTGGTTTGGTGCTTCAGCATGAGAAGAATTAAATGCAGTCAATGCATTCAGAGGTGCAGATGGAGAAACCCCGGCGAGGTATATGCTTTATGTTTTGAGTTCTAGGTGGAGAACCAACAAACAATGAAGTGATCAAAACATATAATACGCGATAGTGCACCAAATTGAATCTTTTCTACAAGATTGTTTAGATGCCATAATTGTGCCATAATCCATGCCATATTTTGTTTTGACATATAGGATTTTATTTTTGATTTAGGATGGCTAATTTCCTTGTGTTCATTTAGGCATTATAACAGTTCTGTGTGGGATTTGATTTTTATTACAATTTTGAAAGATTATAAAAAAGATGTTTGAAGAGATTTTTTGATAGGATCCTAAATCTTATTTAATTAAAAATCCTTAGGTTCCAAGGACAACTAAATAGTGCCTCCTTGAGAAGACATATTCCACCAAAGCTTCTAAAGGCAGGCTACTCCAGTATAGAGCCATGCAAAAATGAATCTGAAGAATAATCAGAGTGTCTAAAAAAAATTCAAAGGCCCCTTGAGGCAAAGCTGGTCAAAAAACAGGCACCTCCTCGGTGACCAGTTATATCATAAAAATAATAATTATTTTATTTTATATAGTGCCAACATATTCCGCAACACTTACAATTAATCAAGCATGTACGCCTACTGGAGGCGGACACTCAGACATAGTAAATTGTCAAAGCAAAGGATATTGTCCAATGTTCTCTGCTGCAAATCCAGGATTTACAAATGTTATCAATACATCTACTAGAAGACACGGACAGGCTTCATAGGGTTAACTGAATATATAATTTGTAACTATTGCTAGATAATTCATCTCTTCCAACTAAAAATATACTTCATTGAATTTCTCAGTCACCTGGGGCCGGTTGCATTACAAAGGCACAGAAAAATGCTTCTAATCTTCCATCATTTACCACAAAAAAATTAAGCAGTCTACGTGTTAAAGATGTAGAGGGTTTGACATTGTGCAGATCTCTGTAACAGCTATGGCCAGCAATGAAAGGCTACGGACCAGGTGTCAGAAAAAGTACATCACTGCACTGCAGTGCACAACTAAATAGCGTGCTGTAAAAACAACACCTTCATATTAACCATTTACTTTCTACTTGCTGTTCTTAATGTCATATAAAAATGGAATCAACAACATCTATAACAGAAAATATGACTCCAAACATCTAAGAATCAAAAGAAGACCATTACGGTGGGTGATCGCATAATCATTTCCATGATGAAGAAAAAACTCTTCACAACACCTATTCCAGTGAAGAACACTCTCAAGGAAATAGGTGTTTTATTTTCTTAGTCTAGACTTCATGACAGCAAACACAGAGAGTTCACCAAAAGGTGCAAACCATTCATCAGCCTTAAGGTACTGCCACACTAAACGCTCCCGCTAACGATCACAATAACGACGCATACTAATGCGATCGTTTTTGTGATCGTTTTAATGTCGCTAGTAGCTGCCACACTTAGCGATCTCGTTAACGACTCATAAGCGGTTAGCGATCTCATTAACGACTTTAACAGTCATTGCGATGTAAAAAACAGCACACATCGCTCACAAAAGGTGCCAGACACAGCGATATAGCGTCACCAGCGGGACGCCAACGATCTAAATACGGTCCAGAACTCTAGTGAACGATCAGCGAGATCACAGCAGGGGCCACGTCGCTGGTACATGCCACACATGTTAGCATCACTAACGAGATCGCTAAATAGTGACGTATTTTAGCGACCTCGTTAGCGACGCTGTTTAGTGTGGCATACCCTTTACAAATAGAAAGCCAGATTAGACTTTGTCACAAAAAAACATCTAAAGAAGCCGCCCAGTTCTAAAAAAAGCATTATTTGGACAAATGAAATGAAGATCAACCTGTACTAGAATGATGGGAAATGGCTTGGAACGGCTCATGACCCAAAGCACACCACTCCCTCTGTAAAACATGGTGGAGGCAGAGTGATGGCATGGTAATGCATGGCTTCCAATCGCACTGGGTCACTAGTGTTTATTGATGATGTGACTGAAGAACGAAGCAGCCGGATGAATTTTTTTTGAAGTCTACAGGGCGATACGTTCTGTTCTGATTCAACCAAATGCAGCAAGGCTTAAAGGACAGTGCTTTACAGTGCAGAGGAACAAAGACCCAAAACATACTGCAAGAGCAACCCAGCATTTTTTAAAGGCAAAGAAGCGGAATATTCTGCAATTCCAAGTCAATCAGAAGATCTCAACCCCATCAAGCATGCATTTCACATAATTTAGACAAAACTTAAGGCAGAAAGACACGCAAATAAGCAAGTCAGCTGTAGGAAAGGCCTGGCCAGGAAATCACAAAAGAGGAAACCCAGATTTGGTGATGTCTATGGCTTCCAAAGTTCGGGCAGTGATTGCCTGTAAAGGATTCTCTACAAAGTATTAAAAATGAAGATTTTATTTATGGTAAAGTTAACTTGTCCAATTACTTATGAGCCCCTAAAATGAGGAGTTTTTTAAAAAAAATATGGTTGCAATTCCTAAACATTTCACAGGACATGTATGTTCAACCCCTTCTATTAAACCTGAAAGTCTACACTTCAATTTTATCTCAGCTGTTTCATTGTAAATCCAAAATAGTGACATGAACAGCTGAAATCACGAAGATTCGGTCACTGTCCAAATATTTCTGAACCTAACTGTAAGCACAGTTCTGGAGCAGTGTTTATAAGTGAAAGCAAAAGTGTAGACAGCAGGACCTGGATAGTCACACAGCTCATATCCAGCATGTATTTCAGATAGGGACACTCACACAAAAGAAAAATCTGATATTTGGATCAGGCTGAAAACTGCCAATCAGGAGGTCTGCAAATGAACGAAGGAATGGACATTGTAGACCAAAATGTATTGTAGTAACTGAGGATAAAAGTACTTGTAAAATAAAATGGATAATAAAACAAATGAGTCATCAAAATCAGACTGCTAGGGGTTCAAAACCCCTTTTCCCCTCTGTTCAACTGATACCTAGATACAGTGAACAGAGCCAGAACACCACAGCGCCATACACTGTGTAGTGGCCATTCTCAGGTACTGCAGCTCAGATCACATTTAAGTAAAAGGAATTGAGTGGCTGTACCTGAGAATGGCCTCTACATAGTGAATGGTGCAGTAATTATGACTCCATACAGTGCAAACTTCCATCGGTTAGAGAACCAAGTATAATCTGATATTAATGACCTTTCTGGAAAACAGGTCCTCAATATCTTAGACTAATTAATGCAGTTAACTGCTACAAATAAAAATATAAAATTAACTGTATGTTCACACCTTGGTCGTAATTTCCGTCTGTAACAGAAATCACAACATATAGCTGATTGTGTCACACAATGTATACCACTAGCTATAGGACCTTACTGACTTACAACAGAGACTATCTTAAGGTACTGCCACACTAAGCGATCGCACTAGCGATCACGACAACGACACAAGCTAACGAGATCGTTGGTGTGATCGCTTTAAGGTCGCTAGTAGCTTCCAAACAGGAAGATCTCATCAACGATGCATCAGCGATCAGCGATCTGTATAACGACTTCGGCGGTCGTTAGGACGTGCCACACAGCATGTATTGTCAAAGATCACGACCTCCAGGGGCGGAACTATAGTGGAAGCAGGGGAAGCAGCTGCCACAGGGCCCGGGCTAGAAGGGGGCCCGTCCCTGCTGCAGCTGCCCTGTGATTTAGGAGCAAAAAGGGGGGCCCGAGCACGCTGGCAAATGGATCCGCGCTCGGGCCCCCTCCCAACATTTTGTTCAGGCTTCTGACTCTGAACGCTGATGCATAACAACACTGTGTTGTTTTAAAGAGACACTACAGTGTTGTAAATGCAGACAGCGAACAGAAATGAGCACTGTAGCTTTAAGCTGCGGCCCAGTGCATTATGGTCCGTCTGTCACAGCGTGTGTGCATGTGGGGGCGGACAGCAGACGGCCAGGCAGACCACATGAAGCAGCAGGCTGACTGGACAAGCAGGTGGAAGCCCGGGCGAGCAGGGTGAGTACCGTGAGTCTCTCAACAGTGAGAAGAGGCTTGGCTGCTCAATGGTGACTGGGAGGGCAGGTGCAGGCAGGATCTAACAGGGCCCACATTCAACAGGGCCCAGGCCCCAGGCTGCATTGCAGGGGGCCCACATTCAACACAGGGCCCAGGTAGCAAGGGGCCCGCATTCCAACAGGGCCTCGGGCTCCTGGGCCCTGTTTGACGCAAGCCTCAAGTCACCACTAACCTCCCCCTGGGCCCTGTTGGGCACGGGACCTCAGTCACCAGTAGCATCCCCCTGGCCCAGTAACAGCCTCATGGTTTCTACAAGTGACGAGTGACACCCTGATCTCTGCTACATGTGACAAGTAACAACCTCAGCTCTGCTACATGTAACAAGTAGCAACCTCAGCTCTGCTACATGTGACAAGTAACAACCTCAACTCTGCTACTTGTGACAAGTAGCAACCTCAGCTCTGCTATTTGTGACAAGTAACAACCTCAGCTCTGCTTATGTGACAAGTAACAACCTCAGCTCTGCTCATGTGACAAGTAGCAACTTCAGCTCTGCTACATGTGACAAGTAACCTCAGCTCTGCTACATGTGACAAGTAGCAACCTCAGCTCTGCTACATGTGACAAGTAGCAACCTCAGCTCTGCTACATGTGACAAGTAACCTCAGCTCTGCTACATGTGACAAGTAACAACCTCAGCTCTGCTACATTTGACAAGTAACAACCTCAGCTCTGCTACATGTGACAAGTAGCAACCTCGGCTCTACTACATGTGACAAGTAACAACCTCAGCTCTGCTACATGTGACAAGTAGCAACCTCAGCTCTGCTCATGTGACAAGTAACAACCTCAGCTCTGCTCATGTGACAAGTAACAACCTCAGCTCTGCTCATGTGACAAGTAGCAACCTCAGCTCTGCTCATGTGACAAGTAGCAACCTCAGCTCTGCTCATGTGACAAGTAGCAACCTCAGCTCTGCTCATGTGACAAGTAGCAACCTCAGCTCTGCTCATGTGACAAGTAACAACCTCAGCTCTGCTCATGTGACAAGTAGCAACCTCAGCTCTGCTCATGTGACAAGTAACAACCTCAGCTCTGCTCATGTGACAAGTAACAACCTCAGCTCTGCTCATGTGACAAGTAGCAACCTCAGCTCTGCTACATGTGACAAGTAACCTCAGCTCTGCTACATGTGACAAGTAGCAACCTCAGCTCTGCTACATGTGACAAGTAGCAACCTCGGCTCTGGTACATGTGACAAGTAGCAACCTCAGCTCTGCTCATGTGACTAGTAGCAACCTCAGCTCTGCTACATGTGACAAGTAACCTCAGCTCTGCTACATGTGACAAGTAGCAACCTCAGCTCTGCTACATGTGACAAGTAGCAACCTCAGCTCTGCTACATGTGACAAGTAGCAACCTCAGCTCTGCTACATGTGACAAGTAACAACCTCAACTCTGCTACTTGTGACAAGTAACAACCTCAGCTCTGCTCATGTGACAAGTAACAACCTCAGCTCTGCTCATGTGACAAGTAGCAACCTCGGCTCTGCTACATGTGACAAGTAACCTCAGCTCTGCTACATGTGACAAGTAGCAACCTCAGCTCTGCTACATGTGACAAGTAACCTCAGCTCTGCTACATGTGACAAGTAACAACCTCAGCTCTGCTACATTTGACAAGTAACAACCTCAGCTCTGCTACATGTGACAAGTAGCAATCTCGGCTCTGCTACATGTGACAAGTAACAACCTCAGCTCTGCTACATGTGACAAGTAGCAACCTCAGCTCTGCTCATGTGACAAGTAACAACCTCAGCTCTGCTCATGTGACAAGTAACAACCTCAGCTCTGCTACATGTGACAAGTAGCAACCTCGGCTCTGCTACATGTGACAAGTAACAACCTCAGCTCTGCTACATGTGACAAGTAGCAACCTCGGCTCTGCTACATGTAACAACCTCAGCTCTGCTACATGTGACAAGTAGCAACCTCAGCTCTGCTCATGTGACAAGTAACAACCTCAGCTCTGCTCATGTGACAAGTAACAACCTCAGCTCTGCTACATGTGACAAGTAACAACCTCAGCTCTGCTACATGTGACAAGTAACAACCTCAGCTCTGCTACATGTGACAAGTAGCAACCTCAGCTCTGCTACATGCGAGGAGTGACAGCCTCATCTCTGCTACATGCGCGGAGTGACAGCCTCAGCTTTGCTATACAAGTAGCAGAGCTGAGGCTGTCACTCCTCACATGTTGCAGAGATGAGGCTGTCACTCCTTACATGTAGCAGAGCTGAGGCTGTCACTCCTCGAATGTAGCAGAGCTGAGGCTGTCCCTACTCACATGTAGCAGAGCTGAGGCTGTTCCTCCTCACATGTAGCAGAGCTGAGGCTGTCACTCCTCACATGTAGCAGAACTGAGTCTGTCACTCCTCACATGTAGCAGAGCTGAGGCTGTCACTCCTCACATGCAGCAGAGCTGAGGCTGTCAACTCCTCACATGTGTAATTGGTGAGGGCGTGGTGCAGAAGTACGGTATACAGAACAATCTTAGATTATTCTGTATACCGGACTGTTGTTCTACTGAATAAATCATCCGTTTTGAAAGCAATTTGCAGGCTGGATTACAAGTTTCTTCACATATTTACTCTGGAGAAAGCCTACCTTCGTCACTACCTCAGTTGCTTCCTGGGAGTTGGTTCTTTTCTGTTATTTCACTATCATTACTCCAAAAACCTCTAATTTTGGATAATAAAGGTATCTTTCTTAACACAACTTGGGTAGACCGGGATTGGCAACGCGCGCGAGGGGGGGGGGCCCCATTGTGAAGTTTGCTGTGGGGCCCTGCCGTTCCTAGTTACGCCCCTGACGACCTCGATAGGCGTGATTGAGCGCAACCTCTTCCCCGCCCCTCAGCACAGATTGGTGGTCATGTGTGACCCGCACCACAATTGTGGGTTTCCAGGGATATGGGGTACTCGGAGCCGAGCCTGTAGATTTCTATAGGGAATGTCACTGGTAGCGTGGCTCGGTCCGTGTCCCTGGCGGTCAGGCGTTAAAGGGGGATTATTTACAGGGGATTTGTATATAACAGTTCGTGATGCCACCTGTAGTTGTCTGATCACTAAGACCAGCGCTGCAGTAATTCTCTGAGGGGATGTTGTGGCAGCCAGATGACGGGTCCCCCACAGGTGGGACTAGTCCCTCAAAGTCTATGGTATTAATGATGTCGGGTGCAGATAAATAAATCAGTCTCACACCATCCAGCGTCTTTTCATACCTTTTACTTGTCAGATGATAAGGCAGGTCCCAGGGAGGCTGGTCGGGTGGAGGATGTGCTTCAGAGAAAAGGGGAAGAAGGTAGACCTAGGGAACTACAGGCCGGTGAGTCTGACTTCTATACCAGGAAAGATCTTTGAACAAATTATTAAAGAACATGTATGCAAGTACCTGGATAAGAATGAAGTGATTAAACAGAGTCAGCATGGGTTTGTAACTAATAAGTCATGTCAGACTAACTTAATTTCCTTCTATGACAGAATCACTGACTGGGTGGATCAGGGAAATGCTGTAGATATAGTATATCTTGACTTCAGCAAAGCATTTGACAAAGTATCTCACACAATCCTTATTGAAAAAATGACTAAGTATGGAATGGACAAGGCAACTGTTAGGTGGATTCATAACTGGCTTAGTGATCGGACCCAAAGAGTGGTTGTAAATGGCTGCACATCCAGTTGGAAGAATGTCTCAAGTGGGGTACACAAGGCTCTGTTTTGGGCCCTGTATTGTTCAACATCTTTATCAATGATTTAGATGAAGGAATTGAGGGTAAACTGATCAAATTTGCTGATGACACAAAGCTAGGAGGGGTAGCTAATACTAGAGAAGAGAGAGAGAGGATTCAAAAGATATACATAAACTGGAGCAGTGGGCAGCAACTAACAGAATGGATTTTAACAGGGAAAAATGCAAAGTACTACATCTGGGCAATAAAAATGAAAAAAGCATATACAAAATGGGAGGAATAGGGCTAAGTAACAGCACATGTGAAAAAGACTTGGGTATACTAATTGATCACAGACTTAACATGAGTCAACAGTGTGATGCAGCAGCAAAAAAGGCAAATGCAATTCTAGGATGTATCAACAGAAGCATACAGTCTAGATCACGTGAGGTCATTATTGCCCTCTACTCCTCTTTGGTCAGACCTCATCTGGAATACTGTGTCCAGTTTTGGGCACCATATTTTAAAAAAGACATCAACAAACTGGAGCAAGTTCAGAGAAGAGCCACCAGAATGGTGACCGGTCTGCAAACCATGTCCTATGAGGAACGGTTGCAGGATTTGGGAATGTTTAGCTTGCAAAAAAGAAGACTGAGAGGAGACTTAATAGCTGTCTACAAATATCTCAAGGGCTGTCACATTGTAGAAGGATCATCTTTATTCTCATTTGCGCAAGGAAAGACTAGAAGCAATGGGATGAAACTGAATGGGAGGAGACACAGATTAGATATTAGAAAAACTTTTTGACAGTTAGGGTGATCAATGAGTGGAACAGGCTGCCACAAGAGGTGGTGAGTTCTCCTTCAATGGAAGTCTTCAAACAGAGGCTGGATAGATATCTGTCTGGGATGATTTAGAGAATCCTGCTTTGAGCAGGGGGTTGGACCAGATGACCCAGGAGGTCCCTTCCAACTCTACCATTCTATGATTCTATGATTCTATGAGATAACAGCTGAACAGGTTGGGGGCCTCCTTTACTTCCAATATTATGAGTCCAACCTGCATAGAGCTAAGTTCACTCCGATTTCTCCAGCTAACTCCTTAGCTGTACTGCCCGGTCAGTTTTGTGGTCGGAGTCTTCCTTTGAGAGAGCTGAGTTCCTACTGTTGTCCTGCAGTGACTCAAGGTTCCACTCTCCCTGACCCCTGTTACGTACCGACACTCCAAGGGCGCTTTCTGCGACCTAAGGTCCAGTAAGACTCTGTTTTTTCTATCACTACGCCTGAAGCTATAGTGACACTTCGGTCCCCAGTGACTGGAGAACAATGTGCAGGATAGTCCAATCCTTAAGGCACTGCTATAACTTCTTCCACTGCGCCCTTCGCCCTGTTCGCGCTTGTAGCATAAGCACTCCACACTTCCTAAGGTAATGCAAGTCAATCCCTTCTTGCTTCTTCCTTGGAGCTCGCTAACAGATGCTCAGTATTCATCTAGTTCAGGAGCACGTCGACTGAACTTCACTGTCCTTGGGACAGAAGACTGAAGTTTCTGCTGCTAACCCTTTTTCCTTCAAACTGTCTGTCTGTCTTTAGCTCACACAGAGCTCTGACAGGAAATGCAATCTGCTCTCCTCTCCTCCTGCTCAGACTGCACACTGAATGATCTCCTCTGTCCGAAGACAGGAAAACAGAACTCAATGAGCTCTGCCGCTGACTGAACTCCTGACTGAACTCACTGACTGGCTACATCTCACTAGCTCTTATAACCTATGGGTGTGTCTAAGTGTGTGATGGAGTGAATGTTTATTGAGCATTAAACTGTTACCTCTCCGCACATCCTCCAGGGTACTGCGTGTGCCTTCACACCAGGGCTACACATTCCCCCATGGTAAAATACAGCACTCCCGGGCTGTGAAATACAAGAAGACATTTTGTTTTTCATTAACAATAAACATTAACTCTTCCCATCCGGGAGGTACGGGTTTCTTGAACGTTGCATTATAACAATAGGCATAGAAAAATACAAAATACTAAATAGACATTTTCATATAAATAGATGACAATATTCTTGTGAAGGACCCGCACCAAACCTTCAACGTGGGTCCTGGGTGGGCTGCAGGACATCTGAATGCAGACCTCACTCAGTGCCACACCACACGGGTTTTATATTCAGAGGTAGTTGAGGTGGTTTCATGTAAAACCAATATAATGCACCTTAGTGCAACTATTTACAGAGATAAGTTCTGGGCTGGCACAGTCCTCATCCTCAAAGTCCATTGACATAATAAGAGACATATATATATACATATTTCAAGTATGCATCATTCTTCTATAACTTTTACTTTACCCAACAGGGCATTTTATGTAAAACTATGCATTCAATTTTTCAAATTTTTACTCTGGTACCCAGCCGGGCATTCTACTCATTATATATAAAACTATGTAAACCCTATATATAGCAATAAAGTGCAAAACAGCAATTATTTCTTTTATCAAAACTTTTTACATTTTCTTTGTTGCGGTAAACCCTGTCTGGGTCCTACCGTTCTTCACATTTTCTTGCAGGCTTCCATTATACTTTCCATCCCGGGGGCTGGAACAATACGATGATCCTTAGATCCCATGACCAACAAGTCGTGACCTGCTATCAGGGTTTGGGTCGCTACAGTCCTCGTGCGAACCACTAGGGGCGCAACGGGTATGTCATCCTTGCAAGACGCCGATTGCGTCGCAGTTTGCGTTGCAGGTAGCGATTCAGCTGTAACCGCAGTTTGCGATGTAGATTGGGTCGCAGGTTGCGATGTAGTAGGAGGACAAGGCAGTGAAGAGTATGCAGGCGGTGCTTCGAACTGCGAGGGACATTCAGGGGGCGATGCCGGGGCACGGCCTGGTGCAGCGGAAGCTCGGGACTGTGATGCGCTGGCAATGGTGACGTTACCTGCGTCGGGGACGGGGTCACGGACGATTGTGACATTAAGGGCATACCATCCCTTCATACCCCAGTGCCGTGTATAGGTGACTATGTCCCCATTAACCAGGTCCCTTCCCGGATGGCCTTGTGGTAGGTGGGACTCTACATCGCGTCGGCTCACAAATACCCCTGGGTAAAGTCCCGGTTCCCGGATAAAACCCCAGCCCTTGCGGAACTGGAATTCGGTGACGCACCCCTGACGTCGTGGTTCCCTCCGGGTACCTTTATCACGGCGAACGGTCTCCTTGTCCGCGATGAGCTCTGCATGCTGCCGCTGTCGGTTTCGCTGCACTTCCCGCTCTTCCTCTTGCCGGCGTCGCTGTTCCTCTTCGCGACGCTGCCACTCACGTTCCCACTGGGCGGTGTAGGCGACGTCATCCAGGCGCGCCATCTCATCCCAGTCGACGTCTGGTAATGATGGACAGGACCCCTCCAGTGTCTCTACCGGGGATCGATCATCTGCTGCGGCCTCCTGGCCGGGCGGGCATTCCGGAACTGGCGGTACCTCCTCAACCTCCTTTGCTTCCACCGCTCCATCGGTAGGTTCAGGGTCGGTCCTTTTGGGGGTAGCCTCCGGTTGCTCCTTAGCCTTGGGCAGCAGAAGTCTTGGTAGTTCAAATCGTGGGAGGTCGTCAAGGGGAGAGAACACCGCGTCCCACAGCCGCCGCTGTATCAGGGTACGCCGGCGTCTCTCGATCTCCTCCATGCCAGGTTGTTGCGAAATCATCTTCTTTAACCTGGCATTTTCCTCTCCAATCTCCAGCAAGGCTTGCTGCAGGTGCAGGACCACAGATGGTTCTGGTTCTAGTGGCAGCTTGGCTGGGGAACGGGGCCTGCCTTCCTCCGCTTCCCTGCTCGGCTGCACACATCCTGCCTCCATGATGTTCCAGAACAGTCTCTCATCTTCTTTTAGAACAGTCCCGTCTCTTCCGTGGAGGCGGGGTTTGCGTCTCCTCCTCCTCGCAGGGAAGGTGAAGAGGAGGCGGACCTCCTTTGCTGTAGGGCAGGATCGCATATTGTAATAGCACTTTGAGAGGGCAGGCATTTTCTTCGCGCCACAGGGGGGCACACGCCCACGAATCCACGCCCACCTTCTTCTCCAGCGCCTGAGGGCGCGAATTTGGCGGCAAAATGGCGGATTTTAGCGCCAAAAATAGCAAACAGTCCTTTTTCACAAAAACACCTCCACAGGCACACAGGGCTCGCAATTTTGCGAGTTTCGTATCCTGTTCGTGACGCCAATTTGTGTGACCCGCACCACAATTGTGGGTTTCCAGGGATATGGGGTACTCGGAGCCGAGCCTGTAGATTTCTATAGGGAATGTCACTGGTAGCGTGGCTCGGTCCGTGTCCCTGGCGGTCAGGCGTTAAAGGGGGATTATTTACAGGGGATTTGTATATAACAGTTCGTGACGCCACCTGTAGTTGTCTGATCACTAAGACCAGCGCTGCAGTAATTCTCTGAGGGGATGTTGTGGCAGCCAGATGACGGGTCCCCCACAGGTGGGACTAGTCCCTCAAAGTCTATGGTATTAATGATGTCGGGTGCATATAAATAAATCAGTCTCACACCATCCAGCGTCTTTTCATACCTTTTACTTGTCAGATGATAAGGCAGGTCCCAGGGAGGCTGGTCGGGTGGAGGATGTGCTTCGAGATAACAGCTGAACAGGTTGGGGGCCTCCTTTACTTCCAATATTATGAGTCCAACCTGCATAGAGCTAAGTTCACTCCGATTTCTCCAGCTAACTCCTTAGCTGTACTGCCCGGTCAGTTTTGTGGTCGGAGTCTTCCTTTGAGAGAGCTGAGTTCCTACTGTTGTCCTGCAGTGACTCAAGGTTCCACTCTCCCTGACCCCTGTTACGTACCGACACTCCAAGGGCTGCTTTCTGCGACCTAAGGTCCAGTAAGACTCTGGTTTTTCTATCACTACGCCTGAAGCTATAGTGACACTTCGGTCCCCAGTGACTGGAGAACAATGTGCAGGATAGTCCAATCCTTAAGGCACTGCTATAACTTCTTCCACTGCGCCCTTCGCCCTGTTCGCGCTTGTAGCATAAGCACTCCACACTTCCTAAGGTAATGCAAGTCAATCCCTTCTTGCTTCTTCCTTGGAGCTCGCTAACAGATGCTCAGTATTCATCTAGTTCAGGAGCACGTCGACTGAACTTCACTGTCCTTGGGACAGGAGACTGAAGTTTCTGCTGCTAACCCTTCTTCCTTCAAACTGTCTGTCTGTCTTTAGCTCACACAGAGCTCTGACAGGAAATGCAATCTGCTCTCCTCTCCTCCTGCTCAGACTGCACACTGAATGATCTCCTCTGTCCGAAGACAGGAAAACAGAACTCAATGAGCTCTGCCGCTGACTGAACTCCTGACTGAACTCACTGACTGGCTACATCTCACTAGCTCTTATAACCTATGGGTGTGTCTAAGTGTGTGATGGAGTGAATGTTTATTGAGCATTAAACTGTTACCTCTCCGCACATCCTCCAGGGTACTGCGTGTGCCTTCACACCAGGGCTACACAGTCACTATATGTCATGACTGTTTATGTCACAGCTCTCTCGCTTTGTGATTGGATGACCGCGTCATAAAAGACAACGTATTAGCGCTCTTTTCCATTGCTCTCGAGCAGAAGCGGTTCATTCAAATCTCCAGCATCGTTCCAGTGCGTCCTGCTAGCCTTCTTTGCAGCTACTGCGATCCAGTTTGTGCCACTATTGCGTTTGCTGCGATCCAGTCTGCGCCTCTTGCATTAGCTGCGATTCAGTCTGTGCCGTTTTTTTTTCTGCGATCCAGTTTGTGGCGCTATTGCGTTTCCCTTTTTTTTTTTTTTTTCCAGGATCACAAACAAGTCTTGTAAGGTGGGTATTTTTTTTTGTCACATTTAATTTTTAATTTTTTTTTAATTAAATTTACAGATCCATTTTTAGGTCCCAGCTGTTGTTAACCATTGTCGTCCATCAATTTTTTTTTTGTTTGCCATTGTTTTGTTCTGGCCCGCCCACCCCCACCATTTTATGATCCCTGCTGTTTTTACCGTAGTTGTCCATCTATGACTTTTATTTTGGTCTGCCATTGTTTTCTCCAGCGGCGCCCACAACCACCATTTTATGTTCACTGCTGTGTTCTATGTTGTAGGCTATAGTAAGCATTTTATTTAACCTTTCTGCCGTTCTCACATAATCCTTTTTTTATTACAGATGGACGATAAGCATGAATTTCTGCGGGAATTCATCGAGATGTACCGCTCGATGCCTTGCCTGTGGAAAATAAAGTCGGCTGATTACAGCAACAGGCTTAAAAAGAAGGACGCGTACCAAAAACTGGTGGAGCTGTGCAAGAACCGATATCCCGATGAACCAGCGGATGAGTCATCGGTGAAAAAACGGATTCAGGCCCTCCGCACTGTTTGCAAAACAAAATTAAACAAAGTACAAAATTCTACCAAGTCTGGAGCCAGGGCCGAAGATGTTTATGTCCCCAAATTGTGGTACTTTGAGCTGTTTTCTTTCACAAGGGACCAAGAAGTACCCAGACAAGCGACTTCCATGTTGGATCTAGACCCAGTGATCCAGCCAGACTCCCCTGTCATACATGTAAGTACCTTTGTATTAAAACACATTTTAATGTGAAATGTAGATAAAATGGCTGAATTAATCCCTTCATGTACTGGTAATTTATCTAGCTCAACGGTTGAGGCCTATCCATTTACAAGTGTCGTTTTCACATTTTTGCTGTATTTGGGTGTTATAGTGTGAAGATAAATTTCTTTTTCTTTGTGATTTACCATTCGTTTTTTGTTCATGCAGGACACAGAAGAGGCTGTCTCCACACCTCCGACTGAAGAAGACAGCATGGCGTTGGTCCAAGACGACAAAGTAGTTGAGCCACCATCCTCATCTGTGCGGAGCCGGCTTACATTTTCTGGCAGAAAAAGGAAGGCTCCCACCTCGGCTACTCCAGAACTGATTGAAATTGCCAAAAAAGTCCTTACGGCGAAAAAAAAACAACCAAAAATAACTGGCTTTGCATACTACGCTAATGAGAAGCTCCCAACACTGGATCCTATACAGCGGGTTCATGCAGAGAGACTCATGTTTGAGGTCCTGACTCAAGTGTCATTAGGAAACCCTAATAACAGTTATGTTGTCACGGCCAGACCGCAGTGTCATGGAAATATATATGTATTCCACGTATTCAATGTATATTCATATATATGCATTTACAGTTAGATAGATCTCACTTGCTAAAAATCCTGTGCTCACACATATCTATGAAAAAGCTGATGCTAGCTATAATCAGTCGTTTAAGATGACCCTAGCCTACATAAATCAGGCTATTGCAAAAGATAGTTCATAGGGACTTTTTACCAAGGATACAGAAACAAGAACAGAGTGTTCGAAAAGATATCTATTGTTTTCTTTACTAGTCATGCAAGAAAGCTGGGGCAAAGAACAATAAACAATAAATCTGCTACTTCAGCCCTTCTATCATAATTATCATAAATATCATACACTAAAACAGCCAATAATCTAGCAGCTTTTAATTGTATGCTAATTGACTAACCAGCCCCTTTTTGTAAACGTATAAAACCTTGAATGAATAATAAACTGGTGGTCTTGACGAACTGTTATACTGACACTTCCGTTGTGGACAGTCCTCATTTCGTTCTGAGCGCTCAAAAAGACATTCAATCTAAAATTGGGAACAGAAGCAGCAAACACTGCAGGATAGATTTATCCTAATTAAATTTCCATAACAGCAGTACCCGGATTACTCATGGCCATACAATCCTGTGCCGAACCCAATTGGGAATCCACCAAACCCAAACGTTGTTGCTCCACCTTATTTTTATACACCGCCGAGGCAACGTGGTAATGGCAACGATCCATGTTACCAGCAGTTGTAGTTTTTAAAATATTTTCAAAAGTTTTTTGTTGTCTATATTTTTTTTACATTGTTAAATTTTTTTAATAAAAATCTTATTTATCTAGTGAATTGTGGTCTTTTATTCTTATTAATGTCAACAATTTTGTTGACAACTATTAAAAATTTGTATTTTTATTACATCTACTTGTTTCTACTTGTCACACACGGGGACATGAGAGTACCAGCAGTCATAGGAGTTCCAGCATTGGTAAAAAATGTAATGAAAAAAATATCAAAAATTTAAAACATTTCTTTTAAAGGCCCTGGTCACACTAGCGCTAAAACCTTATAATAAAAAATAATACACTACAGCTGCGTAATAAAACTTAAAATATATCATATATATTTTAGTCATATATATAATAGCAAGTGAAAAAACTAAAAATAAAAAAACAATAAAATACAAATAATAATAATAATAAAAAAAATAAAAAATTAACTACTGCCCCCCCCCCTTTCTATGGCAGCAAAAAACCTCTCCAGCATCACCCCGTGTTGATGCATGGCTGCCATCATCCGTCGGTGTGACATCCGCAGGTCCTGGGCAGTGGGGATTTCTGTGGAGGTAATGGTAACAGTTAACAGGGAATTCTGTTGCAACATCAACATGTACATGTTACATGTTTGCTGTGCACTTACGGTTTTGGGGCGACTGCAGTTCCCCTGAAGACCCACTTACGGCCCATCCAGAACAATATATATATCACAACAGCCCTTAAACATTTTATGACCTAACAAAGTTGTCAAACTTGTGCGTAAATTACCTGATGGCGAGCCTGCATATGCTGGAGAGAATCCTAGTGGGGATGGGGATGACGACCCCAAAAGTGGAGGCGGGGTAGGTGCTGGTGAAGGGGTGCGTGGGCACGGTGATGCCCCTGGTGACGCCCCTGGTGATGGTGCTGCGGGGGACGGTGGTGCAGCTGCAGGTGAAGGTGGTGCTGCAAATAAAAAATACATTTCAGTGAAATAATCCTTCTACAAACCCCGTCACTGCTGTACTCCCATCACTACTGGTACTCCGTCACTGCCAGTACTTCCGTCAATGCTTGTAACCTCCTCACTATTGGTACTCGTCAACACCTCCCTGCTCCACCGCTGTGACATCTTCCGCATTTCCTGACAAGTCCAGAGTAGAGCAGTGCCGGCGAGGAGAGGTCTTTCCTTTGTATTTAATGTTTGGAGCAATATATGGGGAGCATTATACACTGGAGAATTATATATGGGGCCCATCATACACTGGAGCATCATATGGAGTTCATTATTTATGGAACATCACATTTATATATGTAGCATCATATGGAGCACATATGGGCCCATTCTGTATGGCGCACTATGTGGTGCCCATAATACTGTATGGAGGACTATACTGTCCGTCACCCCATCACTAATGGTACTCCCGTCACTGTCCGTAACCCCATCACTGCCAGTACTTCCGTCAATGACTGTAACCCCATCACTACTGGTACTCCCGTCACAGCCTTAACCTAGCCTCTCCAGATACCCTCACCAACACTCACCACGATGTCTGCGAAGCTCTGCACGGATGCTGGCGACCCTTTCGCTCGACCGATAGCGCAGGTCTGCCAGCTTCTTTCTGATTTGCTTGGTCGTCCTCTGCACCCCGAACCGCCGAGCAAGGCCCCTCTGAATTCGGCGCAGGACTGATTTTTTTGTGATGCATGGGACGCGCCGTCGGTATGCTGCACCCATAGTCCCATGCATCACTTTTCTGGATGAGGTAACGCACCTCAGCGTCCCCCCAGGCTGCTGCACACTGCTGCCTTGCCGCCATAGTCACAATTAATAACGCCGCATGAATGACGCCAGCGTCGTGATGTCACGACGTACGTACGCTATAAACTAATTGCACTTGCGACTCAAAGATGCTATTGCGATCGCAAAGTGACCGCACCAACAACGCAGACATGCGACACCATTGAGATCGCAATGTTACAGGTCCTAGCCAGGCGCCCCAGCCACGCCGACATGAGACGCCATTGCGATCGCAAAGTGACCGCACCAACAACGCACAGACAAGCGACGCCATTGCGATCGCAAAGTTACAGGTCCCAGCTAGGTGCCCCAGCCACACAGACATGACATGCCATTGCGATCGCAAAGTGACAGTTTGTGCTGCTATTGCGTTTGCCCCGATTTGCCATTTTTTATTGCTGAGGTGATGTGGCCAGCAATTGGAGCTGGGGGGCGTTACTAAAGAAAACCTAGTCCCGCCTGCGCCGCTGACATATGAGTCACCAACGAGGTCACACATCGTTCATAAAAGGTGTCAAACACAGCGATACAGGCTCACCAGCGGGACGCCAGCGATCAAAATACGGCCCAAACCGTTCGTGCACGATCAGCGACATCACAGCGGGGGCCACATCGCTGCTACATGTCACACATAGCGACGTCGCTAACGATGTCGCTGCTGCGTCACAAAATCGCTGTCGCTTGAGCGATCTCACTAGCGATCTCGCTTAGTGTGGCATACCCTTTAGTCCCCAAAATATCTGTCATTTAGTCCAAAATAGATAGGCTGGAGAAAAATAGTGCAATAGGGTCTTATCCGATAAAAGTTCAGAAGTAAGAATGGCAGATTGTGCAAACCTGATCCACTAAAGGATTTGTAGACTTTTTCAAGCTGCTGATTATGAAGACGTCAATTTCTGAAAATTACACCTATTTTTTTATCCGATGCATTTCAATCAATCCTTCCGGGTTTCTATTTAGACCGAAAAACTGTGTAACACATAGTGCTATTTTTAATAAAATGATAGAATTTGCAACTATGGCTTCAAACTGTGCCTCCTATGCAGATGTGAGCAAAGACAAAAAGGGGTTAATCTCCCTTCTTTGAATAGCAATGAAAGCACTTCACAAATGTATTTGTGGTAAGTCCCACATTTCCCCAATGTCAATCAAGGCACAGAAAAGTACAGTAATTTATATCTAATTTAATAGTTACCATATGTCTAATCTCTACGTTTTGGAAACAGTGGGTGGGGGAGGGGGAACACGACATTAAATATACTTAAACATTTGACTAACTTTAAAACTAAAACCAGAATAATTCTACAGCAGGGAACATAAATATCATTCAGTCCAGCACAAGCTCCACCAGATTATAACCGGCTATTCACTAGAGCAGGGGTAATGGTAATTACAGTTCAGTGAACGGATCTTTCCAGAGTCACCATTCAGATTTCTAAGGTTATGGTCAAACTTTAAAACGAATCAATGAAAAATGATTTTGGTAAATTTCACATGAGAACCTAAAAGCCTGAAGTAACATAAGAACCATATGTCACACAGACAGTGCTTCGAACATCTTTCTTTACTCAATTGGCCTATAATCAAATTTCTCCATCGCATAATTTATACTTAGAAGGTGCTACTCTGTTCAGTAAAATTTTCTTCGGATACCAATTTTCAGCAATTCTGTATGTATGAAAGTTTGCCTAAAAGTAATTTCTAGATACATATATATGCGAACATACACACAAATTTAAGCATGCTGCACATACATACTGGTGGTTCTCTGGGGGTATTGGTGGTGGTTGACCCTCTGAGGGTCATCAGTCCTCTGCGGATCATTAGTGGCCTAATAACAGTGTAGGCCACAATATTATGATTAAATATTGGAGATAAGAGAATCTTTTGAAATTCACCAGCTTGGCCAAATTTTTCCCAAAGATTTGAATTATGGTGAATTATTGATTTATGCCAAATTGCAAGTACATGAAAAGAGTTGTGTCACCCAGAGGTCTCCTAGGACTTTCTCCAACTCCTTTCAAGCTCTTTTACGCAGACATGCAAAGGACCTCAACATATATGACTATGGTTAAATGGATGGTAACTGTTCTTCACTTTTGTGCTATCATGCACTATCGCCGCGATTCAGCAAAGCAGTTTCGCCTGAATTCTTGAATAGCTTTGAAAAGTAGCAAAATTTTCGTAGCAACTTGAAGTTGTACAAAAATTTTGCAACTTTCATTGTTTTTATGATTGTTTCTCTCAGCAACGCCAAAATAAGTGTAGCTGGTGCCAGATAGGGGCGAGGCGAGCGTGTGACACCATGGCTCATCGAATACATTACAAGGAGTGGCATTCCTTTCACCAGAAATCTTACTCCGGTCAGGGACTGGTATAAGATTTCTGGCATAGCACTCAAAGGGACACAACACTTGTCTAATTCTCCTGATTTATGAAGAGGCATGCTCCTCTTCATGAATCGGGAGCATTTGACGCCATCACATTCCCTCATCAAGACCGGTGAGAAAATTGCAGGTTTTGATGAATTAAGGCTTATCAGTACAGTTTTATTCTTCAGTGCTTTAGGGCTTCTCTCTCCCTATTTCTGTTGCTGAACGAAAGTTGCATTTCATGCCTCTGGTTTTACACAGTTTTATCGAATTTCAACAAATTAGACACAAATTTGATTGGCATCAAATCGACTTTCTCCTGCTAGATATGTTTGGTATCTGCTAGCATTGACCTGCAGAATACCTGGAGGGGACATGCAGAGATACTTATACTGAGTCATAGAGGACCAACTGTAACAATAGTACCCGACTATCAGAAAATGTACATTAAAATCCAGTATGAGGCAATTTTTGAGTCATGGAATTTAAAATATACCAAACACTACAGTAAATGCGTGACTAATCTTTTATTCATAGGACGCTTTAAAGTATGACTGCTATCACTTATCTGCTCCTGTGCATCACTGGGGATGTGACAATGAGCACTAACAATTACTACAGAATTTATGCACATGAAGTACAATAAAGTAAGTCACACACACCAGAAATGTAAGTGTATCCAAAAGTGTCTAAAGATGCCCCAAATGTATCATCCATCATGAGCTATTGTTCTAAACTTTACCAGTATGCAGCAGTGACTGTTATTTTTTAGGAGGTATCTCATATCCCCCTAGGTAAGCAAAAGCATTGTCTGATATATTTTTCTCCTCTAATAGTGTGTGATTTATTTCCATCTACAGTACATCCTGAACTGTTCTAAACTTGGCACATTTTTTGCTTGTTGAGCAAAATTTTGCACCATCTTCAAATTCTGCATCAAAAAGATAGAACAGGATTTGTAAATCTGCAACATTATTGTTTCTAAAAGAAATATTGTGCACCATAAAAGACTAAAACATAGTCAGGGGTTTAGTGTGAATTTTTGACACTTCAGAATAGAAGTCAAGCATCTGTTGAATGTCACACATTCTTCATCAATCTGTAACAGGTGAGGAGTCGTCCATTAATGAAGTGAAAGAGCATTTTATTTTCTGTGATCAGATCTGGAGTTCACATAAGTGTGTAGAAAAATAACTCCACAGCACTCAGTATGATCTGTCTATCTATCTATCTATCTATCTATCTATCTATCTATCTATCTATTATTATTATCCATCTATCTATCCATCTATCTATCTATCATCAATCTTATTATCTATTTATCATCTATTTAATATCTATCTATCTATCTATAACTATTATCTATCTATCTATCTATCTATCTATCTATTATCTATCTATTATCTATCTATCATCAATCTAGATAGATAGTAATGATAGATAGATTATGGATAGATTGATGATAGATTGATGACATAAATCTATCATCAAGATCTATTATATCTATCTATCTATCAATCTATCTATCTATTATCTATATCTATTGTCTATCTATCTATCTATCTATCTATCTATTATCTATCTATCAATTTATCATCAATCATCTATCTATTATCTATTTATCAATCTATCATATCTATCTATTATTATACTATCTTTCTATCTATCTATCTATTATTATTATTATTATCTGATCTATTATCTATCTATCTATCTATCTATCTATCTATCTATCTATCTATCTATCTATCTATCTATCTATCTATCTACATATTATATATCTATTTATCTATCATCTATCTATTTATTATCTATCAATTTATTTATTATCTATCTAAAAAAAATGGAACAGCACAATCAAATTACACAGTGGATGCAGAAAAAAAGCCTTCTAAGCAATTCATTCTATACTTGCCCAGGTCCATAGTATATAAAAAAGGAAGGCAGCACTCCAAAATTCCAAATAGCAATGGTGAATTTATTTCAGACCAACATGGTGTGGCAACGTGTCGGCTCACAATGAGCCTTTCTCAATCTATCTGTAACGGGTCTGGGAGGCGGAACCTCTGAGCTACTATACAAAGGGGCGGACCTTGTAAGAGAGCGGGTGGCGACCAGGGTGGCCGGGCAGGTAGTAACAGCAGATAACCGGGGTAGTCTCTGGATGAATGGGCAGGAAGACGCGGCAAGTGACCGAGGCAGTCTCTGGACGAGTGGGCAGGAGGTCACGGCAAGTGACCGGGGCAGTCTCTGGATGAGTGGGCAGGAGGTCACGGCAAGTGACCGGGGCAGTCTCTGGACGAGTGGGCAGGAGGTCACGGCAAGTGACCGGGGCAGTCTCTGGATGAGTGGGCAGGAGGTCACGGCAAGTGACCGGGGCAGTCTCTGGACGAGTGGGCAGGAGGTCACGGCAAGTGACCGGGGCAGTCTCTGGAGGAGTGTAGATACGACCTGTGATGGCTGAGCCTCCAGGTAGGCTAGCAGGAAGATAGATGAGCGCTCCCAGGTGAGCGAGCGAGAGTCACTGGAATAGCAGAAGATCACGGTACGTGACGGCAGAGCCTCCAGGTAGGCTAGCAGGCAGGTAACAGATGAGCGCTCCCAGGTGTGCTAGCAGGCAGGTAACAGATGAGCGCTCCCAGGTGAGCGGGCGAGAGTCACTGGAATAGCAGAAGATCACGGTACGTGACGGCAGAGCCTCCAGGTAGGCTAGCAGGCAGGTAACAGATGAGCGCTCCCAGGTGTGCTAGCAGGCAGGTAACAGATGAGCGCTCCCAGGTGAGCGGGCGAGAGTCACTGGAATAGTAGAAGATCACGGTATGTGACGGTAGAGCCCCCAGGTAGACCAGCAGGCAGGTAACAGATGAGCGCTCCCAGGTGAGCTAGCAGGCAGGTAACAGACAGCAACCTGGCAGGAATCAGACAGGTATCTGGCAAGGACCCTGAGGACTGAAGCAGAGTAGAGAACAGTGCAACAACATTGCTCGGGCACCTCCATTTTGGAGGAGGGGCCTTATATAAGGTGAAGTCCTCCGGCCATTGGCCGGGGACTCCTTAGGACGACGCGCGCGGCCCCTTTAAGAGGGAGGGCAGCGCCCGCGCGCGCGCCCTAAGCACAGTGGCAGGAAAGGAGCGTGCGCCGCCAGCAGAGCGGCAGGAGGACGCCGGACCTGGAGCAGAGGGGTGAGGGGAACAGCGTCCCTGCCTGGCAGAGGGCAGGGACGCCGACACCGGCGCTACAGTACCCCCTCCTTTAGGCCCCCCCTTTTTTAGGCCAGAAAGAAATTTAGCTAGGATGAGAGGGGCATGGATGTTCTCCCGAGGCTCCCACGTTCTCTCCTCAGGACCAAACCCTTCCAATCCACCAAAAAATAGGTCTTCCTTCTTACCCTTTTGGTGGCCAAAATGTTCTCTACCTCAAATTCGTTTTCAGCTGAAACCGGAGCAGGAGGCGTACCTGTAGACTTGGAAAAAGAGTTAAGTACCACCGGTTTGAGGAGAGATACATGGAAGGAGTTAGGGATCCGCAAGTTGGCCGGAAGTTTCAATTTATAGGCCACTGGGTTGATCTGACTGATGACCTCCAAAGGACCGATGAATCGAGGCCCTAACTTATAGGAAGGAATCTTGAGCCAGACATACTTGGACGAGAGCCAGACCTTATCCCCAGGACGGAATTGCGGAGGATCCAGACGTTTTTTGTCAGCATGTCTCTTCATACGCTCGGATGACAGAAGGAGTGCGGACCGGGTACTCTCCCATATGGAGGAAAATTTGTTAACAAGAGATTCCGCAGCCGGATTGTCCACTGAGATGGAGACGGGAAATGGGATCTGAGGATGCTGACCGAAGACTACAAAAAACGGGGATTTGGAGGAAGATTCGCTCTCGTGATTGTTGTAAGAAAATTCGGCCCATGGCAGGAGATCCACCCAGTCAGAATGATGGACATTAACGAAGTGCCGGAGGTAACTGGTCAGGATCTGATTGACCGCTCCACTTGACCATTGGACTGTGGGTGGTAGGCGGAGGAGAAGTCCAAGGTGACGTCTAGCAATTTACAAGTGGCTCTCCAGAAACGTGAGGTGAACTGTACCCCTCGATCCGACACGATATGGCGGGGCAGGCCATGAAGACGGAAGATGTGGCGGATAAAGTCTTTAGCCAGCTTGGGTGCAGACGGGAGGCCTGGCAGGGGAATAAAGTGAGCCATCTTGGAAAAGCGGTCAACGACCACCCAAATGACCGTACAACCGGCAGAAACGGGGAGGTCCGTTATGAAGTCCATGGCTATATGCTGCCAGGGAGCAGCGGGTACAGGAAGCGGAAGGAGGCGACCGGCAGGCAGGTGTCTCGGAACCTTGTTGCGGCCACATGAGGCACAGGCAGAAACAAAGTCTATTACGTCCTTGTGCAGGGTAGGCCACCAGTAATGCCGAGTAATTAGCTGGAGGGTCTTTTTTTGACCGGCGTGGCCAGCTAATTTAGACGAATGACCCCAGTGTAGGATTCTCTCCCGATCGGGTACCGATACAAACGTCTTACCGGGAGGGAGACGATTTAGACTCACGGGAGACACCTGCATTACTCTGGCGGGATCGATGATATGTTTAGGTTCCTCCTCGAGATCCGACACCAGGAAGGATCGGGACAAGGCGTCCGCCTTGATGTTCTTGTCTGCCGGGCAAAAATGTAGAACAAAATCAAAACGAGCAAAAAACAAGGACCACCGGGCCTGGCGCGGGTTAAGTCTCTGGGCCTGCTGGAGGTAAGCCAAGTTTTTGTGGTCAGTGTAAATAATTACCGGATGAAGAGCCCCCTCGAGTAGGTAACGCCACTCCTCCAATGCCAGCTTGATGGCCAATAACTCTTGGTCTCCTATGGAATAATTGCGCTCAGAAGAGGAGAAGAGTTTGGAGAAGAAGCCACAAGTTACCATCCTCCCGGAAGATGATTTTTGAGTAAGTACCGCTCCGGCTCCAGAGGAGGAAGCGTCAACCTCCATGAAGAACTGCTTGTTGCCGTCCGGGCGATGCAGCACCGGGGCGGAAGAGAAGGCCTGCTTTAAGGAAAGAAAGGCCTCTTCTGCTTCGGGCGTCCACTCTTTCGGGTTAGTACCCTTACGGGTAAGTGCGGAAATTGGGCCAGTCCGGGAAGAGAAGTGCGGTATGAAGAGGCGGTAGTAGTTGGCGAAGCCCAGGAACCGCTGAATGGCCTTCAATCCCTCCGGTCGGGGCCATTTCTCGATGGCCGACAGTTTCTCTGGATCCATTCATAGGCCAGTCTGAGAAATAACGTAGCCCAAAAACGGCAGCGAGGTCTGCTCAAAGAGGCATTTCTCAAATTTAGCGAAGAGGTGATTCTGCCTGAGCCTGAGCAGAACCTGACGAATGTCCCTCCGGTGAGTCTGGAGATCCGGAGAGAAGACCAAGATGTCGTCCAGGTACACCACTACGCATGAGTAGAGAAGGTCCCGGAAGATGTCATTGACCAACTCTTGAAAGACGGCAGGAGCATTACAGAGACCAAAGGGCATCACTAGATATTCATAGTGGCCGTCCCGGGTGTTAAATGCAGTCTTCCATTCATCCCCTTGACGGATACGGACCAGGTTGTACGCCCCACGGAGATCCAGTTTGGTGAAGATTCTAGCCCCCCTCAAACGATCAAATAATTCTGGAATGAGCGGAAGGGGGTACTTATTCTTCACCGTGATCTGGTTAAGACCTCTATAGTCTATACAGGGGCGGAGAGAGCCGTCTTTCTTTTTTACGAAAAAGAAGCCTGCTCCTGCCGGGGAGGTAGATTTCCGGATGAATCCCCTGGCCAAATTCTCCTCGATATATTCGGACATCGACCGGGTCTCAGCAGCAGATAATGGGTAAATACGCCCACGGGGAGGCGTAGTACCAGGTAACAGGTCGATAGGACAATCGTATGGTCTGTGAGGAGGTAATGTCTCTGCCTCTTTTTTATTAAAGACATCAGCAAATGACCAATAGGGAATCGGAAGTCCAGGTAGATTAGTTGGGGTAGGAGAAGGACAGACAGGATGAACAGGAACCAAACACGTCTTATGACAATCCTGTCCCCAGCGAAGAACCTCTCTGGTCTGCCAGTCGAGCACGGGTCCATGTCTCTGGAGCCAAGGTAGCCCTAGTAAGAGGGCGTGAGAGAGTCCAGGCAGAACATGAAAAGAGATGCTCTCAGAATGCAGCATTCCCACTTGCAGACTTATGGGTTTGGTGATGAGTTGGATGGGGTGTGGTAAAAGACCCCCGTCCACAGCAGCGACTGATAAAGGTACAACCAGAGGTTTGGTGGGAATGCGGTATTTTTCTACCAGGGACTGTGACATAAGATTCCCAGCTGCTCCTGAGTCAAGTTGGGCTAGTTCAAAATAACGATTCTCCCCACAGAGAATTGAGACTGACAGCAGCAGAGATGGAGAGGCTTTCTCCTTGTCTAGGTCGACCTCTCTGAGCGAACCTAGACACAGGCGTTTCCCGACCTCTCCGGACAGGTACGAATCCGATGCTCCTTACTGCCACAGTAGAAGCAACTCCCCTCGGCACGGCGTAAGTCCTGACGGGTTTTGACCATCTTGGTCTGGTCGACCTGCATAGGCTCAGGAGAGTGTAATTGGGGAGAAACGGAGGGAGTGACGGGTTTCTGAAACGTAGGAGCTAGACGTGGAAACCTCCTCTCACGGGTGACCTCTTTGGCCCGCTCCTGGAACCGTAGGTCAATCCGGGTGGCGAGAGTTATAAGGTCATCGAGAGTGGTAGGAATGTCCCGACCGGCGAGTCCATCTTTAATACGGCCGGACAAACCCTCCAGAAAACGGATACCAGAGCGTCGTTGTCTCAGGCCAGCTCCGATGCAAGGGTACAAAACCGTATGGCATATTGGCCCACGGTGAGATTTCCCTGACGGAGGCGTAGCAGAGATGATGCGGATGAGATCTTTCGTCCGGGTTCGTCAAAGACTTTCCGAAAAGCCGCGAGAAAGGCAGGCAGGTCGGACACCAGAGGATCTCCTCTCTCCCAAAGAGGATTCAGCCAGGCCAGGGCCTCCCCAGTGAGATGGGACATGATGAAGGCAATTTTGGCCCGGTCGGAGTAAAACTGGTGGGAGAGGAGTTCAAAGTGCAGAGTGCACTGATTAATGAAGTCCCGAGCCTGAGCAGGGTCGCCTCCGAAGCGAGGAGGTGCGGAGAGCCGGGGTCCGTGACAGGAGCCCATGGTATTGGGGAGTAGAAGGGCTGCCGGATTGCGAGTCATGGCACCAGCGGTGGTTGCTGGTGGAGCTGTCATAGTGTCCAGGCGAGAATTGACATTCCGCAGGTGACCCAGGATGGACTCCTGTTGGGACTTCTGACGGGACAGTTCATGACACAGGTCCGAGATGGAGGGACCTGGGCGCCACCGGGTTCCATGGCCGAGCAAACTGTAACGGGTCTGGGAGGCGGAACCTCTGAGCTACTATACAAAGGGGCGGACCTTGTAAGAGAGCGGGTGGCGACCAGGGTGGACGGGCAGGTAGTAACAGCAGATAACCGGGGTAGTCTCTGGATGAACGGGCAGGAAGACGCGACAAGTGACCGAGGCAGTCTCTGGATGAGTAGGCAGGAGGTCACGGCAAGTGACCGGGGCAGTCTCTGGACGAGTGGGCAGGAGGTCACGGCAAGTGACCGGGGCAGTCTCTGGATGAGTGGGCAGGAGGTCACGGCAAGTGACCGGGGCAGTCTCTGGACGAGTGGGCAGGAGGTCACGGCAAGTGACCGGGGCAGTCTCTGGATGAGTAGGCAGGAGGTCACGGCAAGTGACCGGGGCAGTCTCTGGATGAGTGGGCAGGAGGTCACGGCAAGTGACCGGGGCAGTCTCTGGATGAGTGGGCAGGAGGTCACGGCAAGTGACCGGGGCAGTCTCTGGACGAGTGGGCAGGAGGTCACGGCAAGTGACCGGGGCAGTCTCTGGATGAGTGGGCAGGAGGTCACGGCAAGTGACCGGGGCAGTCTCTGGACGAGTGGGCAGGAGGTCACGGCAAGTGACCGGGGCAGTCTCTGGAGGAGTGTAGATACGACCTGTGATGGCTGAGCCTCCAGGCTAGGCTAGCAGGAAGATAGAAGATGAGCGCTCCCAGGTGAGCGAGCGAGAGTCACTGGAATAGCAGAAGATCACGGTACGTGACGGCAGAGCCTCCAGGTAGGCTAGCAGGCAGGTAACAGATGAGCGCTCCCAGGTGTGCTAGCAGGCAGGTAACAGATGAGCGCTCCCAGGTGAGCTAGCAGGCAGGTAACAGACAGCAACCTGGCAGGAATCAGACAGGTATCTGGCAAGGACCCTGAGGACTGAAGCAGAGTAGAGAACAGTGCAACAACATTGCTCGGGCACCTCCATTTTGGAGGAGGGGCCTTATATAAGGTGAAGTCCTCCGGCCATTGGCCGGGGACTCCTTAGGACGACGCGCGCGGCCCCTTTAAGAGGGAGGGCAGCGCCCGCGCGCGCGCCCTAAGCACGGTGGCAGGAAAGGAGCGTGCACCGCCAGCAGAGTGGCAGGAGGACGCCGGACCTGGAGCAGAGGGGTGAGGGGAACAGCGTCCCTGCCTGGCAGAGGGCAGGGACGCCGACGCCGGCGCTACACTATCTATCTATCTATCTACATCCAAATAACAGGCAGCACTCCATAGATTCAAATAGTGAAGTGGATATTTAATAAACCCACATTAAAGGCAACGTTTCGGCTCCATGAGCCTTCCTCAAGCGCCCTTTGATATACAATTCTATGCTGCTCCAGCTTTTTTCTTTAAATATCTATCTATCTATCTATCTATCTATCTATCTATCTATCTATCTATCTACATATTATCTATCTATCTACATATTATATATCTATTTATCTAGCTATCATCTATCTATTTATTATCTATCTATCTATCTATTATCTATTTATTATCTATCTATTATCTATCTATTATCTATCAATCTATCTACTATACAACAATGAATAAAAATGAGTTTTAATACTTTTAGGCTACTTTCACACATCCGTTTTTTACAATCAGGCACAATCTGTCCAAGTTGAAAAAAGACGGATCCAGTGCAGATTGTAAAACACTGATGCAAGAGAACAGGTTTTAAGACGGATCCGTCATGAACTTTTGAACCCGAGAAATCCCATCTGAGCATGCCTGGAAGAGGGAGAGAGAGAGATGAAGCAGGCATGCGCGCACAGTGGGAAAACGGAATGCGGTGACCGGATCAGGCAAGACTGATCCAGTCACCGCATTCGCCCATAGACTTGCATTGGAGCAAAGAGCCGTTAGCGCCGCATCCGACGCTTACCGGTTTTTTACCGGTTTTTTAGCTAGAAACAAAAAACGTTCCTAGACCCGTTTCGTTCGGCTGCCGGAATTTACATTTTGGCCAGATCTGGAAAAAAAAGGACGAAACGGAAGGACATGCAAGTCAATGAGAAAAAAACGGATCCGGCGGTAGCAAAAAACAGATCAGTTTTTTAAAAAAAAAGCCGGATCGCGCCTGATGGCAAAAAACGGATGTGTGAAAGTAGCCTTAATTATAATATTACAATGTTGTTTTAATAGTTTAATAGTATAAGACATTTGTGGGGCATCTAAGGTATTTTTTTGAATGGTTGCTCACAGAATCTTGAAGGGTAATATAACGCCCCTTGTGGGTAGACCTATTAGAATAGTGAAACAATTAAAGTGGCTGCAAGGTGCACAAAGTTACAGACAAAACAAATATGGATAGATAGACTTGATATTTAGTGTTAGAGGTTTTTGTCTAATTGTTCAATCAATACTTTTGCTAAAGCATAAAATAACTTGTACTACCACATTACCCCACTCTTTCCAATGGTTTGTATTGGAGTTCTGAAATTTGCCGAGCAGGCATATTGATATTATATAAATATAGGAAATAACCATATCTCTTTAAAGGACCCTTTTTACAGGCAATAAATTGGGTCACGATCTTCACAGACAATGTAAAACACAGGACACTAGGTCAGTAGCAAGCGGTTAAAAAAAGTGGGCAAAATCCTAAAAAAATGTAATATCCCTTTCATAATGTGGACATTACATATATTCACATGCATAAATAATTTTATTTATTTTATTTATTCCCAGAATGAATATATGCAAACATGCACCACAGAACACTCAACCTCGTCCACATCCCTCTTAGGCTGCTTTCACACATCAGGCTTTTTGAATCAGGCGCGATCCGGCGTGTTTTTAAAAAAACGGATCCGGTACCGGATGCGTTTTTTTAGCATTGACTTACATTAGCGCCGGATCGCGCCTGATGTCAATGCGTTGCATCCGTTTTTGGCCGGATCCGTCAGAATTGTACATTCCGGCGGCCGGACAAGACGCTTCCTGCAACGTTTTTTTTTTTTCCGGAGCTGCCTGACAGTGCCTAAATCGGCACTTCAGGCGGCCGGAAACAATGAAAACCTATGGGCTCTCTCTCTCTCTCTCTCTCTCTCTCTCTCTCTCTCCTCTCTCTCTCCTCTCTCTCTCTCTCTCTCCTTGGTCCGGACATTGAAGCCTGCATTTTCAACATGGAAATTTGATATTTCCGAATTGAAAAGGTCAGGACGGATCAGGCAAAAAACCTGATCAGGTGCATCAGTTTTTTTAAATCAGCGCCGGATCCATCCTATCAGGCATAGGACGGATTATGCCTGATTCAAAAAAAACTGATGTGTGAAAGTAGCCTTACTAATGTGACTAGAAAAAAACAGTTTTAAAATGAATTGGATCCATGGAGCGTGGACGTCTGTGGATCTGCTGTGTTTCCTGCAAGCTGCTGGGAATAAATGGGCTCTTTACCTATTATAAACATACTTTTACTAAAAGGTATGCGCACAATCATCTGAAGATCTGTTATGATTGGGACTTCTGGGGACAATTTAATGTATTTACTCAATTAACTTGTTTCACAGTAAATTAAATTATGTCAATGTGATTAAGATCAAGTTTCTGCTAAACCTAAGGGACATTCAGTGCTGAAATGCTGGAGCGGTAAGGCATGCAATGTCTGGATTGCCACATTACAGTTACGGTCCTAATAATATTTTTTATCACTGATGTACTTACTTCTATCATGAATTCTTATATTAAAGCACAAATTGTATTCTGCGGTTACAATAAAGGTTCTGTATACAAATTACATATCTTACACATTATCTATTAACGGGAACCTTGTCATGTAAAATAATATTATAATCCTGCGAATATGGGGTTAATCTGCAGGTTCATAGCCTTCTGACACCATGCGGCACCCACACTGAGAGCCCCACTGCTGGGAGAAAATTAACTTTATTCCTCCCAGCAGCACTTGGCTTCCAGCCATAGGGTGGCACCGGCACAATTTCAGTCACTGCTCAGTGTATTGAGAGCCGCGCCTCCGGCACGGACTGACAGCACGCTCATCATTGGGGCTAGCTGTCAGTCAGTGCCGGGGGACGCGATTACAGCCACTACTCTCTGTACACAGAATGGTGACTAAAACCATGCCGGTGAAAACTCTATGACTGAAATAGCGAGGCTGCCGGGGGCAATAAAGTTAATTTCCTCCTGGCTGCAGGACTCTCAGTTCCAGCACCACATGGTGTCAGAACACCATTAACTTGCAGATTAACCCTATATGTGAAGGTTAATAGCATTATTTTACGTTATTTTAAGTCTGAAAGTGCACTGATCATCAAAATTTACTTTATTTAGATTTCTTTGTTAACCTTTTGAATTGCAAGTAGCAATCTGTGCTGCTTCCATTTGATAATCAACATAGTTTATTATATATTATTTATGGACCCTTTTTGTTTAGAATAGTTTTAGGAATAAGTGACAGGAAAATGATTTTGCCATTTGTGCTGAGCTTATCAAATCTAACTATCAGAGCCCAGATACACAAGGTAATCTACGAGACCCCAAAACATAAGAAATGTATTTCTATGTACAAAATGCACATCATGTGTTTTATATCTGGGAAAGCTACATTTGGTTGATGGTGCTGCTTTTATTTGATAATCTGTAATATGTAACACGTGAACCACAGAAACACGTTGAGTGGTGAACGCAGCTCAAATAACAGAAACACTGCAACAATAAAGGATGAATTAGGACTGATACTGAGTTTTGCCAATTTTTCCCTTTGTTCAGTAATTTGTTTGGTTTCCTTGATACATTCCCAAAGTGAAGTGTCTGGGACTTTAAAGAAACAGTCAACAATTTGAATCCAATTTTGACCCTTGATATGCCACAATTCTCTTCTTTATACATAGTAATGTTATCTCCCACAAGTAAATGGTGGAAGTGTTATGCAGTGTTCACATTTAACCCCTTTTTCCCCACACTTTATTTAGTTTAAATTATCTGAAAATGTGATTTTTCATGTAAACTAGTCAAACAGCTATATCTTAGTATATTTTAGGTTTTAAAACCATCTTTACAAAGATCTTAATTGTAGAACTTTTGGCATTTATAACGTTTATTTTCCTTTCAGTCAACTTGATTTAATTGGACAGATAATGAGCTAAAAAGACAATCTGAAATCTAACGTGCCTAAAAGCCAATTTATGTTGTCTTACCCCTGAAAAATAACTCTAAAGTATTGGCCACCAGGTCCTTCTTTTCTATCCAACTTCCTATCCATTGCCTAATAGTATCTAAGTGGAATCTGTCTGTAGTATCTTAGACACCAAGGCGGATTGGCGGACGCAGGTGTGGGTCTTTGTTTCTCTGCTCCTGTTTTACTATCTGTCAAGCTGCATACAGGCATAAAAGAGTTGGGTTATCATTTAGGGGCAAGCAAACCTTTGGTTAGTCATAGTCAAGCAACTAATTGGAAGTCCCAACATATATTGTTCTGGCAGAATAGTGATAAAGAGGAACTCCGCACTCAAATAGAGTGCATGCCAAGTTACAGACCATGAATCAGAAGACTTACTGGACATGTGCCATCTCTAATTTGATTCATAGAGGACTGACTTTTGGGAACCTCACCCATCCTGAGAACAAAGGAGACGCGCAGAGAATGGTTGTTTTCGCTTCATTATTTTTCTCCTGCAAAGTGGCCCTCAACTTTTTTACTTTTTTTTTTAATGAAAAGATAATTTGGGAGTCTTGATCATTTTATTAATTATTTTCTATTCATTTTCTTTGTTGATATCTAGTTCAGGTTAAATCTTGCTCCCGCGTCTTCTATTTAATGGACACGCACTACAGTATGTATTGTGCTCTGCAGGCTGTAGCTGGCAGACAGTGTACAGCAATGAAGCATGTGCAAGCTGGCCAATGGTGAGAGGCTACACTTATAAAGTGCACCTGAATGCACGAACACCACTCTGATTGGCTGCTGCCCACTGATTACACCGTACCTGAGCCAACACATCAGGGTGTGACCAGGATTAGAGACTGAAGGTTTATTTATTTTCCTCACTTATATAGCGTCATTAATTCCACAGCGCTTTACAGACATTATCCCCCTATATCTTTATTCAAACTGACGATGTCATGTTTTGAACCGCTGACGACATCAAAACACAAGATGGGAAATCCCTGCATGGAAGTCCCATAGATAAATATTTGTAGGAGATTCGGAAAAAAGCCAATCTTTTTTTTTTTTTTTCAAAAGAAAAAGAAACAATTTTTTCGGATTATGCCGTATGTCTAAACATTTTTCTGTGATGCTTCATGTAAATGATACCCCCCACCTTTGGCCCTAAGATATATTCTCTGATTATATAAATATCACAATGATTTTTTTTACACAAGACCAAACATCAACTCTGATTTAACTTTACCGTAAAGATAATGACTTTCATTTACAACCCACTCTCCTCCAGGCAAACCCCCTGCTATGTGGAAGGAATCTCCTGTAGACTACTATAAAGCATCAGAGGAAAACAGAGGCAGACATTGCACAATGACAACATTTGGAATAAGGCAATGTAGGTTTTGGCACAATATTCTATTTAATTTCAAAGAAGTGTGGGGATGTATCAAAACAAATTCAAGTTTAACATCTTGACCCCCCTATGAGGTTTTTTTCTCTTGCAAGTACGGGGCAGTGTTTTAGATATTTTCCTTTAAAGGTCCCAGAAGAATTGTAAATCGCTCTGAAATTTAGTGAATTATGCACAACCAAAAACTCAACTTTAGGAAAATGAAAAAAAAAGAAATAAAATTATCTCACTTTTTCCTCTAAATTATTTAACTTTTCACAATGTGAAAAGATCCTACTCAATATTTTCATAAAACTGTTAACATTTTTTATATGAATAAATAGAAATACAAATATTTTTTAATTTTTTTTTTACATTTATACCGTATATTTACATTAGGAACTTTGTGCTTTGTTAGGTGTCCCACAGACCTAAGCTGTGAGAAATCACCAACAGTTTCAAAACAGAGGAACTTAACCCGAGTTGATTGCAAGTTCATTCTCTTTTTATAACCCTCTGGCCACATGTGTGCAGTCAAGGACGGGATTTCAAACCTGTGCCGTACCATGAACCCTAGGAAAATAAACCACATGAAACAAGCAGAAATTGACTCTATTGCCCAAGAGATTGTAGCGGAAATTGATCCAAATTTGTCTAGTTTTTATGAATTTCATTTTCTAGACCCGTACTATGAATGTATATTCTGTATGGAAGTATTAATGCTGTAAGATTGTAGGCTTTATATTAGATGGAAATAAACAGAATTATTTTTATAGAGAAATTATACAAATCCCAATAAACAACCAAATCATTACATAAAAATTAATTCATAAATTCATAAGGATATTTTAACTAGTGGCAAATAATAAATCCCTGATGTTTTTCTTATATCATTTCTGTCTGGCGCAGTAGGTATTATAATGGTACCACTGACTGGAAATACCATTTTAAGGAATAATTTAACTGAATGAAGATTTTACGCATGTGTTTCCAAATCCTCTGGAAAAATGTAATTGGAATAAAGCTTTTCAGTGAATGGATAATGTCATTTTTCCCCGTCGCTGGGTTAAAGCACACACTCATAAGCAATTATTTTATACAGCCACCTGTGGTATTTTTGGCAGCATTGTGCACCCTGAGAATATGATGGAGTCTTGCAAGGCCTATTGGTCAGTGTGGGCTCTGGGATCTGGCAATTTACTTTACTAACAAATAATCCATCTAACTAATTTATGATCACACCTATGCGTATCATATCCAACATGTCTTTCCAATGAAAAAAAACCCCTCTGCTATGAAATTCCATGTATTCGGTACTAGATTTACATAAGAAATATGTGAAAATTAGCTGCATTTCAAACTTATTCAAAATCTCACACCTCAACTTCAAGGTTAAATTAATACTGGTCTTTTCAGAATAAGCTGTACCGTGTGTATGTGGTATTTGCAGGTACGCGGGATGCAGTGACGAGTCGGAGATGGGGCAAGCTTTAACTATAAATTTATAACAGGAGTTTTTGTATGTAAAACAGGTAGAAAATTGGTTCTCCACGCAGGGAAACAGTACACAAACACTATACAGAGAACTGACGAACACTCGGCGAAAGTCAGGGCCTAAAGGGCCGCGATATGGCCGTCCAATGCCCTCAGGTAATAAACCACGATAACAGTGTCACTTAGCTTCTCAGACATTCTGTGGAGTTGAGATCCGGTTGTCGTTCAGCTGTTGTCGCAGCCACTGGGCCCAGCCGATGAGGAGCTGACACAAGCCTCGAGCGTTCCCACACTCAGGTGCAGATGGGGCACAACAGGCCCTGGAGAAATCCTCCGGTGTAGAGTTCGCCCCGCCAAGAGGGGGATCGCGGAAACTGTCGGGTAGGCTGCAACCGCGGACTGGAGCGGGACCCTAGCGTTCACAGAAGATGGGGCACAGGCCGCAGCCGCGGGCTCAGGTGAGACAGTGGCGGGCACGGCTGTGGGTGAGCAGGCCGCAACCACGGGCTCGAGTGTGGCAGTGTCGGCCGCAGCTGACAGAACTCTCCTGCCTCTTCCGTCCTTTTCAGCGAGGTCCCGCTATCTCCTACGCAGTCTCTGCGTCCTGTCTCTCCTGCATCTCTCTCTCGCTCCACCTCCAGTGGCCCTGCCCCTTTTTTTCTAGAAACATCTCAGGCATCCTGCCCTTTCTTCCCCGGGAACCGTTTCCCGGGAACCTAAATGACATCCCCCTTTGTTCTGGCCTGGGCACATAGCAGGGGCTCCCTCCCCTACATGTACATGAGGAAAAACACTATTTTTGGTCATCATATGACTTGCATCCTGCATTGTTCACCAATTTTCACTCTACAGACTCTAATTTGCAGGTCACTCTGGCTACCGGATAGAGACCAGCTGCTATAATTTCTCCCATACAAAGTACACAATACAAAGGGATTACTGCTCTTTGTAGCACATGAGACAGAAGTAGCAGTAGCATCTTGGAAGACATTTTACAGCAGTACTGAGCTGTGTGGATGTGAATCCAGCTCTAGAGTGAGTTAAAGGTATAGCTCCATGTGCCTATACCGGCCTAGTCTCTCATGGTGTTGAGTGCTCATCACTCCTCCTCTGACTCCCTTTGCTATAGAGTATAATAGGAGGTGTAACCTGACAACTCATTGTGGTGGCAGTCCATCTTTCTTTTACCAAAATGGATTTGATCTGGGGTTTTTCAGAGTGAAATAGGCATTCAGGAGGCAGGGGCAGGGGAAAACATGTCTCATAAGTGGAGAAAGAAGCACATTTCCATGGTAAGATATAGTAAAGTTGGTAACAAATAGTACAAAGGATTCCTGCATACAGATGATACTTCCATGCCTGCGTCTTTCTCTCCAGCATGCTGTGTTATTCATTAGAAATCTGACTGAATCACATATTAGATGATTTTAGTCTGATTTTAAATTAATCACTTTAAGAAATAAAATTCACATTTCTAAATAATTTGGTCATTTACATTCAGCAATGGTTGATAAACCATCACTACTATAGAAAAACAGGGATACTGTCCACTAAAACCACCTTTGTGTTTAAATTAAGGAAATGCAGAATGTTTTGAGGATAAAATCTGAAAAATACTCTACTGTAGAGGGCTCCAATTTGGTGTTAGGACTTTGCAGAAGTCATAAAGTGCTTCTAACAAGAAGGTGTCCTGAGGTCCTAACTCTGCCTTGTTTGCTTCCCTGCGGAGCGAGTTTGAAATCCGCAACATGTGAATGTCTCCTGGGGGGACACTGATTTCTATATGTGGATTTTCCCCATATACCTACATTAGATGTGGAAAATCTGTAGGTTAAAAAATGCATACGCACTAAAAACACATGTAGTCCATGCACTGGCGGATACAGACAGCAAAGGGCCCCTGTGTAAGAATAGTATAGGGACCTTGCATAGCTCAATATCCCATCAATTCCACCTGCTTTGGAGGTGAATGTGGGCCCCCTTACTTCTTGGGCCCCTGTGTGACTGCACAGGTTGCACCTATGATATGGCCATCCCTGAGTCCACGCATGACTGTATCAGTAAATTTTTGTCAACGTCAAATACAAGGACGTATCAAAAACAAAGCAGCTTTATTGAAAACTTGACATCCAAAAAGAGACAAGAACCCCAGCATTAAAAACGTGATAAATGTAGAAAACGCACTCAAAAACAACATTGAAAAAACCTAATTTACATAATTGGTCACAGAAAATCTGCAGCATCAGGAAATCACCAAATACTCATTGTAGGAACGTAGTCTAAGGGGTCGGCCAGACACAATGTGACTTTTCTGCTAAATGCACATGAAATGTAAGAAAATGAACATGGAGGAGTGCAGCATGAGAAGCACCTGGTGGTTAGGTGGGAATATTTCAAGAGGAGGTTGGGGGATTAGCCTCTCACCTGGAAGGGTTGTGCACCCCTGCACAACCTCGGTAGCGGGCATCCCCGTGCACTCCTGCAGTGCTGCTCCGGGACCACTCCTGTGCTGTGCCTTCTGGTCTGGTCACATGGGCAAGATCCGGTCACGTGATACCACTTCACAGGATGTGATGTAACTTCAGGTCCTATTGCCTGGAGATACTCTCCATGGCCTCAAGATGCTCCAACCATAATCCCTCAAAGGGAATGTAAATGTTTTTTGGGAAAAAATGGTATGTGGTCAATTTGCGTAGTGGTCTAATAAAAGATTGTTCACTATCAACTTATTGCAGTGTGCTCTATTGCCATAGCACTCCTCAAATTGACCACATACCATTTTTTCCAAAAAACATGCACATGAAATGGCTGATAAGCAAATCACCCTTTTTCCAAAAGGGACTTTTTAAAAAAAAAATGTGATAAGATTCATTGGGATGTGAAATGAATCACTACAGGCAAAACTGAATTCTAGGTTTTGCTGGTTGTGCTTATTGTATTCCTTAGGGCTAGTTCAGATGAGTGTATGTTGGATCAATGTGGTGTCCGTGTACTTTACAGATAGCAAACTAAGTCAATAACGACATGTGTGCCTATACATATGAGCCATTTTTCATACTGACCAATGGTCCGTGTGTATAAAAAAGGCAGCATGTGCTAGTGTGGTCTGACCAGCAGCAAGCAAGTGCTGCAACTATCCTCTAATGTGGACGAGCACACAGAGCTGCATATAGAGCCAATCATGTTCACAATTTGAAATTGTAACTGGCCCGAGTTTTCACACATCCGCATGAACCTTATTCAGAAGAGTTGTATGCTAGATTTATTGTCATAAAGTTATAGCAGGGTTGGAGAATCTCTTCTGCCAAGGGCCATTTGGATATTTTTAACCATCCTTTGGGGTCGTACAAAGTACGACCTGATGCTGGCACTGGCATTGGGGCGTCATCTATCATTGCACATGCCTCAGTATTCAGTAACTAATGCTGAGTGTTCATGTTTGTAGAGCAAGAAGAAAGTAACAGGCCAGCGGCCTTCAAAATACAGCTGCCGGCCCAAGCACTGGAAATCTGCTCGGGGGCCGGAGAAAAAGTCACAGTGGGCTGTAAATGGCCTGCAGGCTGTAAATGATCCATTGGCCTGAACACTGGCGGACACAGACAGAATAGGGCCCCTGTGCAATAATAATATATGGGCCGTTTGCAGCCTAAGTTCCCCACCCCTGCTCTACAGTATCATTTTCTTATTACCGTATTCTTATATGTTGTAGAATAACTTCAAAGTGATCATGAAAGAAAACATGCCGCTTTAAGCAAAAAATGGTGCTCTTTTGTTCTGTTTCTTCAGGCAGTTTTTTTTTTTTTTGCAGTTTTTTTTTCAGCAAAAACCACTGAGACCAGGTGTTGGCTCCAAGTCAATACAAAAAAAAAAGAAAAATACTCTTTCCTTTTTTGGTGCACACTTTGATGCAGTGTTTGGTTTGGGGTGTATATTTCTAACGGTGGCATGTGTGAAGCGTTTTTTATAAGTAAACAAAAACTGAACAAAAAAAATCTGGGTCGAGAAATCATTTTTTTTAGCTTTATTGTTGTAGTAAAGCAGTAATTTATTGTTCTCCTGGTGAATTTTTTAAATGTGTATATATATATATATATATATATATATATATATATATTTATAAAAAAATCCCACAATGATTAACTGACTCTGAAACACATTTCCATACTAAAATTTTAATAAATGTAAATCAGCAGAATATACTTATTTTTCACTTAATGCTGTGTCATTTGTTGCTACATAGCTGAGAATTTGCAGAATACACTTCTAAACATATCCTCAACCAAACATGTGTTAAAATAGCCAAGAGGAAAGCTCTGTCTTTTAATGCAGCCCCGCTGGAATATGAAGTCTGCCAAACACAGGCTTTCTTTATCCACCAGATCGGACTAAAACACCTGCTGAATGCAATATGTTGCACTCATAACCCTTCCTTAAAAACAATAGCGCACTTATCAACTTGAGTTATTTCAAAGTATTAACTGAAAAATATACAAACACAGCCTGGACGAAAGTACAAGAACAACCCAAAACTAGTGGGTTCAGTCATTTTAGCTACACCTATCGCTAACAGGTGCACAAAATGAATCACGAAAACCATGCAGTTTTCCTAGACAAATATCAATGGTAGAATGGCTCAACTGTCCTTGAGTTCAATTCTCTGCACTATGTTTGAAGATACTGTAAGTCTTGAAGAAGCCAACAAAAGGACTGCACAATAAGTCCATGCAGGGGTGAACCTAGCCTCTCTGCTGCCTGAGGCGAACTTCAAAATGGCGCCCCCCCTAAGTAAAATCAGTACAAATAAATCTGGTTTACTCTTTACTAGCCTAACCTGACGCACATGTAAAATACATACACTTTTAAATAGGAGTATATTTGAAACATCGATCTTTACACTTCTTCAGGGACTCAATGCCGCCTGAGGCGAAGTGATCAACTTGTTTCATTTTATGTGCGCCCCTGGCCGGGGAACAGTGCTTACTGTAGCGCTTCTTCCCCGGCGGCCATCCGTGTGGTACTGATGCAGCACACAGTTGCCACACGTATTACACACACGGATACGGATATCTCCACTAACGGCTTTCACATGTTCAGTATTTGGTCAGTATTTTACCTCAGTATTTGTGAGCCAAATCGGGAGTGGGTGAGAAATCCAGAAGTGGTGACGTGTTTCTATTATACTTTTCCTCTGATTGTTCCACTCCTGGTTTTGGCCTACAAATACTGAGGTAAAATACTGAATGTGTGAACGTGGCCTGATAGAGGGTTTTTGCTACTTCTGACTTCTCGCAGACAGAAGTTGCAGTCACAAGATGGCACAGATAAAAGGTGGAGACGGTGACATTATACACAGGAGCTCTGTATGTAGTGTCAGTGTACAGGTAATACAGTGATCACTGGTGACATTATACACAGGAGCTCTGTATATAGTGTCAGTGGCTGGTACTATGGGCACACTGACTGGTACTGAGAAAGAAAAAAAGAACAGAAGAGAGAGAAAGAGAGAGAAGAAAAAAACGAGAGAGAGAAAGAACAGAGAGAGAAAGAAAGAGGGGAAAGAAAGAACAGAGAGAGAAAGAAAGAACAGAGAGAGAAAGAGGGAAGAAAGAACAGAGAGAAAGAAAGAAAGAACAGAGAGAGAAAGGAAGAACAGAGAGAAAGAAAGGGGAAAGAAGATGAACAGAGAGGAGAGAAAGAAGAGGGGGAGAAAGAAAGAACAGAGAGAAAGAAAGAAAGGGGAAATAAAGATATAGAAAGAAAGAAAGAAAGAAAGGGAAGAAAGAACAGAGAGAGAAAGAAAGAAAGGGAGAGAAAAAAAAAAGGAGAGAAAGAAGAACAGAGAGAAGAAAGAACAGAGAAAGAACAGAGAGAGAAAAAACGGAGCGAGAAAGAAAGAACAGAGAGAAAGAAAGAACGCAGAGAGAAAGAATAGAAAGAAAGAACAGAGAAAGAAAGAACAGAGAGAGAAAGAAAGAACAGAGGAGAAAGAAAGAAAGAGGGGAAAGAAAGAAAGAGAGAAAGAAAGAAAGAAAGAAGGAAAGAAAGAAAGAAGAGGGAAGAAAGAAGAAAAAACAGAAAGAAAGAGAAAGAACAGAGAGAGAAAGATAGAGAGAAAGAAAGGGGAAAGAAGATGAACAGAGATCAAAAGAAGAACAGAGAGAGAAGAGAAAGAGGGAAAAGAAAGAAAGAAAGAAAGAAAGAAAGAAAGAAAGAAAGAGAGAGAGAAGAAAGGGAAATAAAGAACATAGAAAGAAGAAAGGGGAAAGAAAACAGGAGAGATAGAAGAAAAAGAAAACAGAGAGGAGAAGAAAGGGAAAGAAAGACAGAGAGGAAGAACAGGGAGAGAGAAGAAAGAAAGGAGAGAGAAAGAAAGAACAGAGAGAAAAGAAAGAGAGGAAGAGAAAGAAGGAGAGAGAGAGAGAAAGAAAAGAGAAAGAAAGATCATAAAAGATATACAGCAGCCAGTCATTGTCATGCCCACCGAGCCGATGCAGGAAACAGAGCGTCACAGAGAGACAGAGATTCAAAGGGATCGCATGTCTGCGCTGTCAACAGGGGAAGAAGAAAGAAAGGAGAGAGAAAGAAAGAACAGAGAGAAGAAAGAAAGAGAGAAAGAAAGAAGAAGAGAGAGAGAGAAAGAAATAGAGAAAGAAAGATTCTATAAAGATACTACAGCAGCCCAGTTCCCATTGTCATGCCCACCTGAGCCTCCCGATGCAGGGACATATCATGATCCGCTCACATGGCCGACATCGCCCGATTCCAAGGCGATCCCGCTGTCTGCGCTGTCGGAGTAGGACATGGTGATAGATCTTAAGCATTCCCTGAAGTGCCTCCAAGGTTCCATCACAATCTCATCCCGAAATTACCTCATTTCCGGTCAGCTTCCAGCACGTCACGTCCAGTGGAATGTCACGTGCGAGTTTTAAAGTGCTCCTCGGGGCTCCGCCATGTGCTCCTGTGTCCATGGCAAAAGTAAGCTCCTGGCCGGGACAGCAGAGCAGACTCTCAAAATCGGGACAGTCTCGCTGGATCTGGTACAGTTGGAAGGTATGAATGCTCCCCACCATACACTGACCTCGCACATGCACGGTTCCGCACACCTCATACACACACGGTTCCACTTTGTATGCCTCGTACACATGTGACTCCGCTCCGCACACCTCGTATACACGTGGCTCCGTACACTTCATACACACAGGGCTCCATTCCGTACACCTCGTACACACACGGCTCCGTACACCTTGCACACACGTGGCTCCGCTCCGCACACCTCGTACACACATGGCTCCACTCTGCACACCTTGTACACACGCGGCTCCATTCCGCACACCTCGTACACATAGGGCTCCGCACACCTTGTACGCACGCGGCTCCGCTCCGCACACCTCGTACTCACAGGGCTCCGCACACCTCGTACACACATGGCTCTGCTCCGCACACCTCATACATGTGGCTCCCTATACTTCATACACACAGGGCTCCTTTCCGTACACCTCGTACACACATGGCTCCGCTCCGTACACCTTGCACACACATGGCTCCGCTCCGCACACCCCAAACACACGTGGCTCCGCTCTGTACACCTCGTACACACGTGGCTCTGCTCCGTACACTTCATACACACAGGGCTCCGTTCTGTACATAATGTACACACATGGCTCTGCTCCGTACACCTCGTACACACATGGCTTCACTCTGTACACCTTGTACACATGCGGCTCCGCACACCTCATATGCACAGGGCAACGCACACCTCGTACACGAGTGGCTCGGCACCGCACATCCCATACACGCGGCTCCGATCCGTCCACCTCGTACACACACACAGCACTGCTACATCCACCCTGTAAACCCCTCCTGACCCACACATATACTTCCCTCATCCAGCACCATGACAACCAGCACAGCAGAGTTCTGCATACACTGAGGGCGGCACCTGATCATGTGACACCTGGCTCTTCCCCTCCTGTGACCTCATCACAGGTCCTGTGTGCAGAGCAGCAATAGATGAGAAACACCAGCTGACGTAGGAGCCAGGAGATAAGAATCTGCCGCCCCCCACTCTTCAGGGATGTGCGCCTGAGGCAGAGTACTCAACTTGCCTCATGATAGGTGCGCCCCTGAGTCCATGATAACTTGGATGTTCATAGCAGAGCAGTTGTGCACAAGCCAGCGATTGCCAAGTGCAATGGTAAGCGTTGGTTCGAGTCATCTGAAGTACAACCCCAAGAGAGCTGGGAAAATGCTATGAATAGATGGATCCATACAACAGTCTTAATTTCGAAAAGACAAGCTCAGGAACGGGACCACAAAAGGGACCAAGTTGAGCAAAAACACATCCATTAGTGGGCATTTGGGAGCATTTCCAAACATTTCTGAGGGTGGGGTTTAAAAATGACAAATTTGGTAAGCATGTGACTCATGCTTCACCATCTTAAATTTTAGAAGACAAAATCTGGTCTAGCCTACCATTGCTGGCCATAAGAATATTGTCACCAATAATATCTGTTGACAGAGGAATAAGGATCTAAGGCTCGCTTTTTGAGTATTGACCATAGGTTCTCATAGGGATTGAGATTTGGGGAGTTTCCTGGCCACAGGCCCAAAATTTCAATGTTTTATTCAGGAAGCCACTTAGTTTTTACTTATGCCTTGTGATATTGTGCTCTATCAAGCTGGAAATAGCATTGTTCATCACTAAATTGCTCCTGTATTGTTGGGAGACGTTGCTCTTGGATTATGTTTAGATACCATTGTGTATTAGTGGCAGTGCTCTTAGGCAAAATTGTGGGTGTTCCACCTCCATGGATAAAACCAGCCCCATATATAAATGGTTTCAAGCTGCTTTACTGTTGGCATGACACAGGATTTACATTTTCTTCTCCTCTCTGAAGAAGGCTTCATCAGGGAAAATAATTTTGCAGGAATTACAGGAATTGGATGGCAGAGGACTGGGCTTAAGTTATTTTCCTTTTGAAGCCACCTTAAGACTGTTAAGGACATCTGGAAGAATGATTGTAAGGAGAAGAAACAGTGAGAACTACTTTTAGTCCTGTGTAATGCCAACAGTAAAGAATCCTAAGATCCTTCATGTGTGGGTTGGTTTCATAGAAGTTAGTGGGTTCACACATAATGTCGCCTAAGAACACTGTCAGGAATAAAGAATGGTATATAAACATCCTCCAAGAGCAACTTTTCTTAATGATCCAGGAGTAATTTGGTGATGAACAATGCTTTTTCCAGCAGAGGAAGCACTATGACACCAGGCAAAATTGATAACTTCAGTGAATAAGTGAGGAAGTGATTACTCCAGCCCATGACTGCAGTAAGATTTGTGACAATGCCACTAGTAACTTAACGCCTCTTAACCCCCATGGGTGGTTTGCACGTTAATGACGGGGCCAATTTTTACAATTCTGACCACTGTCTCTTTATGAGGGTATAACTCTAGAACGCTTCTACGGATCTTCGCGATTCTGAGATTGTTTTCGCGTGACATATTGTACTTTACGTTAGTGGCAAAATTTCTTCAATATAACTTGCGGTTATTTTTGAAAAAAATGCAAATATGGCGAAAATTTTGAAAATTTTGCAATTTTCAAACTTTGAATTTTATTCCCTTAAAACAGAGAAATATGTCACACAAAATAGTTAAGAAATAACATTTCCCACATGTCTACTTTACATCAGCACAATTTTGGAACCAAAATTTTTTTTTGTTAGGAAATTATAAGGGTTAAAAGTTGACCAGCGATTTCTCATTTTTACAGCAAAATTTACAAAGCCATTTTTTTAGGGACCACCTTACATTTGAAGTCACTTTGAGGGGTCTATATGGCAGAAAATACCCAAAAGTGACACCATTCTAAAAACTGCACCCCTCAAGGTACTCAAAACCACATTCAAGAAGTTTATTAACCCTTCAGGTGCTTCACAGGAGCTGAAGCAACGTGGAAGGAAAAAATTAATATTTAACTTTTTAGTCACAAAAATGATCTTTTACAAACTATTTTTTATTTTCACAAGGGTAAAAGGAGAAGATGGACAGATAAAGTTGTTGTGCAATTTCTCCTGAGTACGCCAATACCCCATATGTGGGGGAAAACCACTGTTTGGGCACACGGCAGAGCTCGTAAGTGAAGGAGCGCCGTTTGACTTTTTCAAACCAAAATTGGCTGGAATTGAGATTGGACGCCATGTCGCGTTTGGAGAGCCTCTGATGCGCCTAAACAGTGGAAACCCCCCACAAGTGACACCATTTTGGAAACTAGACCCCCTATGGAACTTATCTAGATCTGTTGTGAGCACTTTGAACCACCAAGTGTTTCACAAAAGTTTATAATGCCTGGGTGAGAAAAAATTTTTTTCCACAAAAATGATTTTTTAGTCCCAAATTTTTGATTTTTCCCAAGGAAATTGGACCCCAAAAGTTGTTGTCCAATTTGTCCTGAGTACGCTGATACCCCATATGTGGGGGAAACTGTTTGGGCGCACGGCAGGGCTTGGAAAGGAAGTAATAATGTTTTGGAATGCAGACGTTGATGGGGGTCATGTTCCGTTTGCAGTGCCCCAGATGAGCCTAAATAGTGGAAACCCCCCATAAGTGACCCCATTTTGGAAACTAGACCCCCTAAGGAACTTATCTAGTTCTGTGGTGAGCACTTTGAACCCCCAAGTGCTTCACACAAGTTTATAATGCCCGGGCATGAAAATAAAAAAATCCTATTTTTTTCCCACAAAGATTATCTTTTAGCCACCAATTTTTTATTTTCCCCAGGGTAACAGGAGAAATTGGACCACAAAAGTTATTGTCCAATTTGTCCTGAGTACGCTGATACACCATATGTGGGTTGAACCACTGTTTGGGCGCACGGCAGAGCTCGAAATGGAAGGAGCACCATTTGGCTTTTTCCAACCAAAATTGGCTGGAATTGAGATTGGACGCCATGTTGCATTTGGAGAGCCCCTGATGTGCCTAAACAGTGGAAACCCCCCACAAATGACCCCATTTTGGAAACTAGACCCCCTAAGGTACTTATCTAGATCTGTGGTGAGCAATTTGAACCCCCAAGTGCTTCACACAAGTTTATAACGTAGAGCCGTAAAATTAAAAAATCATATTTTTTCCACAAAAATGATCTTTTCACCCCAATTTTTATTTTCCCAAGGGTAACAAGACTCCAAAAGTTATTGTGCAATTTGTCCTGAGTATGCTGATACCCCATATGTGGGGGTAAACCACTGTTTGGGTGCATGGCAGAGCTTGGAGGGGAAGGAGCGCCGTTTGACTTTTTCAACGCAGAATTGGCTGGAATTGAGATCAGACGCCATGTCACATTTGGAGAGCCCCTGATGTGCCTAAACAGCGGAAACCCCCCAATTCTAACTCCAACCCTAACCCCAACAAACCCCTAACCCTAGTCCCAACCCTAACCATAACCCTAACCACAAACCTAACCCTAACACACCCCTAACCCTAATACCAACCCTAACCCTAATCCTAACTTTAGCCTCAACCCTAACCCTAACTTTAGTCGCAACCCTAACCCTAACGGGAAAATGGAAATAAATACATTTTTTTAATTTTATTATTTTTCCCTAACTAAGTGGGTGATAAAGGGGGGTTTGATTTACTATTTATAGCAGGTTTTTATGATTGGCAGCTGTCACACTAAAAGACGCTTTTTATTGCAAAAAATAGGTTTTGCATCACCACATTTTGAGAGCTATAATTTTTGCATATTTTGGCCCACAGAGTCATGTGAGGTCTTATTTTTTGCAGTACGAGTTGACATTTTTATTGGTACCATTTTTGAGCATGTGACATTTTTTGATCGCTTTTTATTTCGATTTTTGGGAGGTTAGAATGAACAAAAATCAGCAATTCATGAATTTCTTTTGGGGAGGGGGCGTTTATATCGTTCCGCGTGTGGTAAAATTGATAAAGCAGTTTTATTCTTCGGGTCAGTACGATTACGGCGATACCTCATTTATATAATTTTTTTATGTTTTGGCGCTTTTATACAATAAAAACAATTTTATATAAAAAATAATTATTTTTGCATCGCTTTATTCTGCGAGCTATAACTTTTTTATTTTTTCGCTGATGATGCTGTATGTCAGCTCGTTTTTTGCGGGACAAGATGACATTTTCAGCGGTACCATGTTTATTTATATTGGTTTTTTTGATCGCGTGTTATTCCACTTTTTGTTCGGCGGTATGATGATAAAGCATTGATTTTTTGCTTTGTTTATTTTTTTTAGGGGGTTCTCTAAAGGGGTTAACTAGTGGGACAGTTTTATAGGGGGGGTTGCTACAGATGCGGCAATACCAAATATGTGTTCTTTTATTGTTTTGTTTTTGTATTTACTGGGAGAAATTAATTTATTGGGGAATTTTTTTTTTCCTTTATTTTGGATTTTTTTTTTACACTTCTGATTTTCATTTTTTTAACTTTTTTACTTTGTCCCAGGGTGGGACATCACTGTATTTTATTAGATCGCTGGTCTCACAGTGTGCACAGCACTCTGTGAGACCAGCGATCTCACAGGCAGTGCTGCAGGCTTCCTCCGCGCCTGCTCTCAGCAGGCACTGAGGAAGCCGCCTCCCTGCAGGACCCGGTGGCCATCTTGGATCCGGGGTCCTGCAGGGAGGAAAGCCTCAGAACAGCGCGATCACATCGAGCTGTTCTGAGGGCCTCAGGGGGGGCTCCCTGCGCGATGCTCCCCTGTGCCCCTGGTACACCGCGATCATGTTTGATTGCGGTGTGCCAGGGATTAATATGCCGGGAGCGGTCCGTGACCGCTCCTGGCACATAGTGCCGGGTGTCAGCTGTGATAATCAGCTGACATCCGGCGGCGATCAGCTGCGCTCCCTGCGATCAGCTGCGCTCGCCTTGGACGTACTATCCTGTCCCTGGGAATTAAGTCCCAGGTCACATGGATGGGATAGTAAGTCCGATGACAGAAAGGGGTTAATGAATCAGGTGCCTCTTACTCCACAATGCCTTCATTGAGACAGGTGTGTATAATGCCAGTCTTAAAAAATCTGGGCCTAAGTGCCTAAGCGTGCGGCGATCCTGCTCTGTTTCTTTACATGTTCTGCTACTTTCTCTACTTTCTGGCTGAGTTGCTGTAGTTCTTGGCGCCTTCACTCTTCAGTAGGTGATCGCTAAATATTTAGGAGGGAAGAAACTTTGCCAACTGGCTTCATACAACAGCGGCATCCAATTACAGGACCACACTGGTATCAGCGGGCATCAGCGAGCTTTTTAGAAAGATAAAACTGTGGCAATGGGACATGAATTCAGTAATTAAGAAGTATGTCCAAATTCTTTTGTGCAGACATCACGAATACCATGATAAGACGTATGCTTCCATACCACCTGCTTCTAGTATAGTAATGCTGCTTCTTATATAGCATCGAAATGTATTGACCCTCCAAAATTAGACACCCGATAGTGACTATAACTACTGTAACCTCTATAGCTTTGTCACTTTTACACATCCATGTGCTGTCTGGACTTTAGGCAATGCAGTCTTGGCAGAAAATTGTGAGGTTGTATGAATGATATACTAGTTCTTATAACCGTCATCTTCCTAGTGCATAGTAATGAATAATACTCAATCCAGACTAACAATGAAACATTAACTTTCGACATTCTCGTATGTGCACCAATTTTTCCAGGAATGATCTCATGTGCTCTACAAGAAATCTACAATGTATTGCAGGAAAAATACGAAGCCAGAAGAACACCACATCACTTTTTTGTGCTGCATTTCCATTTTGGGGCCCGGCCATGTGCTCATTGGACTCAGCATGGAATGCAAAATAAAGAATTCCCTATAAGAACAGTTTCCAGCTAATCTCTCGATGTTATTTCACTGCCAGGAGGCATTATGCCGCGAGCTTGGAAAACACCTGTGATCCCAGTAGTGTACCTACAGAACACACAAATTCTCACACTCATGAGTAATATACTAAGTGAGAGGAAACATAAAACAATTCAAAGCAACCCGTCCTCCCTACTCATTAGACAGATACTTGTGTGATCACCAGTGTCTGGTGCAGCGATATTATAGTTTTTTATCTGCATTGCTCTAGGAACACCAGGGCTCGGTGATTTCTGGAGTGTCCAAGTATCTGTACTCCTGACATATGCACGCTGTCAGGACAGAAGATACAGGATACGCTGCAAACTAATCAGCAAATAGATTAAGTGGACTCGAGAAAATACAATGTAACAACACATAATATATCACATACAGCAGAAGACTACATTCACACATCTGTTTCTGATTTTACATAGTTCAAAAACAGAAAGTTTTTTTTCCATGTGTCGTATGTCGTATGTCTTGCATCCCCATGTTTTTCTCATCCGTTTTTAAAAATTGAAGGAGGTAACCAGTCAGTTAATGAATTAGTTAAAACTGATGAAAAAGGATGGAAAATAATTTTTTTTCATTTTTTTCCCTTTTTTGATGGATCCAAATATGTCTGATCAATAAAAAAATGGAAGCAAATAAGACATGCTCTTAATTTACAGGAGAGGAAACATGGAACCGTTAAAAAATGGATGCATGAATAGTTCCACTAAACACTCCAGGGTACTGTTCGTTTTAATAATAGACGGCAAACAGATGTGTGAATTCAGCCTTACTGTAATTACAAGCATGTTCTTAAGAGGTAGGAGAGGATTTGATCTCCAAACATGTTCAGCTAGATTCACACCATGTTTGAGCACTATGGCCATCAGAATCAACTGTATGTCTATATAGTTCATCCAGTATGTTGTGCGAGTTTGTGCTCCACAATAAAGAATTGAAAAATGCACCTAGTGATGCCATGAACCTTTCTTGTGTACTGGACATTATGGTGGATCAAAGTGGAATCCACCCTAAAATTACCTCACCTGATAGCTATTTACTGTAGAGATACCCACTGAATATTCCTACACAATATGGCTTCCGGTCAAGCATGTTATGATTCTGTTTGGATTCCCTAGAATAAATCTCTATGTGCTTCTGCATAAACTCAATGGCATATAGAGGCACACAGACTTCCATGGGTGCCATGTAACAGGTCTGTATAACTCAGAACATGAGCCTTAAAGGAAACCTATCATTAGATTCATGCTGTTCAAGCCACTGGCAGCCTGAATAAGTCTGCGTTTGCAGGTGTTACTCTGAAACGATTTAAAGAAAACATAGTTTGAAAAGAAGTTATCCGGGGATTATAGGGAGAGACCTCACAAGACTGACACGGTCCCTGGCTGGCTTCTCTCCGTTCTGCTTCAGTTGATTGACAGGTCTCTCCCATGTGTGTACATAGGGAAAGACCTGTCAACCAACTGGAGTATGCGAGGAGAGGCCAACCTGGGACGTCATCTGTCTATCTCGTCTCTCCCTAAAGTCCCCAACTGGCTTTTCCGAGAATGTTTACTCTGAAATGCCTCAGTTATTCAGAATAAAACATACCTGACTACAAACGCACCACTGGCTATGATTCTTCCTGCCCTTGGTTTGGGCAGCTTTAATTTAATGAGAGGTTCCCTTCAAACAGGTTTTCTGTGTCACTCACTTCCACATCGGGAGGTGTGTGGTGCCAATGCCATGTCAAGAGGTGCTTACAAGGACCTTCCACATTCTCCATGTGCCTCTGCATCTGCTGATATAGCACCATAGAATGAAGCACATCTACTATTGTGAAAGCGAGCATCACTTAAGTAAAATAGAAGCAATTGCTGTAAAATAAAATGTTCTGTGAAGAAAATCCTCTTCCTATGTATTGACGTTTCTACTTTAAACAGTAAGAAGTTGCATTTGATTTCCAAATACATGTCTACCAAGAAATAATTGTTGCATTGTGTGTAAAATTTTGGTTGGGGAGTAATACATATTTGTGCTGGTAATGGTTAAAGAAGGAGTAACACATTCCCAGACTATACTGCTTGTGTTTAGCAGCCTAAACAATAAAAGGCCACAGTGTGAATTCATTAACTATTCATACTGATAAAATGAGCTCTAATGACCTCTCTTTAGGCAGCCGCAGACGAGCATTGATAGACGTGTAATGTTTGTTATGTTTCCGTGAACAGGATGTGGGAATGTTTTTGAGGTTCTACTTTCTAAACTACAAAAAAAAAATAGGGGGTTATGCTCTTGTGGCGCTCACATGCATTGTAAAACAACCACAGGCCTATGCACACTGTCCAAGGTACATACGTGCCACCTGTAAATACGCCAGGATACAGAAGACTGGTTGAAAGATATAATAATAATAATAATAATAATAATAATAATAATAACATTTATAAGATTATCTCAGCACAGGAACATTTTATTTAAACACATCCCATTGTGGAAATTATTATTCCAAGATCTATTGATTAAAATGATCTTTTGATCGTGAGGAAACCCCTTTAAAATTTGTTTCCAATATGCTAATTAGTTTCAGACTAGTCATCCTACTAATCATGTTACCGCGCCCCAGTGATTTGCAAGAGCTGGTGTCACCACTGTCTCTCTGCACGTCTCACACATGCGAGTGACTTTCACCATATCATGTCAGTGCACAGTGAAGCTGGGGAACATACACGAGGTTTGTGTGTATTTTTATGCACTTTTTTATATAATCAGAAATTGAAATCCATGGGGGTCTAGTTGCTAGGACTCCCAAACTATTAGAATAAGATAGTGCTGTGCTCCTTCCGCTCATAGCTCTAAGACTTCTTTTGAAATCTCAGACAACATAGATCTGGCCGCATATGAAAATTGTGCAGGAAGAAATACTATAGATAGCAGAGGTGTACCGCAAATTCTGGCAGATTACACGACCACTATGAGGCCCTTGATCAGGTGAAGTGTTGCAAAACAGCCATGCCTCCTACCGGGTGTCTGCCCACTTTCTCTGACATCCACTATATATGTACAGCAGAGGTTGGGGCATTTGTCTAGAAATGGCTCTTGTACTCAGTCATCTCCATGCCCTGAAGGTGCCGAAAGATTTTCACAGCAGATGCCTGCTGGTTTCATAAGTTCAATCCTTTAGATGCCGTGGTGAGCAGCAATCATGACATCTAAATGGTTAGACAGGGGCCCTGTGTATTCCCCATGAGTCTGTGCTACATGAATGAGGGAACCCAATGGGTTATTTAATGGTACCAAGGAAATTCTTGGGGCCCCTAATTTGAACCTTGTATTGTGAGATCCACGATTTCTATGTATGTCCCTGAAAACTAGAAGAGACAATTTGTCATTTCCTCAATTTTTTATGTTGATTATTTGTATTGTAACCTGGTAATTAATGTGAAACCAATGGTTGAAGACAAGTAACTAATTCAATGGTTATACAGTACAGATGTTTTATTACCCAAGCGTAAAAAATAACATACTTGAAGTATTGCAATAATTCAAGAACTAACTGTGCTAGCATGGCTGTACAGTTGTGTATTATTGAACACATTTAGGACGACTATTCACATCTCCATGGTCTTTGAAAGCATCATCTTGCTTCTGACCTACATCATGCCCCGTATCTGCAATTAATGCTCACATGAAAATGGCATTTGATGGTTTGCTGCAATAACAAAATGTAAGCTTTACTGCTTGAAACCCATTAAAACCTGACCTGATTACATAACATTCGCTCAGTCACTAAAAGAAAATGTGGAATAAAGGTAATGCAACAAACCAATGCAAATTCAGACTATGTTATCATTTTTCAAATAAATGTCATGATCTCGAAAATACATCAGATGTGTATTTACCTACAATAGCTTTTATAAATGATATATTCTACTAGATGATACTAACAGAGGTCTAAGAAGCAGAGATTGGGGGAGCTGCTGATTTGCAGGGTGTTTACATAAAAGAGCTGCTTTCCAGTTCTAAAACAGACTGTTTTCATCCTTGTTCATAATTTGTTCATATTTTGACCAGTTTTGCTTTGGTTTTTATTTCAGGAGGTCTTTAAAACCAGAAAGTTTTTTCTTCTTCAGTTACTCAAATAGTTTTTGTGTCTTCTTGTTCCTCTGGTCCCTTTGCAAAAAGAGCAGAGATTTTTAGGCTGTATTGCATCTAAGAATACGATAAGAAAGTAGTATCTTTAAAATTATCTGAAAAAGTGAATGACCAAGCTTACGATTGCTTTGTTCCCAAGTATGTCTTAAAGCTGGCCATACACAGTAGACAGCTGTTGGCTGAATAATGCTTCAGCCAACTGTACAGCCATCTCAGAGGTGTATTTAGGTTCTCTGGCACCTGTGGCAAGAATTCAGTATGGCGACCCCTTCCACCAAAGCACATATGTAATTTGCACAGTTAGGCCGGGGTCACACTTGCGAGTGCAATGCGAGAAACTCGCGCGAGTCTCTTGCATAAATACCCGACACTGCCACCGGCACTCGGGACTGGAGTGTGCGGCTCCATGTATTTCTATGCAGCCGCACACTCCGGTCCGAGCGCCATCAGCAGTGGCGGGTATTGGTGCAAGAGACTCGCGCGCGTTTTTTGCATCACACTCGCAAGTGTGACCCCGGCCTTAGTTACGTGTCGACGAGCTGTTCTTCCTAATTCTCTCAATGTTCCGTGAAAAGCTGAGAGAAACAGTAAGAAGCTCGTTATCACGTGACCGTAAGACTGAAAATCGCATATGAGTGAAGGGGCCATGTGATGACTGCTGGAACCAGCAAGGAGCGCTGAATCCTGACAGTGAGTATATTACATGCTGTTAGGATTTGCATGCTACAGGGCTTCATTTTATAATTAAAGGGTATGTCCATGTTTGAGATGAAAGTCTGCAGTCACTATAGATGGCTGCAGGTTTCTGAATTCTCAGAGCATTCACTGTCCACTTTTAGGATTCTCACTTGCAGAAGTATGCGATTTGTATACTTTGGCCACCTTCCAATAAGACGTGTCCGTCCTCACTCAATTCATTTTCATTGAGTTAGGCCACGCAAGTCTAGCTGGCACGTGACCGCATGTAAGCAAAGCAAAATGTCAGGACACAAGAGAATCCCAACAGCATGCAGTATGCACTGTTTGAATTCAGAAGTCTGCAGTCACATAAAATGACTGCAGACTCATCACAAACTTGGACAATCCCCTTAATGTTCCTAATCCTAACATAAATAAAAATATGAGAATTAATCAGTATCACAAAAACATTTACATCCAGGTAACTGATTGATGTTGTTGTCTTTCTTTTCTTCTTCATCTTATCCAGACACCATGATGAGTTTTCTCATCCACAGCTCATCTCTGCAGACTTCCATAGTCTCTGGTCTTCTGCAACACATCCCCACATGATGACCTTAAAGAAAGCAGCGTTATTATAATGCTCCTGAATAAAAATATCTGCCCTATGCTGAATGAACCCCAGAATAAATAATTGCCCCTCACTATATTACCCAAAAAAATATATGACCCACACACTGTCCCTCTTATGGTAGATGCCCTCCCCATTGCCCTCTCCTTTCCATACTAGGCCCCCTATTCACACTGTCCTCTCACACTGTGTCCCCCCTATACTGTCCAGTCACTATACTATGCCCCCTCACCACACTCCCCCTCATTGATTTACCATCCCTTCCTGGCTGTGACCTTACACTGTTCCCCCATGCTACTCTCCCACACTGCCCTGTCTTTATTCTGTGCCCACTTACACTTTTCTACCCCTATACTGTCTCTTTGCACTATTACCCTCAATAGTCTCCTCACACAATTACCTTCTCATTCCATACTGCCTCCTCACACATCCCCCCAAACCCTTATAATGTGTCCGCACCCATCCCATCACCCTAGCTCTCCATACTGTGTCCGCAGATATTTTCCCTTCGCTCCTCATACTGGGTCTGCACCCATCCCCCATACAGTTTCCTCATATATGCCCCCATCTTCCCTTTGCTCCTCATATTGTATCTTAAAATTTCTCCTGCTTCCCATATTGTGTCTGCACCTGTCCCTTTGTTGCTCCACAAACTTGTGTCCTCAAATCATCCCCCATTATACTAAATCACCTCCACACACACAGTAAATCTCCCCAGCCTGATTACACTAAATCTCACCCACAGTGAATACCCATACACATAGTAAATAACCCCACACACTGTAAATCTCCCTCCCACACATTAAATCTCCCCCCCCACACAGTAAATCTCCCCCACACAGTAAATTACCCCCAGCCCAGATAACACTAAATCTTCCACACACAGTAAAACTCACCCACACAGTTAATTCCCCCACACCCAGTAAATACCCCCACAGCCAGTAAGTACTCACACACAGTAAATCTTCCCAGTACCATTACACTAAATCTCCCCAACACAGTAAATATCCCCATATGCAGTGCATACTCCCATACATAGTAAATAACCCCACACAGTAAATCTCCTCCAGCACTGTTACACTAAATCTCCCTCCACACACAGTAAATACCCCTACATAATCCATAATCTAGTGAATACCCTCCCCTTCCCGTTACATTCAATCTGCAGTGTCTTCATTTCCACTAGCGTGCAGCACTTACCACTAATGTGTGCCTCTGGGTGCTGGCGAGTGATGTCAGCAGCATGATCACATGACTTGACCCAGCAGTCAGAGGCTTAATTGTGCTCGCGTCTTTTAGATGCGAGTACAATTGATTACTAGGAGCCGGTGCACTGTAGCTTCTCTGACCTGGCTGTCAGCTTGACAGCTGGTTCAGAGAACTGCTGACTCCCAATCCAGGGGGTGGCAAAATGCTGCCGCCGAGGGAGACACTTCGAACCGCCACATTAGGGGCACGACTGCGCTCCACTGCAAGCTGCACCCCCCATCCCTACATGCCTCTGAGCCATTTAAATGGAAACTCATAGTCAGCAGATTTCTCATAGAGACATCTGGAGTACTTGGCCAAGCATGCACTTCTGTCTTCTCTATGAGAAAGCTCTGACTGACACATCGCCCAGCAGCTTATCTCCAGTAGAACAATGGTCTCTCCTGACCATCATTCAATGGCGACCATTGAACACCTTAAACAGTGGGCTGAACCTGTTGATTTGGAGGGTTCGGTCAACTTAAGTCTAGTATGTAACTTGAGATTCAGAGACTTTGTATTCAGGGACCTTAAAAGAGAATGACTTGTATTAATTTGGTGACTGTATTTGTTTGAATACATTCCTGTTGTTTATCTGTGCAATCCCCACTAGTAAAATGAGCTCCACGAATGACAATGGCATCCAGTGTACATCTTGTTTCATGTATACAATTCTTGAACAGACCTTTGAGGATTCATACTGCTGTGCTAGATGTGAGCATTTTGAGCATTTGAAAGTCCAGATACTGGACATAAATGAGCAACTTGCAAAACTGAGATTCATTGACAACATGGATAGGAGTTAGCTGCTCATTGAGCATGTGTTTGCTGGGGAATATGTGGAGAAGAATGGTAGCATGGAGCTGCATGGCAATGAGGCAGCTAGCTGGGTAACAGAACGTAGAGTAGAGGGAAGACTGTTAGCGAGGCTCGTCCTGATCTGGCATGACACAACATGTTTGCTAAGTTGGCAGATGATGAAGATGTCATTATAGATGTAGCATTACTGCAGCAAACATGTCCTGTGAAAGCAGAGGGAATGTTTGCTCCAATAAGGAGTGCAGGGCAAGCCAGACAGGTGCTGGTAGGGGGGATTCAATTATTATGGGAACAAATTGGACAAACTATCACAAAGATAAAGATCATTGAATAATGGGTTGTCTTCCTGTTGCTCAAGTTTGACACATCGTGGATCAGGTGGTTAGATTACTGGGAGGTGATGGTGAGGACCTAGCAGTCTTTGTGCACATTGGCACCAATGACAAAATTAGAGGCAGGTGGAAGGTCTTTACAATTGATTTCAAGGACTTAAGCCAAAGGTTTAAGCAAAGGACCGCAAAGGCAGTTTTATATGAACTGCTGCCTGTACTATGTTCCATGCCAAAGTGACAGTGAGAGATAAGGGAGGTAAATAGTGGCCCAGGAAATGGTATAGGAAAGAGGGCTTCAGGTTCCTCAAGAACTGTGGCGATGTCTCTGTTGTCTATCGGTTCTTTGGTAAGGAAGGACTGCATCTCAATAAAAAGGGCACAGCTGTGCTGTGGTTAGAATGACTAGATGGTTTAAGCAGGGACCAAGTGTAGGGCAATTACTGTACAGGAGGGAAGACAGTGTAGAAAGTAACCTGGGCCTAAGTAATACAATTGGGGGTTGAAATGGGTGGATGGATTAGGACAGTCAATGCACTAAAGAGGAATAGAGGTCCAGAAAAATACACCGTGCATGTATGCGAGAAACCTTGCCAACAAGATAAAGGAATTAGAAGTAATAATGATGCAAGAGAATTATGATATAGTGGCCATAACGGAGATATAGCTGGATGACAACTATGACCGGGCTGACTGTTATTTTAAGGGCTAAAGTCTGTTCAAGGCTAAAGTCTGTTTGTTTATATGTAAAATCTTCCATAAAACCCACCCTAAATGATAATATATGTGAGGCACATGAACATTTCAAGTCTCTGGGTGGAAATCAGGGGAGGGAGAAATATGCAATACTAAGAAAATCCTGAAAATATGATCTGTTGGAAGGCCATAAGAACTGGAGTTTGGGAATACTAACCTAAAGTTCTTGATTTCTCAACTTTTCAGATTTTTATACCACATACTGCCACTGAATTACTGCATCTTTTACATACATAAGATTCATGTAGAAACTTTAGTGAATATTTTAACAATCCATTTTTTATCGATAATTTACCTATAACTGGAGCTGATATGTTAGCCCAAGTTACAGTGTGAATACAGCCTAATAACATACACTGCCAAGCTGATACTGTTCTACCATTCACATCAGCCACTGCAGCCACCTTGCTCCTAGCTAGCATGACGTCACACGCAGCATGACCTTTTTCCTGAACTGTATATACAGACCACGGTATATATTGTATATGCAATTATTAAATAAACCATTTATGTTTCTCTATGGGAAGTCCATCCATCTGTTAAATCAACTCCACACTTCTACTGCTGTTGACTTAGCAAGCACTATCTTAAAGAGTCAAATATCAGTGACCAATCAGACCTTTTCAGATATTTGCAGAACAATTAGGCAGCATGGGTCTGGCTGTCAATCAGAATTGACCTCAGAAGTCCCGCCTCGTCGACGGAACGGAGCGGAAAAGAAGCCTCTGCTCTGTAGATGTGATATCAGCAGAGGATCCTGAATCCCCCGCAGGAGAAGTCTGTGACCGTTCTGTGCCGGTGAAGAACGACGCCGTGCATAATAGGCAGGTAAGTTGAAATTAGTGCTGAGATACATTTTTTGTCTTTTTATAAATTCCCGGATATCCGCTTTAAAGGCAATCTTATGTCCCATCCACAGGGTACCATAAATTTGTAAAATTTTTAAATCCTACAACTGGGATGTCTAACTATCAGCAAAACAAGGGTCCAAAGACAGCTCTATTTCCCCCCATGTAAACCTTTAGACTGTGTTGTAGATCTTTGCACAGTAGGTGGGAATATTGCTAAGCTTAAAAACAATATAAAAGGACCCTTGGCTCTTCACGTTAAGGATTCTGGCAGTTAGACTCCCATCAATAAGTGTATGATGGCGTACCCTGGAGAAAACATTTTAAGCCACATACTCAGGCTCCCTTCATTGACATAATTCTTAATAATGATATACAGCTCTGTCTGGGCAGCCCATTCTCCAGACCTGAACCCCACTGAAAACCTCTGGAATGTAATCAAGAGGATGATGGATAGTCACAAGCCATCAAACAAAGAAGAACTTCTTAAATTTTTGCACAAGAAGTGCGCAAAGATGCATGAAAGCTGTTTTTAAAAATCATGGTTATTCCACAAAATATTGATTTCAGAACTCTTCCTGAGTTAAAACATTAGTATTGTTGTTAATAAATGATTATGAACTTGTTTTCTTTGCATTATTTGAGGTCTGAAAGCACTGTTGTTTTTTTTTTAATTTTGACCATTTTTCTTTGTCAAAATACAAAATTTATTGCTTGGAAATTCGGAAACATGTTGTCAGAAGTTTATAGACTAAAAGAACAATTTTCATTTAAAAATATACCTATAAAGAGAAAAATCAGACAAACTGAACATTTGAAAGTGGTCTCTTAATTTTTGCCAGAGCTTTATATTTTGTAATTATATAATAATTAAAAAAACAAAAACAGGCCTTTACTACAGTCCAATGCCATTTATTGGTTTACTGCCTTCATTACCACTATTATTACTATTGCTAATGTAGTGATGAATAATACACATTATAATAACAGTTTCTGATAAATGGGAAGGAAAGGAAGAAAGCGCACCGATTTAAATGTAAATGTATAATTAGATCGTAGGTGAATATAGGTGGCACTCACCTTTTGTAAATCTTGATAACTTGCATGTAGGTCACTTGGGACCATTAGGTGTTCAAAGGTGGATATCTTCTGTGGTCGGTATGCTGCAAATCCCTCGTAGCTAGTATGTCACTCAGACCAAGTAACCATAGGAATGTTATCCAATAAACTTTTTACCAGGCTATTTGCGCTCCCGTAGGTGTAGGATCCAAGGCTTCTTATTATCCAAAAAAGGTTTTTATTATTTATCAAGAAAAAGCACATACAACGCGTTTCGACAGTATAAAATGTCTTCATCAGGTATATTGTGATGAACCCGATGAAGACATTTTATACTGTCGAAACGCGTTGTATGTGCTTTTTCTTGATAAATAATGAAAACCTTTTTTGGATAATAAGAAGCCTTGGATCCTACACCTACGGGAGCGCAAATAGCCTGGTAAAAAGTTTATTGGATTATAATAACAGTACAACACTAATAATATAATGGTAGTATAATTGCATGTATTATATAATAAGAAAGCACATGGTTCAAAATCATTGTCTCTGAATGAGCTTAACCGTGAGAAGATGAAGCTCCTCATTTTTATTAAAGCTGTACGAGTATTGAAAGTCGTCTAATAGAAAAGACAGATTTCTATTAACAAAAATGACCAACTCCAAATCAAAAATCTCATAAAATCAATGAAAAGTCACATCTGTTTTTCCACTCTGCAGACCCGGTACGCCAGAGAAGAGAGTGTAACATTTTTTCTACTAATACAAATGTGTAGACGTAAATTGGCCGCACTGACTAGACAGCAGCAACTTAGAATATAATTAGGGATTTATACTCCTTTCTGTAATGTAGCTTAACAAGCCTTTTCTCCAAGTAATTATTATTTAGGTCGTTTTTACTCAAGGTCTGCTGGTTTGGGCTTGAGATCTGACTTTTTCCATTTTCTCCATTTTTTTCACTATTATTAGTACATTTACAATTGAAGGATATAGTGGTTAGCTGCTTTTCTTTGCTAGTGGTTGAGGGTTTAGCACATCATACACAATGGGACGAAAGGAATCCCTACCACAATATTAGACTTATATTGCAATGTTGAAATCTACAAGAACTGCTATTAAATGCTTCATAAGGCAAGAAAACAACAAGTGCAGTTTGTGAAACTTTCTGGGGAAGTTGCTTGGGAAATAATAGATTCTATGTGTGATTAACACATTAAAGCGCATCTGTTACTCTACTCACAAAGCAGAAAGTTTCTAGCACGTCTAGCAGCTGAAAGATCCATCTTGGTGTTGGTGACTAGCCAATGGAGATCGGTGAAGAAAAGAAAATTGCCATATTTACCCGGAACATAGGTAGCATGATATGTTGCACTTTAGGGGTGCATTCAGTGGTCACCACAAGGTTTGTTGGCAAACTTTAACCATGCTGACACAAAAATACTAATTTAAACAAAGATTTACAGCCATTTCTGACATGGTTTTTCAACGTAAGTATATAAATCTCATTAGGTGGAAGACATCTATTTCATATTGTATGCAGTTTATTGTGGTGGTTTATGGAAACCAGAATTGTATCATATAGGTCTATGGCAAAACAGTTAAATTGGAAAATTTTGTCATGAAATTAATTACTGTATCACTTGGGGTCTACTGAAGGTGGATGCCAACTTTAAACATTTATCCAAATGATCATATGATAGTTAATGTGCATGTTAACGAGAGAACATTATTACTATACATGCACATCATACTGAAGCAAGTATCCAGCCAGTAGTGCAAAAACTATATCTAAGTCAGTACCTGTACTTTCCTCAGATCTTGCTCCTTTGCTGCTATTTTAGATCAGCTCCATTAGTGCAGAACAGTGATTAGTGACAACAGTTTAGCTACATTGCCTACAGGAAGTCTGAGGTAGTCTGGGGCACACCTCCTGTAACCACCTCCTCCGTCCCTCCTGAATCTTTGCCTTCTCTGTCTGCTGGCTAGGTACAAACACAAGTCTATCACAAGCACAAAATGGAATCCGTGCATGGATTTCTATTAAAACAAGGATGGATTTAATTTAAAATACAGACTAGTAAACCACCAGAAAAAAACAGAAGATTGATACAGACATAGACAAAATTGTTGGTAACTTGCTGTTAAAGTCAGAAAAACCCACAATGGCCACTGGAATAACTTGAAACTGACAAAAGTAATTTTCAATTTAAATTTACTGAATATAAACTAAAGAAAATCAGACATTGCTTTTGAATTGTGGTTAAAAGAAATATGAAAATGGCCTGCACAAAAATGATGGTACCCATAGAAAAGATTGAAAGTAATTTGACCATAGTGACATGTTAGGCAAATGGTTGTCCTGTAATTAGCATCACATGTGTCTACAAACTTGTATTCAGTTATTCTACCTTTTTCAGGGGTGAAAATTAGCCACAGTGTTGTTTGGTATCCTAGTCTGTACAACACTGAACATGAAGCAAAGAAAGATACTGAGAAAGTTGTCTCAGGAGATTAGAGAGAAAGTTATAGACAAACTTGTTAAAAGTAAAGGCTATAAGAGCATCTCCAAACAGCTTGATGCTCCTGTTAATACAGTTGCACATATTATTCAGAAGTCTAAGGTCTATGGAATTGTAGCCAACCTCCCTGGACGTTGCCGCGAGAGGAAAATTTATGATGAATTGAAGACACAAATAATACGAACGGTAACTAAAAAGGCCAGAACAACTTACAAAGAGATTAGAGGCGAATTCCAAGGTCAAGGTACATCAGTGTCAGATTGCAGAATCCACTTGACCAAAGTGAACTTCATGGAAGACGACTGTGGAGGAAACCACTGTTGAAAGCAAATTATATAAAAGCGAGACTGGAATTTGCCAAAATGCATATTAACAAGCCACAAAGCTTCTGCAAGAATGTCCTTTTGACTGGTGAGACAAACCTGGAGCTTTTTGGCAAGTTACATCAGCTCTGAGTTCACAGATACATGAAGCATACAAACAAATGAACATTGTACCTACTGTGAAACATGTAGGAGGCTCGGTTATGTTTTGGGGCTGATTTGTTGCATCTGGCACAGGGTGCCTTGAATCTGTGAACGGTACAATGACATTTCAATGCTATCAAGTCATTCTGGTGTGAAATATACTGCACAGTGTCAGCTTAGTTTGAATCGCAGGTCATGGCTCCTCCAACAGGATAATGACCCAAAATACATCTAAAAATATCCAAGAAGATCAAAGGTTAAGAGCAAAGCATTGGACTCTTCTGAAGTGGCTTACTGTGAGCCCGTATTTAAATCCTATTGACCAAATGTAGAAAGGGCTGAATCGTGCAGTCTACAGAAGTCACCCTTTACATCTGAGACAGCTGGAGCAGTTTGCTCACAAGGAGTGGGCCAACATACCCGTGGACAGCAGTTGAAGTCTCATTGAGAGTTACAGAAATCATTTGTTTGTAGCGATTGCCTCAAAAGGTTGTGAAAAAAATATTAAGTGCTTTTTTATATTTTTTGTTGAAACACAATTCAAAAGTAATGTCTGATTTTCATTAGTTGATATTTAGTAAATTTAAGTTGAAAATTACCTTTGCCCTGTTCAACTTATTTCAGTGACAATAGTGGGTTTGTCTTACTGTAACAGAAGGGTGGTAACAATTTTGTCTTAGTGTATACTGTGGCAAATGAGCCGAAGAATCAGCAGAAGTAAGATG
>JARQOD010000006.1:63963678-64017549 GCA_033576555.1 Oophaga sylvatica | reverse complement strand
TTTGAAATTCTTCCAGTTCTGTGAGATTCCTGTGTTGTCCTGCATGCACTGCTATTTTGAGGTAGCGCCAGAAATTTCCAATGATGTTCAGATCAGGGGACTGTGAGGGCCATTGTAAAACCTTCAGCTTGCACCTTCTGAGGTAGTCTATTGTGGATTTTGATGTGTGCTTAGGATCATTATCTATTTGTAGAAGCCATCTTTTCAATTTCAGCTTTTTTACAGATGGCGCTATGTTTGCATCAATACTTTGTTGAAATTTCATTGAATCCATTCTTCCCATCATCCGTGAAATGTTTCTCATGTCATTGGCTGCAGCACAACCCCAAAGATGATTGATCCACCTCTATGCTTAAAGGTTGGCAAGATGTTCTTTTCCTGAAATTCTGTGCCCTTTTTCTCCACATATATCTTTCATCATTGTGGCCAAAGAGTCCTATTTTAACCTCGTCAGTCCATAGGACGTTTCCAAAATGAATCGGGCTTGTTTAAATGTTCTTTTGCATACTTCTGACGCCGAATTTTATAAAGAGGGGCAAGAGAGGTTTTCTTCTGGTGACTCTTCCTTGAAGGCCATATTTGTGCAGGTGTCTCTGAACAGTAGAACAATATACCACAACTCCAGATTCTGCTAAATCTTTCTGAAGGTCTTTTGTAGTCAAGCAGGGTTCTGATTTACCTCTCTAGCAATCCTACGAGCAGCTCTTACTGAAATTTTGCTTGGTCTTCCTGTCCTTATCTTGATCTCCACTGATCCTGTAAATTGACAATTCTTAATTAGATTTTGAACTGAGGAAAGAGTAACTTGAAAATGCTGCGCTATCTTCTTATAGTCTTCTCCAGCTTTGTGTGCTTCCACCGATTTCAGAGTGCTAGGCAGCTGCTTAGACGAACCCATGGCTGCTGTTTTTGGCAGGAGGCTAGAGGAGGCTGGGTTTTTATAAAGCTGGAAAATTTGCATCACCTGGCCTTTCATAATGATGATAGTGAACAAGCCATAAGCCTAACAGACTAATTAAGGTCTGAAACCTTTGACAAAGTTATCTGAAACACAAATCTGTAAAAAATGACAATATATATATTTTTTTGTCTAAAATACGAAGGAAATGTGTCATCTTTAACTTTAGGCTTTTTAGAGATCATTTCATCTTCAACTTGCTTAACTGTTCACAATAACAGTAATTTTTCACCAGAGGTGCCCATACTTTTACATGCCAGTGTACACATGAAGAAAAAACTTTGTAATATACACATTGTGCACAATTATGAGGCAATTTGTATTTTTGATGGTTCATTTTATTATTGAATAACTACAGTGCCGTCTATCAATCCAAAAGGTTAAAGGGGATGTCCGAAATCAAACTAAATTTCTTTCTACATCTCTATCTATTTAGTGCCATACTCTAAGCTATTTTCTAACATACTTGTATTAAAAATTCCCTACTCTTCCCTAACTTCGCTAACTGCTATTCTATTTTTTCTCCTATTTCCTTTGTGATGACGCTTTGTTTGATAATCCCATAGCCCAAGGTCCAACTAGTTCATCTTTAATAATTCCAGATTATAGCACTACGCCACCCCCACCTTGCTGGAATCTGAGTCAAAGTGGAGGTCTGATCCAGCCACGGACCCAACGATATGGTCCGTCAAGAGACACTTTCGTCTCATAAGTCCATAAAACCAATGAAAAATCTGTCTTCAGATATTTTTTGGCCACGTCTTGATGTTTCAGCTTCTGTATCTTGTTCAATCATGGTCGGGTTTCAGCCTCCCTTACCTCGGCCATGTCTCTGAGCACTGAACACCTTGTACTTCTCGGCACTCCAGGGAGGTTGCAGTACTTTAATAAGCATTATATAAGCATATGTAAAGTCTGTATGACAATTATTTAAAGTTTCTGACCTTAAAATCCTTGAAAAATGGAATGTAAAGTGCACTATTATGACTTGTTCCATGTAATAGCCTAATGATTACCCCATTTGTTTTAAAGGGACCCTCAAGGTTAAGTGGTTAGCACTATTGCTAAGCAGGATGGAGGACCTGGATTCAAATCCAATCATGGACAGTACAGTACACGCATGGAGTAAATATGTTTTTTTATTTTTGTATGGATTTCTTCCCACCATGTTTCTGCTTTAAATAAACCATCACAACAACCAAACCAAACACCCTTGAAAAAGAAGTGTAATCCATTTATAGAGAGTTGTTTGGAGGTCATGCTTCTAATCAGGGACATAGTACTGATTGTCTAGGTAAAGAGCCACAAACACAGTTCAGGGGAGGGAACCTTATTTATATCTTTTTTTCACATGGAACATTGCCTATAAATAAGTATTCACAAACTTCTATGTGTGAGACAGTATAAGCCCTCCCATCACCTCTACTATTGATGTGAGTGATGTTTGTAAAGCGCTGAAGAATATGTCTGCACCATAGGAAAAAAATATCATTGTACTTGCATTGATAAAGGGATATTAGTCTGAATAACTCAAATGTTCTAATTTAAAATACTTCAAATTTGGCACAATGATCTCCATGTATGTATCTTGGCCAATGATCTTTGCAATGGGGGTCAAAAAATGAAATAGGCAAATTTCTCAAGAAGTCACCCTAGTAATATGCTATAAACAGCTCGGTGCCAATACAACAGCCAACTCACACCTTAGCTATAGTGGGTGTGTAGTCAAGCCAATCTGTTTCTGACTATAACCTTAAGGTCAGTTGTAAGGAGGTCAAGGGTATTATCCCTTTAAATGTTTCATCCCCTTTAATTGTGTTAACATGTGTAAATGTATGCTTTGTATGAACTGTGTGATGTCATGTACTAGTGTTATGTCAAATATGTAGGGGTTTGGTTATAGGTAGTAAGTGCATCCTTGGGGTCATTAGAGGAGGGCACTAGAAGGGTAGTGTATATATTTGGGTTTAGACATAGTTTGCGAGGGATCACTAATGGGGGCATGTTAAAGATCCAGTTAGAACGCTTAGTAAATAATGTCAATGCAGTATGGGGGGCATTGAGCACATCCAGGCCAATAGGGACAAATGGTCAGGGGCTAGGGAAAGATTGCCTCCAAGCGGGAATCGGTCAGGAAGATTTCCTCGTAGCGGAAGTCTGTCGGGGGTGGACCTTGCCAGTGTGAGGACGTCCACATTCCTGGGCCCTGAGCATAGGGTAGAAGTGGGGACCAGCAACCCCCTGAAGAAGCTGGTGAAAGATTCACCGTGGTAGTGTGAGCCCAAAGTGAGTGGGTTTACGCAGCAGTAGTCCAGTGGAGGAGCGACTGTGGGAACGCTCAGCAGAAGAGGTTGTGCAGAGCGAAGTAACGAGTGGGCCACCAGCAAGTATCCAAGCAGGATAATCAGAGAGGGGTGGACGACCTAGTAGATGTGTCTTTCTTGTGCTGGATTGAAGTGTCTCCAGGGGAAGAGATTGAAGTGCCATTTTCACCGGTCTCATCGTCCCGTCAATACTTTGTGGTCCATTCTGGTGTAGCAGAGGAGAAGTTGTGAAGAATGTATTGCTGGTATCGTACAAGACGTGCTAATGGTGTTTTGAATGTTCTGTGTCTGGAGGAAAATAAAGCAGAACTGTTTGATGTGATTCTGGACTCTGACTCTGATTGCGCTGTATACTCTGCCTCAAATGAAAATCCCCCAAGGAGAATGGAAGTAACTGGTGAAATATGCAGCTGTTCCCAGTAAGGTAACCACCCACCCGACACTTTACACAGTTTCAAACATGTGTGCTTCACAGTCCGAGTACAGATTTGAGGTCTCCAGGATCAAACTCAACAGCCTCATATACACTGACTCAGTCTTAGGCATGAACAAACTGGAGCAAGTTCAGAGAAGAGCGACCAGAATGGTGACCGGTCTGCAAACAATGTCCATTTTGTGTGGCTCCCAGCCATCTTTGGTACCCCATGAAATTACAACTCCTCTCTGTTCAGTACTTAGAGGTGCTCTCCATTATAGTTTTTGAGTATTGTGAATTTCTTGACTATTTACTGTATGTAATGCTTTTTCTCTATCTATTTTCTTTACTAAACATAAGATCGCCCTAAGATATATCATTCCACTGTCTGTTCCCATAATATTTCTTCTTATTTATCCGGCTATATAATGCTAACTTAGGAATGTCAGTGTAACAAGTGGCACTAAAGAGTTCAAGTCCTCTTTTTCTCTGAAGAGGCAATTTGCATATTAAATTTCCCAGAGAAGCATTGCACGGCGAATAAGCTTCCTTACCTTGACACGCCAGAGCTGGTATGTCACTCTCCATAAGGAGAAACCTTACCCCTTAGACCCCAGTTCAGAGCCTCTTACCTAGCCAAATCACATCTCATACTTTGCACTGACGAGGGCCAATAGCCCGAAACACTGTTTCTGCAAATTGAGATTCTGATTTGGCTTTTATCCTAAGTCATACTGCAAGACTCGTTAAAGGATTGATTGTGACTTGTAGGATTGCTACTTCCAATAGGTGGCGCTATAGAGTTCAAGTCCTCTTTTTCTCTGAAGAGGCAAATTGCAGTGTAGAATATATACACACACATACACCATTCAATCGATCTTTTCACTTGTATAATAATTAGTTTGTACATTCAAAGAACCTTCTTTTCTGTCAGCATAGCTGTAAGAGGGTTTCTTGTGGGACGACTTGTAGTTATCATGGTCATGTGCACTTCCACACCATTCTAAATGGAGATAAAAGTGACCGGTGACCTGTTCTTCTGATCAAGGAAGGTCCCAGAGATCGGATCCACACCGGTCTCTGACTTATCATCTATACTGTGGATAGGTATAACTTATCTGCCCTGGACTACCCCTTTAAGTATAATTGTGGCCTGTAGGGAAAGGTACAATGTAAGAATACAATAAGGGGACAATTAAAGTCCAAGCGTCCCTGTTCTAGACTAACCATTGCTTACCTTTTTCGGTGTGACAGGGCGGTGGATACAGAGATCATATAATATATTTTATAAGATTATATGGGCAACAAATAGAATCCAATAGCTATTCTTCTTCCCTTTCAATCAGTCATTTAATTTCAAATGGTAGGTGACTAATTGTATCTAATTCGGGGATATTATAAGCTTAGAATTATTAGGTGTCTTATCAGGATGAAGGCTTTAGAGATCTCTGAGCCTTCTATAATGAGTATCTACAATTACTACGGCTACTACAGAGAGTAAAGCTATTATAGATTCTTCTTGGACAAATATTTAGCAAAAATTGTAGCTAGCCTTATGGCAAAGTCACAAAATTATCTACTGCTTCATCCATCTTTGTAGTCAAGATTAAACAAGTCCATCTTAATACAATATGAATATTTCTGGTAGTAAGAAGGTTTCTAAACAATTAGGACCCCAAGAGTGTTTGATAAATGACCTCCATGCCTGTCCCATGCATTAGTATAGTCTAATAACTTAATTGCATGTTTATTTCTTGCCTGGAGGAGCAACTCAACAATGCTATCTTGTTCTGGGCAAGCTGAAACTCCTGTCTTGTCAATCGCATTTACCAGCAAGTTTAGAAGAGTCGTCCTGGCTCTGATTGAGTTATATCCATTGTCTAAAAAGCTAAATGCACCATTTCATCCTTGCAAAGCTTTTTCCTCATTTCACAACATTATTGAATTACTATTTTTACTCCTGAATTTCCTCATGAATCATCCAAGAAGGGGTCTTCTGTAAATCAATGGTCTGCTGACATGGTCTATAACCTTCATCTCTTCTTAAATAATTAGATAATGTCAAGGCATGATGCCTTTAAATGCATTGTCCTGTCAAAGTCCAAAAGACATGCCTTAATTTGATAATTAAGGGAAGGAAGGCAATAGACCCATATATCAGGCTCATCAATGTAATAAATTAATATTACAAGCCAAATATTGGGATGAAACTTGCTACCATCACTATGTAATACTCTATGCTGTGGAGCACTTTAGTTAATGAACTGTTTTTTTTTTTGCATAACCTGGCAATGAATCAGTAATAATCGCTGACTACTCAAACAATGACTACCATGTTCTTTGTAATGATATCTTAGGGACAATATAACTACACAATTATGTTCACTGGCCACAAATCTTCAAATTAACTATGAAACACATCAATGAGAAATTATTAAAAAATAAGCTTTGCTGCACATCACATACTACACTGTCAGCGATGTTTCTCACTTTTTCCCTACTGGAATATGAAATGCTATGTGATCTGGTGGCCTAATCAAGTCTGCTCAAAACCTACAAATTCAGGTCTGCTATTCTTGGTGTCACTTTGTTTCTGTCTCTATCTGCCACCTTTACATAAGGCTACAAATTACTCCTCCAGCAAAATAATAGTTAATTCTTCCAGGTTTTCAATTCTGATGACATGCAAATGTAGTTGATGATCTAATCAAGATTTACTACTCAACCCAGCTAGATTCATTATTTCCTTGTCTGTTTGTCAATGTACAGTTTACAGAGCAGGTCCTGTAGCCGATCCATTCTGATTCTCTGTCTGACTCTGCCACAAGTCATCTAGTTCTAGTCCATTCCTAGTACTTCAGGTACTATGTGATGCTGTTTCCTAGTCAGTCCTATATTCCTGCCTTAACCTTTTGGTGACAAAAATTGCCTCCTGTAATCCTGTTGATGACCAGTGGCTTCTTTCTTGACCATGCTCTACCCTGTGTCCTCAATCCAGCCTGCACTGTGGCCACCTGCCTATTCTGTGACCACCAGCCTGTGCTGTGACCACCTGACTGTGCTATGACCACCTGACTGTGCTGCGACCACCATCCTGTGCTGTGCCCACCTGACTGTGTTGTGACCACCTGCCTGTGATATGACCACCTGTTTGCGCTGTGACCACCAGCCTGAGCTATGGCCACCTGCCTATGTTGTAATCACCATTCTGTGCTGTGACTGTAATAACCTGCAGGTACTGGTGATGTTGCCACAGATAAGAGACAGATCAAGAGTTAAAGGGTTTATTTACAGGGGATAGATTCTCCACGCATGGAGGAGCTGTGGGGGTTAATAGCAATAGGGTAAACGGTAAAACAGTCCCCAAAAAGGTAAGTGAAGCTTTGCAACAGTTAAGCAAAACAGAAATGGTTAACGGGAATTCTTGTAACTTATCAGTCCAGTGAGGTCCTGACTGAAGGGTCCTTTTCTCCAATGTGGGCACCGTCAACAGCGGCACTTAAAGACTCTATAGTCTCTCCTCTGTCTCTTGGAAATTGGAAACTCTGAGGTTAAATCTCTGCAGTCTCTTCTCAGGGTGAAGCTGGAAGCAGGAAGACGCTGCTGCACGGAGTCTCTCCTGCACGGAGTCTCTGTATGTTAGGCTGACATCACTCTGCAGTAACGATGCTACACATACTGGGCAATCTACTTGCCACACTCAGGGGTCTCAGCTTGCCACTACGGTCACCAGGGCTGCGCGCTCGGGTCACTGTCTCTGCACTCTCAGGGGTAAAGTCTCCTCTGGTCATGGAGGCTCCCGAGTCCACGCACTCACATACAGCCTTCACTATGGCTCGTATCTCAGCCTCAGTGCTCTCATGGGGAGCCCTCTCTCTTTGGGAGCGCGGTGCTGCAGCCTGCTTTCTCTCTGGTGTGCTCTCCCCTCTGTCTTGCGCGCTCAGCTTTCACGTCCTCTTGTCTGCACACTTTCCGGTCGACCGCCCCTTCCTCTTCCTTTCTGCCCACAGCAGTCACATGGTCCAGTCTGTCCAGAGCAGAAAGTTCCCCCCGGCAACCCTGCTGTCTGGCTAAGTGGTTCCGGATAAGGAGCAGGAAAGGTAACCTCCTTTGGGCTCTTCTTCCTCTTCACCCCCTTACATGACCACCACCCTGTGCAGTGACCACCATCCTGTGCTATGACTACCATCCTGTGCTGTGACTACCAACCTGTGCTGTGACCACCTGACTGTACTGTGACAAAATGATTGTGACAGGGCTTACTTCTTGCTGTCCTGGTTCCAAACCTGGATTGTTGCTCAACCCATTTCCTGCCATCTCAGGATTTTGAGTCCTGGACCTTCTCCTGTTCGCTGCCCTAAAATTACAGTGCAAATTAAAATAAGGCAAACTTTTTTTTTTACTTTATTGAGATGAAGGTGCAAATGACTAGTATATAAATCAATATCAAAGCCTGACTATACCTGCAAAACTAAATAACTTTTCTGAACAAAAAAGATATAGAATCCATTGTTCTTTCCAGCCTAAAGAAGAGTCTTCATGGGACATGTTGAGCTTGTAATAACTATGTTCTACTTACTGTCATAAATCTATATAGTGAAAAATGCGCTTATGTCATAACTGTTACTCTTTAACAATCTATTGTATACTTCTTGACAGCAATTACAGTGACTTGCAAAATGGTCAAAATTACAAAATGAAATAATCCGTGGTGTGCCATGAAGTCATGTTCCCATACATCTTCTATCATGTCTTGTATTACTTCAGTTAAAGCTTAAAGAATATACTTGAAATCGAACTAAACAGCTTCTTAGCCAATGTTTATTGTTTTTACGCATCTTAGGTTATATACTTGTATATTGTTTGCACCATTTATCCTGAAATTGAGGCAACTTTAAAATAAATAATAATATCAAATTCTGCAGGATAGTACAATTATACACATTGTTTTAAGCTTTACTACTTTTTTTGAAAAAAAGACCAGTTTTTTTTCTTTTTCTTACTGTGAGCGTCATACTGCAAACTTTTAATTTTTCCAGTAAAGGATCTTTGTGTTAAAGCTTGTTTTTTTGTGGTTAGAGTTGAAGTTTGTATTGGTACCATTTTGGGTTACATACAGATTTTTTTTTTTTTGGTAGACATGATTAATAACCAAAAAATATCAATCCAGTATTTGTATAATAGCGTTCACTAGACAAATAATGCATTTGTTTTATTATAGAACTAGATGGTGGCCCGATTCTAACGCATCGGGTATTCTAGAATATGTATGTAGTTTATTTATGCATGGCTCCGCTCCCACCCTCTCATCTTTGTATGCATGGCTCCGCTCCCACCCTCCCATCCTTGTATGCATGGCTCCCCTGTCCCATCCTGTATACATGGCTCCGCTCTCCCCTCCCCTCCTTGTATGCATGGCTCCGCTCCACACCGATCAGCCCCCTTCCATCTTGTATGCATGGCTCCCCTGTCCCATCTTGTATACATGGCTCCCCTCCCATCCTGTATACATGGCTCTGCTCCACCCTCCCATCCTGTATACATGGCATCCGCTCCACCCTCCCATCCTGTATACATGGCTCCGTCCCACCCTCCCATCCTTGTATACATGGCTCGCTCCACCCTCCCATCCTTGTATACATGGCTCCGCTCCCACCCTCCCATCCTGTATACATGGCTCCGCTCCCACCCTCCCATCCTGTAATTACATGGCTCCGCTCCCACCCTCCATCCTTATACATGGCTCCGCTCCCACCCTCCCATCCTGTATACATGGCTCCACTCCCACTATCCAATCCTATATACATGGCTCCACTCCCACCCTCCAATCCTATATACATGGTTCCGCTCCCACTATCCAATCCTATATACATGGCTCCGCTCCCACCCTCCCATCCTATATACATGGCTCCGCTCCCACCCTATATACATGGCTCCGCTCCCACCCTTTCATCCTATATACATGACTCCGCTCCCACCCTCCAATCCTATATACATGGCTACGCTCCCACTCTCCCATCCTGTATACATGGCTCAGCTCCCACCCTCCTATCCTTATATACATGGCTTCGCTCCCACTCTCCCATCCTTGTATACATGGCTCCGCTCCCACCCTCCCATCCTATATACATGGCTCCGCTCCCACCCTCCAATTCTATATACATGGCTCCGCTCCCACCCTCCAATCCTATATACATGGCTCCGCTCCCACCCTCCAATTCTATATACATGGCTCCGCTCCCACCCTACCATCCTTGTATACATGGCTCCACTCCCACCCTCCGCTGGGCTCCCCCATCCTACTTACCCTCCTCGCTCCGTCGCTGCATCTCTATCCCGGCGCGTAAGCTTCTTCCTCTGTTCTGCGGTCATGTGGTACCGCTCATTAAGGTCATAAATATGGACGTCACGCCAATGGGAGTGGAGTCGCGTCCATATTCATGACCTTAATGAGCGGTACTACGTGACCGCACCGCACAGGATAGAAGCAGACACGCCGTGACATGGATGCAGGGATGGAAGGTGAGTATGTACGTGGAGATGACCCGCGGCTACCGTCGGGAGATCAGCGGCTGGTGCCGCTGATCTCCCGGCGATAGCGGTGGCGTGCCTGGTTGAAATCCTGCGCTATGATTGGTCGCGCCCGGCCGGAAGTGATTGGACGCGACCAATCAGCGACGCAGTATTTCCGTTACAGACGGAAGTGAAAAGTTAGACAATTACAGTTAGGTCCATAAATATTTGGACAGAGACAACATTTATCTAATTTTGGTTTCAGACATTACCACAATGAATTTGAAACAAAACAAATCAGATGCAGTTGAAGTTCAGACTTTCAGCTTTCATTTGAGGGTATCCACATTAAAATTGGATGAAGGGTTTAGGAGTTTCAGCTCCTTAACATGTGCCACCCTGTTTTTAAAGGGACCAAAAGTAATTGGACAAATAACTCCAAGGCTATTTCATGGACAGGTGTGGGCAATCCCTTTGTTATGTCATTCTCAATTAAGCAGATGAAAGGGACGGAGTTGATTTGAGGTGTGGTGTTTGCATTTGGAAGGTTTTGCTGTGAAGGAAACATGAGGTCACAGGAGCTCTCCATGCAGGTGAAACAAGCAATCCTTAAGCTGCAAGAACAGAAAAAAACCCATCCAAGAAATTGCTACAACATTAGAAGTGGCAAAATCTACAATTTGGTACATCCTGAGAAAGAAAGAAAGCACTGGTGAACTCATCAATCCAAAAAGACCTGGGAGCCCACGGAAGACAACAGTGGTGGATGATCGCCGCATACTTTCTTTGGTGAAGAAGAACCCGTTCACAACATCAACTGAAGTCCAGAACACTCTCAGTGAAGTAGGTGTATCTGTCTCTAAGTCAACAGTAAAGAGAAGACTCCATGAAAGTAAATACAAAGGGTTCACATTTAGATGCAAACCATTCATCAATTCCAAAAATAGACAGGCCAGAGTTAAATTAGCTGAACAACACCTCCAGAAGCCAGCTCAGTTCTGGAAAAGTATTCTATGGACAGATGAGACAAAGATCAACCTGTACCAGAATGATGGGAAGCCAAAAGTTTGGAGAAGAAAGGGAACGGCACATGATCCAAGGCACACCACATCCTCTGTAAAACATGGTGGAGGCAACGTGATGGCATGGCCATGCATGGCTTTCAATGGCACTGGGTCACTTGTGTTTATTGATGACATAACAGCAGACAAGAGTAGCCGGATGAATTCTGAAGTGTACCAGGATATACTTTCAGCCCAGATTCAGCCAAATGCTGCAAACTTGATTGGACGGCGCTTCATAGTACAGATGGATAATGACCCCAAGCATACAGCCAAAGCTACACAGGAGTTCATGAGTGCAAAAAAGTGGAACATTCTTTAACACTAGGACTACTGGACTCGTGACCCGCCTAGAACTACTGAAAGGAGTCATTTTGACTCCTTGCTTGTTTTCGTTTATTTTTAGAGTTTCATTTGTGGTTATTTATTAATAATTATATTTTTTGTAATGTATTATTATTGTGAGATCCAACAGTAATGCTTTTGATTGTTTTTTTTCTGCTTTTCTTATTTTTCTACAGAAAATAACAATAATTATAATAGACGTTTTTCAAACATTTTTTTTTATTCAAGTGCACACATATAAACAACAACTGAAGAACAAAAAGCAGAGAAAATGTAGGTGGAGGAGCATAAAAATGAAAATATGGCGCAGAATTCACCTTCTAAACATTTGGTGTTTCGCATTTTAGGCATTGCCTTTGATTTATGGCAGTACATTGCCCACACAAAGACTTACCACAAGTCTTACAATTGCCGACAGATCTATTTTTCTTGCACTTTTCTTTGATCTGGCAAAATTTTGTTTGAACCATCACTTCTGAGCATGTAGAAACTTGGGACGTGGAACCCTTTTCCCTATCTGTGACATAAGGACCACTCAACTCTCTCACAAGCGTTTGCAAAAATGCCTTGCTGACATTTTTTGGTGGGTTATCTCATTGAATATTATCCATGCATTTATACCCGCAAAGTCTAAGGAATTTTCAAATGCATGAACAGGCCATCTCCTTGTGCATGTTCGTGTGGTATATTTTCGTGCCATCTGATCCACTACATCTACTCCATATTTTGTTTCATTGTAAAACTTTACCGTTTCTGGAGTTTTTTTAGCGGAATCAGACGCAACAACAACATCTGGATGGACGGAACTCAAAATGACAACATTTTTGTTGGGCTTTCCTTGATATACTGTAAGTGTAAAATTGTCTTCATTTCTAAACACTTTAGTGTTGTACAATTCCTCTTTCATGGATTTTATTTCTTTAGGCACTTCTCGCCTTATCTTGTTCAGTGTTCCCACGATGGTTGTTCCTTTGCTTTTTAGCTGTTTAGCTAATTTTACTGAAGTAAAATAATTATCGGTTGTAACATTGCGACCTTTTTTCAAAAACGGGTCCAATAACTTCATTACCACATGGTCAGCTAAACGGTCCTCAGCACGGCGTGTGTCATCTTTGCCTAGATAAGGGAAGCCATTTGCCAGATATTTGCTCTCCTTATCAACAGCTAGCCAATATTTGTGGCCATATTTATCTGGTTTGGAAGGCATGTACTGCGTGAATGGACACCTAGTTTTGCTTGGGAAAAGTTGCTCATCCACCGTTATGTATGGGCCAGGTTTGTAACACGCAATACAATTTTCAATAAACCTGTCCCACACAGTAGAAAATAGAGCAAACTTGTCCGTTTGCAGTCTCTCCGATCGAGTAGATTTCTCATCAAATCTGAGAAACCTCATAATTTCAACAAAGCGGTCCCTAGACATTGTCGCTTTGCAAAACGGTATTCCCCAGTCATTACACCAAATACTGCTAATCGAGTGACGGTTCGTGCCAGATATTCCACGAGCATAGAATATCGCAATGAATGCATCTAGCTCCTCATCAGATAGAGTAAACTGTAAATTATTGTTCCTGCATGCTTCTGCAAGCGTCAGTTCTTTATATGTGTCAATATATATGAATCAAAAAATAAACGCCAGTAAACAAGCTATTTTGTTCAGCATTACACAGTAATACAAGCAGGTAAAACACAAGGAAAATGTGAAAAATTGACATGTAAATTGAACTACATCTATATGAACATCAGGGTAAATAAGACAGAGTGAAAAAATTATGCACAAAACTTTATAGCAACATTTAGTGACAAAAGGACCTCAAAATATAGTAGGGAGTCAAAATGACTCCCTTCAGTAGTTCTTGGTAAATTTTGAAAAAAACGCGCAAATTTTTCACCAAAATTATTTATTCTCACAAAATCTTTTTTCACATCATATTTGAGGAAAAGTCACCGAGTTTCAAGCCGGAATTCTGAAAAATGTAGTCACAGAAGAGAAATAAAAAACGAAAGGAGTCAAAATGACTCCATCAGTAGTTCTAGTGTTAATGGCCAAGTCAATCACCAGATCTTAACCCAATTGAGCATGCATTTCACTTGCTCAAATCCAGACTTAAGAGGGAAAGACCCACAAACAAGCAAGACCTGAAGGCTGCGGCTGTAAAGGCCTGGCAAAGCATTAAGAAGGAGGAAACCCAGCGTTTGGTGATGTCCATGGGTTCCAGACTTAAGGCAGTGATTGCCTCCAAAGGATTCACCACAAAATTTTGAAAATAAAAATATTTTGTTTGGGTTATGTTTATTTGTCCAATTACTTTTGACCTCATAAAATGTGGAGTGTTTGTAAAGAAATGTGTACAATTCCTACATTTTCTAACACATATTTTTGTTCAACCCTTCAAATTAAACGTTACAATCTGCACTTGAATTCTGTTGTAGAGGTTTCATTTCAAATCCAATGTGGTGGCATGCAGAGCCCAACTCGCGAAAATTGTGTCACTGTCCAAATATTTCTGGCCCTGACTGTATATAGTAGATGGATTGTTATGATGGCTTTATCAATTATGTAATTTTGTTGTATATGTTTTTATAATATAATAGCATGTTGTAAGCTAAACTGGGATTTTTTTTGTATCTTTATTACATTTGTATTCCTTTTTTAAGGGCGGGGTCACACTTGTGAGAAACTCGTACAAGTCTCGCACCTCAATACCCGGCACTGCCGCCGGCACTCGGCTCATTTACAATTTTGAGTTACACCAATGCCTTGAAAAATGAATGGTATGGAAACATCCTCCAAGAACAACATCTCCCAAGGAGAAGGAGCAATTTGAGGATGAACAATTCCTTTTTTCCAACATGAGGGAGCACCTGGCTTGGTGAACAAAACATTGACATTTTGGATCCATGCCCATGAAGCTCTCCAGATCTCATTTCCATTGAGAACCTGTGCTCAATACTCAAAAAGAGGTTGGAGAAGCAAAAACACAGAAATTATGATAAAACTCAATCATGGATTAGGCAAGAATTGATCATCATCAGTCTGAATTTGGCCCAGAAGCTGATATCCAACATGTCAGGGCAAAGTCTTAAAAAATAAAGGTCAAGTTAAAAAATGTATGTAATGCTAATTGTACTTCAGTAAGCATAGAAACATTTGACTAAAAGATCTAAAAACACCTAAGCAGCAAACTTTGTGAAAAACAAAATTTGTGTCATCCTCAAAACTTTTGACAACTGTATACGTAATTATTAGGATGGACATCTGCTTACTTATGAACAATTAAGTATTTAACCTTGTGGGAAATGTTAACACCTTTAGTGCCATCCACCGTACATTTACAGCCGATTTGTGCACTCTATGCATGAGATAGGCTCAGAAGCCGAATCCTCTTTGTACAGCGCAGCTTACCTTATAAGTTACACAACAGGCACCCAATAGTAACTGTTCACAAAAATTTAACTTCTCAAATGCTACTGTCAGTTGTGACACTTAAAAGGGTACAGACATGGAGGCCATCCATTCTTCGGGCCAACAGTTTTCCTGCAACATGCATGCTGTTGTAACTAAGTCCCATGCAGTTATAATGAGATGAGCTTTAACCCCTTAGTGACAGAGCCAATTTGCAGCTAAATGACTGGGCCAATTTTTACAATTCTGACCACTGTCACTTTATGAGGTTATAACTCTGGAACGCTTTAACGGATCCTGCTGATTCTGAGATTCTTTTTTCGTGACATATTGTACTTCACGTTAGTGGTAAAAAAATTTTTAATGACTTGCGTTTATTTATGAAAAAAGCGGAAATATGGCAAAATTTTTTGAAAATTTAGCAATTTTCAAACTTTTAATTTTTATGCCCTTAAATCAGAGATATGTCGCACAAATTTCTTAATAACTAACATTTCCCACATGTCTACTTTACATCAGCACAATTTGGGGAACAAAATTTCTTTTTGTTATGAAGTTATAAGGGTTAAAAGTTGACCAGCGATTTCTCATTTTTACAACACCTTTTTTTTTAGGGACCACATCACATTTGAAGTCACTTTGAGGGGTCTATATGATAGAAAATACACATTCTAAAAACTGCACCCCTCAAGGTGCTCAAAACCACATTCAAGAAGTTTATTAACCCTTTACGTGCTTCACAGGAACTGAAGCAATGTGGAAGGAAAAAATGAACATTTAACTTTTTTTGCAAAAAATTAACTTCAGAACCAATTTTTTTTTTCACAAGTGTTAAAAGAAAAAATGAACCACAAAATTTGTGCAATTTCTCCTGAATACGCCAATACTCCATATGTGGCGGTAAACCACTTTTTGGGCACATGGCAGAGGTCGCAAGGGAAGGAGCGCCATTTGACTTTTTCAACGCAGAATTGGCTGGACGCCATGTCGCGTTTGGAGACCCCCTGATGTGCCTAAACAGTGGAAACCCCCAACAAGTGACCCCATTTTGGAAACTAGACCCCTTAAGGAACTTATCTAGATGTGTTGTGAGCACTTTGAACCTCCAAGTGTTTCACAGAAGTTTATAACGTAGAGTCGTGAAAAATTATTTTTTAGCACGCTATTTTTTTATTTTCCCAAGAGTAACAAGAGAAATTGGACCCCAAAAGTTGTTGTGCAATTTTTCCTGAGTACGCCGATACCCCATATGTTGGGGTAAACCACTGTTTGGGCGCATGGCAGGGCTCGGAAGGAAGGGAGCGCCATTTGACTTTTTGAACGCCACGTCGTGTTTGGAGACCCCTGATGTGCCTAAATAGTGGAAACCCCTCAATTCTAGCTCCACCCCTAACCCCAACACGTCCCTAACCCTAACCCTAATTCCAACCCTAATTGTATCCCTAACCCTAATTGTATACCTCACCCTAATTGTATCCCAAACCCTCATTGTAACGCTAACCCTAATTGTAACCCTAACCCTAATTCCAACCCTAACCCTAATTATAACCCTAACCCTAATGGAAACATGAAAGTAAATACAATTTCTTTATTTTATTATATGTCCCTAACTAAGGGGGTGATGAAGGGGGGGTTTATTTACTATTTTTTTTATTTTGATCACTGTGATAGTTTATCACAGTGATCAAAATGTACTTTCACTTTATGAATGAATCTGCCGGCAGGATGAAGACGCCAGGAGGCTCGGAGCTGCGGGAGGACAGGGGGGACACCCGGAGGTACAGGGGGATCGGAGGTACCGGGGTCACATCGGGGGACCCAGGGACCCTATTTCTCTCCCCTCTGATGTGCAATCACATCAGAGGGGAGAGAAATTACATGCAGGATCTGGGCTTTTTTTTTTCTTTTGCGATCGCCGTTATATGGCGATCGCAAAAGCGGTGGGACTGCGGGGGACCCTAATTATGTTCTCTGGGGTCTCGGCTACCCCTTGGTAGCCGAGACCCCAGAGAAAATCCGACTCGTCGGGCGCACTGCGCAGGGGCCCGCCATTTTCTTTGCCGGGACAAGACGCGGGAAGCTCGGGGAGACATGGGACGACTGGGGGGACACCGGGAGGCACGGGGGACTGATCAGGGGTCCCAGGGACCCCTTTCTCTCCCCTCTGAAGTGCATCACATCAGCGGAGAGAGAAATTAAAAGGAGAATCGTGGCTTTTTTTTTTTTGCGGTCGACGTTATAGGGTTAGTAACGGCGATCGCAAAAGCGGGGTAGGTAAAAACCGACCCGAATCATGTTCTCTGGGGTCTCGGCTACCCCCAGTAGCCAAGACCCCGGAGAAAATCCGACTCTGGGGGGCGCTATATACTTTTTCCACAGCCGGCGCTGTGGTTTAAGTACCCTTAACTACCGCCGTTAAAAGGCGTATCCGCTGTCGTTAAGGGGTTAATACAAAACACGATCTATAGACAGGTGTGGAGCTGTTTTTGGAAGAAAGTAAGCAACGTTTTCTAATCCTGGACAACCCCTTTAAGGCTGCTCTATGCCACCGTAAAATGCACACTTGGTACAAATAGGGCTTCCATTTTCACCAGAACATGACCTCCACAATGACAAAACAACGTGGTGAATAATTATTGCAGCTTGAACCTCATAAATGTAGTTATTATTTCCATGTGATTTTTTTCTACCATTTCCGTTCTTTGATAACAAGGAAATCAATATGGCAGCTGATGTTGGCCAAATATCTAGTCCCAGCTGGAAAACCTTGGTATCATTGGTACAATGTCAAACTTAAAATGAGAATTTTACATCCATCACTATGTACCGATACTGCTGTCCTTCCACAACATTTCCGATTTAAAACTGGCAAGTGCGTTAGACAGTCAAGGTTTCCTAAAGTGAATAGGAGAGGAAATTCAGCATTATTCCATGGCCTTGACTTATTTCCTCACTGTGTAAAGCATATTTTTCCTCAGGAAGATCACCGCTTCATAATCACATCGCTTTGGGTTCTTTATGGTCTTTCATCTATCAGCACCATAAAGCGCTAAAAAATACTCAAGGATTAAAGTGTTCCTGATTGTACAGTACATACTTGACAAACTCATGAGCAATTGATGATAATATACATAGTAATTATTTCATGATATGTTCACACAGAAGATTTTTTGTGTTTTTTTTCTGGATGAAAATTTATGGGAAAAATGCTTCAAAAACTATTTTTTTGGTATGCACATTTGATTTGTTTTTTTAAATGTATGGGACTTTTTTGCTTATATTGACTCAGGCATCAAATTTTTAGCATTTTTTTCCTGCAGAAATACCTCAAAAATTAACATGTTGCAACTTTTTTTACATGGAAAAAAACAGCACCATAAGCACTATACAGAAAAGTGTTTGCGCACTTCCTTATTTCCTATTCTTTTGCATGTGTGTCACACTTACATGTTTCAGATCACCAAACAAATTTAAATGTTAGACAGAGATAACACAAGTGAACATTTTAAATTAAGGTCTTTATTATTAAAAAGAAATTCAAACCTACAGGGTCCTGTGTGAAAAAGTTATTGCCCACCCCCCCTTAAAATATAATTTAACTGTGGTTTATCACATCTTTGAGAAGCTGAGTTCAAATTTCCTAGCCACACCCAGGCCTGATTACTGCCACACCTGTTTTCAATCAAGAAATCACTTAAATAGGATTAAATCCACAAATGGCGAAAACATGGAACAGTGGTGAACCTTCCCAGGAGTGGCAGCCAAACCAACATTACCCCAAGAGTGCAGTAACGACTCATCCACAAGGTCACAAAAGACCCCACAACAACATCCAAAGAACTGCAGGTCTCTCATGCCTCAGTTAAGGTCAGTGTTCATGACTCCACCATAAGAAAGAGACTGGGCAAAAATGGTCTGCATGGCAGAGTTTCAAGATCAAAACTACTGCTGGGCAATAAGATAGAGGCTTGGTCTCAGTTTTGCCAGAAAACGTCTTGATGATCCCCAAGACTTTTGGGAAAATACTCTGTGGACTGACATGACAAAAGTTGAACTTTTTGGAAGGTGGATTTCCCATTACATCTGGCAGCATTTCAAAAAAGGAACATGATACCAACAGTAAAATATGCTAGTGCTAGTGTGATGGTTTGGGGCTGTTTTGCTACTTCAGGACCTGGAAGACTTGCTGTGGTAAATGGAACCATGGATCCAGCCTTCTGTTCATGACCTCAAGCTGAAGTGCACTTATGTTATACAACAGGACAATGATCCAAAACACACCAGCAAGTCCACCTCTGAATGGCTTAAGAAAAACAAAATTAAGACTTTGGAGTGGCCTAGTCAAAGTCCTGACCTTAATCCGATTGAGATGCTGTGACATGACCTTAAAAAGGCAGTTCATACTCGGAAACCCTCCAATGTGGCTGAATTACAACAATTCTACAAAGATGAGTGGCCCAAAAATCCTCCAGAGTGTTGTTAAAGACTCATTGCCAGTTATTGGAAACGCTTGATTGCAGTTGTTGCTGCTACGGGTGGCCCAACCAGTTATTAGATTTAGAGGGCAATCACTTTTTCACACACGGCCCTGTAGGTTTGGATTTCTTTTTCCATTAATAATAAAGACCTTCATTTAAAAACTGCATTTTGTGTTTGCTTGTGTTATCTTTGTCTAATATTTAAATTTGTTCAGTGATCTGAAACATTTAAGAGTAACAAACATGCAAAAGAATAGGAAATCAGTAAGGGGCAATCACTTTTTCACACAACAGTATATGTGTTTTCGCTAAAGAAATAAATAGAGAGCATATTGAAATCATATCTAAAGCATTTCTTGGTGTGAATTTTAGTGCAGAATCTGCTATGAAATCAATATTAAAAACTCTAACTGAACATATCCCAAGAAGCGTTTTTTTTCTGCCTGAATTGATTCAGTAGCTTTTTCAAGTTGAAACACGCCAAGAATTGACATACAGCTCTATATTACACATAGTAAAAAACAAGAAATGGTTTCATCTTTCATAAGTGTGTTTTCTTAATGAAAAGAATAAGAAGTGTAATGGTGTGTTCATATGGAGTTTTGTTTGAAGCCTTTTTTGTGCTGTTTTTAGTGCATTTTTGGCACAGCTTCTGTACCTCAATGCTACATTCCCACGATGAGCTTTTCATGTTGCAGATTTCCTGCACCATTTCTACACCTATTAAGTATTAGGTTACTTGTATTTTTTCATTGCGTTTTTGGTTGCATTTTTTGCATGCATTTTTATTGAATTTTTGACACTTAGTTTTTTGTCCCTTTTTGGTGTGTCATGTTTTAAATAAAGCTGCTTTCCTTTTAATACTTCCTGGTATTTGGCTTTTACAAATCTTTATTGATATAGTCATGTGCATATTTTAGGCTAATTTCCCTCTAGCGTTGCACTGACCTGCGTTGGTCAGCGCACGGCCACTGCTAAGCTCCGCCCCTGGCCACGCCTCCTCCCATTCGCTCCACCTATGGGCGCATGATGCTGCATGCGACTTGCGTACCCTATCTTTAGCATTGGGTACACAGGCCGTGCGCAGCTATACGTTTGCCGGCGCATGCGTCCTCTTGACAGTGCGCCGAGCGCACCAAAATGCAACACGGTGCGTTGGGCGCAGGTCGGCGCACCGTCAAAAGGACACATGCGCTGGCAAACGCATAGCTGCGCACAACCTGCGTACATCCTTTGAACCCAATGCTAAAGATAGGGTGCACAGGTCGCCTGTAGCGTCATGCGCCCATAGGCAGAGCGATCAGGAGGAGGCGCAGCCAGGGGCGGAGCTTAGCAGTGGCCGTGCGCAGACCGACGCAGGTCGGTCAAACACTAGTGTGAATCCGGCCTTACATGTGTTTTTTGATGCGTTTACTTTGCAGAAATGCGCTAAAAATGCATGTGCTTTTTTTACATGCAAATTTTCCACCTAACATAGTTAGTAACATAGTTATTAAGGTTGAAGGAAGACTTTAAGTCCATCTAGTTCAACCCATATCCTATCCTAACCTGCCCTAACATGTTGATCCAGAGGAAGGCAAAAAAAACCCAAGTGGCAAACAGTAAGCTTCACATTGGGGAAAAAAATTCCTTCCCGACTCCACATACGGCAATCAGACTAGCTCCCTGGATCAACGCTGTATCTAGGAAACTAGTGAATATAGCCTGTAATATTATACTTTTCAAGAAAGGCATCCAGTCCCTCTTAAATTTTAGTAAGGAATCACTCATTACAACATTAGACGGCAGAGAGTTCCATAGTCTCACTGCTCTTACAGTAAAGAATCTGCTCTGTGATTATGGCTAAACCTTCTTTCCTCCAGACGTAGAGGATGCCCCCTCGTCCCCGTCACAGGTCTAAGAGTAAAAAGATCATTAGAAAGGTCTTTGTACTGTCCCCTGATATATTTGTACATTGTAATAAGATCACCCCTAAGCCTTCGTTTTTCCAAACTAAATAACCCCAAGTGTAATAACCTGTCTTGGTATTGCAGACCCCCCAGTTCTCTAATAACCTTGGTCGCTCTTCTCTGCACCCGCTCCAGTTCAGCTATGTCTTTCTTATACACCGGAGACCAGAACTGCACACAGTATTCTAAGTGTGGTCGCACCAGTGACTTGTATAGAGGTAAAATTATGTTCTCCTCATGAGCATCTATGCCTCGTCTAATGCATCCCATTATTTTATTTGCCTTGGCAGCAGCTGCCTGACATTGGCCACTAAATTTGAGTTTGTCGTCCACCCATACACCCAAGTCTTTTTCAGTGACAGTTTTGCCCAGTGTTTTACAATTAAGCACATAATTATACATCTTATTTGTTCTACCCAAGTGCATGACCTTACATTTATCCCCATTAAAGCTCATTTGCCATTTATCAGCCCAAGCTTCTAGTTTACATAAATCCTCCTGTAATATAAAATTATCCTCTCTGTATTTATTACCCTGCAGAGTTTAGTGTCATCTGCAAATATTGAAATACTACTCTGTATGCCCCCTACAAGGTCATTAATAAATATGTTAAAGAGAAGCGGCCCCAATACTGACCCCTGTGGTACCCCACTGCTAACCGTGACCCAGTCCGAGTGTGCTCCATTAATAACCACCCTTTGTTTCCTATCCATGAGCCAGTTCTTAACCCACTTACACATATTTTCCCCTATCCCCATTGTTCTCATTTTATGTATCAACCTTTTGTGTGGCACTGTATCAAAAGCTTTTGAGAAGTCCATGAACACCACGTCCACTGCATTCCCTTGGTCCAGTCCTGAACTTACCCCTTCATAAAAGCTTATCAGATTAGTCTGACAAGAACGGTCCCTCGTAAACCCATGCTGATACTGTGTCATGAGGTTATTCAGCTTCAGATACTCCAAAATAGTATCCCTTAAAAAACCCTCCAGGATTTTACCCACAGTAGATGTTAAGCTCACTGGCCTATAATTTCCAGGTTCAGTTTTTGCCCCCTTTTTGAATATTGGCACCACATTTGCTATACGCCAGTCCTGTGGTACAGACCCAGTTATTATGGAATCTTTAAAGATTAAAAATAATGGTCTATCTATAACTGTACTTAATTCCTGCAGTACTCGGGGGTGTATCCCATCCGGACCCGGGGATTTGTCAACTTTAGTGATTTTTAGACGCCGCCGTACTTCCTGCTGGGTTAAGCATGTGACATTTAATGGAGAAATTTTTTTATCTCTGATCATGTTATCTGTCATGGGATTTTCTTGTGTAAATACAGTTGAAAAAAAGTCATTTAGCATATTGGCTTTTTCCTCATCCTCATCCACCATTTCACCCAGACTATTTTTAAGGGACCAACACTATCATTTTTTAGTTTCTTGCTATTTATGTAGTTAAAGAATATTTTGGGATTATTTTTACTTTCTCTGGCAATGAGTCTCTCTGCCTCAATCTTTGCTGTCTTGATTTGCTTTTTACAGAATTTATTCAGTCTTCTGTATTTATTTAATGCCTCTTCACTACCTACTTGCTTTAATTCCCTAAACGCTTTCTTTTTGTCCCTTATTGCGCCCCTTACAGCTCTATTTAGCCATAGTGGTTTCCTCCTAATTCTAGCATGTTTATTCCCATAGGGTATATACTGTGCACAGGTCCTATTCAGGATACTAATAAACGTCTCCCATTTTCTTTGTGTATTTTTATGTCTCAGGATATCGTCCCAGTTTATTGCACCAAGATCATCTCTCATCCGTTGGAAATTTGCCTTCCTGAAGTTTAGTGTCCTTGTAACCCCTCGACTACACATCTTATTAAAGGATACATGAAAGCTTATTATTTTGTGATCACTATTACCCAAGTGACCCCCAACCCTTATATTTGATATGCGGTCTGGCCTGTTGGATAATATTAGGTCTAGCAGTGCCCCCCCTCTTGTTGGGTCCTGAACTAGTTGTGAAAGGTAATTGTCTCTCATAGTTGCCAAAAACTTATTACCTTTGCTGGAACTGCAGGTTTCTGTTCCCCAATGTATTTCAGGGTAGTTGAAGTCCCCCATAATAATGACTTCTCCTTGAGTTGCTGCTTCATCTATTTGCTTTACGAGGATATTCTCTGTTGCTTCCATTATTTTAGGAGACTTATAACAAACCCCTATCAATAATTTATTATTTTTCCCCCCTCCCCTAATCTCCACCCACAGAGACTCTACATCTTCATTAGATTCACAGATATCACACAGGATGGGTTTTAAGGATGATTTTACATATAAACACACACCCCCACCTCGCTTATTTTTACGGTAATTTCTAAACAGACTATAGCCCTGTAAATTAACCGCCCAGTCATGGCTCTCATCCAGCCAAGTCTCAGATATCCCCACCATGTCATAATTATGTTCCAACAAAATTAATTCTAATTCCGCCATTTTGTTGGTGAGGCTTCTAGCATTAGTATACATGCACTTTATGTATCTCTCTGAACCTCTATTCTTTCTTAAATTATTAACTGTTCTAACCCCACCCCCCATGCCACCCCCACCCCCAATTTCATTATTTGTGCCCAGGTCTCTATCTGTACTGCCTTCCCCTCCTATAAAATGAATACCCTCTCCCCCAGTCCCTAGTTTAAAGACTCCTCCAACCTTCTAGCCATTTTCTCCCCCAGCACAGCTGCACCCTCCCCATTGAGGTGCAGCCCATCCCTAGCATAGAACCTGTAGCCAACTGAGAAGTCGGCCCAGTTCTCCAGGAACCCAAACCCCTCCTTCCTACACCAATTCTTGAGCCACTTATTAACCTCCCTAATCTCCCGTTGCCTCTCTGGTGTGGCACGTGGTACCGGCAGTATTTCAGAAAATACCACGTTGGAGGTCCTTGCTTTAAGCTTGCAGCCTAATTCCCTGAAATCATCTTTAAGGACCTTCCACCTGCCTCTAACTTTGTCATTTGTGCCAATGTGCACCATGACCGCTGGGTCCTCACCAGCCCCTCCCAGTAATCTGTCAACCCGATCAGCGATGTGTCGGACTCGAGCGCCAGGTAGGCAGCACACTGTTCGACGATCCCTGTCTTTGTGACAGATTGCCCTATCTGTTCCCCTAATAATTGAGTCCCCCACTACCAGCACCTGTCTGGCCTGCCCTGCTCTCCTAATTCCCCCCTTACTGGAGCAGACACTCCCCCGGCTTTCAGAGGACATGCCTGGCTGCAGCAGTGCTACCCCTGTACTGACAACCCCCTCATCTGCCAACTTTGCAAACTTATTGGGGTGTGCCAGATCAGGACTAGCCTCCCTGGCGCTCTTCCCTCTACCCCGCTTTCTAACTGTCACCCAGCTTCCTACTTCAGTGTCCTGCAGCTCCACCCTAGCATCCCCCCCCTCATCTATCCCATTGAGCGTCTGCTCAGTGAGCAGAAGACTCCTTTCCATATTGTCTATGGATCTCAGTGTTGCCAGCTGCACATTTAGATCCAAGATTTGGGCTTCCAAATGCACAAGTGCTCACATCTCACACAGCAGTATGCACCCTCGACCGGCTGTTCAAGGACTGCATACATGTGGCAAGATGTACACTGGATGGCATTGGCAATAGTGGAGCACATATCTAATGGGGATTTCACCAGACAGCAAAGATAAGTAAAAATAAATAAAAAGTATTAATAAAATATACAGTAACAGCAATTCAGTAAATCCTCCCTTGGAAACTCCCTGAATCCAAAGTCACTGAATCTCAAGTCACACTTACCACCGTTCACACTTGCGCACCGGTCACACTCAGCTCGCTCACACTCGCTGAAGCAGAAGATTTAAAGAGAGATTTTTTTTTTTTTTTTTCTCCAGCAGCAAATCACCCTGCTGCTCTAATGCACTTCCAAAAACACTTGAGCCCCAACCAGCTGGCCCTTATAAACCCTTAATTATGAACCCCCACCCTTAATTAACCCCTTGTGAATATAGCTACACCAAGGTTTAAATGCAATATAGTTAACCTTTAAACCTTTAAACACACAGATAGTAAAATAAGAGATTAATCCTTTAGAGAGAAAAAAATAGGTTAAAAAAGCCCCCAAAAGATAGAACAGGTAGAAAGGCAGTCAGCAATCCACAATTCAGCCACTCACACCAATTCACACAGGTATTTGATTAAAGGTTTTTCAAATACTTCTTTACTGAATCTCAAGTCACACTTACCACCGTTCACACTTGCGCACCGGTCACACTCAGCTCGCTCACACTCGCTGAAGCAGAAGATTTAAAGAGAGATTTTTTTTTTTTTTCTCCAGCAGCAAATCACCCTGCTGCTCTAATGCACTTCCAAAAACACTTGAGCCCAACCAGCTGGCCCTTATAAACCCTTAATTATGAACCCCCACCCTTAATTAACCCCTTGTGAATATAGCTACACCAAGGTTTAAATGCAATATAGTTAACCTTTAAACCTTTAAACACAGATAGTAAAATAAGAGATTAATCCTTTAGAGAGAAAAAAATAGGTTAAAAAAGCCCCCAAAAGATAGAACAGGTAGAAAGGCAGTCAGCAATCCACAATTCAGCCACTCACACCCAATTCACACAGTATTGATTAAAGTTTTTCAAATACTTCTTACTGAATCTCAAGTCACACTTACCACCGTTCACACTTGCGCACCCGGTCACACTCCAGTCACTCACACTCGCTGAAGCAGAAGATTTAAAGAGAGATTTTTTTTTTTTTTTTTTTTTTCTCCAGCAGCAAATCACCCTGCTGCTTAATGCACTTCCAAAAACACTTGAGCCCCAACCAGCTGGCCTTATAAACCCTTAATTATGAACCCCACCCTTAATTAACCCTTGTGATATATAGCTACACCAAGGTTTAAATGCAATATAGTTAACCTTTAACCTTTAAACACACAGATAGTAAAATAAGAGATTAATCCTTTAGAGAGAAAAAAATAGTTAAAAAAGCCCAAAAGATAGAACAGGTAGAAAGGCAGTCAGCAATCCACAATTCACCACTCACACCAATTCACACAGTATTGATAAAGGTTTTTCAAATACTTCTTTACTGAATCTCAAGTCACACTTACCACCGTTCACACTTGCGCACCGGTCACACTCAGCTCACTCACACTCGCTGAAGCAGAAGATTTAAAGAGAGATTTTTTTTTTTTTTTTTTTTTCTCCAGCAGCAAATCACCCTGCTGCTCTAATGCACTTCCAAAAACACTTGAGCCCCAACCAGCTGGCCCTTATAAACCCTTAATTATGAACCCCCACCCTTAATTAACCCCTTGTGAATATAGCTACACCAAGGTTTAAATGCAATATAGTTAACCTTTAAACCTTTAAACACGCAGATAGTAAAATAAGAGATTAATCCTTTAGAGAGAAAAAAATAGGTTAAAAAAGCCCCCAAAAGATAGAACAGGTAGAAAGGCAGTCAGCAATCCACAATTCAGCCACTCACACCAATTCACACAGGTATTTGATTAAAGGTTTTTCAAATACTTCTTTACTGAATCTCAAGTCACACTTACCACCGTTCACACTTGCGCACCGGTCACACTCAGCTCGCTCACACTCGCTGAAGCAGAAGATTTAAAGAGAGAGTTTTTTTTTTTTTTTTTTTTTTTCTCCAGCAGCAAATCACCCTGCTGCTCTAATGCACTTCCAAAAACACTTGAGCCCCAACCAGCTGGCCCTTATAAACCCTTAATTATGAACCCCCACCCTTAATTAACCCCTTGTGAATATAGCTACACCAAGGTTTAAATGCAATATAGTTAACCTTTAAACCTTTAAACACACAGATAGTAAAATAAGAGATTAATCCTTTAGAGAGAAAAAAATAGGTTAAAAAAGCCCCCAAAAGATAGAACAGGTAGAAAGGCAGTCAGCAATCCACAATTCAGCCACTCACACCAATTCACACAGGTATTTGATTAAAGGTTTTTCAAATACTTCTTTACTGAATCTCAAGTCACACTTACCACCGTTCACACTTGCGCACCGGTCACACTCAGCTCGCTCACACTCGCTGAAGCAGAAGATTTAAAGAGAGAGTTTTTTTTTTTTTTTTTTTTTCTCCAGCAGCAAATCACCCTGCTGCTCTAATGCACTTCCAAAAACCTGAAATACAAATGTTAGAATATGTTTGGTGCAACAACTTCATTCCTGTCTATGAGTGTTTAGTTGCTAGATTTGTATGCTGTTTATAAAGTTTAAAAAAAACTCCCAGAGGCTCACACAGGAAGAGCATGTGACTGAATTTCATGTTTTCCTGTGTCTGTGTATGAGAGAAGCAGCCTACTGTAGATGCTGCACAGATATAGACACACAAATGATTTATTCCTGATCTATTAAGCTTATCATATATTGTTCCTGAATAAAGAAGCTCTGCTGTCACACGCTTGGAGAGCATCCAGAATAATCAGCTGCCAACAGCAAGTCTATTGGGAAAATCCACACAGAAAACTCAGTGAACCAGCAAGAGAAATTGACATGCTACTGATTTAAACACACACCACATGTCACTTTATTTTGGGCATGAGATTGCTATAAATCCCATCCCCTCTGGTGGAATTGTAAGACATTGCATTGGAAAACTCCAAAAACTCATTGTGGGTACACAGCCTAAGAATTCACATTTCTTTTTCTATATGGAAAAAAACAGCAACAAGTGTGTGTGTTTTTTCGATTGAAATGAATAGGGAATTTAGCATAGAGTGCTTGAAGTGATTTTTTAGCGGGTTTTGGAGAAGAATCTTCTCCAAAAGCCACGTTCAAAACCATGTGATAATATGAATTTTTTTTTAACAAGTATTTCATGTGGATTTTGGATTAGAGTCTGCTATAAGTGTGTGAATATACTATAAACCTTACAAAATCAATTACATTCACTAGAAATATTTAACACAAATTAGTTTATGCAAAACTGTACTTCTTCGCGAGCATGAGGCTGACAAGCAGGAGGTGCCATGCAGGGGAAAAAAGAACACACCCTCCTATCAGCACTGATCTCTGCAAATACTGTGTAGACATACAGCTGAGCTGAGTTATGTATCATTACATACACTTCCAGATCTCAGCTCATGGCAGTCAGTGTGGGAGGAAGGTGAGACCTGATAGCACGGTGAGATCTGGAAGGATTTGTAAAGATGCATAACTCAGCTCAGCTGTATCTCTACATGGTAGCTGCACAGTTACATAAAATTACAAACACAGATTTCATCCCGCAACACTTTCAGCTCTCACCCTTCCCCACAGCGACTGTCATGAGGTGAGATCTGGAAAGGTTTATAATGACACATAACTCAGCTCTGCTGTATCTTCAGTGGCTGAGGAGATCATTAAGAAGAGGAGAGCAGGTTCTTTTCTTTTCTCCCCTACAATACTCTCCTCCCCAGAGGCTGCAGGGGAAGAAGTACACACACTCCCAGAGACAAATCTCTGGTAACACCCAGTTGAACCCAAAGATAAATTATAACCTAAACTTTACAACTTAATATATCCAGAAAGGGAGGAAGAAATTAAAAGATAAAAGCTATGTTTTACTCAAGTTTGCAGTTACTATTCTATGATGTGGCAACATTAACATGTTAAAACTGGTGAAAGGTCCTCTTTAACCGCATATTACTTTTTTAGCCAATAAAACTTTTTTGTTTATTTGATCTCTGTGTTCATACATTAAGTACCAGGCTCGGACTGACCCACCAGGGCGTCGGGTAGTCCCCTCGTGGGCTCACAATCCCCAATTGCCCCCTGAGTAAGGGCATAATGATCACAGTTGCACGTGGTGTGATTGAGACCAGCATGGGTGGAGGTGGCTCTGCCAGTGCCACTACTAGTTTCAGCTGGATGTGTGTCCACGGAAGCACATTCAGTTGAAAAGTATTACGGAGCGAAGAAACAATGTCTCCCTGCAATAACTACACACACTGCTGGCCTATCAGAGGATAGTGGCAGCAGGCGACTGGCATCAATGCATTGTGACACCTGCTAAATGTGATGGAGCAGGAACAGGCAACAATGCATTGCTAGAGTGGGAATATGTGAGTCTGTGATGAAATAGAAATAGATCCAGCTGAAACTGAAAAAAATTTCCAATCTTTTATTAGTAGATTAAAAAATCATGATTATAACCAATTATTTTCCATTAAAAATATCATCTATGCGTTTCTGATGTGTATAGTATCTTTACTTATGGTATGTGTACAACCAGCTCACTGCACATTGTCAGGCAGAGATTTGCAAAGATCTGAGGCGATACTAGTCTTGCAAATCATCAAACTCATGCCCACAGAGACGTGATAACATGATAAGTGGGCCAATTAGTCCTGGGGAAGAAAACGCCCCTTGACTGGCTGCCCACTGATTTGCATATCTCTGGACAAATTAAATAAATACATTTTATGAAAATTATTTAAACAGAAAACAAAAGAAAGGGGGTTGGAAAAAGTATTATCAGTGGGGTAAAGGTATGGGGCTGGTTTATGGGACATGGGAAAGATGTCAGATTCCATTTAAATAAGTGAAAAGTTCATCCCCCCCTTTCCTGTGACTATTACATAGTAGGCTGGATAAAAAAAAGGGGAAGACAACAAGTGCAATAGGGTCTTATCCGGGAGGCAAGTTCATGTAAAGGAATAGGTTATTGCTCACCTTTTGGGGTTGTGAAACCCACAACTGAGGAATAAAAACAAGAAACTGCTGCTGTGGCACCATGAAGACAGGAAAACCTGCTGTATTACAGTATGTTTATAATATATGTGTGGTGATCTGCGTTGCCGAGAAGATATTCCCAATAAGTAGCCAGAGAATGTGATGTAGGAATAATAAAGCGGTTTATTCTCAACGCGTTTTGAAGTTGGACTAACTTCTTCATCAGGAGAACCACAGTAATCCCAATAAGAATCCAGAGGACGTAATGTAGGAATAACTAAGCAGTTTATTCTAACGCGTTTCAAGCTTTCAAGTTAGTCCAACTTCGAAACGTGTTGAGAATAAATCGCTTTGTTATTCCTACATCAGGATGCATATTGGGAATATCTCCTCGGCAGCACAGATCACCACTCCCATCTTCCAAATATAAACTATTACCCAGTGACAGACACGCACTTAATGGGGTTCTTCGGTGAAGACTAGTTATCCCCTATCTACAGGATGAGTGATAACTAGAGTTGAGCGATACTTTCCGATATCCAAAAGTATCGTAATCGGAATGGTATCGCCGATACCCAAAAAATATCGGCGATACCCGATACCGATACCGGAAGTCCCATGTAAGTCTATGGGAACAAAATATCGTAACTAAAAAAAACTCTTTCTTTCCTTGTAAACACTAAATATACACACATAGAATACATATATATATATACATGTCATTGTGACATATATATACATATATGTATAGTTTATACACTTCTACATAGTAAAATATCCTCTGATTCAATTGCCGGGTAAAGCCGGCTTCTGTGAAAAGACAGAAGCACCCGACATGAAATGACACTTGGTGTACATAGGGTTAACCATGTCTTTTCATGTCCTTTGCTATCTGATTTGCACAAACAATTACATCAGTCTATGTGTGCAAAATTTCACACCTGTAGGGGTTAATTAAAGGTGTAAATTCATTGTAAAAAAAACGGACTTTTTTGCTACGAATTTACACCTTTAATTAACCCTACAGGTGTGAAATTTTGCACACTTACACTCATGTAATTGTTTGTGCAAATCAGATATCAAACTACATGAAAAGACATGGTTAACCCTATGTACACCAAGTGTCATTTCATGTCGGGTTCTGCATTTTCACAAAAGCCGGCAATTGAATTAGCGGCTATTATACTATGTAGAAGTGTATGAACTATAAATATATATATATATGTGTCACAAATTCAATGACATGTATATATATATATGAGGTGTAAAATTGCTGAGAAAAAATGCGTGGGCTCCCGCCCTATTTTCGCAACCAGACAGACAAAGCCAGTGAGTGGGGGCAGATAATAATAGCCCAGAGAGGGACCATTTTTTTTGGCCCCCCCCGGCTACTTAACATCTGCCCCCAGACACCCCAGAAAGGGCAAATCTCTAATTAGATTTGCCCTTTCTGGCACTTTGCCCGTCTATTCCCATTGCCCTGTAGCGGTGGCGAATGGGTTAATAAGGGGTTAAAATGACCTTGCAATTGAAAGGTCACTTTAAGCCAGGTTAATAATTGAGAGCTGTCAATTAGACAACTATCAATTATTAATCCTATTGTATGAAAGAAAAATCAAACACACAAACTTTAATAAAAAAGAAGTTTAATGAAATAATCACACAGTTTTTGACCATATTTTATTTACCTGCTAAAACCATTTCCTGTAATAAAAATAAAATAATAAAGCAAAATTATTCTTACCAATCCGATGCACAGTCAGGTCCCACGGTGTAATCCTTCAGAAAGGGTTAATGTTTACTGCAGGGACCGCAGCTAATGCTGCAGCCTCACAGTAAACCCCCAAATGAATGAGTTCCTCTCCTGGCTGACAGGAGAGGAAGTGGAAAGCTTAATTGATTGCTTTCCACTTTCACTTCAGGTCAGCCAGGGACACCATCAGTGACGTCAGAGGGAACTGATTAACAAAAATAGGGGATCCCTTCGAAAAAAAAATGGCGTGGGGTCCCCCCTATTTTTGTTAACCAGCCAGATGAAGCAGACCGCTGAGGCCTGGATTTTCAGGCTGTTAAGGAGCCAAGATCCATGGACCTTGCCAGCCTGATAATACCAGGCCACAGCAGTCTGCATATCTTGGCTGATTAACAAAAATAGGGGATCCCCTCAAAAAAAATTGGCGTGGGGTCCCCCCTATTTTTGTTAACCAGCCTGATGAAGCAGACCGCTGAGGCCTGGATTTTCAGGCTGGTAAGGATCCAATATCCATGGACCTTGCAAGCCTGATAATACCAGGCCACAGCAGTCTGCTTAGCTTGGCTGGTTAACAAAAATAGGGGATCCCCTCGAAAAAAAAAACGGCGTAGGGGTCCCCCTATTTTTGTTAACCAGCCAAGTAAAATGCAGACTGCTGCGGCCTGGTATTAAAAGACTGTCAAGGCCCATGGATTTTGGCCCTCAACAGCCTGATAATACCAGGCTACAGCAGCCCCACATTTGGCGCATCAAAAGATGTGCCAATTGTGGCACTTTACCCGGCTCTTCCCACTTGCCCTGTAGCGGTGGCAAGCGGGGTAATAAGGGGTTAATGTCACCGTTGATTGCACGGTGACAATAAGCCCGGTTAATAATGGAGAGGTGTCAATAAGATACCAATCCATTATTAATCCCAAAGTTATTAAATGTTTAAAAAAAAGACACAGCAAGAAAAAAGTCTTTTAATGAAATAAAAGAGACAACACAGTTTTCATTTTTTTTATTACTCTCTCATTCCTGCGACGCCATCGATCTCCTGTAAAAAAATAAAAAAAAAAAACCAACAGTATACCACCTGTCCGACGCAGTCCATAGTAACGACAGTCCCACGACGATCCAGCTCTGCTACATCGGAATGACAGGCAGAGCCTGACATCCCGGCGCAGCACAGCTGCTTACCAGCTTCCCCGGCGGTGACGTCATCGGACTGCTTTACGGCCGCGATTACCCAGCAGTCACTGCAGTTATCGCGAGAAACTGCATGTGACCGCCGGGGAGAAGAGGATGGCGGCCATTAAGCAGTCCAGGACGTGACCGCCGGAGATCTTCTGCCAGGTAAGTGCCGCTGACTCCTGACAGACCCGACCAACGGACACTGACAGTGACAGTGACAATTCCGATTCCGGTATCCGATATGACGAAAATATCGGTACTCCGAATCGGAATTCCGATACAGCCAATATCGGCCGATACCCGATATTTGCAGTATCGGAATGCTCAACCCTAGTGATAACTTATTGATTGGTGGGGTCTGACTGACGGGACCCACACTGATTGACAGAATATGGATATAATATCCTCATCACAAAGGAGATTTACACTTTACATCAAAGTGTTGCACCAGAAAAGTGGCATAAAACACTTTGAATAATTGGTAAATTTTGCGCAATGCAGAGTTGTGCAGTAAGTTTTGCAACCAAAATGGAGGCACTGAGGTGGGAAAAGGGGCATGGCTAAAACAGTTCATTAAATTTATGGATAGTGGCGGCTTTTCTTACAACAGAAATATAACTCCAGTCCCTGACCAGAGTAACATTTCTGGTGAGGCACACGCCACTGATAAGATGCACAGTATTCATTAAGTGGAATATGACTTTTAATGAATTTGGTGCATCTTAGGATGCTTTCACATTGTGCTTATCTTCACATTCGTGGGTCCCATCGGAGCATGCATTCGAACCCCCCCATAAAACAGGATTCTGACGTATGCACCAACAGGGCCAGAGACAAAAATGGTGCAGGCAGAGCGAACGTGCTCTCTGTTGTGCATCATTTTTGGGTGTATACACCTACTGGAGACAGACACCCAGATGCTGTCTACTTTACTTTGTCTGAGTGTCCGCCTCCAGTGAACGTATACACCTTAAAATGATGCACGTTTGAGCGCGCGTTCACTCTGCAGGCACCATAATAGTCTATAGCCCCGTCAGCGCATATGTCTGAATCCCGTTTTGCGCGGGGTTTGGACGCAACCCTCGACGGGACCCACGAACGTGAAGATAATCGCAATGCAAAAGCACCCTTATTCCTGCATGCGCCTCATTAAGACTGGTGTTGAAAACATCAGTCTTAATTAATTTGGACCTTTATGTGATCTTCTAAAATAAAGTTCCCGGACAAAAAAATGAATTTTCTATGTAATATTATGATTTATAACAGGGCTCAATCATCCATACAATGTTCATGGTTCTCTGAGAGCATTCTAGACCTGGGAAAGAATAGATGACATTATTAGAAAACTGTGCTCGCCTTGACCATTTACACAAATGTGGTTCCTATTACAGAGTATGTAACCTGTTCCAGTTGCAGGCTTACTTTAAGCATGCAAAGGCTTGGATGAATGAAAACCAATCCATGTGTTCATGTTCATCTCTAGCAGTCATACAAGAGCCATATATTAACCACCTGTAGCAAAATTAATATATTATTCAACCTTAAATGTTTCGTATTTTCCACAGTAAAAAGGCAAGGCACAAGTTGTTAGTTTTAACAATGGCATCTGGATTTTCCCAAATTGATCTTCATAGTCCTCAGAAACAAGCTGAAAAAATGTATCAACCATTCATAAACTCACTCACCCAAAATCATCCCTGTCATTCTTCATTCATATTAACTTTTTCATTTATTCATTTAAAGCATCTAGTCATTTTTTACAGTGAGGAAAAAGAGCAAATAAATAATAAGACCTAAAAAAGTGACATGGAATACACCTACCTGGTCTACAAGCTATTGGTTTTGCACATTGGACAATCCCTTGTACCGAAAAGTGTTCCTGACAATTAGCATATCACATAGTGTTTCACTACTGGGAACCCCATCAATCTCTTAAAGGGGAAATTAAGCATTACAGAGTACCTTTCCAGATCAATGGGTTGACTATGTAATGCAGAACAGGGCAGGTACTCAAAAGCATGAGACACTGCTTGTAATCACTCCCCACTGTAACATACAAATTTTGCCTCTTCAGAGAGGAACAGCACATGAACTTTATAGCGCCACCTGTTGGAAACAGCAAGCTCCACTGTAAGGCCTCTTTCACACATCAGTTTTTTCCAATCAGTCGCAATCTGTCAAAGTGTTTAAAAAACAGATCCAGTGCAGATTGGAAAAAACTGATGAGACGGATCAGTTATTTTGATGGATCCGTCAAGGCGCTGAGGTGAACTTTTGAGCCTTGTCCTATGCGCTTCTGGAGAGAGACAAAGAGATTTTATGTGCCAGAAAGGTAAAGAAATTGTACCGGGCATGCTCAGGTTCAAAAAACGGAATCCATCGCTGGAATCCGTCTTTTGATGGACAGTGACGGATCCTGCGCCCATAGGCTACCATTATAGCCCACAATGGATTGCACTGGATCCGTTGCTGTCCGATTTTCTGACATACACAAAAAACATTCCTATGTCCATTGCCTCAGTCCGACGGACAAAGATTTTTCGACGGATGAAATGTGCGGCCATCCGTCGCTAATACAAGTCTATGAGAAAAAAATGGATCCTGCAGCATCAATTGCAGGATTAATTTTTTCACAAAACGACGGATTGTGACTGATGGCAAAAAACTGATGTGTGATAGAGGCCTAACAAACTTACATGTCCCTGCCCCAGCACTGGATGCCTCCACTATCTGACTTAGCCACTCAGACTATATGAGCAGTGCATACAGCTTGGTAGGAGGTGGTAAAATCATGGCTGGAGAGCACATTCGTCCACCCCTACTCCCCCAACCCCACCTGCTCTGCCATCAACTCCTTTTGGAGGGAGAGTGTTTAATGTTTTCTCCTGCTGAGCCATTAGGACAAGCATGCAAGTAAAAGTTAAATAAAGGTCCTGCTGACTGGCCAATCACTAGAGAAAGGCAAGCAGATTTAGTGGTTAAGTGGGCTCATGGTGTCCTATTTAAATCCTTATAGTTTCCCGTCATTTGCCTGCTGTTTCAATAAATGCTTCGATGGGCTTACTAATTGATTGACTTTTTGTGTTCTGGCCCAGCTTCTGTACCTTGATTACTCTTAGATACCTCTCAGAAACCTTTCTGGTCTTCAGCGTGAACTATTTGATACTCTTCTGCCCCAAGTCTCTGTCTTGCTCCCTTGAGTAGAACCCATCTTTTCTCTTGACTAAGCTACTTGGTATTTGGTTTTGTCAACCTTTTACCTTGACTCACTTCACATGTCAGCATCTACTGAGTGAGCACAATGCGGGGGCTGCTGCCGTGAGGGCCACATCCTTGAATAGGAATGAAAGGCTAGACACGACCGTCCACTTGAGACATGCCAAATGGAATTGCTTGTTTGTGAAAGTCAATTTTGAGTTGATGGATTCTTTACATTCACTACAGTGAAAAACTGAAGATCCTGAATTCCTTACCAGGATATATGAAGACGGCAATAGTGTTAACCTCATGGATCCATTCTTTTTTCTCCAGAGGCCATATAATCAATACACAGGAGTCATTCCAGTGATCGATAGGGTCATAATGGCCAGAATACTGCAGGAACGACATTAATGGCCTGTTCTAGTAAAAGATCACCATGGACTGTTCTGAAACAACCAATTTAAGGAGTTTTAGGGAGCTAACTAACCCCTTAATGACCACCAATAAGTCTTTTTACTGACCTGAGACTACAGGATCTAAATAGTTAACGGAGTGTGGGGGCTTCCTTTTTAACCCCATCAACACCCTGAGGTTATGATTGTGTGGTTCTGATGTTTTGCATTACAATTTATGGACAAATAATGGCCTTAGAATCTTCCGGCTGTAGTCACCTGTTCAGAAGTTAGCGACATTTAGATGGTAAAAATAACATTTTTCTTTCCTGTCATGCCACTTTACATTAATTCCAGAAGTGCACATGGAGGGTTAATAAACTAACTGACAGTAGTTTTGAATATGTTGAGGGTAAATTTTTAAAATGATATCACTTTTGGGATTCTCCAATATATAGGAACCCCAAAGTCACTTCTAACATGGATATGTCCCTAAAAAATAAATTTTGTAAATTTTACTGAAAAAATAAAAAATTACTTCTACATTTTAAACTTTATAAAATTCTAATAGCCTGATGTAGGTAAAGAGAAGCCAAGTCCAGAGATCTATAAGTTAGTTTACTGGGTGCAGCCGTTCTGACTAGGGTTGAGCATTCCGATACTGCAAATATCGGGTATCGGCCGATATTGGCTGTATCGGAATTCCGATTCCAAGTTCCGATATTTTCGTTATATCGGATACCGGAATCGGGATTGTCACTGTCACTGTCAGTGTCCGTCTGTCGGGTCTGTCAGGAGTCAGCGGCACTTACCTGGCAGAAGATCTCCGGCGGTCACGTCCTGGACTGCTTGATGGCCGCAATCTTCTTTCCCCGGCGGTCACATGCAGTATCTCGCGATAACTGCAGTGACTGCTGGGTAATCCCGGCCGTAAAGCAGTCAGTCCGATGACGTCACCGCCGGGGAAGCAGGTAATCAGCTGTGCTGCGTTGCGATGACAGGCTCTGCCTGTCATTGCGATGTAGCAGAGCTGGATCGTCGTGGGACTGTCGTTATGGACTGCGTCGGACAGGTGGTATACTGTTGGTTTGTTTTTTTTTCTTTTTTTACAGGAGATCGATGGCGTCGCAGGAATGAGAGTACAATAAAATTAATGAAAACTGTGTTGTCTCTTTTATTTCATTAAAATACTTTTTTCTTGCTGTGTTTTTTTTTTACACATTTAATAACTTTGGGATTAATAATGGATCGGTGTCTTATTGACACCTCTCCATTATTAACCGGGCTTATTGTCACCGTGCAATCAACGGTGACATTAACCCCTTATTACCCCGCTTGCCACCGCTACAGGGCAAGTGGGAAGAGCCGGGTAAAGTGCCACAATTGGCACATCTTTTGATGCGCCAAATGTGGGGCTGCTGTAGCCTGGTATTATCAGGCTGTTGAGGGCCAAAATCCATGGGCCTTGACAGTCTTTTAATACCAGGCCGCAGCAGTCTGCATTTTACTTGGCTGGTTAACAAAAATAGGGGGACCCCTACGCCGTTTTTTTTTCGAGGGGATCCCCTATTTTTGTTAACCAGCCAAGCTAAGCAGACTGCTGTGGCCTGGTATTATCAGGCTGGCAAGGTCCATGGATATTGGATCCTTACCAGCCTGAAAAACCAGGCCTCAGCGGTCTGCTTCATCTGGCTGGTTAACAAAAATAGGGGGGACCCACGCCAATTTTTTTCGAGGGGATCCCCTATTTTTGTTAATCAGCCAAGATATGCAGACTGCTGTGGCCTGTATTATCAGGCTGGCAAGGTCCATGGATCTTGGCTCCTTAACAGCCTGAAAATCCAGGCCTCAGCGGTCTGCTTCATCTGGCTGGTTAACAAAAATAGGGGGGACCCCACGCCAATTTTTTTCGAGGGGATCCCCTATTTTTGTTAATCAGCCAAGATATGCAGCTGCTGTGGCCTGGTATTATCAGGCTGGCAAGGTCCATGGATCTTGGCTCCTTAACAGCCTGAAAATCCAGGCCTCAGCGGTCTGCTTCATCTGGCTGGTTAACAAAAATAGGGGGGACCCCACGCCAATTTTTTTCGAGGGGATCCCCTATTTTTGTTAATCAGCCAAGATATGCAGACTGCTGTGGCCTAGTATTATCAGGCTGGCAAGGTCCATGGATCTTGGCTCCTTAACAGCCTGAAAATCCAGGCCTCAGCGGTCTGCTTCATCTGGCTGGTTAACAAAAATAGGGGGGACCCCACGCCATTTTTTTTTCGAAGGGAACCCCTATTTTTGTTAATCAGTTCCCTCTGACGTCACTGATTGTGTCCCTGGCTGACCTGAAGTGAAAGTGGAAAGCAATCAATTAAGCTTTCCACTTAAGGGCCCGTCTCACATAGCGATATCGCTACCGAGATCGCTGCTGAGTCACTAGTTTTGTGACGCAGCAGCGAGCTCACCAGCGATATCGCTGTGTGTGACATTCAGCGACGATCAGCCCCCCTGCCGGGTATCGCTGATCGTCGCTGAAATGTCAGGACCTTTTTTTGATCGCTGGTTTCCCGCTGACAGGCACACATCGCTGCGTGTGACAGGCGGGAGACCAGCGATCCGCTGGTAACCAAGGTACACAGCGGGTTTCCAGGCGCGGGGCTGTGCCTAGAAACCCGCTGTGTACCTTGGATACCAGCGCCCTGATGCAGGGAGCTGGTATCCAAGGTACACAGCGGGTTTCCAAGCGCTGCGCGGTGCCTGGAAACCCGCTGTGTACCTTGGTTACCAGCGGATCGCTGGTCTCCCGCCTGTCACACGCAGCGATGCGTGCCTGTCAGCGGGAGACCAGCGATCAAAAAAAGGTCCTGACATTTCTGCGACGATCAGCGATACCCGGCAGGGGGGCTGATCGTCGCTGAATGTCACACACAGCGATATCGCTGGTGAGCTCGCTGCTGCGTCACAAAACTAGTGACTCAGCAGCGATCTCGGTAGCGATATCGCTATGTGAGACGGGCCCTTAAGCGATGTTACCCGCAGTGTCGCTGTCCCAGATCGCTGCCTGAGCTGCCTGTTTGGCAGCTCAGCAGCGATCATGTAGCGATACACCAGCGATCCTGACAAGTGCATATCTTGTCGGGATCGCTGGTGTATCGTTATGTGACACCCAGCCTTTACTCTCCTGTCAGGCAGGAGAGGAACTCATTCATTTGGGGTTTACTGTGAGGCTGCAGCATTAGCTGCGGTCCCTGCAGTAAACATTAACCCTTTCTGAAGGATTACACCGTGGGACCTGACTGTGCATGGGATAGGTAAGAATAATTTTGCTTTTTATTTTATTTTTATTACAGGAAATGGTTTTTGCAGTAAAATAAAAGATGGTCAAAAACATGTGTCTTTATTTCATTAAAATGATTTTTAATTAAAGTGTGTGTGTTTTATTTTTATTTCATGCAATAGGATTAATAATTGATAGTTGTCTAATTGACAGCTCTCAATTATTAACCTGGCTTAAGGTCACCTTTCAATAGCAAGGTGGCTATAACCCCATATTAACCCATTCGCCACCGCTACAGGGCAATGGGAATAGACGGGCAAAGTGCCAGAAAGGGCGAATCTAATTATAGATTTGTCTTTCCTGGGGTGTCTGGGGGCAGATGTTAGTAGCCGGGGGGGGGCAAAAATAATGGTCCCTCTCTGGGCTATTATTATCTGCCCCCACTCACTGGCTTTGTCTGTCTGGTTGCGAAAATAGGGCGGGAGCCCACGCATTTTTTTTCAGCAATTTTACACCTCATATATATATATACATGTCATTGAATTTGTGACACATTATATATATATATATATTTATATTTTGTAGTTCATACACTTCTACATAGTATAATAGCCGCTAATTCAATTGCCGGCTTTTGTGAAAATGCAGAACCCGACATGAAATGACACTTGGTGTACATAGGGTTAACCATGTCTTTTCATGTCCTTTGCTATCTAATTTGCACAAACAATTAAATCAGTCTATGTGTGCAAAATTTCACACCTGTAGGGGTTAATTAAAGGTGTAAATTCGTAGCAAAAAAGTCCGTTTTTTTTACAACGAATTTACACCTTTAATTAACCCCTACAGGTGTGAAATTTTGCACACATAGACTGATTTAATTGTTTGTGCAAATTAGATAGCAAAGGACATGAAAAGACATGGTTAACCCTATGTACACCAAGTGTCATTTCATGTCGGGTGCTTCTGTCTTTTCACTGAAGCCGGCTTTACCCGGCAATTGAATCAGAGGATATTTTACTATGTAGAAGTGTATAAACTATACATATATGTATATATATATGTCACAATGACATGTATATATATATATATGTATTCTATGTGTGTATATTTAGTGTTTACAAGGAAAGAATGGGGTTTTTTTAGTTGCGATATTTTGTTCCCATAGACTTACATGGGACTTCCGGTATCGGTATCGGGTATCGCCGATATTTTAGTGATATCGGCGATACCATTCCGATTCCGATACTTTAGGATATCGGAAAGTATCGCTCAACTCTAGTTCTGACACAATCAGAGCTTTTTACATTTAGAATGAAGCCGAGCTGAGAAAACTAACCCTGCCCACACCAGGCTCTCTGTGTACAAAGTCCATACACAGTGAGCTGCTTAGTTTCCGGACTAGTCCCTCTTAGTAATACATCCTTCACAGCTAGTAAACAACAGCATCACTTTCACAAGTGACACATCCCTGAATTATGTGTCTCAGCCTCTATCTCCCGCTGTTTTCAGATTACATAGCAAAAAAATTGCTGACAGATTCCCTTTAAGGAACACAAGAGTCAAAATTCCCAGAGTTGTCCATTGAACCTTTCTGTAAATTTTAGACCTGGTTTATTTTTAATTGAACTGAATGTTGAGAAAAAAATGTTTTCACCATATTGTATTATTTATGTTTGTTAATGTGTCTATATGGAATTAGATTTTGCACTCTCTTCAGTTTCTAAAAATGGTGAATGAAAGCTAGTCATGTTACTTTTTTGGGATAAATGAGTTAGATCTCTTACCCTTTTGCTATTTTCTTCTTCTTGTGCACTTCTAAATTCATGCTCCAAGTCAATGTCATTGAAGAGCCCCACTTCTTCACAGTTTTTCAAGAAACGAGTTGGAGTTGGTGTCTGGTCTGCGGAAGAACATGTTTACAATGTAATGGTTGTAATTATGCATAATAGACAAAAATACAAGTGTCTCTATCTAGACATATATTGTAATGTGATTTTCCATAATCTTTTTCTTATAAGTGAGGTATGGTTTGAAAAGAAAAAAATCAGCTTTGCTTAATCTATCGGTCTATAACAGTATTCACCACCCTTTCATTTTTCGAGTATTGCTACCCCTAAAGCATAGAGTAGGAGTTGTGAACTGTTCATGGTTGATGACATCCTGCAGGAGAAGGCATCAGTCAGAGAGGGCCGTTATTGGTACTTTGCTTATATAGTGCCATCATATTCCACAGCACTTTACAGACATTATCATTACTGAAATTGGTGCTTACAACGTAAATTCCTTATCAGCATGTCTTTGGAGTGGAAGAGGAAACTCAAGCAAACACGGGGAGAACATACAGACTCCTTGCAGATGTTGTCCTTGGTGGGATTTGAACCCAGGACCCCAGAGCTGCAAAGCAAAAGTGCTAACCACTGAGCCACGGTGCTGACTCTTACATGACAGTGGCCAATGGGTGAGGTTGGAAGTGCATCCATAAAACAGTGTTTTTGATCCTTCTACCTAAGGAATGAAAAGTAAGCGCATGCAAGACAGTAGGACCTACAGAGAATGGGCAGAGCTCTGGGATGAGACAGCCACTAAGGATCATGCTTAAAAAGACCAGTAACTGTTGAAATATGCATTTGATCTGGTGAATAAACACCCTCATTTGTAACAAATTTAAAAGGTGGACTCTATAAAGGAGTAAGAAGAGTGACTGAAATCTGGGGAGAAGTGGAATTGGCAATAGAGCTTGCTTCCCAAGGTCTGATCCTATACTATTATAGACTCAGCTGAGCAAAATGTGTGCAGTGAGTAGATGAAAAAGGGATTGAATCTACAGGTGACTGCAGCAAGTTATTGATATACGATCAGTGTAAGCCATAGGTTTCCAGTTATAGAGTTGTGCCCGGAGCGGCTACAGTCATATATACAGTCAGTATGTTGTGAGCAGTGGCTGTAAGCATGCCCCCGCACTCTGATTGACAGTTCGCTCTATAGAGCATCGGTGCAGAGCAAGCTGTCAATAAAAATGTCGGGGCATGCTTATTGCCGCTGCTGACAATGCTGTGAACAGTGACTATAGTTGCTTTGGGAACAACTCTAACAGAAAACCAGCACCTCTCAGAAGGAATAAAGTTAATTTCCTCCCCGTCCTTTGCTTTCAGGTTAATAGTGTTTGGGATCATGACAGGTTTCTTTTAACACAACTGTTGCCCACCTAGCCTGATTCACAGCTCCTCAGTGTTTCTTTTACCTGCTCCGGCTGAGGTCTCACACGGCTCGGTACAAGCTGCAGCTGAAAATCTGGTTGGGTAGTTAGTGACTGAATAAACTTGGATTCATGAGTTCTTACTTTTTAGCTGGACTCATAAAATGGCCATCATAATATCAGGATTATACAGGCATTCTGATACAGATTTTCAAAGTTAATACACCAGCCTCATAAAGCCTAAGAGATCGATTTCGGCTATCTCTGAGCTGCTACTGCGCAGGAGCGGGCGAAGGAGGAATTATTTTTTCTTCTCCAGTAAGATGGCAATCCGGTGCATGTGCAGTAGCAGCTCTCAGATCACAGCTAGACACCGATAGCTGCTACTGCACAGATGCAGTAAAAAAAAAATCACATTTTATTCAGGCTATAAAAATCTGTTATTGGCACACAAAAGAAGCGATTTTGCTGCAGAGCAGTTGCCACGGCTGGCATCTGCCTGCAGAAGCGTTTTCTTTTAAGTATATACAGATATTTATTATGCAAACTATGGGGCAAGTCACTGAGAGTTCAGTGACCTGTCAGCAATCAGGATTATGAATATCTAACCAGAGCACCACATGCACCAATACCGCCTTAGGGCACGAGCATATAATTACACACAAACTGAAAATAGAGATTAAAGAACAACCATAAGACGAATTTCATCAACCAAGGTATCACTGTAATCAGTATAACCGCGCCGACCTGACACTGTCTGTAGGTTACTGTGCACAATCCTGCTGACAGGTTCTCTATGTATGTATATGAATGTGTCTATGTATGTGCATGCATGTATCTGTATGTATAAATGTCTTCCTCTTACTAAACTCTCTCCTCTCCAATTCATCCTGAATGCGGCAGCCAGGGTTATATTTCTGTCCAGTTGCTTCACCGAAGCCTCCACCTTGTGCCAGTCATTGCACTGGTTACAATCTGATATAGAATACAATATAAACTTATATCTCGCACCCATAAAGTTCTCCACAGGTCTGCACCACCTATATCTCTTTCCACATTTCTATCTATCGCACTACACCTTCCCTCCATTCTGAAACTGACCTAAGGCTAACATCCTTCATAATCCAAACCTTACATCCATGTCTCCAAGTCTTCTTCCGTGCGGCGCCAGTTCTCTGGAATGCACTACCCAACATGATCCGATTATTACCTAGCCCCCATGTTTTTAAGTGTGCTTTAAAAACACATCTCTTTGGGAAGCTGAGTTCAAATTCCCTAGCCACTCAAAGGCCTGATTACTACCATACCTGTTCTCAATCAAGAAATCACCTAAATAAGACCTGCCTGATAAAGTGAAGTAGACCAAAAGATCCTCAAAAGCTAGTCATCATGCCGTGATACAAAGAAATTCTTGAACAAATGAGAAACAAAGTATTTGGGATCTACCAGTCTGGAAAAGGTTATAAAGCCATTTCTAAAGCTTTAGGACTCAAGCAATCCACAGTGAGAGCCATTATCCACAAACGGAGAAAACATGGAACAGTGGTGAACCTTCCCAGGAATCGCTGACTGAGCAAAATTACAAGAGCGCAGTGAAGACTCATCAAAGAGGTCACAAAAGACCCTATAATAACATCCAAAAAACTGCAGGTCTCACTTGCCTCATTTAAGGTTGATGTTCTTGACTCCTCCATAACAAAGAGACTGGGCAAAAATGGCCTGCATGGCAGAGTTCCAAGACGAAAACCACTGCTGAGCAATAATAACAAAAGCTGTGTGCAAACTGTAAAGCGCTGCGGAATATGTTAGCGCTATATAAAAATAAAGATTATTATTATTATAAAGCTCATCTCAGTTTTGCCAGAAAACATCTGGATAATCCCAAAGACTTTTGGGAGAATACTCTGTGGACCGACGAGACAAAAGTTGAACTTTTTCGAACATGTGCAGCACAGACCAAAAGTTTGGACACACCTTCTCATTCAAAGATTTTTCTGTATTTTCATGACTATGAAAATTGTAAATTCACACTGAAGGCATCAAAACTATGAATTAACACGTGACATTATATACTTAACAAAAAAGTGTGTAACAACTGAAATTATGTCTTATATTCTAGGTTCTTCAAAGTTGCCACCTTTTGCTTTGATGACTGCATTGCACACTCTTGGCATTCTCTTGATGAGCTTCAAGAGGTAGTCACTGGAAATGGTTTTCACTTCACAGGTGTGCCCTGTCAGGTTTAATAAGTGGGATTTTTGGCCTTATAAATGGGGTTGGGACCATCAGTTATGTTGTGCAGAAGTCTGGTGGATACACAGCTTATAGTCCTACTGAATAGACTGTTGAAATTTGTATTATGGCAAAAATAAGCAGCTAAGTAAAGAAAAACGAGTGGCCATCATTACTTTAAGAAATGAAGGTCAGTCAGTCCAAACAATTGGGAAATCTTTGGAAGTGTCCCCAAGTGCAGTTGCAAAAACCATCAAGCGCTACAAAGAAACTGGCTCACATGAGGACCGCCCCAGGAAAGGAAGACCAAGAGTCACCTCTGCTTCTGAGGATAAGTTTATCCAAGTCACCAGCCTCAGAAATCGCAGGTTTACAGCAGCTCAGATTAGAGACCAGGTCAATGCCACACAGAGTTCTAGCAGCAGACACATTTCTACAACAACTGTTAAGTGGAGACTTTGTGCAGCAGTGGTAAAATAGCTGCTAGGAAACCACTGCTAAGGACAGGCAACAAGCAGAAGAGACTTGTTTGGGCTAAAGAACACAAGGAATGGACATGAGACCAGTGGAAATCTGTGCTTTGGTCTGATGAGTCCAAATTTGAGATCTTTGTTCCAACCACCTTGTCTTTGTGCGACGCAGAAAAGGTGAACGGATGGACTCTACATGCCTGGTTCCCACCGTGAAGCATGGAGGAGAAGGTGTGATGGTGTGGGGGTGCTTTGCTGGTGACACTGTTGGAGATTTATTCAAAATTGAAGGCATACTGAACCAGCATGGCTACCACAGCATCTTGCAGCGGCATGCTATTCCATCCGTTTGCGTTTAGTTGGACCATCATTTATTTTTCAACAGGACAATGACCCCAAACACACCTCCAGGCTGTGTAATGGCTATTTGACCAAGAGGGAGAGTGATGGGGTGCTACGCCAGATGATCTGGCCTCCACCGTCACCAGACCTGAACCCAATCGAGATGGTTTGGGGTGAGCTGGACCGCAGAGTGAAGGCAAAAGGGCTAACAACTGCTAAGCATCTCTGGGAACTCCTTCAAGATTGTTGGAAGACCTTTTCCGGTGACTAACTCTTGAAGCTCATCAAGAGAATGCCAAGAGTGTGCAAAGCAGTCATCAAAGCAAAAGGTGGCTACTTTGAAGAACCTAGAATATGACATAATTTCAGTTGTTTCACACTTTTTTCTTAAGTATATAATTCCACATGTGTTAATTCATAGTTTTGATGCTTTCAGTGTGAATGTACAATTTTCATAGTCATGAAAATGCAGAAAAATCTTTAAATGAGAAGGTGTGTCCAAACTTTTGGTCTGTACTGTATGTCCCATTACATCTGGCATAGAAGTAACACAGCATTTCAGAAAAGGAACATCATACCAACAGTAAAATATGTTGGTGGTAGTGTGATGGTCTAGGGCTGCTTTGCTGCTTCAGGACCTGGAAGACTTGTTGTGGTAAATGGAACCATGAATCCTGCTGTCTACCAAAAAATCCTGAAGGAGAATGTCCTGCCATCTGTTAGTAACCTCAAGCTAAAGCGCACTTGGGTTATGCAGCAGGACAATGATCCAAAACACATCTGCAAATCCACCTCTGAATGGCTTAAGAAAAACAAAATTAAGACTTTGGAGTGGCCGAGTCAAAGTCCTGATCTTAATCCAATTGAGATGCTGTGGCATTACGTTAAAAAGGCAGTTCATGCTCAGAGACACTCCAGTGTGGCTGAATTACAACAATTATGCAAAGATGAGTGGGCCAAAATTCCTCCAGAGCGTTGTAAAAGACTCATTGCCAGTTATTGCAAGCGCTTGATTGCAGTTGTTGCTGCTAAGGGTGGCCCAACCAGTTATTAGGTTTAGGGGGCAATCATTTTCACATAGGGCCCTGTAGGTTTGGATTTCTATTTCCCTAATAATAAAGACCTTCATTGATAAACTGCATTTTGTGTTTGCTTGTGTTATCTTTGCCTAATATTTAAATTTGTTTGGTGATCTGAAACACTTAATAAGTGTGACAAACATGCAAAAGAACCGGAGAACAAGGAGTTTGCGGTAAAAAAAAATGTTTGAAAATATTTATTAAGGACAAAATACATTATAAAAGCACACAGATATTACAAAGATATGATACATGTTTCCAGGAACATCCCAAAGTACCGGGGTATCACCCTCAGACAAAGGTATCTAAACAACTCAGGTTTATGGATTCATAATGCCAGAATATTAACACCATATATAAGGGCTCTATATAATGCACCTGTGTGGCCCAGCTGCGCTTGGTACACATGTTCCCAGGAGTATGCACAGAAAGGTAATTACAAAAACCTGATATTCATTCACATCTTCACATTTCCCAGGTGCCACCAGAGGGAGCCCTTTAGATTCAGGTATAAAGGGGTGTGGAGAAACGCAGCAGTAGGCATTCTAGCCAGACAGTCATTCTAGTTGTTGGTTGTACCTCAGACAGATTAGATCTCCTCAGAACATCGGAGTGAGTGGATTCCTGTCAGAGCTCAGCCATTCTAGACAGACATTCTAGTCAGAGCTTTGTCTGAGCCAGTGCGAGTTCAGACGTGTGGTGATTCCTGTCAGATGAGACAGAGGAAGGATTGCAAGCTGTTACCTCAGAACAGGCTGACTGTTAGTTCCCTATGAACGTGGAAAGCGACTCTCGGAGTGAGCGTGAATTCAGTCTGACGGAAGGTCCTGAGAGCTGCTCTGGACAGAGTCTATGAAGGAAAAGAAGGAAGGGGACTACAGTTATCAGAACATCGAGTTGACTGAGAAACGGTCAGTGAGCTGTGGAAGGAAGGAAGCTGACGACTACACCTACTGCTACCCGTGCTTATGTTAAGGGTGAGAGTAGGGCGACGGGCGAGTGGTGACAAGAGAAGAGAGAGAGTGACCGAGGCGTTATAGCAACATTTGCTGTCTCCACTCTGCTTAACCGGACGCCGGGTCCGAAGCCTTGCTAGAACCTTCACGGCTAGTAGGAGAAAACCGGAATCCCTGCTGGACTTCAAGTCGCAGAGGGGCCCTATAGTGCTGATACGTAACCGGGGTCAGGGAGAACTGGAGTCTAGCGGGACGCTGCATATAAAGACTTAGTTCTTGCCAAAAGAAGGCTCCACCACAATGTCGGCCGGGCATAGCTGTTCTATACAGAGTTAAACTTCGCTTCACGCAAGTTAGGACTCACACACATTAAAGAGAAAGGAGGCCTTAAACCTACTCAGTGATTACCTGGATGTGCATCCTCCACCCTGAGCAGCTTCCCGGGACATACCTGCAAATACCACCAGTAAAGGTATGGAAAGAGACTAACTTGTGTGTGTCTGCCTTATTGCTTGCACCCCTGCACCGCCATATACTTAGAGGGACTAGTCTTACCTGTGGAAGACTTAACATCTTGCTGCCCAGTAACAACCCCTCTGAGGATTCACCCTGCAGCGCTGGTCACCCTGATCAGAAACCACAGGTGGCGTCACGAACAATTACTAAAATCCCCTGTAAATATTCCCCCTTTGTATGAGCGCCCAGGGCAACGGACTGAGCTGTGCTACTTGTGACATTCCCCATAGACTTCAATGGGCTCGGTGCCGAGTACCCCATAACCCTGGTGTTGTGCGACTCATCTTTGGCGTCACGAACAGGATACGAAGCTTACTGAATGTGAGTCCTGTGTGCCTAGAATTGGACTGTTTTGAGCAAAAAGACTGTGTGCAGTACTTGTGATTTTTGGTGCCATTTTCCGCCATTTTGCCGCCATATTCGCGCCCTGAGGCGCTGGTGAAGAAGGTGGGCGTGCCTTCGTGGGCGTACCCCCCCTGTGGCGCGAAAGCAATGGGCGCCCTGTCTAAGTGCTATTACAATGTGAGAGCCTGCCCCACTGCGAGAGAGATCCGCCTACTCTTCATCCTATATGCCAGGAAGAGAAAGCGAAAGTCCCGCCTCCACGGAAGAGACCAGATTGTTCCAGATGGGAAACACAGTCTGGCTGGAGTGAGATGGCGGAAGGACAGGAGACGCTGTGTGGAGGAATGGCGGTGCGCAGACCCCGTTCCCCTGAAGAGCTACTGCCTGTGCCTGAGCCGTCCCCAGGTCGGGAGACCGACCCAACAATGCAGAAAGTGGAGGAGGTGGATGCGGTGCTGAGGGACATGGCCCGACACCGCACTGAAATGGAAGCGATGGAGCAGAGCTGGCGTGCCCTGAAACAGCGCGCGGTGGGACGCGACACTCTCCCCCCTGGATGCACCACCGTTACCTGCGCCACCACTGCCAGCGGCTGATGAGGAACCGGAGGCCGGCCCCAAAAGTGCTGATCCTGACTCGCCGGGGACGCGGCGCGAGGGAAGGAGGCTGAGGAGGCCCTGCCCGCACCGGAGTGCCAGCCCGGCCTGGAGGCCGCAGCGGAATGCAGTCCCCCGGTAGGGACGCCGGAGGAGACCCAGCCGTCCGTGATGGAGGTCGACTGGGAGGAGATGGAGTACCTGGACGACGTAGAATACGCAGCCCAGCTGGAGAACGAGTGGCGACGCCGTGAGCATGAGCAGCAGAGAGCAGAGAGAGGCGCAGCAGCTTCGCCAGAGGTACCGGGAAAAGGATCTCGCTGACAAGGATAACGTCAGGCGAGACAAAGGTACCTCCGGGAACCGCGGCGCCAGGGGGCCATTAGAGACTTTAAACTCCGGGGAGGCTGGGGGTTCATCCATGAACCAGGCCTGTACCAGGAGGTATTCGTCAACCGCAGGGATGTGGAGTCTCACCTGCCAGAGGGGCACCCGGGAAGGGATCTCTTGATAGGGGATGTTGTCACCTACACGCGACACTGGGGTCTTAAGGGGTGGTATGCCCTGAATGTCTCCCGAGTCAGCGACCCCGTCCCTGAAGCTGGAAATGTACCCCGTGTCTCAGCGTCCCAAGTCACAACCCCATCAGCGCCAGGCGCGCACCTGCATCGTGCCCTGCATCGTATACAGCATCCTACTCTGCATCGCAAAAGCCTAGTGCGCATTCAACTGAGCCACTGCGCGCACCTGCTTCCTGTCCAGCATCCTACTCTACACCGCAACAGGCTAGTGCGACCTCCATGGATCCAAATCTATATTCAGAAGAGGCACCTGTAAGGCCTCCAGGCAGTCGCAAAGCCAATCGCAAAAGTGAAACAAGGACTGTGGCTACCCAGACACAGGTAGCAGGACATGATCTATTTGTGATGCGTTCCAGAGCGCACCGCGTACTTCCAGCCCCAGGTATGGAAGAAGTCATCGCAATTTACAAAGAAGAACAGTAGGACCCAGACAGGGTTTACTGCATCTGTAAAAAGTTAAAAGAAGAATTGCACTTTATTGAAATGTGATGATGTTTGCATGGTATGTATAGTATACCCCAGTTGGGTAATGAGTAACAAAGTATTAATGTGATTTTTCTAGAAATGTTCTTATGCCAAGGACTGCGTGGCTGAGGACTTTGCCAGCCCAAAAACTTTAGTTGTAAATAGTTAGCACTTCGGTGCCCCATCTTGGTTTTACATAAAGCCATACTACCTCAGAAGAAAAACCCGTATGGTGTGGCCTTGAGTGAGGTCTGCAGCAAAGAAGTCCTGCAGCCCACCCAGGACCCACGTGGGAGGTTTTTGGTGCGGGTCCTCCACAAGAATATTGTATTTATTGTGAAAAGTATTTTGATATTTTTCTATTTGCAACTTGTACACAATGTAACGTTCAAAGTGTCCTTACCTCCCGCAAGGGATGAGTTATGTTGATGTTATTATAAAAATTATTTTTCTATTTCAGCCCGGGAGTGCTGACGATAACTAGGGGGGGATGTGTGGCCCAGCTGCGCTTGGTACACATGTTCCCAGGGGTATGCACAGAAAGGTAATTACAAAAACCTGATATTCATTCATATCTTCACATTTCCCAGGTGCCACCAGAGGGAGCCCTTTAGATTCAGGTATAAAGGGGTGTGGAGAAACGAAGCAGTGGGCATTCTAGCCAGACAGTCATTCTAGTTGTTGGTTGTACCTCAGACAGATTAGATCTCCTCAGAACATCAGAGTGAGTGGATTCCTGTCAGAGCTCAGCCATTCTAGACAGACATTCTAGTCAGAGCTTTGTCTGAGCCAGTGCGAGTTCAGACGTGTGGTGATTCATGTCAGATGAGACAGAGGAAGGATTGCAAGCTGTTACCTCAGAACAGGCTGACTGTTAGTTCCCTATGAACGTGGAAAGCGACTCTCGGAGCGAGCATGAATTCAGTCTGACGGAAGGTCCTGAGAGCTGCTCCGGACAGAGTCTATGAAGGAAAAGAAGGAAGGGGACTACAGTTATCAGAACATCGAGTTGACTGAGAAACGGTCAGTGAGCTGTGGAAGGAAGGAAGCTGACGACTACACCTACTGCTACCCATGTTTATGTTAAGGGTGAGAGTAGGGCGACGGGCGAGTGGTGACAAGAGAAGAGAGAGAGTAACCGAGGCGTTATAGCAACATTTGCTGTCTCCACTCTGCTTAACCGGACGCCGGTCCGAAGCCTTGCTAGAACCTTCACGGCTAGTAGGAGAAAACCGGAATCCCTGCTGGACTTCAAGTCGCAGAGGGGCCCTATAGTGCTGATACGTAACCGGGGTCAGGGAGAACTGGAGTCTAGCGGGACGCTGCATATAAAGACTTAGTTCTTGCCAAAAGAAGGCTCCACCACAATGTCGGCCGGGCATAGCTGTTCTATACAGAGTTAAACTTCGCTTCACGCAAGTTAGGACTCACACACATTAAAGAGAAAGGAGGCCTTAAACCTACTCAGTGATTACCTGGATGTGCATCCTCCACCCTGAGCAGCTTCCCGGGACATACCTGCAAATACCACCAGTAAAGGTATGGAAAGAGACTGACTTGTGTGTGTCTGCCTTATTGCTTGCACCCCTGCACTGCCATATACTTAGAGGGACTAGTCTTACCTGTGGAAGACTTAACATCTTGCTGCCCAGTAACAACCCCTCTGAGGATTCACCCTGCAGCGCTGGTCACCCTGATCAGAAACCACAGGTGGCGTCACGAACAATTACTAAAATCCCCTGTAAATATTCCCCCTTTGAATGAGCGCCCAGGGCAACGGACCGAGCTGTGCTACCTGTGACATATTCCCCATAGACTTCAACGGGCTCGGTGCCGAGTACCCCATAACCCTGGTGTTGTGCGACTCACACCTAGTACAAAGTATGTATAAAAAAATTCTTTAAGGTAAGCAAACAAGGGCAGAAAGAGCTTACCAGGTGTTGAAGGGTTAAGAGAGGAGACCCCCACGCCAGATGTAGGGGCTTTTTGTTTAGATACATTTGGCTGAGGGTGATACTCCCGCACTTTGGGACGTTCCTGGAAACATGTATCATGTCTTTGTAATATCTGTGTGCTTTTATAATGTATTTTATCCTTAAATATTTTTAAAAAAAAAATGTTCACCGCAAACTCCTTGTTCTCCGTTTTTTTCAATTGTATTGGGAGTTGGTAACAGGTGTTTGGGTGGTTTTTACTGTGTATCGACCCTATAACACCAATTATGCAGCTGGGTTGTCTGACAAACATGCAAAAGAATAGGAAATCAGGAAGTAACACTTAAGAAACACGTTTTCTCACAACTGTAGATTAGGACCCACTCAGAAGTGTTTTCCCTCTCCCCATTCCTCCATGCTGAGTCCCTAGCCGGTGTTCTGTACCTTTGCTATATATAGCTACATCACTGGGCAACATTACACTGTGCATGCTATCAGAAATTTCTAGAAAAAGTGCTTCCCATCTTTTGACAAAAAAATCCAATATCAACTGTTTCTCAATCTTTTTCTGCTACATGTCTACCACTATAATGAATTAAATTCTAACTTAGTTATTTATAACAGATTTTGTCACTTTTTATATCATGTTACCTGACAGCAGGTTATCATTCTTTATTGAAGGAAACTTCAAGGTCATTTCATGCTTGTGCCTGTGAATCATCAGGTGATCCTCAGTGGGGAATCGCTGTAACACAGAAAACGTACATGTGTAATAAATCCTTAGTAAAGGGTATGGATACAACACAAACTGAGCTGTAAAAGTAACAGGATCCATTAAAGACAACTCCGGTATTAATAAGTAACTAGACATCAATTACAAAAGAGCGTTCACTCGCATGACAATACTTTAACAGATCCTGTCACCTCTTCCGATATGTCTTTTTCAGTAATACCTGTATACCCCATAAAACAAAATAATTTCTAATAACTCTGCTTTGTACTTTTCTTCTGTTATGGGTGTTACCGTTCCCTATATCAGTGGAGTGTATCCTTATCATGTCAACGTTCATTGAATAATCTTTGAATAATTGAATATTTGAAGCTGAGAGAAACGCGCATCGGGGCAGAGGGTGATGGCTCTACAACACCACGTGCTTGTGCAGGATTACATAGCAAGGTAAAAGGCCTTTTTATACTTGCAACATTGCATTCAATTACTAGGG
>JARQOD010000006.1:63853857-63963578 GCA_033576555.1 Oophaga sylvatica | reverse complement strand
TGTCCAAACTTTTGGTCTGTACTGTATATAAACGGTATATATGTATATATATATATATATATATATATATATATAATATATACACACAGTGGTAACAATGTTATTATACCAGTACCAAGTGTTGTGAATCACCGTGCTTTAATATATAAGCATGGTACATTTATATATACACACAGTAGTAAAAATGTTATTATACCAGTACCAAGTGTCGTGAATCAACATGCACACTATATATTGTAAGAGAACAGGGATGTTAATACAAAAGAAATGGGAGGAACACTAGGGAGACTAGGTGACCATTAGTAAGCCTTCTACATACCCACCATTCACAAATCCATCCATGCCTCTTCATCACTGCTTTCGTCTTTGTTCATCGGCTGCAGTGGTGATGTCGCTTTCACAGGGCTAGTAGCTGCTGCAGCCAATCACTGGGCTCAATGGCTTTGCTAATGTAAATGCCAATATCTGTTGAGTGCAGTCCATGTGAGATCACTGCTGCAGCCTATCAACAAAGATCCAGAGAATTTGCAGAGAAGATACGCTGGAACTGGGGAAGGTGATTAAAAGCTCAGTTTATTATTTTATGAGTCTACAAACCTATGGCGTGTTGTGACAACAGATGGATTTTCTAGATGCATGAAAAATATTACACTGGAAGGTAGAACTGAACCTCAAAAATTAGCCCCTTGTCGATGTGATTTGGTAGGTCCAACACTTACGAAGACAAAAACCATATGTTGTGGTCTTCTTAATAATTTATAAACATAAGTTCTGGATTTTGACTGTAAGGCCGGAGTCACACACAACTACAAAAAAACGGACCGTTTTAGTCGGTCGATTATCGGAGCAAAATTTAAACATCACACATCCGGCTGGCATCCGATTTTCCTTCAAAGATGCGATTTAGTCGCATGTGTGTGTACCTTGTAACATCCGATTTTCATCCGACTTGCGAGAATTTCTCGCAGGCTTGCAAAACTGACATATAATGGATCCAAAAGAATAGTATTTAAATCACAAAAGAAAGAATAGATATATACACATAGAACACATAATATATATATATATATACACATGTCATTGTGACATATATATATACATATATTTATAGTTCTTACACTTCTACATACTGTAATAGCCGCTAATTCAATTGCAGGCTTTTGTGAAATCACAGAAGCCGACATGAAATGATACATTGTTTAGACACAGTTAACCATGTCATTTCATGTATTTTGATATATGGTTTTAACTTACAATGTATGTGTGCAAAATTTCAGACATGTAGGGGTTAATTAAAGGTGTAAATTCGTTGAAAAAAAAAACGCATTTTTTTTCAACGAATTTACACCTTTAATTAACCCCTACATGTCTGAAATTTTGCACACATACACTTATGTAATTGTAAGTTAAAACCATATATCAAAATACATGAAATGACATGGTTAACTGTGTCTAAACAATGTATCATTTCATGTCGGCTTCTGTGATTTCACAAAAGCCGGCAATTGAATTAGCGGCTATTACAATATGTAGAAGTGTAAGAACTATAAATATATGTATATATATATATATATATATATGTCACTATGACATATATATATATATATATATTCTATGTGTTTATATGTATTGATTCTATTCTTTAATAAAGCTGTCAGTGTGATTTTACAGTATAGCCGGGGATGAATTGCCGGCTTTTCTAAAGGACACAGGTGCGATTTAATCGCAAGTCACACGTGCGGTCCGTTTGTAATCCGATTTTTCATCGCTCCCATAGACTTGCATTGGCGATAGTCGACCCACAATCGGTGACAATCGCAGCATGCTACGATTGCACTCGGACGTTTAAAACGGACCACAAAAAATCTGATACTAGGAGCTGCTCCATAGATTAACATAGGCAGACTGCAATGCGATATTTCATCATATTACAGTCGTCCGATTTAGTCGCCAGTGTGACCTCAGCCTAAAAGTGATGATGAGGCAAGTAGGTGCCTTGCAGTGATTTGGGGGTCATTTAGTGGGTATAATGACGCCTACTAGCTTGACTTTTAAAGAAGATGTCCACGATAAATAAAAAACATGGCTGCCTTCTTCAAAAAACAGTGCCCCACTAAAAATAGCCAAATTGCATAGCCAAACATAGCAGAGTTCTGATTAATGATGACGTCCAAGAACAGCAAAAAATGTGAATTTATCTCTGAGATCCTCCATCAACAGAAGACAAAACTTAGTAACAGGTTTTTTTTGTGGACTTTAGACCAAAAACTGTTGAAATGAAGCTATGGCACTCATTGCTAAATAGCTTTTATGAATAACACATGATTAACAGAGCGGATGTAGAAAATGTAAACCCCTGATTTTTAGGCCTTGCACAATGGTTTAACTGAGAGTGAAATAGCCATATGCGTAATGTCAGCTACAAAGGAAAAGCAGCCATCCTAGGGATAAATAATAATAAATAGTAATGGGCCATTGTTGCCTTTATCTTCCTGGTTAATATCAGCTACCAATTCATCACAATTCTCCAACAGCTATACCATTAGTAAACATAAGTGAGGGCCAATTCTTTTTATTTCTCATGGGGAATCTGGTTTTAATACAGCAGCATAAATTTTCAGTCAACACCCAATATCACCATGGAGAAGGCAGGGAGAAAACAGCAAAACTTTCTGCCGTCTGCGCTTTCCAAAGTGAATGCTGCTTTTGCTAGATCCCAGGTGGAAATACTGGATGCGATCCAGTAGCTTAATCTGAAGCACAAAGACCAGGAAGTCACTGGTACAATATGGCAAGAAGTCAGCACCTTATCATGTGTCACACCACCTGTCTGTGCCGAACTACACCCGCGTCATTAATCTAAGACATACCTGAGCATCATAGGAGTTGTAGTCCATGAACAACCCTACACTCACAGTTATGAAAGTCATTGGCCGTAAGTGCCCCCTGCCACTATCCCCGAGATGGAAATGACTGCTCCGTCCTAAGGTTATGTAAAAGGTTTGCATTATCATATATCAGTGAGTAAGCCCAGCCATAGGCAAAGCCGTGCTTTTATGTATGTACGCTATTATTAGTGCCACATTTCAGAGCTGGACTCCCACCTATCATACACTAGCAATAGTCTATAACTAAGGAAGATGGAAATACCTCTTTAACTCCTTCCTGCAATTTCGGCATGGGGAAAGCATATGCTGAGAAGTTGAACCTGAGCCATGAGCAGCAGGTTTTGTGTGGAAAGGAAAAAGGGAAAAAATCCACGCTGCTGGTGGATGGTAATAAATCCAGGTACACACTGCGATAATGTCCGCCTTTTTATTTCGTCTACGCATTTTGAAATACAATCCTTCTTCTTCAGGACAAAAAAAAACATATGATAAACAGCAGGTTACAGCTATACATATATATGTATATATGTATAGCTGAGATTTTAAAACAATGTGGCGCCGAAAGTCACATGACGTGCCAAAGTTTATCCTGGGCATTTCGGTATTACAATAAAGATTAAAGAAGAAATATTTGTAATAAAAGGTTAAAAATATATCATTGCATATTAATCATAAAATAAAATGCATTAAAAATTGGAAAAATTAAGATATAAATGTGTGTTTGTGTATTGTGGTGGTTTATTTTGTTTAAAATAATTATAATGTGGTGTAAAAATATAAGTGTACATGAAGGACAAGGACAAGGACTGATTTATCCATTTTAACAGGATAAGACCTTATTGTGCTTTTCTCTCTCTATTACATATAGCGGACATCCTGCTGTGATGGCGGTGACTGGAGCTAGCACCAATCCTAGGTATTTAACTGCTTATATGATTGGGTCAATAAAAACTGCAGCGCCTAAGAGGTTTTATAAAGCATTCCCTCCATAAGCCCACTGGAACTGTGCGATCACACTAGCTGCAATGGTCCGCCTAACAAAGGTCCCCATGTCATGAATGGGAATCTGTTAGGCCGTGGAAGGCTTCACAGACTGCATGTTAGTATATTACTGACAGGCATACACACTGGGCTACATAATGTAAGTATTGCATTGTAATATGTAATGACTGAACAATTGCATGTTCAAGTCCCATCTTGGGACTTACAGATGCAGCAGTATCTTGACCTTCGAGGCATCGTATGCCTGCCTAGTTTACAAGTGTGGCTGCTTGACTTCTTTCTATTAGTAGCAAACAAACTTTAATGAACATTATTTTGAGCTCTTCTCAAATTACAACCCACAGCAAAGATGAATGCACAGAGAAACAAGGTGCAACAGTGCAAAAATGATTTTTAGCCTGATTTTCATGCACTTAACCCCTTCACCCCCAAGGGTGGTTTGCACGTTAATGACCGGGCCAATTTTTACAATTCTGACCACTGTCTCTTTATGAGGTTATAACTCTGGAACGCTTCAACGGATCTTCGCGATTCTGAGATTGTTTTCTCGTGACATATTGTACTTCACGTTAGTGTTAAAATTTCTTCGATATACCTTGCGTTTATTTTTGAAAAAAACGCAAATATGGCGAAAATTTTGAAAATTTTGCAATTTTCAAACTTTGAATTTTTTTTCCCTTAAAACAGAGAAATATGTCACACAAAATAGTTAAGAAATAACATTTCCCACATGTTACTTTACATCAGCACAATTTTGGAACCAAAATTTTTTTTGTTAGGAAATTATAAGGGTTAAAAGTTGACCAGTGATTTCTCATTTTTACAACAAAATTTACAAAGCCATTTTTTTAGGGACCACCTCACGTTTGAAGTCACTTTGACGGGTCTATATAGCAGAAAATACCCAAAAGTGACACCATTCTAAAAACTGCACCCCTCAAGGTACTCAAAACCACATTCAAGAATTTTATTAACCCTTCAGGTGCTTCACAGGAGCTGAAGCAACGTGGAACGAAAAAATGAATATTTAACTTTTTAGCCACAAAAATGATCTTTTACAAACTTTTTTTTATTTTCACAAGGGTAAAAGGAGAAAATGGACAGATAAAGTTGTTGTGCAATTTCTCCTGAGTACGCCAATACACCATATGTGGGGGAAAACCACTGTTTGGGCACACGGCAGAGCTCGTAAGGGAAGGAGCGCCGTTTGACTTTTTCAAACTAAAATTGGCTGGAGTTGAGATTGGACGCCATGTCGCGTTTGGAGAGCCCCTGATGCGCCTAAACAGTGGAAACCCCCCACAAGTGACACCATTTTGGAAACTAGACCCCCTAAGGAACTTATCTAGATCTGTTGGGAGAACTTTGAACCCCAAAGTGTTTCACAAAAGTTTATAATGCCTGGGTGTGAAAAAAAAAAAAACAATTTTCCACAAAAATGATTTTTTAGTCCCAAATTTTTGATTTTTCCCAAGGAAATTGGACCCCAAAAGTTGTTGTCCAATTTGTCCTGAGTACGCTGATACCCCATATGTGGGGGGAAACTGTTTGGGCGCATGGAAGGGCTTGGAAAGGAAGCAGTAACGTTTTGCAATGCAAACATTGATGGGGGTCATATTCCGCTTGTAGTGCCCCAGATGAGCCTAAACAGTGGAAACCCCCCACAAGTGACCCCATTTTGGAAGCTAGACCCCCTAAGGAACTTATCTAGATCTTTGGTGAGCACTTTGAACCCCCAAGTGCTTCACACAAGTTTATAATGCCCGGGCATGAAAATAAAAAATCCTATTTTTTTCCCACAAAAATTATCTCTTAGTCACTAATTTTTTATTTTTCCCATAGGTAACAGGAGAAATTGGACCTCAAAAGTTGTTGTCCAATTTGTCCTGAGTATGCTGATACCCCATATGTGGGGGGGAATCACTGTTTGGGCGCACGGCAGAACTCGGAAGGGAAGGAGCACCATTTGACTTTTTCCAACCAAAATTGGCTGGAATTGAAATTAGACGCCATGTTGCATTTGGAGAGTCCCTGATGTGCCTAAACAGTGGAAACCCCCCACAAGTGACCCCATTTGGGAAACTAGACCCCCTAAGGAACTTATCTAGATCTTTGGTGAGCAATTTGAACCCCGAAGTGCTTCACACAAGTTTATAACGTAGAGCCGTAAAATTAAAAAATCATATTTTTTCCACAAAATTGATCTTTTCACTCCAATTTTTATTTTCCCAAGGGTAACAAGACTCCAAAAGTTATTGTGCAATTTGTCCTGAGTGCGCTGATACCCCATATGTGGGGGTAAACCACTGTTTGGGTGCATGGCAGAGTTTGGAAGGGAAGGAGCGCCGTTTGACTTTTTCAATGCAGAATTGGCTGGATGCCATGTCGTGTTTGGAGAGCTCCTGATCTGCCTAAACAGTGGAAACCCCCCACAAATGACACCATTTTGGAAACTAGACCCCTCAAGGAACTTATCTAGATGTGTGGTGAGCACTTTGAACCCCCAAGTGCTTCACAGAAGTTTATAACGTACAGCCGTAAAATAAAAAATCCTTTTTTTTTTTACAAAAATGATTTTTTTGCCCCCAATATTTTATTTTCACAAGGGTAACAGGAGAAATTGGACCCCAAAAGTTGTTGTCCAATTTGTCCTGAGTACGCTGATACCCAATATGTGGGAGTAAACTACTGTATGGGCGCAAGTCGGGGCTCGGAAGGGAAGTAGTGACGTTTTGGATTGCAAACTTTGATGGATTGGTCTGGGGGCATCATGTTGCATTTGAGAGCCCTGATGTGCCTAAACAGGAAACCCCCCACAAGTGACCCATTTGGAAAATAGACCCCACAAGGACTTATCTAGATGTGTGTGAGCACTTGAAGCCCGAAGTGCTTCACAGAAGTTATAGCGACAGCCGTAAAAATAAAAAATCCTTTTTTTTTTTACAAAAATGATTTTTCGCCCTAAATATTTATTTCAAGGGTAACAGAGAAATTGGACCCCAAAGTTGTTGCCAATTGTCCTGAGTACCTGATACCCAATATTGGAGAAAACTACTGTATGGCGCACGTCAGGCTCGAAGGGAAGTAGTGACGTTTGGATTACAGACTTTGATGGAAGGTCTGGGCGCATGTCGCATTGGAGAGCCCTGATGCGCCTAAACAGTGGAAACCATCCACAAGTGACCCCATTTTGGAAATAGCCCCCACAAGAACTTATCTAGATGTGTGGTGAGCGCTATGAAGCCCAAGTGCTTCACAAAGTTATAACATACAGCCTAAAAACAAAAAAATCATTTTTTTTTTTACAAAAATGATATTTTCGCCCCCAGTTTTTTATTTTCCCAAGGGTAACAGAAGAAATAGGACAAATTGCACAATAACTCTTGGGGTACAGAGTACGCTGATACCCCATATGTGGGGGTAAACTACTGTTTGGGCGCATGGCAGAGCTCAGAAGTGAAGGAGCACCGTTTGACTTTTTTAACGCAGAATTGGCTGGAATTGAGATCAGACGCCATGTCACATTTGGAGAGCCCCTGATGTGCCTAAACAGTAGAAACCCCCCAATTCTAACTCCAACCCTAACCCCAACACACCCCTAACCCTAGTCCCAACCCTAACCACAAACCTAACCCTAACACACCCCTAACCCTAATCCCAACCCTAACCCTAATCCTAACGTTAGCACCAACCCTAACCCTAACTTTAGCCACAACCCTAACCCTAATGGGAAAATGGAAATAAATAAATTTTTTTAATTTTATTATTTTTCCCTAACTAAGGGGGTGATAAAGGGGTTTGATTTACTATTTATAGCGGGTTTTTGTGATTGGCAGCTGTCACGCTAAAAGACACTTTTTATTGCAAAAAGTAGTTTTTTGCATCACCACATTTTGAGAGCTATAATTTTTGCATATTTTGGCCCACAGAGTCATGTGAGGTTTTATTTTTTGCGGGACGAGGTGACGTTTTTATTGGTACCATTTTTGAGCATGTGACGTTTTTTGATCGCTTTTTATTTCGATTTTTGGGAGGTTAGAATGAACAAAAATCAGCAATTCATGAATTTCTTTTGGGGAGGCGTTTATACCGTTCCGCATGTGGTAAAATTGATAAAGCAGTTTTATTCTTCGGGTCAGTATGATTACGGTGATACCTCATTTATATCATTTTTTTATGTTTTGGGACTTTTATAGAATAAAAGCAATTTTATCTAAAAAATTATTTTTTTGCATCGCTTTATTCTGCGAGCTATAACTTTTTTATTTTTCTGCTGATGATGCTGTATGATGGCTCGTTTTTTGCGGGACAAGATGACGTTTTCAGCGGTACCATGTTTATTTATATCGGTCTTTTTGATCGCGTGTTATTCCACTTTTTGTTCAGCGGTATGATGATAAAGCATTGATTTTTTGCTTAGTTTTTTTTTTAAGGGGTTCACTAAAGGGGTTAACTAGTGGGATAGTTTTATAGGGGGGTCGTTACGGACGCGGCGATACCAAATATGTGTACTTTATTGTTTTGTTTTTTTTATTTAAAGGAAGAAATGAATTTATTGGAGAATATTTTTTTTTTTTCTTTATGATTTTTTTTACCACTTTTTATTTTCATTTTTTTAACTTTTTTACTTTGTCCCAGGGTGGGACATCACAGTATTTTAGCAGATCGCTGGTGTGACAGTGTGCACAGCACTCTGTCACACCAGCGATTGCTCTGGCATCGCTGCAGGCTTCTCAGTGCCTGCTCTCAGCAGGCACTGAGGAAGCCGCCTCCCTGCAGGACCCCGGCGCCATCTTGGATCCGGGGACCTGGAGGGAGGACGGACCCTCGGAACAGCGCGACACATCGCGCTGCTCTGAGGGTCTCAGGGGAGCGCGCAGGGAGCCCCCTGCCTGCGCGATCCTCCCCTGTGCCCCCTGGTACAGCGCGATCATGTTTGATCGCGGTGTGCCAGGGGTTAATGTGCCGGGAGCGGTCCGTGACCGCTCCTGACACATAGTGCTGGGTGTCAGCTGTGATAATCAGCTGACACCCGGCCGCGATCGGACGCGCTCCGCGTCCGATCGCACGGGACGTACTATCCCGCCCATGGTCATACGGGCCCAGGTACCATGGACGGGATAGTACGTCTGATGGCAGTAAGGGGTTAAAGAAGCACTCCTTCCATCAAAGTTTTTATCCTCTTGATATATTGCAATCATCATATTATATAGCACTGTGTGCTTACAATTGCTCATTTTGCCTTTCTATCCAATTAATTCTTTTTTTCCATTAGGTCTATGAAATTGCGCAAGCTGAATTCTTCTAAGCTCTATGTAGAAACAGGAAATCCATTTTCCCTGCATGAGTCATCGTTAGAACTACAATGCTACATCACTGCAAAGTCCCTGGCGGCCCAGCTCCACCTCCTCTTCAATTCCTGATCTATCTGTACTGCTTCTTTCCCCCTGCCAGGGCCTTTGCAGTGAGGTACAATTGTAGTTCTAATAATAACTCATACAGAGAAAAGAGACTTCCTGTTTCTACATAGCGCTTACAAGAATTCCGCTAGTCTTTTTTTACTCATGTGATGTCATAGACCTAAAGGAGAAAAATTAATTGGGCAGAAGGGCAAAATGAGCAATTGTAAGTACACAGCGCTATATAATAAGATGATCGCAATATATTAAGAAGATAAAAAATTTGACGGGAGCGCTTCTTTAAGTAAAAAAAAGTTATCCCCAGAGGTGGGCAATTCATGAAATCATGTGTATGAGAGTGTCCATACACTAATTCATATTAAAAATTTATTTTCTTCACAGCCGGATTAGGTCTTCAATAGTCGGGCTTGTGACCGCTACTGTAAATCTCTCATCCAATTATTTCATAAAGAGGCTTGCAGTGGTTTAGGTTTGGATTCTTATGAATCTGCAGAGAGATTGTGGCATACGCCTTTGGTTTCCACAAGTGCACCTTTCCATAACAATCAGCTGTGCAATACAGCATTTATGAAGATGCATGGAGAAGTAGCTCTCTCAGAACAAGAAAATTACTCTCTAGGTAACTTCCCTTTCAACAAAAATGCAAAGCCAGAAACTCATCTACAGACAGCTGTTTGGGGGTGTTTACCTCTCATCAGCGTAGAGCTAGGTCAGGCTTGGCTGAGTGCTACGCCCTGGAGATGATGAGGGGGAAGTACTGCAAGGAGGGTGTACAGCTCCGCACTGAAGTACTCTGCTGTAAGGTACTTCTTTAATATGTTTCAAGCCAGTTTGGGATGTAGAAAACATATAACATCACCTGATCATTTTACATATGTAGGTGAATCCCAATTAATCTATTTCTATACAGATCAACTTTATAACTCTCCATAAATGAGTGTGATGACATTGTGAATTTCAGCGAGATTTATGATGATGTCGGACGAGAAAGACCTTACTGATGGTGAAAAATAAACAAACCTTTGAGTAACGTTTTAAAAAAATGTATTCCAATTCCCCCAATTGAGAAAATCTGCCAAGATTAGGTATGGGAAAGCAGATGTCTCACAAATAAAAAACAAAAGGTATCAGAGACAGGCTTTAATTCCCAAGTAACAACCTTATAGTTTCCTGCTGTCACTAACATTGATCAAATACATGAAGGTATCACATCCCATAATGTTAAATTGACACAAAACCAATTCGTAAAAGTTGAAAGAACAACTATGATTCCTGATCATGTTATAAAGTGTAAAGAGATACTTCTGGAAATATTCATGAATGTCACCTGAAGATAGTTACACATTATCCTGCATGGACTTAGTTTCTTCTTCAACTCTTTCCAATTAACTCTTCTCTAGTTTGATCAGCTTAAATATAAACTACGGTAGTTTAGATAGAAAGGGTTGTCCACTACTTGTCAAACATTTTCTAATAGCTTGAAAGGACCACATAATAGCACAAGATCATCACAATGTAGACAGTAACATGTAAAAAAAATCACCAAAAATTCTTTAAATTTATGTTTAGCATAAACATTTGATTTAAAGGATGAAGATGGCATGCTGTTTTACTTCAAATCAACAAGCTACAATATATTTAGCATACACAAAATGTATATCAAATTATTAGTAGCATTTTGCATCATAGCTTGTATTTAAAAGCCTTCAAGTAAAGCACATATTGTTGTAAACCTACCCAACATTATAGAATTATCATCCTTAAAGGGGTTCTCCATGAATAGAAAAAAATAAGTCACTAAAGCCAATGTCATTATGCCTAAATTATTAAATACTTTTAATTAGCAAATCACAATTGTTGTGTCTAGGGAGAGAATCATTACAGAATTAAAATGGCTGCCACCGTTTTACATTGACAGAAACCTATCATAGGATGATAAGAGGGCAGGTGACTATGAGCATGTGCAGTAGAAAGCTCCTCTACTACTATAAGAAATGATGGACAGCAGTGTGAGCAGCCTCTTGTTATCTCAGCACCCCTGGTATCTCCAGTATTAGATAAGATAGACAGGATGTACAGCAGCATGAACAGCCTCTTATCTTCTTACATCAGGACCTATAGCATCTCCAATATTAGATAAGAAAGACATGGTGGACAGCGGTGTGAGCAGCCTCTTCTTACATCAGGACCTATAGCATCTCCAATATTAGATAAGAAAGACATGGTGGACAGCAGTAGGAGCAGACACTTATCTTCTTACATCAGCATCCCTAGTATCTCAAAATTAGATAAGAAAGACAGGGCAGACAGAAGTGTGCGTAGCCTCTTCTTATCTCAGCACCCCTAGTATTTTCAGTATAAAGGTAGTGCCACACTAAGCTATCCCGCTAGCGATCTCGTTAGCGTTGCATACTAATGAGATCGCTAGCGGGATTGTTTCTATATCGCTAAATGCTGCCGCATTTAGCGATATAGTTAACGACGCTATCGCCGTTAGCGATCTTCTTAACGACTTTAGCGGTACAAAAGTACCGCTAAATCGCTAAGAAAAGGTGCCACACAGCGATTAGATACTTACCCAGCGGGAGCGCCAGCGATGAAATAGGGTCCGGAACGATTCCAGCGACGAGCGAGATCACAGCAGGAAGCTCGTCGCTGGAAGCTGCCGCACTGAACAACATCGCTAACGGGATCGCTAAATAGTGACGTTTTTTAGCGATCCCGTTAGCAATATTGTTTAGTGTGGCATACCCTTTAGATCTGAAAGACATGGTGGACAGGAATTTGAGCAGCTTACTCTTATCTCAGTACCACTAGAGTTTCCAGTAATAGATCAGAAAGACAGGATGGACAGAAGTGTGAGCAACATCTTCTAAAGCCCCCGTCTCACATAGCGATATCGCTAGCGAGATCGGTGCTGAGTCACTAGTTTTGTGACGCAGCAGCGAGCTCACCAGCGATATCGCTGTGTGTGACATTCAGCAACGATCAGCCCCCCTGCCGGGTATCGCTGATCGTCGCTGAAATGTCAGGACATTTTTTTGATCGCTGGTCTCCCGCTGACAGGCACGCATCGCTGCGTGTGGCAGGCGGGAGACCATCGATCCGCTGGTAACCAAGGTACACAGCGGGTTTCCAGGAGCGGGGCTTTGCCTAGAAACCCGCTGTGTACCTTGGATACCAGCGCCCTGATGCAGGGAGCTGGTAACCAAGGTACACAGCGTGTTTCCAGGCACCGCGCAGCGCCTGGAAACCCGATGTGTACCTTGGTTACCAGCTCCCTGCATCAGGGCGCTGGTATCCAAGGTACACTGCGGGTAACTAGCGATGTTTACCCGCAGTGTCCTTGTGCTGATCGCTGCCTGAGCTGCCTGTTTGGCAGCTCAGCAGCGATAATATAGCGATACACCAGCGATCCTGATCATTGTCAGGATCGCTGGTGTATCGCTATGTGAGACCCAGCCTTTAGTTCAGCCCACCTGGTATCTCCAGTACTAGATAAGAAAGACAGGGTGGACAGCAGTGTGAGCAGCCTCTTCTTACCTCAGCATTTCTGACATTTCCAGTAAAAGATCAGAAAGACATGGTGGACAGCAGAATGAACAGCCTTTTCTTACTTCAGCACTCCTGGTTTTCTAGTAATAGAACAGAAAGCCAGGGTGTACAGCAGTGTGAGCAGCCTCTTCTTACCTCAGCACTCCTGGTTTTCTAGTAATAGATCTGAAAGCCAGAGTGCCCAGCATTGTGAGCAGCCTTTTCTTACTTCAGCCCACTAGGTATTTCTAGTATTAGATCAGAAAGACGGTGTACAGAAGTTTGAGCAACCTACTTATATCTCAGCACTCTTACTATTTCCAGTATTACATTAGAAAGATAGGATATACAGCAACGTAAGCAGGCTTTTCTTACTTCAGCACACCTGCTATTTCCAGTAATGGATCAGAAAGACATGTTGGACAGCAGTGTGAGCAGCCTACTTTTATCTCATCACCCTTAGTATTTCTAGTAATAAATTAGAAAGCCAGGATGGACAGCAGTGTAAGCAGTCTCTTCTTACCTCCGAATTCCTGGTATCTCCAATATTCAATTCAAATATCCACTAGGAGTACATCTTCCTACACACGGATGGCGGGACAGAGCTTCTTACTGCACATACTCACAGTCACCTATTAACATCCTAGGACAGGTTTCTGTCAGTGTAAGGAGGCAGCCATTTTATTTCTATATCTCATTAGACAAAATGATTGTGATATGTTTATTACAAGCATTTAGAAATGTATTTATAATGACATTTCCTTTAGTTTTTTTTCTATTCATGGGCCTAAAAATCTAAAGGAAATCTAACAGAATATCTAAGATGTATCATAAAAGGTCACATTGCACTTTGTGGACCTGTAGCCAAAACCAATGTCATAAAAACTAGCTTGTGGCTGTGTTTTTAATTATATTTGCAAACATTAATGGAGGTTTCCAACATAATCAAACTCAAACTATTAATAACTGTTTATCCAAGGAAAGAAAAATGTGGTTCACTTAAAAATACAACATTTTCACAGCCTATTACTTCCTCCCAGAACCTGGCCTTGTTGACAGAAGCATGGATTTGTGTTCCGCAACTGTATGTGTCTATAAACAACTGAGCAAGTTCCAGACCAGGATCAGATGGGACTGAGCTAATATTAAAATGTTTCATTCATACTAATGGATAAATATTATAACCAGAATCAGATTTCTTTTAAAGTGGAACAAATAAAATAAAATGAAAACGCTATTGTACAATACTTGTATATTTATGATTAAAACTTGTACATTGATTATAACAGACATTCGATAACATGGACTGAAATATCTTCATCTAACGTGAAAATGAATAGCATATAAATGTAATATATGGAATAGGCTACATAAAAAAAGGTACATTTGTAAGTACATTACATGAAAGCACCACTCTAGTGTTTTTTTATTATAGAGCTGGAATGGTGCAACTAAATCTAAGTTTCCTACCTCAAGTATTATATTTACTAACTGCCATCTTCTTGTTATTGACACCGCTCCTGTTGTCTTCCACAGTTTGTGACCTGCCGGATCACTCCAGTGTTTGCTGGGCGGACTGAAGTCACTTCTCAATGTAAGTCTATTAGAACCAGAATGAGGTTCTCACAGATTTGCATTCAGAGCTTGTGAAGTTGTGACCATTACCTCTGACTTCCGGTCAGTCAGACAGTCACAGTGCGAGGCATGAGCGGTAGAAGACGGCGGCTGGTAAGTATAATACTAGGGTCTGTGAACTTAGATTAGCTGCACTACTCAAGTGCTGAAATTAAAAAAAAAACGAAGGAGTGGTACTTTAATTATCTTGCACCAAGTCCCCATTCCTCACTCTAGATTCTGATACACGAATAAGTCCTTTTTTAAGTGATAGTACTATGACACTAAATGCCCACTCCCAAATAATCAAGATAAGTCTAACCAAACATACACAAAGAGAGCAGCGCAGTACAGGAGAAGAAGGCAGAGGGTAGTCAGGACATAGCCAAAGGGTCATACACAGAGAGAGCAATGCAGTACAAAAGAAGCAGGCAGAGGGTAGTCAGGACGTAGCCAAGGGGTCATACACAGAGACTGCAGCACAGTACAAAAGGGGCAGGCAAAACTCGTAACAGGGACACAGCCAAATCAGAACCAGACAGATGTAATGTAGCACAGGCACAAAGCACTGGCACAACAGGGTCAAACACACTTGGCAAAGGGTCAGAGTATAAGCGACAAGGAATGGCCCCACAATGAGGCTATAAGAAGCTTCCCAGAATCCAATTTAACCCGAAAACCACCTAATCCCAGAAACTCAGCAGACCGTGACAGAGGGACTTAGGATTTCAAAAAGTATGAAATTTGCTGCCTGGTAAATGGAAAACTTAAACCAAATTAGCTGTGGAGAGGTCCTAATCAAGCAAACTATGGGGAACTATGTGCTAAATGCTGTAACCCTTAAACTACCGTATATACTCATGTATAAGCCGACCCGTGTATAAGCCGACCCCCCTAATTTTGCCACAAAAAACTGGGAAAACTTATTGACTCGCGTATAAGCCAGGTGTATAAATCGCCGTCCTGCTCTGTGCTGCCCGTCATGCTCCTTGCTCCCCCATCCAGCTCTGCCAGCTCTGTGCTCCCCCATTCTCCTCTGTGCTCCCCCCCTCCTGCTCCATCCTCCGCTGTGCTCCCCCCTTCCTGCTCCATCCTCCTGTGCCCCCCCGTCCTGCTCCGTGCTCCTCAGTGCTGTCCATCCTCCCCCGTCCTGCTCCATGCTCCTCTGTGCCTTCCATACTCCCCCCGTCCTGCTCCGTGCTCCTTTGCGCTCTCCGTCCTCTCCCCCGTCCTGCTCCATGCTCATTGTCCTCCTCCATGCTTCCCCGTCCTCCGTTCTCCCCCGTCATACTCACCCTCCCCGTGCCATCGCTGAACGTCCTGGCAATCCTCCATTGTACCCGGCTTCCTGCAGCTCTCCTGTGCTGAGCGGTGACATAATACCGCTCATTAAGGCCATGAATATGGACGCCACGCCTATGGGAGTGGCGTTGCGTCCATATTACATGACCTTAATGAGCGGAATTACGTCACCGTTCAGCACAGGAGAGCTGCAGGAAGCCGGGTACAACAGAGGATTGCCGGGACATTCAGCGATGGCACGGGGAGGGTGAGTATGATGTCCCAGCCACTGGCTCCTGCCGCGGCAACCCCTCCCCCGCTGGTTTCTGCTCAATGACTCGTGTATAAAAAAAGGTGCTGAAAATCTCGGCTTATACACGAGTATATACGGTAATTTATAAACAGATCTTTAGTAAATAAATAGTACCCTATTAGTATAAAGATTAAAGCACATATATGACAATTTTTTGACGAGTAAGATATATTAAGTCTCAATATCACATTTATGTCTCAATTAAATAGCATATACCCCAAATTATTGCTAAGAAATAGGAGCACAGAACATAGCTCCCAAATAGAAGCTCCAAAAAGCCTAAGTGTTTAAGCACATTTGCATATTAAGTAAGGGAAAAGTCATGATGCCATTACCTGGATCCAGCGTGACAAAGATAAATAGGGGGTCCCGTCCCTCTGCCCGACGCGCACGTTTCGCCCTACCTATGTTGTGTGCTCCTATTTCTTAGCAATAATTTGGGGTATATGCTATTTAATTGAGACATCAATGTGTTATTGAGACTTAATATATCTTACTCGCTGTCAAAAAATTGTCATATATGTGCTTTAATCTTCATAATAACAGGGTACTATTTATTTACTAAAGGTCTATTTATAAATTAGTTTACGGGTTACAGCATTTAGCACATAGTTCCCCATAGTTTGCTTGATTAGGACCTCTCCACAACTAATTTGGTTTGAGTTTGCCATTTACCAGGCAGCAAATTTCATACTTTTTGAAGTCCTAAGTCCCTCCCTTCCTTTTTCTGCACTTTCTTAAATTTTATTATAGTATTTTATCCTTGTTTTTGATTCAATAAAATTAATAATTTTTAAACATACAGTTTTGTTTCACTCCTTTATCCTGTGGTGTTTACTGACCAGGGATTTTTGGTTAGATTTATCACTCTAGATTCCGTCTGAAGCTCCAAAAAAATGTTATTCAGATGTTCCACCATAGACTTCAATCACCAGTGTCCACAAGATGCATCTTAAGTTTTTTTTCTGATGGTGTCTATCTGTCAAGCTGGCAGAATAGCACAGTCATGTGTGTACGAGGCGTGAAACAAGACTTATAGTCAAGAGCTGCATTCACATTACTGCTAGTTGTCAGTGGAAACAGTCTACAAGCCTGTTATCTGACATAGTCCTTGCAGTTTAGTTGAATTCCTATAATGTAGTGGAACAGGGGAAGATGACCATATACATTAGATAAATGATGGATGAAAATTACAATCAGCCAACTAATGAATATGGGGTAGTACCGGTGCCCCCTCTTGGCAAATGTCATGGCAAAAAGGGATGGAGCTTTTAGATTTCAACATGTACAATTCTCAGTTCTTACAGAAGTTAAGCCGCCACCAGAGGATTGCAGAGGCTCAATCCTCTCTCTCTGCTGAGAACACATACAGAGGACATGTTCACAATATGGGGTGTTGGTGGAATATCAACATTGGCCAACAGATTTTAAACCGTGCCGTGAAATTAATTTAAAGTCAATCCTAATTTCCTCAATCATCTCACAGTAGATGACAGCTGGGAAGCCGGTAGGGGATAACTTGATTGCTGGTGGTCAGACCCATCCTGAATGAATCATAGGTGTGAATGCTCGGCTTCCACTCCATTCATTGTCTATGAGACTACCGATTACAGCACTGCGCTATTTCCAACTGACCCACAGAGAATGAATGGTGCGAAGAACAAGCATGTGTACATGTGCTCCATTCAGGATTGGGCTTTTGACCCCCATTCTCAAGGGTTCCAGATCCCTGATCTTGGGATTGCTGGGGGTCCCAGCGGTCAGACCTCCACCAATGATAAATTATATTTTGGAAATAACCCTTCAAGATCTTCAGTTCTGTCTTCAGTTCTCCACTTTAGAACCAATCATCTACATATTATTAGCACACCATTTACATGTTTCCTTCTCATAGATTTTTTCTACTATTTTTTAGCTTCTAAAAGATGCTATAATTTTCTTGTGTTTTCAGTTGCGTTTTTTTTATTCAGATGTTTTCACCATGCTCTATAGAGAAGCCCTGTAGGTGAACACATAAAATCTTTACCACAATTCTCAGTTGTATTTTAGATTTATCTGTTATGGAGTTAGAGCAGTACACAATGCAAAGTTACAGCAAACATTTGCAAACAATTTAGCTAAATGTAGAGCCTTGAAGGCTATTATATTGCTTTATTGTGTTTGATCTTAACATACAACTACTCCTCCCCCATAAAACAACAGTTCATGGTTATAACAAGGTGTATGCCTTGCCGCTAGAAAAATGTACATTAACATAACAGCAAATACAGTTTGGTAACGTGCCTTTGGCTCCAGTGCCAAGAGAAATATGTTTGTAACAATATGTCAGTTATTAAACACTTCATTTCTAGCTGAAATTCTACTGTGAATATAAAGTCTGATGAGGCTCACCTATTCAGCACCAGAAATATGCCACAATTTTAATTACTCATGATGGGGTCTCATACAGAGAGATCATTGACACACTGTAGAATCACCAAAGAGGTCACGTTGACATGCACTAGAGGTGACCCAAGTTTTTGAAATTGAAGTTCGGCTTTATTGAATTCTCCCCCAAATTTGATTTGTGTGCCACTAATCTCAATATTGCAAAGCCTCTAATTGCCTGAAAAAGACTGGATAACACTCTGTGGTCTCCTAGGGCTTTATTGAACCCCCTTAGATCTCTTTATGGCAAACACATTTGGAGAGAGAAGTACTAAACTGCCCCTTTGTGTGTGTCTAGAATAAAAACAACGGCTTTTAAGGTGCTGTATATCACAGATCAAACAATTCACAGTAACACTGACTCTGCAGGTCCTGCACCTCCCTAGCACTTGAATCTTTGTATTATTATTCACAGAAGGAGACTACCACTCCCATTGTCAATGTTTTTTTCTGCACTACAGAAGTACACCATGATCATATTTAGGCCTTATGTCCCCTATCTGCAGTAATGAGCTGTGCGCTCTGACCTCCTATCTCTAGGCTTTAAAATACTAAAATGGTGCTCTTTGACCTTCATCTTTTATACTGCCTGTGATACTTGCCCCGATTGGCTGATCTAGATCATGTAATAAGATAGCTGCAAAGCATTATGGAGAACCCTGAGGTGTTGGGATAGTATCACCTGAGATTGACCCTCCACATTTCATCCTCAATGATATCTCTAGCAATTATAGTGAAAGAAGACTTGAAAAACAGTATGGTAACTGATTTATATGACCTAAAGGTACTGCCACACTAAACAATCCCGCTAGCGATCACGATAACGACGCATACTAATGCAATCGCTAGCGGGATTGTTTCTATATCGCTAAGTGCGGCCACATTTAGCGATATAGTTAACGACGCTATCGCCGTTAGCGATCTTCTTAACGACTTTAGCGGTACAAACGTACCGCTAAATCGCTAAGAAAAGGTGCCACACTAGCGATATATACTTACCCAGCGGGAGAGCCGACGAGAAAATAGGGCCCGGAACGATTCCAGCGACGAGCGAGATCACAGCAGGAAGCTCGTCGCTGGCAGATGCCGCACTGAACAACATCGCTAACGGGATCGCTAAATAGTGACGTTTTTTAGCGATCCCGTTAGCGATATTGTTCAGTGTGGCATACCCTTAAGTTATTAATAAGCCATGAATGCCAATTGCTGCTCCTCAACACAAGTCATGGTCCCAGCAAGCTCCGGAAGCCCAAGTAGCGACTGCTACATATTGTGACCTTAAAGGTAATCTGTCAGCAGGATTTTATCCCTCAAACTATTTATATGTACATGTAGTTTTTTTAAAAGATAAGTCCAGCAAAACACCTTTATATGGCCAGTCCATTCCTCCATTCCTGAGAAACCAGTGTTTGAATTAATATGGAAATGGCTATGGTCGACCTGAAGCCTCTGTCATTCTGGCTCTATTCCCCGCCCAGCACCACCTCCTCCTTCTTGACTGACAGCTTCTTTGCCTGAAATCACCCAGCACTGAGGCAGCCAGGAAAAGGAGGAGGAGGCGGTGAGGGGCGGGGAATAGATTTTGAAGCCTCTGTCACTCCAGTTCTACCTTAAACCTTCAGCCTCATTTGCACATCAATACAAATGCTGATTTCTCAATAACGGAGGAACGGATTGGCCATATAAAGGTATTGCTGGACTTGACTTTGAAAAAACTACATGTGCATATAAATAGTTTGGGGTGTGAAAACCTGCTGACAGATTTCCATTAAAAATTAGAGTAGCCAAAAAAAGTGGTCTGTTTTAGACAACTCCTATTTCCATGTTCTATTAGGGGATAAGGCTGGACACATCTTCTATTAAAAAGCAAACTGGCGCTTGGATTGCTGAGGGGATTCTGTAAATTATCTATGCTACAAATGCACTATGGCTATGCTGACATGCAGAATTTTTTCAGTTTTTTTTCTGCAGTCAAAACCTGCTTTCTCTTGGCAAGAAAAACAGTGTGTTCAAAACAGCCATGTTTTGGCGTTTTCTGCTGTGCTTTTTCATTGTTTTTGCAGAGTTTTGGCGGTATGGATTACATATGTGCTTTGTCTACAATACATGTTTAATAATAACGTAAATTTTATTCACCAAAAACGGCACAAAAAGAAATGTTCTATGTAGCGTCTTTTTCCACTTTGTCATTGCTTTCGATGGGTGAAAAACTATTGCAAAAGAGCTGTAAAAAAGTGCTAATTTCAAAAACACTGCAGTTCTCAAATTCAGACAGGAAAAACAAACAAGCGTATGCATGAGATTTCTGAAATCGCATTGTCTTTTCGGGTATTGTAAAAAGCAGCTTTAAATTTGCATAAAAAGGCAGCAAAAAAAGCTGCAAAAATGCTGCATGTGAACATAGCGAATGTGGGAACTCAGAAATTCATAGCAGCAATTTTACTCTTAGCTAAAAACAACACAGTCCGCCTTATTACACCAAATGCTGAATTTGTGTTTATCCGGTTGCTGTGGGAATGTAACAAGTGCCCATATTTTTTATAGATTTTTATAATTAGCATTAAATTCCCCAATGCTCTTTTTGGAATATAAATAGATACTTAATTGCTAAACATTTCATAATTTAATATTAAATAATAGAGCTCTTCATTTTTCATACAGACAAAATACTGCTGCGAGCAACAAACTGGTAAAAAAAAAATCCTACAACATAAATATGTTGTAAACAGGCCAAACATAGATGTACTCTGCCAACTTGACATATGGTAGCAGTAACGTCTACTACCGTCTCTGTATTTAAAGGGACAGTTCAACATTTCAGCTCTCAGATGGCCGAAAATTATGCCTTTGGGCTAAAATACAGCTCTGAACGTGCCCAGAAAGAAGATAACTAAATTGTAAAATGGATTTTTAAAAGCCGCCTTTGTGGCCTAAAAAGAATATAGACTCCATTAAGGAGGCAGTTCATCAAAATAAAGTAGTTCCCAGTTACTGACTAGCCACAAATTACAGTCTGTGATCAGTACATAACTGAGTGCAATGATCAAGAGAACAATAAAACACTTTCTTTACAAGAGTGGAAAAATAAAATATAAAAGAGAAGCGTAAAATGTTTATATGTTATTCCAGCCATTGCAGATGAGGCCAAACCCGGCTGTGCAAAATCTTCCATGAAGCAGAAAATACAGTTTCTGATGATTAGCATGTTATGCGATGTAATGAAGTATAGAATCTGGCATATCTAACATGTGTCATTGGCTGCTTCACTCGTTATAACAAGGCAACATGAAGTTTAGAAACTTTTATACCCAGATTTACCTAGATACATAAAAACATGGCACCTAAATATTTACGGAAATCAATAGGGTGGAGAAAGATAAAAAAAAATAATGAGAATACTTTATTAATGGGGACTTTTCATACGCAAGACTTAAAGGGGTATTCCCACTTCAAAGATACAATACCAATAATATTAGCAAATACCTCTAATTAGAAATAAGATAGTTCATCTAATTAGCTATTTTGCTTGCCTCATGTACAGTCATGGCCAAAAGTTTTGAGAATGACACAAATATTAATTTTTACAAAGTCTACTGCTTCACTTTTTCTAATGGCAATTTGCATATACTCCAGAATGTTATAAAGAGTGATCAGCTTAACAGCAATTACTTGCAAAGTCAATATTTGGCTAGAAAATGAACTTTATCCCCCAAAACACATTTCAACATCATTGCAGCCCTGCCTTAAAAGGACCAGCTAACCTCTTTTCAGTGATTGCTCCATTAACACAGGTGTGGGTGTTGATGAGGACATGGCTGGAGATCAATCTGTCATGATTAAGTAAGAATGACACCACTGGACACTTTAAAAGGAGGCTGGTGCTTGGCATCATTGTTTCTCTTCTGTTAACCATGGTTATCTCTAAAGAAACACGTGCAGTCATCATTGCAATGCACAAAAATGGCCTAACAGGGAAGTGTATCGCAGCTAGAAAGATTGCACCTCAGTCAACAATCTATCGCATCATCAAGAACTTCAAGGAAAGAGGTTCCATTGTTGCCAAAAAGGCTTCAGGGCGCCCAAGAAAGACCAGCAAGCGCCAGGACCGTCTCTTAAAAGTGTTTCAGCTGCGGGATCGGGCTACCAGCAGTGCAGAGCTTGCTCAGGAATGGCAGCAGGCAGGTGTGAGTGCATCTGCACGCACTGTGAGGCGGAGACTCTTGGATCAAGGCCTGGTCTCAAGGAGGGCAGCAAAGAAGCCACTTCTCTTCAGAAAAAACATCATGGACAAACTGATATTCTGCAAAAGGTACAGGCAGTGGTGTTGTGAATGGGCTTGAGATGAGTTCTGAGCAGAGGCTCCCTCTGGTGGTTACAAGCGGTACTGGTCTGTCCAGTGAAGATTGTGAAGATTGTGAGGATTGGGAATCAGGTGTTACTGACTGGTCTTATATAAGGGAGTCACCTTCCCATCAGGGTTGCCGGTGATCAATTGTTCTGGTCTCTATCCTAGATTCCTGTTTCCCTTGTAGCCTGCTGTGTCGTGTCTGCATCTCCTGCTAACAGATAAGACATTTTCTTCTTTTTGTTTTTGTGCTTGATTTTTGCATTTTGTCCTGCACTTCTGTGGGGGCCTTCAGGGTCCCCTCCGGGGGCTTTTGCCCTCTCAGTTTAGTTCAGCCACTGATGTTTGTACTTTTGCTTTTTCCAGTTTTTTCAGTGGCTGCTGTTTTGATTTTGTTACACCAGAGAACTAATTTAGGTGGTAGAGGTCGTGTGATCTCAGGTGTTTTTGAAATTAGTAGAGTTGGTGCTTTTCAGGGTTTTCTGGGATTGCAGTAAGTACCCTTCCTGTCCTTTTCTATTTAGTTAGTTTGGGCCCCAGCGTTTGCTCATACTATTTTCTATCTGTGTCAGTATTTCTTCTTGTCTAACCGCCATTACATGTTTGGGGGCTTTCTATTGTCTTTGGGGTTCTGCTCCGGGGCAGATAGCTTTCCTATATCTATCTTTAGGTGTAGTTAGTTTCTCAGGCTGTGACGAGGCGTCTAGGACCAACGTAGGAACGCTCCACGGCTGCCTCTAGTTGTTGTGGTTAGTCAGGGTACTGCAATCTCATAGATTCCAACTGCTCTGGTGTATTGCCTTTTTTGCCTGCACTCCTCAGCTACCGAAACATAACAGTATTACCGGCCCAAAATTTAAAATTGTATGGTACTCACAGAAGGGAAAAAAAAAATTTGTGAAAGAAAAAACGGTTGTCAGAGTTGTCAGAGATATTTTTCTGTTTGTTGCATTTTTTTTTTTCCCTCTGTATCTCTGGGTGCTGGGGAGGATTTTTTCTCTCAATGGAGTTTGCACAGTTGTCTGGCCGCGTGGATCAGCTTGCCACTGTGGTTCAGAGTATTGCTGCATATCTTGCTAGGTTGCCTGTTGTGGAGCCTAGGATTCCCATGCCAGATTTGTTTTTGGGGGATCGAGCTAAGTTTCAGAATTTCAAAAATAATTGTAAATTGTTTTTTGCCTTAAAATCTAAGTCCTCAGGGAACGCAGCGCAGCAGGTTCAAATTGTCATCTCTCTCCTGCACGGCGATCCTCAGGATTGGGCTTTTTCCCTGACACCTGGGGATCCTGTTTTGAGTGATGTTGATGCATTTTTTCAGGCTTTGGGGTTATTGTACGATGAGCCTAATGTCACTGATCAAGCTGAAAAAGCCTTGTTGGCATTAAATCAGGGGCTTGAGGACGCTGAGTTATACTGTCAGAGATTCCGTAGGTGGGCAGTCCTGACCAAGTGGAATGACGACGCTTTGGCGGCCCTTTTTCGGAAGGGTCTGTCAGATAATGTAAAGGATGTTATGGTGGGATTCCCTGTCCCCTCTGGTCTCAATGATTCTATGTCATTAGCGATTCAAATTGACAGACGTTTGCGTGAGCGGAGAAGTATGCGTGGAATAGTGTTGCCTTGTGAACCTGCTTCTGAATCCATGCAGTGTGATAGAGTGGTGTCTGGGGCACAGCGTCATGAGTTTCGAAAGCGCAATGGGTTATGTTTCTACTGTGGTGATGCCTCTCATGCTTTTTCGGTCTGCCCTAAGCGGGGAAGACGTTTTGCACGCTCAGTTGTCTTGGGTAGTGTTCAGACTAAGTTTTTGTTGACTGTCACTCTGATATGCTCTCTGTCCTCATTTTCTGCTCAGGCTTTCGTTGATTCTGGAGCAGCTATTAACCTGATGGATTATGATTTTGCTAAACGTTGTGGGTTTCCCTTGATACCCCTACAGAAGTCTATTCCCCTACTGGGGATCGATTCTACCCCTTTGGCTGAGAATAAACCTCAGTTCTCTACTCAGGTTATAATGAGAGTTGAACCTGATCATCAAGAGTGCTGCAAATTTTTGGTTCTGTATAATCTGCATGATATTATCGTACTGGGTTTCCCTTGGTTACAGTCTCATAATCCTGTTTTGGATTGGAAATCTGTGTCTGTAACCAGTTGGGGCTGCCAATGTGTTAATACCAACACTCCTGTTTTTTCTGCCTCCCCCCAGGCTCAGGATGTTCCTGACTTTTTGATTGATTTTTCTGATGTATTTAGCGAAAGTAAATCTGCATCCTTGCCTCCCCATAGGAGCTATGACTGCGCTATTGAATTAGTGCCTGGTAGTAAATTCCCTAAAGGTCGCCTTTTTAACTTGTCTGTACCTGAACATGACGCTATGCGGTCTTATATCAAGGAGTCATTGGAGAAGGGTCATATCAGACCATCCTCTTCACCCTTAGGTGCCGGTTTTTTCTTTGTGGCCAAAAAGGATGGTTCATTAAGGCCGTGTATTGATTATCGTCTTTTGAACAATATTACTGTGAAATATCAATACCCGTTACCCTTGATTTCTGACCTGTTTTCCAGGGTGAAAAACGCTACTTGGTTTACCAAGCTTGACCTCATGGGGGCATATAACCTTATTCGCATTAAGCACGGGGATGAATGGAAGACGACATTCAATACCCCGGAGGGGCATTTTGAGTACCTTGTGATGCCCTTTGGGCTCACTAATGCTCCTTCTGTCTTCCAGTCCTTCATGAATGACATTTTCAGGGATTTTGTGGATAAATTTCTGTTTGTTTATTTGGATGATATCTTGATTTTTTCTAATGACTGGGACTCTCATGTGAAACATGTCCGAACTGTATTCCAGATTTTGAGAGAGAATGCTCTGTATGTGAAGGGATCAAAGTGTCTTTTTGGCGTACAGAGGATCTCATTTCTGGGATTCATTTTGTCCCCATCTGTTATTGAAATGGACCCGGTCAAGGTTCAGGCCATCTGTGATTGGGTCCAACCTACTTCATTAAAGGCTCTTCAAAGAATTTTGGGTTTTGCCAATTTTTATCGTAAATTTATTGGTAATTTCTCGGTTATTGTTAAACCATTAACTGATTTGACCAAAAAGGGTTCTGATGTGGTGAATTGGCCTCCTGAGGCAGTCTCTGCATTTCAGGAACTTAAGCAGAGATTCACTTCTGCTCCTGTTCTACGGCAGCCTGATGTTTCTCTGCCATTTCAGGTGGAGGTTGATGCCTCTGAAATTGGGGCAGGTGCCGTTTTGTCCCAAAAAGATCCAGAGACCTCTAAAAGTAACCCTTGTGCCTTTTTCTCTCGAAAATTTTCTCCTACTGAACGTAATTATGACGTGGGTAATCGGGAGTTATTGGCCATGAAGTGGGCTTTTGAAGAGTGGAGACATTGGCTGGAGGGAGCCAAACATCAGGTGGTGGTCCTTACTGACCATAAGAATCTGGTTTATCTGGAATCTGCCAAGCGACTCAATCCTAGACAGGCCAGGTGGGCCTTGTTTTTCACACGTTTTAATTTTGTGGTTTCCTTTCTTCCTGGCACTAAGAATGTTAAGGCGGATGCCCTCTCGAGGAGCTTCCTTGCGGACTCTCCTGAGTTATCTGATCCTTCTGTTATTTTGAAAGAGGGTGTAGTTCTTTCCGCCATCTCACCTAATTTGAGACTTGCTCTGGAGGGGTGTCAGGAGGATAGGCCCGAGCGCTGCCCTGTTGGAAAATTGTTTGTCCCGGACCAGTGGAAAAAGAGTGTGATGTCTGAGATTCATTGTTCCGCGTTGGCTGGGCATCCCGGAATTTTTGGTACCAGAGACTTGGTTAGTCGGTCCTTTTGGTGGCCTACCCTGTCTCGTGATGTCAGGGAATTTGTGCAGTCCTGCGGGACTTGCTCTCGCTCCAAGCCTTGCTCTCGCTCTAGTGGTTTGTTGATGCCATTGCCTGTGCCCAAGAGACCATGGAGCCATATCTCTATGGATTTCATTTCCGACCTTCCTGTTTCTCAGAGAATGACCGCCATCTGGGTGATTTGTGATAGGTTTTCCAAGATGATACATCTTGTGCCATTACCTAAGTTGCCTTCCTCCTCTGAATTGGTGCCGTTGTTCCTTCAGCACATGGTTCGTTTACACGGCATTCCTGAGAACATAGTGTCTGACAGAGGAGTCCAGTTTGTTTCCAGATTTTGGAGGACTTTTTGTTCTAAACTGGGTGTTCAATTGTCTTTCTCTTCGGCATTTCATCCTCAGACCAATGGTCAAACTGAGAGAACAAACCAGACATTGGAGACTTATCTAAGATGCTTTGTGTCTGCTGATCAGGATGACTGGGTCTCTTTTTTGCCTTTGGCTGAGTTTGCTCTTAATAATAGGGATAGCTCTGCCACTTTGATGTCTCCGTTTTTCTGTAATTCTGGGTTTCACCCTCGATTTTCTTCAGGACAGACGGAGGCTTCTGTCTGTCCAGGTGTTGACTCTGTTGAGGAGCGTATGCAACAGATTTGGGACCAGGTAGTGGAGAGGTTGTCCCTCTCTCAGGAGAGGGCCCAGCGGTTTGCTAACCGGCATAGGACTGATGGTCCTCGGTTTGAAGTGGGGGACTTGGTCTGGTTGTCCTCAAAAAATATTCCTATGAGAGTAGCATCTCCTAAATTTAAGCCTAGGTTCATTGGACCTTATAAGATCATGGAGATTCTTAATCCTGTTTCTTTTCGTTTGCTTCTTCCAGGGACATTTAAGATCCATAACGTGTTCCACAAGTCCTTGTTGAAGAGGTTTGTTGAGCCAGTGGTTCCTGCTGCTGTGCCTCCTGACCCTGTTTTGGTTGAGGGCAATCTGGAGTATGTGGTTGAGAAAATATTGGATTCTCGTTTTTCTAGACGGAAACTCCAGTATTTGGTTAAGTGGAGAGGTTATGGTCAGGAAGACAATTCTTGGGTGTTTGCTTCGGACATCCATGCTAGGAGACTCATCCGTGCGTACCATAGGGCTCATCCTGACCGACCTGGTTGCTCAAATGAGGGTTCGGTGACCCCTCCTCAAGGGTGGGGGTACTGTTGTGAATGGGCTTGAGATGAGTTCTGAGCAGAGGCTCCCTCTGGTGGTTACAAGCGGTACTGGTCTGTCCAGTGAAGATTGTGAAGATTGTGAGGATTGGGAATCAGGTGTTACTGACTGGTCTTATATAAGGGAGTCACCTTCCCATCAGGGTTGCCGGTGATCAATTGTTCTGGTCTCTATCCTAGATTCCTGTTTCCCTTGTAGCCTGCTGTGTCGTGTCTGCATCTCCTACTAACAGATAAGACATTTTCTTCTTTTTGTTTTTGTGCTTGATTTTTGCATTTTGTCCTGCACTTCTGTGGGGGCCTTCAGGGTCCCCTCCGGGGGCTTTTGCCCTCTCAGTTTAGTTCAGCCACTGATGTTTGTACTTTTGCTTTTTCCAGTTTTTTCAGTGGCTGCTGTTTTGATTTTGTTACACCAGAGAACTAATTTAGGTGGTAGAGGTCGTGTGATCTCAGGTGTTTTTGAAATTAGTAGAGTTGGTGCTTTTCAGGGTTTTCTGGGATTGCAGTAAGTACCCTTCCTATCCTTTTCTATTTAGTTAGTTTGGGCCCCAGCGTTTGCTCATACTATTTTCTGTCTGTGTCAATATTTCTTCTTGTCTAACCGCCATTACATGTTTGGGGGCTTTCTATTGTCTTTGGGGTTCTGCTCCGGGGCAGATAGCTTTCCTATATCTATCTTTAGGTGTAGTTAGTTTCTCAGGCTGTGACGAGGCGTCTAGGACCAACGTAGGAACGCTCCACGGCTGCCTCTAGTTGTTGTGGTTAGTCAGGGTACTGCAATCTCATAGATTCCAACTGCTCTGGTGTATTGCCTTTTTTGCCTGCACTCCTCAGCTACCGAAACATAACACAGTGGACTGCTGAGGACTGGGGTAAAGTTATTTTCTCTGATGAATCCCCTTTTCGATTGTTTGGGACATCAGGAAAACGCCTCATTCGGAGAAGACAAGGTGAGCGCTACCACCAGTCTTGTCTCATGCCAACTGTTAAGCATCCTGAAACCATTCATGTGTGGGGTTGCTTCTCAGCCAAGGGAATCGGCTCTCTCACAGTCTTGCCTAAAAACACAGCCATGAATAAAGAATTGTACCAGAATGTCCTCCAAGAGCAACTTCTCCCAACCCTCCAAGAGCAGTTTGGCGATCAACAATGCCTTTTCCAGCATGATGGAGCACCTTGCCATAAAGTAAAGGTGATAAGTAAATGGCTCAGGGAACAAAACATAGAGATTTTGGGTCCATGGCCTGGAAACTCCCCAGATCTTAATCCCATTGAGAACTTGTGATCAATCATCAAGAGACGGGTGGACAAACAAAAACCTAAAAATTCTGACAAAATGAAAGCATTGATTGTGCAAGAATGGACTGCTATCAGTCAGGATTTGGTCCAGAAGTTGATTGAGAGCATGCCAGGGAGAATTGCAGAGGTCCTGAAGAAGAAGGGTCAACACTGCAAATATTGACTTGCTGCATTAACTCATTCTGTCAATATAAGCTTTTGTTACTCATATGTTTGCAATTATTATATTTCTGTCTGTGATAAAAACATCTGTCAAACACACATAAAAACCAGAGGGCAGCAGATCATGTGAAAATATAATATTTGTGTCATTCTCAAAACTTTTGGCCATGACTGTACAGGGCAGCAGCAGCTTAGGTATCCATGCTAACGACCACTCATATAGTGACAGTTAGTTAGTTGTTAGTGGTCGTACCCATGGATATTTAATCTATTGCAATGCCCTGCACATGGGGTAAGCGACATAGCTAATCAGAAGAACTATACTACATTTCTATTTGGAGGTATTGGCTAATAGAATTATTACACCTACTACAAATTGGGATAGGATTTTGGAAATGAGAATACCACTTTAAGTCACTACCTATGCACAGGATAAGCGTCTGAGCAGTGGAGGTCCGACCACTGAGCCATCCATTGATCACAAGAACAAGAGTTCTCAAGTCCCTGCATGAACAGAGTGGCAGATAGATGGACTGCTGAATCCAGAGAGTGTCTGTTCTTGGCATTTCAGCGGACAATGAATGGAGAGTTGATGAAATTGATGATGGGAAAATCCCTTTAGAAACTACAGGATCGTACACACAGCAAAGTTGTGTGCTACAGTGCTTTCACTTTTTCCGCACAAAGTCCTTTTTATTTCATACTATGGAGGCGTAGTGTGATGCTGCATGGTGCCTCTTTATAGCACTGTATCCCTGTGGTACTTTCCTTGAAAACAGACGGATTGTCCCCTATGGTACCATATCATAATAAGACCTCAGGCACACAGCAGAAGCATTTGAAGCCGTATATAGGCAAAAGAAGAACTGTACCTCCTTACTTCTGAGCCACAGAGACTCTGCTATATGGTGTTTTATGTCAATTGGTGCCCTATAATGGCCAAATACATTTTGGAGTTTGTATGGAGTCACAAAACTACCATGTGCGTGAAGGTCTAATATAATATATAAAATAACGTGCCCCATTGTGTGTTGGGCTCTGCTCAGTTCCTCTTGGAAAGAGAGCTTTAGTGGTATATGGAAGGACTAATACTAAATTGCTTGCTATGAGTCTGTTTGCACTTTCCTTGACTCTCCGAGAAGAGACAAAGAGCCCATCATAGTCACAGATGCGTAGCACTCAGTTGAGTGTTTCTCTCTGTTGCATACTTGTCCAGGGTATCCCTGGCTCTGCTTCCTTCACTTTGGTCTGCTGCCCTCTTCTGCTCTACGTTGGGTTTTGGAGCTTGCCCAGTGTCGCTCAGTGCCGTCATGTCCTACGTTGGCATGCTTCACTATCTGTGCTTAATGTACTTTAGCATCCATTCATCTCTGCTGCATTCCTTCATCTGTCCTATGGCTTCTGTGATTGCTGTGTGTCCAATTCCTCACGGTTCCACATGTCCTCAAGGGAGCAGCACCAATAGAATCATAGAATCATAGAATGGTAGAGTTGGAAGGGACCTCCTGGGCCATCTGGTCCAACCCCCTGCTCAAAGCAGGATTCACTAAATCATCCCAGACAGATGTCTGTCCAGCCTCTGTTGAAGACTTCCATTGAAGGAGAGCTTACCACCTCTCGTGGCAGCCTGTTCCACTCCTTGATCACCCTAACTGTCAAGAAGTTTTTTCTAATATCTAATCTGTGTATCCTCCCATTCAGTTTCATCCCATTGCTTCTAGTCTTTCCTTGTGCAAATGAGTATATCCAGTGTCCGTATTCCCTCTCGGACCACAGGCTTAGTGGAAATGAAAGACAAACTTAGCACTCAATAATGAAAATTAAATAGTTCCTTTTTAATCGTTGTGCATCCAGACAAAAAAATTGAACGTTTTCGGTCCAACATAGGACCTTCATCAGAATATCATTTCTCTTGATGAGAACTAGTAGAAGGAACAGTAAGTAGAGGCCCAACCGGTAGTGGGCTGAGTATCCAGGAGGGGTATCCTAAAAGGCTGGACGCGTTAGATCCTAGATGGAAAATTGTAGAGCGTCTGGATAGGTGTAACCTGAAGTAGTGGTTACCTACTGAGTACAGCGTGGCAAATATAATATGGACCGTGTAGGACACCATGGGACTAAAAGCAGAGCTGATAGCGCTGTTGAATTAAGCAAAACCTTGCAGTTGCATGGCGCTGAGTGCTCGGGTCCAGAACTGACGTGTGCCACCACCAGGGAGAGACGCTGTTTTTGCTTAATTCAACAGCGCTCTCTGCTCTGCTTTTAGTCCCATGGTGTCCTACACGGTCCATATTATATTTGCCATGCTGTACTCAGTAGGTAACCACTACTTCGGGTTACACCTACCCAGACGCTCTACAATTTTCCATCTAGGATCTAACGCATCCAGCCTTTTAGGATACCCCTCCTGGATACTCAGCCCACTACCAGTTAGGCCTCTACTTACTGTTCTTTCTACCCTTCTACTAGTTCTCACAAAGAGAAATGATATTCTGATGAAGGTCCTATGTTGGACCGAAAACGTTAAATTTTTTTGTCTGGATGCACAACGATTAAAAAGGAACTATTTAATTTTCATTATTGAGTGCCAAGTTTGTCTTTCATTTATACTTTGGAGGTTGGATACCTGACTTGTGCACCTATATCTCTAATTTTTTGAGTGCCGTGCTACTTATATCCACAGGCTTAGTGGATACACCTTCACCAGTTGAGCTTTACACTGTTCTTTGAATACATGGGCAAGATCACACAACTCGGGACTTGTGCAGAACCGATGTATGACAACACATCCTCGAGCCCTAAACCACGTGATATGTATACCATTTAGCCCCTGATACGACCAGTATTCTAACACTCGAATAACACTTTTTACTTGTAGGGCGCTGGTTAATACATACATACACTGTAACATTTCTTCTGCAATTGGAGTGATTTTCCCTGCGTTGTTGCTCGTAATGTAAATATGCATTGCTGCACATGTATTTTATCATACTATCCCACATTAATTTGTAACAAAAAAATGCTAATTTTTGTTACTTTGCTAAGCTAAGGACTCATTCACACCACCATTTTTGCATAATGATTTTGTGCAGACTGGGCAGTTTGTGCAAGATCATTGAAAAATGTCCGATGTTGATCCAAGTGTGGAATCAAAATCAGCAATGTGAATTTATGGGTCAAAAATGGGTGAAAAAAATCAGTGTTTGGATGCCATGTGAGCATGGTCCAATTATTTGTTTTCTCTCCATCACCCCTCATCGCCTCTTTGATTGACAGCTCCGTCTTTATATAACCAGAGACGAGGGAAGAGAGATGAAAACAAGTAGGTGGGAAGGTGTACCTAATTGTTTGGCCACACCAAGGGTGGACTAAGTGCCTGTACATGGTTTGAACAGTCGTCCTGAGCAAAGTCCCTTTAAGCTCATTAGGTTACGCTGGACCTGGGGTTGACAATCAGATATTGTGTTTCAGATGTAAGCAAGATGGAAAATTTAACAGATATTTGTCTGATCACTCCTATTCCAGGTGCATTGGAAATAAAAGCAATAAGGAATGCTGACAACAGAAGAAACACAGTCTTTTATTTTCTTAAAAGTTAATTTCTACCTTTTTTAAAAAGTCAATGTCCCTTTAACACAGATTTAGTGGCCAATGGCAGCAGGCCATGGGACTGCTATGAGCCAGGGTGGCTTGGTGCCAGCACCCGCACCGGGCCACCCCCTCAATCTGTAAACGCAAGCAATGATGATGCAGGAGGGAGAGTCGCTGCCACTTCCTCCCACATCATTTTTCCTCGGCGTCTGATGTCTCAGCGCAGCAGGCACGATGACGTCATTACAAGATGTACTTGTACTAAGATGTGCGGCGCTTCACACCACACGCTCAGGAGACCGGAGCATCAGGTGTAGCGAGGCGAGGTTTTTTTTTTAAAATCAGTGACTGATAACCATAATACAGTATGGAGGATCATGTGGAGAGCATTATACTGTATGGAGGACCATGGGGTGAGCATTACATTCTATGGAGGACCATGGGGAGAGCATTATATTCTATGGAGGACCATGGGGAGAGCATTATATTCTATGGATGACCATGGGGAGTACATTATATTCTATGGAGGACCATGGGGAGTGCATTACATTCTATGGAGGACCATGAGAAGTACAATATATTCTATAGAGGACCATGGGGTGAGCATTTTATTCTATGGAGGACCATGTGGAGAGCATTATATTCTATGGAGGACCATAGCGAGAGCATTATATTCTATGGAGGACCATGGAGAGAGCATTATATTCTATGTAGGACCATGGGGAGAGCATTATATTCTATGTAGGACTATGGGGAGTGCATTATATTCTATGGAAGACCATGGGGAATGCATTATACTATATGGAGGACCATGGGGAGAGCATTATACTACATGGAGGACTATAGGGAAAGCATACTATATGGAGGACTATGGGGAGTGGGGAGTGCAGAATACTATATGAAGGACTATGGGGAGTGCATTTACTATCTGGAAGATTATGGGGGCCAACATACTGCATACAAGAAATTATACTGTGTGAAAGTTTGTGTGGGGTCCATCATACTGTGTGGATGGCTGTGTGCGGGTCATTATATTGTATGGAGAACTGTAATTATACAGTGCCACTGTAATTATACAATGTGGAGAGGTGTTGGGCCATTATACTGTATGCGTCAAGATTCAAACCCAGCAGCTCTTGTGCACCAGGCGGCAGCTCTTCCCTCTGATCTATTCATCTCACTGCATAGTTCCTTGCTAAATCAGATACTAGTACCTGTGTTGTTCCTAATGTCTCCAACCTGAGTTCCTGATGTCTCAACCCCAAGTTCCTGACAGGCTCACCCTGTGATCTCCTGATTGAGCTCCAGCCTTTAGTCTTGCTTCTTCCTACCTGCTGCTTATCTTCAAGATCCTACTGCTGCTCAGTGTACCGACCTCTGGCTATATCCTGACTACATTACCTGCTTATCCTCCCAACTATACTGCTGCTCCCTGTACCGACCTCTGGCTATATTCTGACTACGATTCCTAAATATCCTCAAGATACTACTGCTGCTCCGTGTACCGACTTTTGGCCTTATCCTGATGACGCTACCTGCCGATGCTGCCCCTTGTGGTTGCTCAGGTCAATTCTTAACAGTATGTAGGCCCATTATACTGCATGGAGGACTGTGTGGGGGTCACAGTTGGGGGATCTTACTGTGTTGGGTTTACAATACATTGCATTGGGAGTTAAGGTGGGGTACAGTAGGGTCCTTACACTGTGCATGCGGAGACTAATGTGGAGGAATTCACTATGGGGATATCATACTGTGTTTGGGGGGCATCATACTTTATGGGGACAACGAAAGAAAAATCTAGGACTTCAGCAGGAGGAAAATTACTTTGTAAAGACCGCAATGTTATGAAATTTGCTGTTCTGTGACTCCGACAAATATTTATTTATTTATTTTTGGGGGTGCCCAATTAGAACTTCTGCTATGGGGCTCCATGATTTCTATGTACGCTCCTGCACTGATTGTTTTGTTTTCTTTTAGTAATCAATGCCTCTTTTCTAATGTAACAATAAAAAGTGTGTCCCTCTCTAGTTGTATTAGCGCAATACTCATTGTGTTATAAATATAGTGTTGTAAACTCTCATAGGTGAGCACAATTTCTATAGCATGGTGTTTTAAGCATAGGTCTGTATTTTATCTAAATTCTGAAGGTAATTAAATGCCAAAATTATATGCTGTGATAAGAAAAAAAAGCTGGCTGCATCTACTCCTTCAAGGTCTGATTATAGCACAGCGGATCACCTTACTCTGAGTTCAAGGATAAATTACGGATCCTCTTTCACCATACACCTTACAAGACATACACAATGCATTTCATGCCCCCTGATCAACTCAAATAGGAGGGAGAGTGTTCAATGAGGATAAAGCGCTTTCTAAGGAATTGTAATAGTGAAAAGACTTAAGAAAAGTATCTGCTAATTCTGGTTCTTCTACTTACACTTCATCATGGCCCAACTGTGGCCAAAAATACCATTATCTGTACCTGCTGTATAGGTCATGATATCTGTTTTAATGTCACAGGATCACAATGCCGACACTGAGTCATCAATAAAGAAGCGGGCTATCAGGTTCCCAGTCAGGGACTGTAAGGACTGAGAATTTACCGTAATTTGTAGGTGTAAGGATTCAGCAGCTCTAAGACATGAAGGATATAGTAAAGCGATTTCAGAATTCACCCACTAAATCATTAAACTAGAAGTTACAGTGCGAAATTAGCACAGTATTATTAATTAGGCATTTTAGCGATGTACATTTATTTGGAGGTCATCATGGAGGCTCGCAGTGGTTAGCACTGTTCCTTTGTAGCGCTGGGGCCCTGGGTTCAAATCCCACTAACCACAACATCTGCAAGGAGTTTGTATGTTCTCCCCGTGTTTGCGTGGGTTTCCTCAGGGTTCTCCTGTTTCCTCCTACATTCTAATGACATACTGATAGGGGATTTAGATTGTGAGCTCCAATAAAGCACAGAATAAAAGCACGGGGAATTAACCCCTTCACGACCTATGACGTACATATACGTCATAGTTTGTGTCCCTTCGATCCTGGTCTGTGTAGTAGAAATGCTCATCTGCTATGAACACCGGCCACTGGGTGGCACTCATAGGAGAGCAGCAATGAGAACCACAGGGGTCTCCTGCAGACCGCGGGTTGTCATACCAGCGATTATGTGATAGGGGCGCCGATGAGCGGGATTAGTGGCATGCTTCCGGCGCGGCCATGTAAAATGCCGCTGCCTGAGATTAACAGTGGCATTTAACATTTTAACAGCCACGGGTGGATCACGATTCCACTCACGGCTGTTAGTGGAACATGTCAGCTGATGAAATCAGCTGTCATGCTGCCGGAAACCATGCAGGCTCAGGGCCGGAGCCCACATTAAATGTAGGGACTCGACCTAAGACGTTTATATATGTCATAGGTCGTGAAGGGGTTAAAGAGGGAGCTCCAATATTCTTTGAACCATCTAGATGCCATTGTCACTATTTACAGCAGCATATAAAGGGTTAAATGGCCATGGTTGGTGCCAACACTGATTGCAGCTAATGCAGGAGACTGTTAGTTATAATGTACAGCTGCTGCATTTTCACCCACCGAGGATGGTATTCTCTTATATTTCAGGTCAGTAAAAAGACGCACTGGAGGTCACTATCTGTGTGGTGAACGGATTCTTGTTTTTATGCTGAGCAGCTAATTAGGGATAGTTCACAAAAAGGGTATAAAATAACACCAGGGGGCGCAATAACAAACATGTAACAGCTATATCTGGACATGAAAGATTAAAAATATGCAGTAAATAGCAATATGTTTTGTGTGATCTAATAAAAATGAACTATTAGATTTTGAGATGGCTCCATTAAAGCTGGCCATTGGCCATTCAGGGTTTCAAGGCCAAGCAGTATATGCACTGAATTGGTTTTCAGTGAGGAATAAGTCCTTGCTAAACATTTGGGCCTTCTGCTGCTGATAACTTGGGGATACACCAGTCCTCAACCATTTTCAACATGTCAATCCCACTGAAAAAAATGTAGTTGACTTTTACTTAATATGTATAACCATTTTTAGTCATTGGTGGGACTGCATTAAGTAATAATTCAGTTTGAACATTATTTTGTTTCTTAAACTAAGTAGGTTCAGGATTCTATGAGGATTTATTTCTGACCGTATCCTGGTAGCGATTACAGCTCTATTTTTATTTTAGATACAACACTACAAATCCCCTGCACAGACATAGCTTTAAATAATAAAGTTCTGACTGTTCACAGTCGCCACTAGAGGGAGCACGGGAAGTTACCTATTCAGTATGTAGCCAACTGCTATGCTCCCTCTAGTGGTGGCTTTAGGCAATACGATTTAAATTCTGTAACTTTATATAGGGATTTGAAACTCTATATCAGAAAAACAAACTATCTAACTACTATAAAAATACTTTTAGAAATTAACTGAGGCAGAATTATAGACCTTGAAATGATAAGAATGCAGATTCATTGAAAAAGGACCTGTCACCAGATCAAAAGTGGCCAGTTTTTGCCCTTGGATTTTTCTGCTCCTGATATATATATTTTTTTTTTGTTTAATCTGTTCCGGAAATGGGGGCTCTTAATTTAGTGCTAATTTTTATGTCCTTTACTGAAGGGGCCTTGCTCACATAATTTCATGTGGGTCTGCATAATTACCCTGTGAGCCACACCCATTGGTTAAAGGCCAAAATTAGAACCTAAAAAAGGCCCATATCTTTTTAAGTTGTTTTTTAAAGTGAATTCCATAGGGGAGCAGCAGGATCAAAATAAGATAAAAAACGGCCGCTTTGACAGATCCTCTCTAAGGATGTATAACGTTTGTCACATTGGATCCAATAGTGAAAAACTGCTTGTAAGAGATATCAGAAAAGTTTTCACTGGTGATAAGGGTGACCTGTGACCCCCAAACATGGTAAAAATAAAGGAGAAGAGTATAATACACGGTTGCCACCCATCAATATTTTCTCCGCAGAACATCCCAGGACTGCTTAACATTGATTATTTCCAAAAGACATTTTGTGACCTGTAAGTATGAGAGGTCTGTGTAGGAATACCAGTTATATAATAACCATATGTTACACCGTCACGTGTATTCATGCCTCTTCTATCGTCTCATACTACTATACAGTTAAATCCTCTCCAAAATGGTGGAAGGGCTTGCACAACAGCCTGCAAATCTTCATATGGAGTCTTTCCCGTGTCATTAATGTCTGTTTCCAAGAAGCAATGTCATACAAGCTACATATTGCCTTTGAAGACTGGATTATCTCATAAAAATGTCAATTGTGTAACTTTAACCTCTGCTATTGAATCCGTATGTTCTAGCTTTATCATAGCGAGTATGCCATGCAAAACGCGATTCATCTCAGGAGCGTCCACCGTCTCACCCTCTTCAATTTGACCTATGAGTAAACTTTCTTGCAACGAACAGTGATGGCAATGCAATGCTAAACCCTAAAAATGCAACGAATATGTGCAAGTATTGCATGTCAATGGAGATTCGCAACAGTAGTGTCATTAAAAGCATCCCATCGGATTACCATTTGGAGTGCATGAAGCCAGCGTGCTATCTATTCTCCATATCAATGTGCTGATGCTGCACGCCGGCCAGCGTAGCTCCTGCCAAGTTTATATAAGTATTATTAGCAATGCTGTCATGATCAACACACTCTTCGTGTTTGGCAGCAAGAAGTGGCGTCCCTGATCAGGGACTAGATGTCAGGACCGCGTTACTCCATATACAGCCTATCAGTTTTCCACATCCTTCATCAACAGCTGCATGAGTGTAACAGATTGATCTCCTACAATTAATTACCTGCGAATGCCGACAATGATGTGACCGTGAAAGGCTCTGACGCCAGATCATTACTGGCCTACCACTGGAGCTGATATGCACAGCGCCCAGATTACCGAATACTTAGAATATGTCATAAATGTCGCCCACAGGTAACGTTAGACATGTACTTCCTAGCACATTAGGGGAATTAAGAAAAATGCTCTGGACAGGAGCTTTCCTAGCATTTGATGAGTTGGCTGCGGATGATGTGGCTTACACCCTTTTCATTATCAGGCCACAGATGTATTGGAGTAGTTGGAAATTTTTTTTTCTGTTTGATTATATTTTGAGCATTAGAATATGTGGGAAATGACAAACTGACATCTACAGTAACAAGTAACCAGAGTCCCAGAGCAGAACTGGCAGCAAATGAGTTCACGGCATGAGGTGGGTGGCTATGTCTGGTACCCTGGTAACTGTGTCCATACAAATTATTTTTCAATGTAACAATGGAAATGAAGAAAAACGATATGGGATAATATTGTACAATCACATGGATAATGAAATTGTGCTAAGTATTTTATAAAAAGTCATACATAAAAAAATAATCTTAGCTTTAGTGATAGAGGGAGCAAGGAGCCTATGTCATCCCTGACCATTTACAGACTGTATGGGCAAGGGGTATCTACCAACAAACATATGACTTTTTTTCTGTCACCCCTACTTAAAGGTTATCAAGGACTATATAATCTTTTTACTATGTGCCTAAGAACTAACAAGCAGGTAGCTACCTAGCTATCTGTTGTGCTCAGCACTGATCTCTGCCAGCACAGAGTAGTCTCAAACCGCTCCTGCCAGCAATCCTATGGCTTCTGCTAATGTAGCATCGAAAAAGCAGCGGATTCGCTTCTGCTCTTTGTTGATGGGGCATGACTGACGACGTCTTGCTGAACGACAGCCGGCTCCCCACTGCCTAACTGCAGGGAGCCAGCGGTCAATCAGCATGATATCTGCAGTCATGCCCTGTTGACAAAGCAGCCTGGAAGATGAAGAGCAGCTCTGTTGACATGGAGCAGCTGGATCGCCGGTATGAGCGGTTGGTGACAGCTCTGAGCCTGTGCCGAGTAGAACAGGCAGGTAGTTGCCTCTGTTAGCAAGTAGCTGCCTGTTAGTTTTTTGGTCCATAATAAAAAAATAAAATGGTCCTGGACAACCCCTTTAAGTTGCTTACATGTAGGGCAGTCATGACAGGAAGTTGCTATACAACAGACTGTTATGCTCTCTGCAAATTTATATAAAAGTGTGAGTGCAAAAGAAAGTAGCTTCAAGATGTAGGCAGGACAATCAACTGAGCTCAGAGATTGGCTGCAGCGGTCACAGCAAACACAGACAGGAGCAACCGTGAAGACGTATCACTGGAGCAGAGGAGAATAACAGAACATTATAACCAAAAAATGATTTAATTGGTATCTACATGACTCTAGTTTTCATGTTTCCAAAATAAGGAAATTAGATTAAAGAGGTTGTCCACTACTTTTCATTGATGACCTATCCATAGGATAAGTCATCAAAGTCTGATCGGTCAGGGTCTGACACCCAGTGCCCCCGTCAATCAGCTGTTATCAGTGTCGGCTGCCGGACGGAAATACTCACTGGCGCTGGCCATCTTCTGATATTGGCTTCCACAGGGTACTACACATCCTCCTCTTATTGTTTTGATGCTCTGTACCAGAAGATTGAGCAGCTCAGAAAGCGAGTACTACCGGCCAACAGCCACCGCTACCAATAATAAGAGCTGATCAGCAGGGGTATCGGGTGCCGGACCCTGGACGATCAGACATTTATGGCCTATCCTAAGGAAAGGTCATCAATGAAAAAGGAGTGGACAATCTTTTAAAAAGGTATGTACAGAAAACGTCTTTTTCAGATGACTTTTGCCTGCCTGAAAAAGTGCCCTAAAAAGACTCACAAGATTGGATATATGCATTTATATGTCAAAACAACCATCTGTGCATATGTTCTGTCTTTTGGTGCCCTTCTTTTAACAGCTTTAGGCTTCAAAAGTCATGAAGTAGCTAAAAGTAGTGAAGTGACACTGGCAAAGCCGCATGAAAAATGACTAAAGAGACGACAAAGAGAATGCTTAAGGAAAATCACCGAAAGCGTTTTCCTGAACCGTCCTCTGCTTCAAACATTATGTGGGTACACCGGCATCTATAAGACATCGTGTGCACTTACCCTAATGCCCACTGAGACCATGGACAAATGCAAATAATCAAAATCCCCATACAGTGAGAGGATGCCTGTTGCCATTACATAAAAAGTGCAAAACAAGATATAAAGATTATATACGGAAGGTGGTATTCAGTGCGAAGACAGACTTTGTTATTTAGCACCACTCCATCATTTTTTATTGAAGCGCTAAAGTGGTGCAGCTAATCTAAAGTTCCCAGCCCCTAGTATAATACTTACCAGCCACTGTTTTCAGCCCTGCTCCAGTTGATCTCCAGCAGTTTGTTGTCTGCTCGATCGATCTAGTGCTTGCTTGAGCGATCCGGAGGTCACAACTCAATGTAAGTCTATGAGAGCCAGAATTAGGGGAGAATGAGCCTCTCCTTGAGAGCTTGTCACAGTTACCTCTGACTTCCAGTCAGTCAGAAGTTGCAGTTGTAATATGGCGGAGCGAGACTGGAGCGGCACCGGAAAGAGCTGAAGACAGCGGCTGTTAAGCATAATACTAGAGGCAGGGAATTAGATTAGTAGCACCACTCCTGTGCTGAAATTAGAAAAAATATGCTGGAGTGGTGCTTTAACCCCATTTCATTTTAAATTTTAAAACAATGATTATTTTAATGTATTAATATCATTTATTGTAAATAGTTTAAATGTGAATGCTCTCTCAGTCCTCCAGATACCAGATTTGGTCTTGTGGGACCTTTGAACAAAACCTTACAGATGTATATCACCAGGTGGACAACTTCAGCTCTTCTCTAGTGTAAGATTTATGAAATCACTACTTATTTTCTACACAAGAGTACATTTTTGAAGCCCCCTGCCACGTACCTAAGTTGTAAACTTCACTTTAGCTGCATTCTTCAGTTGTGTTTCTGGCAGATGAAAGCGGCTTATAAGAGACATCTATATACTGTATGGCCTTGCGATTGCATGAAAATCGTGAATTATGGAAAGCTTTTATGTCATACACGCAACTTTTTGATGTAGATAAAAAGCACTTAACCCACTTATGGGCATATTCATCACAACGGGTTATGTTATCTCACAGGAGATAGATAATGTCGCTGTATGCTGTTAATCTGAAGCAATGATTCATGAAAATATGTAAAACAGGTTACTGCTTGTGGCGCGGACCTCTGCACAATAACATTCCATAATGTTACATCCACATCCTCAAAGATAAAGCATAAATAAGCATCTGGCTAATGTCTCCTGCTAAATGGTAATGACAGCAAGATAGACGTAGCAGGTGTTACCCACCAAACTGCCCACCGCCATACAACCCAACCAGATTTTGTTTTCAAATGTGCATATCAAACTCACTGCAAATATTGAGATCCCCCCTCACCTCCATCTGCCAAGCAGATCTGAAAGTTTTCAGAACCGGAATAGTTTCCAGGAAAGGCAATATAAGGAAATCAATCACTTAATTACCAGATATGCTCTGCAGAAAAAGTTTCGATTTCACTTTAAAGGACCATAGGGGAAAGTTGTTATGAACAAACTTCTTTAAGTCATTTAAAGAAGTTATTTGGACCAAAATGATCAAGGTGTCACATGATGTTTGATAAATCTGATTCATCTTTAAATGTAAAACTTCTGTCTAAAACTTTTTTGTTGTTTTATTTATTTTTATTCCAACCTTCCAACTATTGGAGTAGAATTGCAACTTTTCTTGTGACTTCTTAAAAAATCATATTTCCCCTTACGGCTCATTTACATAATGAATTATTCCCACTTTGATACCCATTGTTTCACAATGGCAAGAGCAGCGTAGAACAGCAAAAAACAAAACTGGCGCAAAAGCCTTAATCCATTCTCCCACATGTGACTTTACCCAACCACTACAACCAGTACTTAAAGGTTATTCCCATTGCAGCTAATCAGAATTTCTCACAGTCGCTAGTTTGGGATATGAAATGCTGGATTATTAATATACGTGAAGGCTGATATGTTGGTAGGTGAAGTAAGAAAGGAAAGAGAGAACATGTTTTTGGAAGCTTTGACTGTGCAGAATATCCATCTAATATAAGGAATTAAGGGCATGGAAAGAGGTGTTTGACATTTTACAGTTTTGCAGCTGAAAATTATCAATTCGGATAAGACATAAATGTTGGTATCAGATAAGCCACCCTTATTCAAGTAAGAGTGTAAACTAAATTTTAATGAAACCCACAATGCAACTTTTACTATGTGAGAGATGAATACCAGATGCTGGTGACAGGCAACGGACAAGTTCTCTATTCTGCCCGATTAACTTTAGTAATTTCCTGAAGTCTACATTTCAGTGCAATAGGACACTTATAGAGAAAAATGGAGAGCGAGCGGCACAGAGTGAATCTGATCTGTTTAATACATCTTTTCTCATAAACCCTGATTTGTTTCCTGATGCTCCTTGTCCAGTAGGTGACAGCTGTCTAGAGGACAACGTTGTCCTCTCCGGCAGGTCTCTCTGTGTGTTCCTCCGCTTGTGACATCACAGTTCCCTTCCTTAATTGAATCGTCCAGTGGTTAGTTTGTGACTTCCAGCAGACTGTGGTCTGGAGACTGCAGCCAAAGTCGGCTGTCACTTAGCCGTTAGGGACAGAGAGGCAATTTTATGCCATCCTCCCACAACATGGGCGTTTGCTGTCTAGTCTGGTAGAAAGAATGAAATATATTTACAACCTCTTTTAATCTTTCCTCCGGGAGCTTTGAATACACATGTAGGATTTTTAAAATATTTGAAGAAGGACATTAATAAGAACTGAAACCGGAATACATTTGGCCGGCATCATTTATTGCTTTTTATTTACACTATGAAATAGCCACAATTGCTGAATAGCGGCTGAATGAAAATCTTTAATCCAAGCGAAAAAAAAGGAGATGATTAAATGAAGAGCTCTGTAACAGATTTATGAAAACTGTCTAAAAAAATCCCTGTCTTTGCCATTGCAAACAATTACAGCACAGCTTTCAAGAGCATGCACAACCCGATTGTATTAACCTGACGTTTGCCAAAGAACTCCAAGCAAACTACTTTTCATCTATGGAATAGCGTCGGTAATAGCACTTAACCATAGAGGGAAATCAAAAAGTATATGTTCTGGGGGATTTATTTTTACAATGGAAACTTTTGAGTGGCGTATGCCAACAGAGAAGAATATATTAAAGCTTTCATTAGGAATTATAAGGGGTCATGCACATGATCGTATTTTTGGTCCGAGTGCGATCCAACAAATTATCGGCTCTCACTCAGACCGATGTTATTCTATTGGCCGTGCACATGTCTGATTTTTTTATAGCATTTTTGCCATGAATTTTAATAGCATTTTTTAAAAGTTGTATTTTTTTTTCTGCCATTCAAACCATGTGTATTTCTCACCTTTTTCAAGTCCTATAGAGAAGCTTATAGGAAAACATCGGAGAAAAAAAATGCCCTACTCAAAGCATGCGTTGCTCAGAAAAGTAAAATCATCTAGTTCAAAAACGCTACTTTTAAATTTCACTTTAAATTTTTAACGTCTTTCTGATAAAAGACTTTGTTGTTAAAAACACCAACAAAATAAACATTATGGGCCCCAATTCATCATTTGCAATGATTTGCAGATTTGGTGATGTTTTTTGCACCAAATTCATCAAAATGTCAAACGACGCATTTTGTATATCTATATCTGGATAAGCAATGTTGTTGAGAACAAATCAAGAACGTCAAATAAAGAAATACAGCTTAACAAATGGCTAAAAACCTACAAAGAATAAGGCGCAAATACAAAAGCCAATACGAGAGATCAAAACTGGAGAAACAGCAATGATGTCTGGGGGTTGTTTTCCAGACTGCAAATTGCTCTTTTTTGACTTTTCTAACCCTCGGCAATAATCACATAGGAAAGCCAGGACTTTGCGTACGCGGGCCCTGTGGTGGTTACAGGCCCTGAATGCCCATCTCGTCTCTTCTCTGAATGCCGCTCTTGTCTGTAGACTCAGAGTGAGCATGAGCTGTAATGCCAGACATAGGCCACAGACAAGAGTTGTTTTGTTTTTTTTTGGGGGAAAAAGTATAACTTTTTTCTAATCCTGGATGACCTCGTTAATATCCAGCTTACTTGTGTCAATAAATCATACAGTGTTGCCATGTTGTTAGGATTTGAACCTGTGAGCCATGGCTTGCTGGTCTGTTCCCTTGCTGTGGAGCTACTTCGGAACTTGAATAACTTCAGCCTGAAACCATATGACCTTCTTCTGGGATAGAGATCATCACCTGCCCTGCTGATTGTTCCCTCCCTGATTGAGACTGATTGGATAGAGATCATCACCTGCCCTGCTGTTTGTTCTCGCCTGATTGGACCTGCTATATATACCTGGCCCTGTGCAGCTTCCTGTTGCTGAGTATATTGTGGTGCTCAGTCTAACTGAGTGAAGCATTATCTGAGCTCCTGATCTGGAAGGTGTTCTGCTGACATCTTCCTATCTCTTGTGGAAACCCTGCTGTTCCTACTTCCAACTCTATTCACCTAAACGGACTTGGTGCTTGTGTGTGATCTCGGCCGGCCCATGCTCGGGCAGGCCCCGGCATCTGCTGACACAGTGAACTTCCACCGCCATATACTGCACCTCCAGAAGCCTTTCCACGGTCCGGTTACCTGTGCATCGCTGCTCCGGCCACTGACCTCCAGTCCAGTATCGCCAGTAACGTGACAGAATACTCAGCCTCTCAAAAAATGGAGGCCGCTGGAGCAGAAACTATGGATACACGTGTCAGAAAACTGCAGGGTGCAATGTCCAGTTTGCACACCGAACAGGTAAATGGAAAAGCACGGATGGACGCATTTATTGCACAAAGCGATCATAATGTCCAGAATCACCAACAAGCTATCCATGATCTGCAGAGTGCGGTACAAGTGTTGACTGCTCGAATTACACAGCTAGAAGGACAGGCTTCCGTCTCAGCGTCTGCCACGCCCCCCAAGCTACCACCTTTTCGTTTTGGCGGTGATCGAGATAAATTTCGTGGATTTTTGAATCAATGTTACCTGTTCTTCGATACACATGCTAATCAGTTCCCAACTGATAGGTCAAAGGTGCTATGCATCATTATGCTGTTAACCCACAAAGCGATCGCTTGGGCTAATCCTCTGATTGAGACTAGGGACGCACGTTTAGACAATCTGGACGAGTTTATTCGAGCGATGCAGCAGATGTTTGACGTCCCAAACCGTGCCGCTACCGCTGAATCAACGTTGCTGGCATTACGACAAGGCAAACGCCCCGTCGCAGAGTATGCTATGGAGTTCAGGAGGTGGGCCGTTGACACTGAATGGAATAATGCAGCAAAAGTATCTTTCTTTAAAAGAGGACTTTCTAGTGCAGTAAAGGACGAACTTGCCCGTGGAGAGACCCCTTCGGATCTGGATGATTTCATCAAGCATTGCATCCGGGTTGACACCCGTCTGTCTGAACGACGACAAGAGAAGTGGACCTCCATGAATCGTTCAACTAACTCTTATAACTCCTCCCTGCCATCAGTCACTAAAGAAGTGCCTAGCCGGAATGTCCGAGACACAGAACTAGAGCCAATGCAGGTGGATGCGATCCAGAGACAAGCGAGTGCAGAACGAAGAGAACAGAGATTTAAAGAGAATCTATGTCTGTACTGCGGGGAAGCAGGACATTTTCTTATTAACTGTTCAAGTCGTCCGACAAACCGTTCAAGAAAAATGGTGGCTGCCATAATGGATCCTGATTCTTCCGACGAGGAGTCTTTCCTCTCAGAGACTGATAACGCTAAAGATGAGATCCAGTCCATATCATCCATAGTTCCACCTACCAGGAAGGAGAACCGAGAATCACATTATTTTGTAACTATCAAACTGAAGGTTAACCCCCAGTGGATCACCGCATCAGCCATGATTGACTCTGGGGCCAGCGGGATGTTCATGGATTCTGCATTTGCTCAAAATCATGGCATAGATGTGCAGAAAAGACGTTCACCTATTGTGATGGAGACGGTAGATGGATCTCCACTGAATTCGGGGCCAGTGGATCATGAGACAGGACTTTTGGAGATCTTAATTGAGCCCCAGCATCGTGAGATGTTAACCTTCCTAATTATTTCTTCTCCACATTTTCCCATCATTTTAGGTTTGCCCTGGCTGCAGAAGCAAAATCCTATCATCGATTGGGAGATGAAAAAGATCAGTTTCCCCGAAAAGGAAGTTCAAGCAGTGGTTCCAAGTGAATCCACATTAGAAGCAGTTCAGAACCCAGAATTGCCTCAGCTCCCAGCGGTGTACGAAGATTTCTTAGATGTCTGTGACAAGAAGGGAGCGGATACACTTCCTCCGCATCGACCATACGACTGCCCAATAGAACTACTCCCGGGAGCGGCTATACCGTTTGGAACTATCTACCCTTTAGCGGGTCCTGAACTGAAGGCTCTCAAAGAATTTATTGATGAAAATCTAAGCAAAAAATTCATTCGTCCATCATCTTCTCCCGCTGGAGCCCCTATATTCTTTGTTAAAAAGAAGGATGGAACATTACGGCCAGTAGTGGACTACAGGGAGCTTAATAAAGTCACGGTAAAAAATCGTTATCCTCTACCGTTGATCCCGGAACTCCTAGAAAGAGTACAAAGTGCGAAGATCTTCACTAAGTTAGATTTACGTGGGGCATACAATTTAGTACGTATAAAGCCTGGAGATGACTGAAAACGGCTTTTCGTACCCGATACGGACACTTTGAAAGTCTAGTGATGCCCTTCGGACTCGCCAATGCTCCAGCTACCTTCCAGCACCTGGCAAATGATATTTTCCGAGACCTGTTGGATCAGTTCGTGGTCGTTTATCTAGATGACATCCTGATCTTTTCAAACTCTATGGAGGAACATCAGACGCACGTAAGACAAGTGCTACAACGATTAAGGGAGAATTCGTTATATATTAAATTAGAAAAATGTGAATTCCATCAAGAAGAGATTCAGTTCTTGGGATACGTCATTTCACCTCAAGGATTACGGATGGATGCTAAGAAAACGCAAGCTATCACCGAGTGGCCTATCCCTAAAAATGTGAAAGAAGTTCAGCGTTTTGTGGGGTTCGCCAACTTTTACAGACGCTTTATTAAGAACTTTTCAGAAATCGTGCTACCCATCACGCAATTAACAAAAAAAGGAGCAAAATTCATCTGGACACCTGAAGCACAAGAAGCGTTCTCTCGTTTAAAAACAAAATTCACAACGGCTCCCATATTACGCCATCCTGACCCTGAATTGGCTTTTATCATCGAGGTGGATGCTTCAGACTGTGCGGTCGGCGCTATCCTCTCTCAGAGGACAGGGGAAAAGAAGTTGCTGCATCCATGTGCATTTTTCTCACAACGTATGTCTGTAGCCGAGAAGAACTATGACGTGGGAAATAAAGAATTGCTCGCCATCATATCAGCATTCAAAGAGTGGAGACATCATCTCCAAGGGGCTGCACAACAAATTTTGGTGTTGACCGATCATCGCAATCTGGAGTTTATCAGGTCTGCAAAATGCCTCTCTCCTCGGCAGACCCGTTGGAGTCTGTTTTTGAATCAGTTCAATTTTGTCATTTCATATCGACCAGGCTCCCGCAACAAGAAAGCAGACGCATTATCCAGAATGTTTTCAACCGAGGCTAACCTTGTAACAACACCCAAACCCATTGTGGCAGATACTAAGATCTTGGGAGTAATACATGATGGAGATTTGCTGGAAGATTTGAAGGCAGCATACGAAACAGACTCGTTTCTATCACATCCATCAGGGGACGTGCATCTGCTTTTAAAAATCAAGTATGGACTGATGGTCGACGACTATATGTACCAGAAGCAGCTTGGTTGAGAGTCCTACAACTAGTGCACGATTCTAAGATTGCAGGACACAAAGGGACACAGAAAACGCAGGAGTTTTTATCACGTTTCTTTTGGTGGCCGAACTTTCAAGAAGACGTGAAGAAGTATGTTAATTCCTGTGACATCTGTGCCAGATATAAGACTCCACGTGCATGCCCTATGGGACTATTGCAGCCTCTCGCCATCCCAACACGACTGTGGGGATCAATTTCAATGGACTTTATTGTAGATCTACCAGAGTCCAAGAGAAAGACATCCATTCTGGTAGTAGTGGATCGACTTACGAAAGCAGCGCATTTCATTCCATGTTCAGGTTTGCCTTCAGCAAAAGATACAGCTGACCTGATAATTTCCAATGTTTTTCGCCTCCACGGAGTGCCGGATGAAGTCGTTTCAGATCGAGGTGTGCAATTTACATCTAAATTTTGGCGCAGTTTATGCTCAGCACTAGACATCAAAGTACGATTGTCAACCGCTTACCATCCGCAATTTAACGGCCAGACAGAACGTACAAATCAGACGCTGGAGCAGTATCTTCGTTGCTATATTTGCCATCTGCAAGACGACTGGGTGGATCTGCTGCCATTTGCGGAATTTTCATATAATAATTCACAGAATGCCTCTACGAAACAGACGCCATTTTTTGCAAATCTGGGATATCACCCAAACATCCTTCCCAAAAATCCTGTGGCACCATTAATACCAGCAGTCGCCGAAAGAATCTCTCTGCTACAGCAAAATCTGAATGTTCTGAAAGACACTCTAAAGGAAGCTCAGGAGAAATATAAAAAAGCGGCCGACAGGTATCGGAGACCCACTCCCACGTTTAGGATTGGAAATCGAGTGTGGTTATCCACTAAGAATTTGAAATTGAAGATTCATTCTCCTAAATTAGGACAAAAATTTGTGGGACCATACAAAATCAGTAAGATTGTCAGTCCAGTTGCCGTACGTCTACAGCTACCAACATCAATGAAGATTCATCCTGTGTTTCATGTGTCTTTGTTGAAAGCCGCCACAGCCAATCCATTTCCAGAACGATCCCCTCCGCCTCCCGATGCAATTGAAGTGGACGGACAGGAGCAGTTTGTGGTGGAAAAGATCTTGGATTCCAGAATACACAGAAATCGTTTGCAATATTTAATCAAATGGCAAGGCTACGACACGGAGGAAAATTCATGGGAATCAGTAAGCAACATCAATGCTCCCCGTTTGATTAGACAATTTCACCAGCGGTATCCTGCAAAACCTGGGCAAGTTGCGTCCAGAGGCCGCCGTTAAGACGGGAGTATTGTTAGGATTTGAACCTGTGAGCCATGGCTTGCTGGTCTGTTCCCTTGCTGTGGAGCTACTTCGGAACTTGAATAACTTCAGCCTGAAACCATATGACCTTCTTCTGGGATAGAGATCATCACCTGCCCTGCTGATTGTTCCCTCCCTGATTGAGACTGATTGGATAGAGATCATCACCTGCCCTGCTGTTTGTTCTCGCCTGATTGGACCTGCTATATATACCTGGCCCTGTGCAGCTTCCTGTTGCTGAGTATATTGTGGTGCTCAGTCTAACTGAGTGAAGCATTATCTGAGCTCCTGATCTGGAAGGTGTTCTGCTGACATCTTCCTATCTCTTGTGGAAACCCTGCTGTTCCTACTTCCAACTCTATTCACCTAAACGGACTTGGTGCTTGTGTGTGATCTCGGCCGGCCCATGCTCGGGCAGGCCCCGGCATCTGCTGACACAGTGAACTTCCACCGCCATATACTGCACCTCCAGAAGCCTTTCCACGGTCCGGTTACCTGTGCATCGCTGCTCCGGCCACTGACCTCCAGTCCAGTATCGCCAGTAACGTGACACATGTGTTGATAGTGTGAAGAATCCATCTGCTTCTGCTCAGCCCCATAATACAGGCTGCCGTAATGGTATATCTGTCTGATCTAGGGTTATTTCGGTGGCGTTACTTTTCCAAAGAAAGCCCAATATACATGTAATTAAAGGAGAAGACAAACTAATGTAAAATTATTTAGTAATTTGTTAAGTTTACTTTCCTGTGGCTTCCCATTTAGAAGTAGACATGGTAAAGTTTCACAGTTTGGCATGAAACGCAGCGGGTAACAGAGGCCGTTAGTGTTGGTTCTGGCTGTTTTAATTTCAACAGTCTTTGGTTTCAAAAGCTCTAATCTATTAATAAATTGGAAATATGCTGATCCACAACTGAAAGCTTCTTTCATTGAGACTTGGAATTAGAAATCCTGTAGATTTAAACAGTAATATTCACTAGTAAACTGAGAAAATAAAAGTCCTTCCATATTTGACGATGGTGTGATATACTTGAGTGTAATGCAAACTCATAAAAAACAATTTTAGGCATCAATTCCTATTAAGCTCAAATCCATTTTCCACACAAAATTGAACACATTTCCCTAAAAGCCTCACTTACAACACAAATTTAACACATAATTTACAGTTCTTCATGGTCCTGCCTTTTTTCCCCATTGTCTTGCACATTAATGCCTTGGAACTAACTTCTCATGCCTCTCGCTGACTATACGGAGGTTTCAAAAATAATTATGTGATGCAAAGAGATGCAGCCTGTTGTGCAGCAGACATAACTTCCTGTGAATACTACAGTACGAGTCTCCTTTTCTGTGTTTGACATCTTGCGCATGCACTCTTTGTCCTTCCCTCAAGGAGAAGATGTAGTGAATCATGGGGATGTCTATCACATCCAAGGGTCATGTAAAGATGGACTGCTCTCAGTGAAGATACCCATACCAGGACTAGTCAGTTTCGCTGCATATGTCGAGGATGGCATTAAAAGTTCATTTTTCCGATAAATAAAATCTTTTATCTTGGGTTTTTAGAGACATTATTAGGAAGCTGGATTCACATTCTTACTCCTGCTGCAAGCAGTTCTGAGAATTCAAAGGCTTGACAGGTTTTTTTTTATTTTTTTTATAAATTGGAATCATTTGAAATAACAGAAAACTGACTGGCACATCAAAACTAGTCTGAACAGGTGCATACCCAAAACAGCTACTTCCATGTACAATATACAAAAAGGTTGCACTCTATCGTGTTAAAGCATGTCCATGTGAAATATATGACATATGAATAGCAAAATGGCTTATGACTATTTTAAAAAAATACATGAGACGCTTTGCACAAAATTTGGCCAAATAATGTCTGCCCATCAACCAAAGTCAAGCTGGCCTTTTCGCATGTCATATATTTCACATGGACATGCTTTAACACGATAGAGTGCAACCTTTTGGTATATTGTACATGGAAGTAGCTGTTTTGGGTATGCATCTGTTCAGACTAGTTTTGATGTGCCAGTCAGTTTTCTGTTAATTCTATGTTAGCTTTCTGACCGAGCACTCCGCCCTTCACCATGTGGTGATTTTAATTGCAGCAGGTTCCTACCAACCCATAAATGTAGGCTTTACTGAGAGAGGTGTCCATATTCACCCAGGCATTCAGACATCAGCCTAAGGGAGGTATTCACACTGGTTAGGGACTCATCAGTCTTTGAGGCCACCTTTACATTGGTTGATGGGCAGACATTATTTGGTCAAACTTTGTGCAAAGCGTCTCATGTATTTTTTTCAAATATTGATAAGCCATTTTTCAATTCATATGTCATATATTTCACATGGACATGCTTTAACATGATAGAGTGCAACCTTTTTGTATATTGTACATGTAATTTAAGATTCGCATGTAAATAAATATTCCCTATTTTCTCTATATTAAAAGTAGGTCAAGGCTTAAAACAATGTTCTATTAGACCTGCCATTTTCTTTCCTCTGTGTTCACATCAGCGCCATCTATTGCAGGCATTGATCACAAGTATTTATTGACCGAGGCATGGGTCATAGCAGCGTCTATTCCTTCATCCAAGAGAATCGGGCCCATTATGCAAATCATACTCTGATCAAATTATGATCAGAGTGTGCTCCAATTTTTTTGGATAAGGAGAAGAAAATCGGACTTCACTCAGATGTTGTCCATGTACTCATTTGTGTTTTTTACAAGAGCTCAAAAATAGCATGGTAAACATGCCAAGTTTTTAACTTATTACATATCTATAGAAATGGGGATAATTTACTGATTGTTGTGGGTCCAAACAATGGGATCGCCTTTGATCCCAAGGATGGGGCTATGTACAGTCATGGCCAAAAGTTTTGAGAATGACACAAATATTATATTTTCACATGATCTGTTGCCCTCTGGTTTTTATGTGTGTTTGACAGATGTTTTTATCACAGACAGAAATATAATAATTGCAAACATATGAGTAACAAAAGCTTATATTGACAGTTACAATGAGTTAATGCAGCAAGTCAATATTTGCAGTGTTGACCCTTCTTCTTCAGGACCTCTGCAATTCTCCTTGGCATGCTCTCAATCAACTTCTGGACCAAATCCTGACTGATAGCAGTCCATTCTTGCACAATCAATGCTTTCATTTTGTCAGAAGTTTTAGGTTTTTGTTTGTCCACCCGTCTCTTGATGATTGACCACAAGTTCTCAATGGGATTAAGATCTGGGGAGTTTCCAGGCCATGGATCCAAAATCTCTATGTTTTGTTCCCTGAGCCATTTAGTTATCACCTTTGCTTTATGGCAAGGTGCTCCATCATGCTGGAAAAGGCATTGTTGATCGCCAAACTGCTCTTGGAGGGTTGGGAGAAGTTGCTCTTGGAGGACATTCTGGTACCATTCTTTATTCATGGCTGTGTTTTTAGGCAAGACTGTGAGAGAGCCGATTCCCTTGGCTGAGAAGCAACCCCACACATGAATGGTTTCAGGATGCTTAACAGTTGGCATGAGACAAGACTGGTGGTAGCGCTCACCTTGCCTTCTCCGAATGAGGCGTTTTCCTGATGTCCCACACAATCGAAAAGGGGATTCATCAGAGAAAATAACTTTACCCCAGTCCTCAGCAGTCCACTGCCTGTACCTTTTGCAGAATATCAGTCTGTCCATGATGTTTTTCTGGAGAGAAGTGGCTTCTTTGCTGCCCTCCTTGAGACCAGGCCTTGCTCCAAGAGTCTCCGCCTCACAGTGCGTGCAGATGCACTCACACCTGCCTGCTGCCATTCCTGAGCAAGCTCTGCCCTGCTAGTAGCCCGATCCCACAGCTGAAACACTTTTAAGAGAAGGTCCTGGCGCTTGCTGGTCTTTCTTGGGCGCCCTGAAGCCTTTTTGGCAACAATGGAACCTCTCTCCTTGAAGTTCTTGATGATGCGATAGATTGTTGACTGAGGTGCAATCTTTCTAGCTGCGATACTCTTCCCTGTTAGGCCATTTTTGCGCATTGCAATGATGACTGCACGTGTTTCTTTAGAGATAACCATGGTTAACAGAAGAGAAACAATGATGCCAAGCACCAGCCTCCTTTTAAAGTGTCCAGTGGTGTCATTCTTACTTAATCATGACAGATTGATCTCCAGCCATGTCCTCATCAACACCCACACCTGTGTTAATGGAGCAATCACTGAAAAGAGGTTAGCTGGTCCTTTTAAGGCAGGGCTGCAATGATGTTGAAATGTGTTTTGGGGGATAAAGTTCATTTTCTAGCCAAATATTGACTTTGCAAGTAATTGCTGTTAAGCTGATCACTCTTTATAACATTCTGGAGTATATGCAAATTGTCATTAGAAAAAGTGAAGCAGTAGACTTTGTAAAAATTAATATTTGTGTCATTCTCAAAACTTTTGGCCATGACTTTAGAGCCTAATCTGAAAGGTACAGAGGTCAAGCATTTGCACCTCCACTCTATTAATTCACCTATAGGACATACGAAGATGGCTGCTATCATACTTCCCCCACATCAACCAAGTCATCACACCGAAGGTAAATTGTAAAATCATGTTAGATGTATCAAATGAAATAAACTTTTACACGTCTTAGAACATTAATTCATTTAATGTGAAATATATGAATTTACCCTAATGTAGTGACTACGGGATTAGCAACTATTTTATAATATGAAAATTTGAAGCTGTCCACATTATTGTCTGGATGAAAGAAGAGTAATTAATCATTAACCTATTAGCATTCATTAGCTAATAAGTGTTCCCAGATGTGTTTGCATTCTGTCCATTAACTAAGGGAAATGTAAGGTCCGATTCCTGATTAGCTCCCGGGACACCTGATAATTGCAACGGTATGACTGAAGATGGCTTCAGCATCGCTCACATAAGACAAAAAAAAAATTACATGTATATATAAACTAAAATAATTTTGCTCTTGTGATTCGTATTTCAGTATCTCCATGATGATATTGTTTATTTTATTTGATATGGATGACGGTATGTCAGTAATTGCTTTTGAGCTTACGTTGGACACTTATATACCTTACTTTTACTCTTACTGCAGTTCAGTTTATATATACTATATATCCCAAACATGTAAAAGACATTTAACCATTTATAACCAAGACATAACAAAATAACAAATTCAGATACTTTACAATGGTCGGGGTTTTTTCCTCCATGTTACTTTTTGTAAAATCAGATTTTTAACGCAGCCTAAAATAGGAAGGAACTCCAGGAACATGATGTTGAGTTTTGTAAAAAAATATTATTTATAATAAAATTATTGTTTACCATTGATTAAAATTAATCATATGTGCATACATTTTGTTGTAAAAAAACCTCAGATTAGAAATATTAATGATTATTTTTAGTTTGCCCCGTGCTCAAACATTTTATTATGACAGTTTTACAGTGCCAAAGATTATTTTATTGTAAACAATTGTTTATGATATTATGTAAAATGCTTAAGGTATAGGGTGAGATAAATCCGCTTGTATGATCAATAACGCTGGAATTATCACAAATGCTTGCCACCTTTTCATAAGTATATTGGGGGCTTCAGCAGCTACTATGCTAAAAGGACGGATAACACCAGTAAGGAGGTCAAATGGAGTCCAAAGTTTCATATTTTGGACACCTTTTACCTTATTGAGGTCCATGGCTGCATCAGGGGTATGTTTGAATCCTGCTTTTTAGGGCTTCAGATGGAAGAGTCATGAACAGCGATAATGAGGTGTTTAAAGAGGACCTGTCATCAGAACAAAAGTGACCAGTTTCTGCTCTTATTTTCTTCTTGATGCTCGCTTGAGTTTACTTGTTTGTTTCTTTATAAATCCACCATAAGACTCCAGAGGTGTGGGTCTTTTTAATTCTATAGTGTTTACCAAAAGGGCGTGTCTTACTGTGTAACAATGAAAAGCAGCCTAAAGCCACACCCCCAGATAATGCAGTAAGCCACTCCCCCTTTTTAAAGACCACAAAAAGTTGCACTAAATAAAAGTGTTCATATCTCTGGACCCGTATGGCAGATTTAATAAAAAAAGTGGCATACTCAGTGAAGTAGCAGTATTAGGGCTCGTATAGACAATCATTTTAATTGGACGAGCGTTTTCCGTGGTTTTGACAGATAGCACTCGAACTCATGTTATTCTATGGGGCCATGCACATGTCCGATTTTTCCTTGGACCAAGTTGTCCAAAGAAAAAAAAATCACATAAAAAAAAGATTTGCCTCTGGGAATAGAATGGAACTCGCCTATTCATGTCTATGGGTTTGTGAAAAAAATCGGGCCGCACTCGGATGATTTTCACGGACTGACAAAATACTGTAGAGAGGGAAGAGAGAAAACTTTTTTTTTTCTCTTGACCTGCAAGAAAATTGAATCCTACTCTGATCACACTCTGAGTCTACTTAGCATAATCAAAACGATATTCTCAGATGGAGAGAAAATGGTGGTCTGCACCTGCCCTTATTATGAGAGCAAACACTGGCCGCTTTTGACCTGGTGATAGGACCTCCTTAATGCTTCTCTGAGGACAGGACTAATGACAACCTTTCTACAGAGGAAAAATACAGGAACTGTTGGTGCTACAACATGAAGCAACATGTATAAATAAATGAGTTGATTAGCAGAAAAGTTAAAAAGTCAAAGGTCTATGTAGTGGGGCAATTTAAAATAATAAAAAATTACACAGATAAAATAAAGCACCTTTCTCAATTGTTAGGTCTTTCTCCTAAAAAAAAGGAAACAGTTTGTTAAAGGGGTTGGTCACTACTTTTTAATGGCTTATACCTAGGATGGGCCATCTACATCTGATTCATGGGGCAGTAGTATCCGTCACCCCCGCTGATCAGCTGTTACCGATGGCTGCTGAAAGTTTTTCGATGTTGACGGAACACAGCAACTCTGTCATTTCATTAGTGGCATAGGCCATCAATAAAAAAAGTAGTTGCCAACTTCTTTCATTTTGACTTATTATTATTATTATTAATATTTATTTCTATAGCACCATTGATTCCATGGTGCTGTACATGAGAAGGGGTTACATACAAATTACAGGTATCACTTACAGTAAACAAACTAACAATGACAGACTGATACAGAGGGAGAGGACCCTGCCCTTTCGGGCTTACATTCTTGCATACAACTCTGTTACAATATATTAAATGTCAATAATTGTACAGTAATCACCCCAATTTAACACTGTGTTCTTATGCGTACTCCCATCTGACGAATGTTGAATGAAACTGTTTATTCTGATGGAGCTCTCCTCTAACGGTGAGAAATGAGTATAATGTATAGTGCTGGAGACTACGCAGCCCCTACGGTGAAGTATTTTATATTAGCCATCAGCCGTGGTTTGTCAGGGGATCTAAGTGCTAATTAGTCTATTAAGCCTGATAGCTGTATTTGTTTCGGTAAAACAATACTGCATTCATCTCTAAGTGATTCAGTATTTTATGGACCCTAACTGCTGCCACAGACGGAAAACTGAGCATTTGCTTGGAGGTTTCAGCAGTTTCAAGGTTTGTAGATTTTCCCCTGTTATTTATGGAGTGCATTGGGTGTTTCTCTTGTATACATTTAATCAGTTAAAAGCCTTTTCTTCTGAGGTTTCCACTTAAACCATTTTCACAATCTCATAGACATCCAATGTTAATTCATAATCGACAGATCCCAACTTGCGATTCAATTCTCTTCATGATAAACAGTCACTGGAAAGGACTATAAAGCACAAGTCGTATATATTACTGTTGGCTTCAGCGAGAACTCTGCTGATCAAATGTACACCGATTATTTGCTTCTCTCTTGATATAGAAATTATTCTTCAAAGTGAGTATATCTCTAATGCCACCTACACTTTTTCACTTACAGGGGTATTCCCATCTCCAAGATCCTATCCCAATATGTAGTAGGTGCAATAATAACAATATTAGCAAATATCTCCAGTTAAAAACATAGTAAAGTTCTTCCGATTTGCTACCCTATGTACAGGGCATTGCAGTAGCTTAGGTATCCATGGTTACGACCACTGATATAGTGACAGTTAGTTAGTTGTTAGTGGTCGTAACCATGGATACCTAAGCTACTGCAATGCTCTGCACATGGGGTAAGCGACATAGTGAATCAGAAGAACTATACTACATTTCTAATTGGAGATGTGTACTAATATTATTATTACACCGACTACATACAGTACAGACCAAAAGTTTGGACACACCTTCTCATTTAAAGATTTTTCTGTATTTTCATGACTATGAAAATTGTACATTCACACTGAAGGCATCAAAACTATGAATTAACACATGTGGAATTATATACTTAACAAAAAAGTGTGTAACAACTGAAATTATGTCTTATATTCCAGGTTCTTCAAATTAGCCACCTTTTACTTTGATGACTGCTTGCACACTCTTGGCATTCTCTTGATGAGCTTCAAGAGGTAGTCGCCGGAAATGGTCTTCCAACAATCTTGAAGGAGTTCCCAGAGATGCTTAGCACTTGTTGGCCCTTTTGCCTTCACTCTGCGGTCCAGCTAACCCCAAACCATCTCGATTGGGTTCAGGTCTGGTGACTGGAGGCCAGGTCATCTGGCGTAGCACCCCATCACTCTCCTTCTTGGTCAAATAGCCCTTACACAGCCTGGAAGTGTTTGGGGTCATTGTCCTGTTGAAAAATAAATGATGGTCCAACTAAACGCAAACCGGATGGAATAGCATGCCGCTGCAAGATGCTGTGGTAGCCATGCTGGTTCAGTATGCCTTCAATTTTGAATAAATCCCCAAAAGTGTCACCAGCAAAGCACCCCACACCATCACACCTCCTCCTCCATGCTTCACGGTGGGAACCAGGCATGTAGAGTCCATCCGTTCACCTTTTCTGCGCCGCACAAAGACACGGTTGTTGGAACCAAAGATCTCAAATTTGGACTCATCAGACCAAAGCACAGATTTCCACTGGTCTAATGTCCATTCTTTGTGTTCTTTAGCCCAAACAAGTCTCTTCTGCTTGTTGGCTGTCCTTAGCAGTGGTTTCCTAGCAGCTATTTTACCATGAAGGCCTGCTGCAGAAAGTCTCCTCTTAACAGTTGTTGTAGAGATGTGTCTGCTGCTAGAACTCTGTGTGGCATTGACCTGGTCTCTAATCTGAGCTGCTGTAAACCTGCGATTTCTGAGGCTGGTGACTCGGATAAACTTATCCTCAGAAGCAGAGGTGACTCTTGGTCTTCCTTTCCTGGGGCGGTCCTCATGTGAGCCAGTTTCTTTGTAGCGCTTGATGGTTTTTGCAACTGCACTTGGGGAAACTTTCAAAGTTTTCCCAATTTTTTGGACTGACTGACCTTCATTTCTTAAAGTAATGATGGCCACTGATTTTTCTTTACTTAGCTGCTTTTTTCTTGCCATAATACAAATTCTAACAGTCTATTCAGTGTATCCACCAGACTTCTGCACAACACAACTAATGGTCCCAACACCATTTATAAGGCCAGAAATCCCAATTATTAAACCTGACAGGGCACACCCGAGAAGTGAAAACCATTTCCGGTGACTACCTCTTGAAGCTCACCAAGAGAATGCCAAGAGTGTGCAAAGCAGTCATCAAAGCAAAAGGTGGCTACTTTGAAGAACCTAGAATATAAGACATAATTTCAGTTGTTACACACTTTTTTGTTAAGTATATAATTCCACATGTGATAATTCATAGTTTTGATGCCTTCAGTGTGAATTTACAATTTTCATTGTATAAATTTATTTGCATTTTGCAGTGAGAAATAAGTATTTGAGCCCCTACCAACCATTAAGAGTTCTGGATCCTACAGACAGATCAGTTAGCCGCTCCTAATCAACTCGTTACCTGCATTAAAGACAGCTGTCTTACATAACCTTTATGAAAGACAACTGTCCACAGACTCAATTAATCAGTCAGACTCTAACCTCTACAACAAGGGCAAGACCAAAGAGCTTTATAAGGATGTCGAGGACAAGACCAAAGACCTGCTCAAAGCTGGAATGGCCTACAAATCATAAGTAAGACGCTGGTGAGAAGGAAACAACTATTCGTGCAATAGTAAGAAAATGGAAGAAGTACAAAATGATTGTCAATCAACATCGATCTGGAGCACCATACAAAATCTCACCTCGTGGGATATCCTTGACCATGAGGAAGGTGAGAGATCAGCCTAAAACTACATGGGGGGAACTTGTTAATGATCTCAAGGCAGCTGGAGCCACAGTCACCAAGAAAATCATTGGTAACACCTTATGCCATAAAGATTTAAAATCCTGCAGTGCCGGCAAGGTCCCCCTGCTCAAGAAGGCACATGTGCAGGCCCGTCTGAAGTTTACAAATTAACATCTGGACAATTCTATGAGTGATTGGGAGAATGTGCTGTGGTCAGATGAGACAAAAACTGAGGTCTTTATCATTAATCCAACTTGCCGTGTTTGGAGCAAGTGAAATGCTGCCTATGACCCAAAGAACACCATCCCCACTGTCAAGCATGGAGGTGGAAACATTATGTTTTGGGGGTGTTTCTCAGCTAAGGGCATAGGACTACTTCACAGCATCAATGGGAGAATGGATGGAGCCATGTACCGTAAAATCCTGAGTGACAACCTCCTTTCCTCTGCCAGAACATTAAAAATGGGTCGAGGCTAGGTTTTCCAGCAAGACGATGACCCAAAACATACAGCCAAGGCAACAAAGGAGTGGCTCAAAAAGAAGCACATTAAGGTCATGGAGTGGCCTAGCCAGTTTCCAGACCTTAATCCCATAAAAAACTTATGGAGGGAGATGAAGCTCCGAGTTGCCAAGCGACAGCCTCAAAATCTTAATGATTTAGAAATGATCTGCAAAGAGGAGTGGACCACAATTCATCTTAACATGTGCACAAACCTCATCATCAGCTACAAACAATGTCTTACTGCTGTGCTTGCCAACAAGGGTTTTGCCACCAAGTATTAAGTTTGCCAGAGGGATCAAATACTTATTTCTCACTGCAAAATGCAAATAAATTTATATAACTAATGCAATGTGATTTTCTGGATTTTATTTTTGATATTCTATCTCTCAATGTTAAAATTAACCTACCCTTAAAATTATAGACTGTTCATGTCTTTGTCAGTGGGCAAACTTACAAAATCAGCAAGGGATCAAATACTTATTTCCCCCACTGCACTGTATATTTTTTAAATATTTTTTCCATCAATATTACTGTATGAGAAATTGCTTATTGAGTTGTGTTACTCAGTGGCATCAATTTGTTATTTTTCCATCATCATATCCAGGCTTGGTACTACTAGTGTGTGCTTTTTACTTAAATGAAATGAACTATATACACAGTGAAATTAAACATAATACCCTAAAGTATGTGTATAACTTTGACATATATTCTTATAGATTGAGGAAGTGTTTCAGACTATCACTTCATTTAATAAAACATATATACTAATTGGTCTACAGCTGACATGTTTACCTATATAGCTACATGGTTATTGACTACATAAGTTAATGGCATTGGTTTCACTAGATGAGCAGCAGCATGCAAGCCTTACATCACCAAGCATAATGCCAAGCGTCAAATGGTGTAAAGGACACAGTCACTGGACTATCTTCTGCCTTATGCATCAACAAAAACTGAGTTTTCACATATTGTACATCAATAATCTGTCAGTAGCAATCACTAAACACAGCTTAGTCCTGCTTGTGTCACCTCTGCAGTGCTCTGCTGTACAGATAGAGCATAGTGCAGGACAAATGATCTCTGCTGGAAACCAGTTAACAAAACAATGATGTAAAATGCACATACAGCTATGTTGATGTAGGTGGCAGAAGATAAAATTGGACATACAGGCTAATGAACAGGAACATACAGTGCTCAGAAGAGTTGAGTATATTCAAAATGTAGAATACACTGTATGTCAGTGGTGGAGGCACAGCAGAGCTGTGCTGGAAAAAAGCGGAAATAGACTGCACTCACTACACATGTCCAGATAGAAGAGGAACTACATCAGGATGAATCCAATGGCAATTGGAGAATAAATAGAGCTTGGAATTGCGTTCTCTAAGGAGATATGTGCAAAACAGGGCAGATATAACAATGAGTTATGTTGTCACAAATGAATAACTATATATGTACATTATTGAGAAAAAAGTGGATAAGCATACGCAAAGATAAAAAAAATCTTCAAGCTTTATTATAAATCCATGTTTAAAATTCCATATGTGAATAGTGGTATAGAAACCGCTCTGACGCATTTCTGGCGCTAACTGCGACCTTAGTCATAGAGCATTGATGACTTATACGCCATTCATGCTCCCCTGGGAATTTAGTTATGCAAATAGCCTCTTCAGAGAGGAACTGGACAGGTACTCTAGTGCCACCTATTGGAAGCCGCAAACCTAAAAGGCAATAGCGACCTTTTACAGGGTCTTGCCACAAGTCTCAGTGTAAGAAGTCAAACCAAAAATTTGCAGACACGTGTTTCAGGATGTTTTCACACCATCAGTGCAACGCATATGAACTGATTTGTTTCTTCAGTGCTATGTACTGCACAGATATTACTTTCCAGGGTAACGGGTCTCATATTTAAACTTTGATGAATATTTCATTCATGCTGCTGCTATAACCCAAGGCAAAGGTATGTGTTAATACCACTAAACATCTCCTCTTTACAGCTGCTAGAAATTGCTGACAGACTCCCTTTTAGGCTAATCTATGAGCAGGTAGGCAGACAGGCATATGGACAAGGAGCCTTAGGGTCCTTTCAAAGCAAATTGAGTCATGCCAGATTAAACAAACCTTATTATTATTGGTATTGAGTCATTCGTTTTTAATTTATTATTTACGAAAAGCAGAATTCTTCAGAAAATATAATTTTTATAAATTGGATTCCACCTATGTTCAGTTTTATTACTTCAGCTAATCTAAATTGATACATTAAAAAAAGTCGCAAGAGGTCTTGATTAAAAATGTCTGACTGTGGTGTGTCCATAACTTGTATGCAGACAAGTGTTCCCATGGTAACAGACCACAAGCAAACCTTGTGTAGTCAGGCCCAGCAGTAATGCAATCTTAAAGTCCAATAATTTTTCTTTCTTAACCTTTTTAGTGTATGCTACCAACAAGTAGGAGTCAGACAGAAGAACAACTATAGGATACAACTAAACATAGCTTGTACTGTGCATGCACAGGTCTACAGAGAAGCCGTGAACAAAAATAATAACAGATTTTAACTCAAGAACTATTTCACATGTTTTATTTTTATTTTAGATGTAATGTGACATTTAAAAAAAAAATGGCGAATGTGGAAAAAGTTTTATGTATGCTCAAATGTCCTTGCTATGCTTCATAACATGTCTTGCTGAGGATACAATGCAGTGATGATATTGTTTTAGTTGACACTTCATCTGCACATCCTATAAAACAAAAACTGTCAGGTTACCATCCTTAAAACCATTCGTTGCTAAAATATGGGAGTTCCAAGGCATAAGGCGTTTTGGTTTTGTCACTTCTGAAGTTACACTCTACGCTCTCATTTTTCAGGCTTTTGTACAAGGCACATTAAAATCATCCACCAGAATCATCATCACTAGAAGGAGAGCGGCCTCAGTAAATACGCCTGCAATGTATCTGTAGTTATTTAGCATTTTTTAAGCTTTTGGAATTGCTATATTATATGTCAGAGAGACGCCGTTATGAGCCTTTTGGGATAAAATACTTCCAAGAATTTTGAAATAGCTTTTGTATTTTTCCCACTGGCACTGTATACAAAGAAGGACATTAAAATGAGACAAACTAGACTTGCTGATAAGATGAATCACAGCTTGGGGAGAAGTCCAGAGGTAAAATGTTTCTGGGTCTTACGAGGCCAAGACAAAAATCTGATATTGGACAGGGGACACATCTTAAAAGATTAGTAATTCTATAATACAAGTTTCAAAAAATACTTTATTAACAGAAACTGATGTAGGATTTCCTGTTGTTTTACAGAATTTGAGAGACTTTGTATTGTGCTAACATTGGCTCTACAGAAGACTAAAAGTCTGATTCATCTAGGCTTTGAAACCAGAATTCTGGTGTAAAAGTTTTAAAAAGTCATAAAATTTAAGCGCAACTCGGAGTTGATGAATGACACAAGTCTTGATGAATTGAGGCCCTAACTTTTTAAGGATGATGGGAGTGGCGTCGCGTCCATATTACATGACCTTAATGAGCGGGTATTACGTCACCGCTCAGTGCTGAAGAGCTGCAGGAAGACGGGGAGAACGCAGGATTGCAGGGACCCTCAGCGATGGCACGGGGAGGGGTGAGTATGATCCCAGCCACCGGCTCCTGCCGCGGCATCCCCTCCCCCGCTGGTTTCTGCCCTATGACTCGTGTATAAGCCGAGGGGGCATTTTCAGCACGAAAAAAGGTGCTGAAAATCTCGGCTTATACACGAGTATATACGGTACTTTTCCTCTGATTCCACTCCTGGTTTTGGCTTACAAATACTGATGTGAAATACTGACCAAATACTGAACGTGTGAAAGTGGCCTAACAATCAAACCCATCTAATACTGACAGTAGAGCGGATTATTTGTTCTTGAGGTTAATTACATTTTTTGAACTGGCTTGCACCTTCAATAATATAACAATCATTCTACACCAAAAATTGGATTAGAAGAAGATATGTCACCAGGTCAAAACTGTCCAGTTTTTTTATTTTATTTTATTCCCACTGGTCCTGTGACTATACCGTTTTTTTTTGTTCTTGTGTCTAATTTTTATGGTATTCACCAAGAGGGCATTGCTTGTAGGATTCTTTGGGGGTGAACCTTTAACATGTCCCATATAATCCCTATGTGAGAAACGCACCCCATTGTAAAAGACTATAAAAATTTGTATACTGGTTACATGAAATAAAAAGGTCCTTGTCTCTGGAATCGTATGGCAGATTTAAAAAAAAGTAAATATAAAGTCAGGGAAGTAGAAGGAATAAAATAAGAAACCAAAAACTGCCTACTTTTAACTTGGTGACAGGTTCTCTTCAAGAATAGCGATGGGCCAAAACAAACATCTAATCATTTCTCCTGGTGGAGTCATAATACACCAGCACGGGGCGGACATCCCACTGGTGCAACCTGTACAGCTGCACAGGGGCCCAAGATGTAAGTGGACCATTTCCTCCTCCAAAGCAAAGTGGAATTGTGCATTATGATGAGATATTCGACAGCAAAGGGGCCATATATACATACAGTTCTTGCACTTGGGGCATCTTCAGTCTGTATAAAACCCTTGCTAGCCCCTGTCTACAGCCCACCAAACAAGTCTTTTGCCTTGCCGAGCACTGAGGGCTTGTTTTCTCTTCACGTTTGATTCTGAAATACTTTCTACAACAATATCAATAACAAGCAGATCATCATTTACATCTAGAAAGCATACCATAAAAATGATTAATATGGACAGTTTATGTGTGTCTGGCTGCTGACATTATGATGAAGATTAAATCAATTTGCATTCAGTGGCTTTGAAAACAAATTAGAAGGCCATGGATGATGGCTTTATTAAACGTTGCAGCATAAAATATGTGCAACATAATAAGTTAATGAATACAATTTGGCCTCTGATTCATCAAGACTCACATTTTGCATGCCCACAACACACACATTAAACTAAAGGCGGCTGAACCCAATATCAGCGGGCTCCACCGACTGTCTAATCAACGTGGTTTGCCCTGATGAGGAAGTTGTATACTTCGAAACGTATTGACCAATAAACTGCACTTCTTTGGAGTTCGATCTCCTCATCATTACTGACGTGAGCCCAGATTAACCCAGTCCTCTCCAAGTTCTTCTAATGCTTTTCATAAAATATTTGTTAAATTACATATTACACCTTCTTTTTAGGGATGTTTGCAGTAATGTAGCAGAGGTGTCATTCTCAACCACACCACATTCACTCGCGCTTCCCTATGCATAAACCAAGACAAATAGAGCTAAATTTTAGCTGCACAGTTATGGAGTTTGAGATGATGTTCACCTGTCCAGTATTTATTTAGGTTCAATTTTGGTGTCATAAAAATGGAATTAAAACATTTCAGTACAGGACCCATTCATTTCAATGGGAACGGAAGTGCCATCAAATGTCTTCAGTTCATCTCCATTACAGATACTGTTTTTAAGTTGGAACAAAAAACATTGGGTCTGGTTCATCAAGATCGGCATTGTTTATACCGGTCATGATAAGGGGGGCATGATGGAGTCAGACGAATGACTCTTCATGATTTTGGAGCATCTCTCAAGTGGCGTGCTACTCTGTGCGCTACGCCAAAAATCTCAATACAGTCAGCTACTGGCGTGAGATAACTGGTGTATGGCACCCCTCAGCTTGTCATTACTTAGTCGAGCTGTGGTGTCCCACCCCTGATTCGACCTTGTCCGGCCCTAACTCTGCCCATTTAATCAGAACTGGTAGAAAATGTCGGACTCCAAAAGTAGCAAAATTTAGGTGCAACTCTAAGTTGCGCATAAATTTTACAGCTTTTCAAAGCTTTTACACCAGAATTCTGGCCTGAAAGCTTTGATGAACTGAGCCCACAGTCTACACAACTTTTTTGTCTGGCCAAAAATATTAAAAAAATGGATAGCAACAGGATCTGTTTCCTTTATTGTTTCCATTGAAGGCTAGGGGAAACGGATCACAATAGATGGCCATCTGTTATGTCCTCTGCTAACAAAATCAATTTTTTAGCACTGTACATGCCCAGAATAATAAATATATATTCCTAAAGTAAAAACGGATCTGTTACAAATGGAATAAAAATGGATACATCATTCAAACTAAAATGTTTGTTATATATATATATATATTTTTTTTTAAAGATGAATCCGTTATAAATGGATGACTTAATAGAACCTAAGTGTTGGCAGCGGATTATTCAGGATACTCTCCAAGAGTGTGACAACAGAGCTTCTTTATTCAGGAACAAACAGGAACAATATATGATAAGCTTAATAGATCAGGAGTAAATCATTTCTGTGTCTGTATTTGTGCAGCATCTAAAGCAGGCTGCTTCTCTCATACACAGACACAGGAAAAACAGGAAATACAGTCACATGCTCTTCCTGTGTGAGCCTCTGGGAGTTTTTTTTTTCTAACTTTATAAACAGCATACAAATCTAGCAACTAAACACTCATAGACAGGAATGGAGTTTTTGCACCAAACATATTCCAACACTAAGTTCACAAGCGAGGTTCTATATGTGTTGTGAATTTTCATAGTACTGCATAATCTATTCAGTTGAAGATTTACAAGACTCAATTCGCATGCTGCAGAAAAACGTATGGAAATTAACACAAGTAGATTTTGCTGTAGATTTAAAACCATTTCTAAAGATGAACTTTCCATTGTCAGTGAATATGGCCCTAGGTCTCATACACATTGAGCGCACTGAAAATTAGTACCAGTTCCATGCTACAGTGTATAGATCATTATACACCGGGTAATGTTATCCTCTAAGTGTCTCGTTTTGTGTGCTGCCATGTTTTTCCACAAATGTTTATTTTATGCAGTCCAGAGCATGAAATAAAATATGGCATATTCCTTCAGATGCCATATAGAAGGCGATTTTCACCATAGACGTTCACAGCCCTTAACAAATAGGATCAGTGTGCACAGATCAATGATGCACTTCCTTTTAGATACTATAAATTTGTAATGCCAAAGTCAGGTGGCTTAGTGCGAGAAGGAAAGAAAAAAAATATTTTATGTGTATAATATGTATTTTTATTAATGCGGAACATGATTTTTCCATATGTATCTGTAAATATTTATCCATAGGAAGTGATTCCAAATGAGTTTCCGAAATGTCCAATCCCCTCCCCCATACCTGTATACTTGGTTGGAAAATTTCCAAAATATAAATATAATGCTTTTTTTTTTTTTTTTTAAGAAACTTCTCAATCAGAATCTCTACATCTGGGATAAGTTAACCTGATCTCAATAACATGTATGGCAATTAGATTATTGATGAAGGCATAATGGCGCTGTTTATACACGATTGCACAAAAATATCCCTTGGAACGTGATCGTTGCCATGAGGCTAAGCCCAATTTAAACTAATGCATTCCAATAAGATTAATTTCTTCTGTTATTCCTTATGCTTTTGAGTAAACCCAAACTTTTTAAATACCAGGGTGCGACCCTCTGCGACCGTGAAGAGGTTAACTGGCAGATTTATGATGCTGACTTTACCTAATGAGCTGTTTAATTTATAGTCTAAAAGACTGCAACCGATGCAGTGCTGAGCCACGGTAACAAATTATACCACTAACGGCTAAATTATGTAGATTGCAACAGTAAACCAAGGCCACACGTTAACCCACCCGCTTCCGGACATTATCGCAAGCAAACATTCTTGGCAATTAAAGAATTTCAAAAATAGCTTGGATTCTATTACTGATCCTCCGTATGTTACAGGCATATGCCCATAGCACCAAGCAAGCCATTAAAAGCGATAATAACAGAAATTTATACCGCGCACCTAATCCTAATATCAGAAGGACAAGATCTTAAATCAAAGGAGAGAGCAGTTTTATAGTTTTCTTTAACATTCATGCCCTAGTGAAAACTCAAAACAGACGCAAAACACACAAAAACCACATAAAGACATAAACTTAATCAGCGCGGGTTAAGAGCTAATTACAGGGTTAAAGTTTTCAAAACTTAAGCAGGCATTAATGATATTACCATGCGGGCCAATCGTATTTTATAGAATTAATAGAAAACATTCTTGCAATCAAGACGGGAGACGCGGTTTTGGGGTGATGTTTGCACAAGGAGCTTAAAACGTGTACATGCATTAAAGGGATGAAGAGTAATAATACATGAAGCACAGCAAACAATAAGCAGAACTTTCTCCGTACAGTATAACTATACGTGCAGGTGAACTGTAGCTCGGATCGGTTTTCTGCACTAACATAAGTTACACTTCACTGCCATATTCCATCTATTAAACTGCACAATACAAGAAAACATATCTCAGTACAACACAAAAAAGATATACTGCTATATACCGCAGGATAGATGTAAATTCCAGACACATTAAATTAAACCGTCCCATTAGCTGCAACCTATTAATCTATAAGTAATATCTTTAATGAGCGATCATTCTCAATAATTAACATTAGAACCCCTGAAGGTTAAAAGATAGACCACGCATATATATGTTCCTGCCACCTCAGGGCCTGGATTGAATGGGTCATTTCCCCTTATAAACTAATCAGTTCTCATGTACAAAACCTGTGATCAGTTACATAAAATACTTCTTCCATCGGATCCGGCCGATTTGTAGATTCATTTTTCCCGAGCAAGGCATATAGACAAATGACTGCTCTTAAAAAATGCACCGCTCCCCTGAACATTAACCAACAGGAATTATTTATTGGGATACACTAGAACAGTACTTGGGTGAGACATACAATCCCCCTAACACTGTATCATTTACTGCATGCATCAGCAAGAGGCCATATCTCAGAACAATTCATAGCAACCTGGGATTTCGGGACACTGAAAAAGTATATTCTTAGCTTCTACCTGTATCATAGTCTTTCAAAACAGCTTTTTCGAAAATACAAGTTGCAGATTTCTTTACACTTCAATAGAACAATAAGTACAATGGAATAAAAAACACATAAAAAATTATAAATTCAAAACAAATAAACAATATTTGCTTGATCGATCAAGAGATAAAGTATGGTAATCAGAGTGCATGAGGGCCCTTTTCATATTATGGTGATGAGCATACAGCTAATTCATGGATGCCTTTCTTTCCCAATCCATATAGATACAGGAAAGATGTATATCTTTGTACCGTGTTAGCTAGTAGATAGAAAAATATTCAGAATTGAGAGTCCTCAGTGGTTGATACCTTTTAATGGCTAACTGAAAAGATGGTAACAAACTGCAAGCTTTCGAGACTACTATTAGTCTTTGCCTGATGAAGAGACCTGAGTAGTCTCGAAAACTTGCAATTTGTTACCATCTTTTCAGTTAGCCATTAAAAGGTATCAACCACTGAGGACTCTCAATTCTAAATATTCTCCAATCCATATAATCATTCTGAAGTAGCCAATAAATAAGGTGCAAAAGGCACCATAAATAAGGTGCAAAATGCACCTCAGAGGAGCCCGGTCGGGTTACTTCATGTGACTGCAATATAGGCCACGTACTTAGCCAATGCCACCAACAGATCCAAAGAGATAAGTAGTGCAAGTTCTCCCTTTATAGATTTGCTCCCTTTGGGATCCACTCCCAGTTCTGTCTATGAAGAATAATGTGAACAGGTCCAAACAACGGCAATCTGTTACATTACCTATATTTGGATCTGTTACATCCAGGCATGCATTATAGGGGAGGATTGTGATTTTTTTTCTGTCTAACCATAGGAGCTCTGAGTTATTACTATGAACGTGAGTCAAGTCCCAATCATCATTCAAAGTTAAATGTGGCTCATAAGGTATTAAAAGTTAAGGACTGCCACAATAACTTTTCCTTTTATTTACTTGATTTTTTCATTTAGTACGATATTTTTGTTATTATTATTCATTGTACTCACTTATATAATGCCATCATATTCCACAGCACTTCACAGACATCACCACTGTCCCATTGAGGCTCACAATCTACATTCCCTATCAGTAGGTCTTTGCAGTGTGGGAGGAAACCGGAGAACCCGGAGGAAATCCACACAAACACGGGGAGTACATACAAACTCCTTACAGATGTTGCATTTGGTGGGATTTTAACCCAGGACCCCAGCGCTGCAAAGCAACACTGCTAACCACCCAGTCATATATTGATAACATTTGTGTTTTTAGGGGGGAAGTAGGAATTTGTGGTGTGTTTGTGTATTTTTTTTTTTATTTTCAAAATTGCCATGTTAAAAAATAAAGCATAACTTAAGTCAAACGCATGTCCCAATTTCTCTAAGGGTTTTTCAAATATATTGATCTGCAATATTTGTAGATGTGTCATGTGTGCATGAAAACATTCTACATAGTGTAATACATTTAGTGTGCATTAGTCATAAAGCTTATGGTGTAAAGCCAATGTACACTTTTAAAATCATTTCTAATTCAGATATCAATTATCATCTTAGTTTCCTATTGCAATGTTAGGTAAGAGATGGACGGACTGTCAGAAATATCAGAGGTTGAACTACAAAAATATTACGTTTAAGGAAGCAGCAGATTTATCTGTGTTGCTTCAGGCCTTCTATATATTTCTGTATGGGCATGAAATGACCTGGGAATTTCAATGTAACTGCAGTTGTACATGATACTAGATTTTCCATTGACCAAGTAAGTGATTAAAAAAAAACACGTGGAAAATTCCCCTAAAAAACAGTTTTGCTGTTAGGCCTCCGACAGAATCAACTCTGTAAGGACGGAAGACTATAAGGCTAGTTTCACACATCCGTTTTTCCCCTTGCGGCGCCCCCGGCATTTTCCCACAGCGCCACATCTGAAAATCTGATGCGCCGCATGCGGCTTTTTTCGCATTGACATGCATTAGCGCCGCATGTCAATGCGTTGCATGCGGTTTTGTCCAGATGCGGCGCAAATGTACATTGCGGCGTCCGGAAAAAACGCTGCATGTAACGTTTTTTTTTTTTGCCGGATGGTTTCTTATCTCTCCAAGCATCAGAAACCATCCGGCAAAAAAACGCATTTTGGGCGCCGGAAGTGTGAAAGCTTTTCACATGCGGCGCTGCGGTAAAATGCCGGGGGCGCCGTTTAGGCGCCCGCCGGATGTGTGAAAGAGGCCTAAGAGACCGTTGTGCAATTTATACCATCCACGAGACGGCGCCACCTAGTAACAGAGTTGTGATCCTGCCAAAGAATTCAAATATTCCATTAATACCATATTTTCTAGTAGGACAGTAATAACTTATTACAGAGTAAAGTCATGATAGATAGATAGATAGATAGATAGATAGATAGATAGATAGATAGATAGATAGATAGATAGATAGATAGATAGATAGATTCTGCCGGGAATTCCGCTGCATTCTTTCCGCCACAGAAAAATCCTCTGGGAATGTACATTGAGGCTACGTTCACACAATGAGTGAGTTTTTGATATTGCAGATTTTCTGAAGTTTCCGCACCTGTTAGTTAAACTGGGTCACTTGCGTTTTTTTTCCCCTTCATTTTTTATCTTGGTTTTTAAGCTGCAGTTTTGGCCTCTTTATAGCTGGATATGTTTTTGATACTTCCTGGTACTTTGACGAAACTTTACTGACATAGTTACAGTATGTGCGGACTACACGCTTTTATAGTGTATTTCAACAGTGGAAGCGCACTAAGAACACAGTCATTTTTTTACCTGTGGATTTTCCGCATTTAATGCAATTCTAAGGAGAAAATCTGCGCATAAAACTCAGCATAATCGCAAGAAAAAAATGAAATGTCAGTGTACACAGCGTAAAAAAAAACATTTCCATCCACTTTGCTGGAATTATAAGACACTGTACTTTTGGGGCAGCAAAAATACAGAGACAAAAACGCACCAAATACCAATAGTGTGAACATCACCTTATAGTAAAATATTACAAAAGGGTTTTTAAAAAAAAAAAAAAAACTGAATCAAAACGTAACATTATTTTAACTTCAGTTTTTGTGCAAGATGGGTGCAGTTCCCAAATGCACCACTTTACCTTCTTAGTCTGGTCTAATCAAGCCCAGTAAACCTACGGTTAAACTTTTCACTTCCTCCTTACAAACGAATCTAAGATGTAAACCTTATACACGTTCTTGTGTACAATGAATGATCCCATCAGCAATGTACGGGATCAGTCTGTATGTTAGCATCGCTTTACTATGCATATCAATTACAGAGGAGAAAATGGGGCATTTAAACGTGAACCATCAGACCTGGAATCGACTGTCAGGTCGGAGCACTGGGCCCACGAAGGTTAAAGGCCGGTGATGTAACGAGGGCGAGCTAATTCTCTGATGCATTACCCCAGACGGCTTCCAATAATATGTTTAATCACTTATCATTAGTCAAACGCTGCATCGGAGCTTTATATGTGACCCGGCTTCTGTTCTGGATTCGGATCTGCAGATACGTTACAGTGATTCAGAAGCGGTGTCCAGGCTTTATACCACATTACACACTATGGCTCGCTCTAGCTCATATTTACCTGTCTATCCACTTATACCTGTCTCTGTTTTGGGGTTGGTTTGGTTTCCAATATCAATCCAGTTCATGAAGATGAACTTTCACTATTTTTTAAAGATCTCTATACTTTACAGTTTCCTTTTAAAACCTCACAATACTCCATTGGCTCCTTGGCGCCTAGATCTAGCCAATAATTCCTTTGTATAAATCAGTGAAATTACAATTTTGCATTATTTGTAAGTCCCTTTATATAATCATCAAAAAAAATACAGAAAATATTTATTCTATAAAATGAAATAGAAAATGGTCCCACTGTTCAGACTTATGCCGAACACAGAGCACGAGGACAAATCAAAGCATTTAAGGCTGGACTAGTAACGCTCCTACCCGTCAGACTGCACGTCTACAGTTTGGAAAGTTTCTGTTTTGTACAATCCATGACGAACTTCTAAACTTTTCTATTAGTAATTAATTGGCTCACACAACAGTTTTCTAATGCTACATGTGCCATAGATTAAGATTAGGAAAGATGGTTCTAGAAGTGTATGAGATTACAAGATGGTTGTAAATTAAGTAGTAGAGAAATATGTATATGCATGCACATATCACGTCTGCTGGAAGCAAACACGTTCAAAGAGCTGTTTTATGCATATATATATATATATATATATATATATATATATACACACGTGTAAGTATATATACATACACTTGCCACACACATGTATATATAGTGCTTTAAACTGTGTATATTATGTATGTACAGTATATACACAGTTTACAGCAATGTAGATATATATATATATGCTGTAAACTGTACTGACCACATACATTCATTTACTAGCGGCTACTATAAATTACACTTTTTGAGCATTTTATACTGACCTCGCCGTCTCATATATTTTATTCCAAAATCTATATATTTTAATAATGTCTGTAAACTGGAATTAATGGCGCTATATAAATGAGTAAAATAAATACATAAATATTAAAAATTAATATTTTTTTTGTCTTTCCAGCAAGTTTCCCAATTCCTGTAACTTGCTAGTTTTCATCTCATTAATGCCAGTCCTGGTTGATCTCCCTTCTATCCTAGTGACCCTACAGACCTTTACGTACCCCCCTTTTCTTCTCACGCTTTTGCTCCATTCATCTTTTCGGTGGGTGGAGGGGAAAGATCAATGGTTTGCGGTCCATCATCGGGTTTTTAACATAACGAAGCACCTCTTGTCTTTTCACCTTTGCTCGGGGTCGCGCAGTAAAAGGTGAGATACAGAAGAACTTCACATAAAGTTTATGAACACATGAAAGGTGCGATCTCAATGTCCGACTGACAGGTCTTAATTACTGGGGTCTCGGATGGTGTGGCCTTAAGGAGAGCGCAGGAACTTGAGACTTATAAGTAAAATTAATTATGATTAATGACTGAGAATGTATAGTTCGAAACGCATCAATGTTTTTAATGATGTTTACGGTTCTTGTAATTTCACTAAGTAATAACGGTGGAGCAGTGATACAGCGTGTGGGAGCTTTCTAAGTAATAGAATATGTTGTTAATTCTTAGTAATTACAGTATGATCGTCCTCTTCCCATAAATTCATCCATCAGCCGGTGGGTTATACTAACCAGCTATATCTCAAAATCAAAATTCCCACCAAGATACAATGCACAGAGCATTAAAAGAATCAGCACTGCACAAAACAAAGCTATCCAGTATGTTTAGCCACTGTTTATCTGGGAGGCAGACTGCACTGTCAGCATATCTAACCCCTGAACCCTTCACTATCTGAGGCTGTTAATCATACCCCTCTTCCTAGGCTGCAGAATGATGTAATGGCCCCACGTCCAGCATTATTCCCAGGGATGTCTGCGAGGAAAACATACAAATGCTGACACCTAACAACCAAATACGCACAAAGCATAGTCCGACGCAGGCGGCGAAACTCGTCATCATACACCATGTAGGAGGTTGGGGCGGCCAATAGTGTGAAAAAAGTATAAAAAGAGGAAAAAAAGTGACCTAATGCAAAATGTCTTATGGCCATACTGTAAATAGACGAATAAGTGGCAAAAAAATACAGCTGTGCTACAGAAAAGAAAAGTTGGACAGAAGCAGCAGAGCCGAGTTCGAAGTTGAAGCAAAGCCGAGTTTGTCATGTATCGTCCAAACCGATGGGTTTTGGAAAAAGGTAAAAAGCAAATTCAGCTCAGCTACGTCTCGAACGGCATCACTTAGGAGCAGGAATCTATATGATTGGATACTAATTAATTAATTTGTAATTAATAATAATTTTTTTTTTCAGGTGTTGCTTTTTTTTTAAGGGAAACGGCATGTAAATGAGTAATCGCGGCACTTGGACTAACCCGACCGCAATGTCTGAACAGAGCCTTATAATAAAGCTGGATTGGGATTTGTATAAATTATCATTTTTGCGCAATAAGAGATGCCGTATAATATAATGCATAGTATGTAATCACTCCATAAGTTTGTGTCCCGGACAGAACGGCGCCCCCAAAATCTGAGTCTACTATTAACAAACCCGACTAAAGTCCTAGAAAATGACGCCATGACAGGTTTCAGCATCCTCTCCTAATATAAGAGCCTCACTGTTGGCCTGACAACCCATGAACAATGCCGGGGTTATTATCTGTCCCTTATTTATTGTATTATTTTTCGGAGGCGATGGGGACGGCAGTGAAGTGCATTGTCTTGTATGTTGGTGATGGCACCAGCATATTAATGACTTGCTAATGACTAAACTGCAGTCCTATGCTAGGATCCTCTGAGCTGGGTAGAGGGAAAAAAAAAAGTTTTTAAACTTTCACTTCCAGCAAACTTTTGGAGACAAGTGATAAGAAGCGAGTGACACCGCATCTGGCACCTTGTCCTGATCACCGGTATTGGGGATGAGCAGCACCCCCCTCCATCCACCTGATGTACTGACAACACAACTGTCACTGTCATCCTGAATGAAGCCTGCAAGAGATCAGTGGAATGAACCGCTAGCTTAACCCCGTCAGCGCCGCAGGCACGGTGACAACGGGCGACTGCACAGAAGTTTAGGACGCTTTGGTGACACTCGGAGGGTTGTCACAGGAGGTGTCAGATCTGACGACCCGCTCATTAGTGCCAGACAGGGCACAAGGTTTCATGGATGACTCCGCTGACCCTTTAAATACATCATCTGATTCACAAACTCTTAAGAACACAATGCAGAACATAAATATTAATAGAAAATATTTTCTTCTCCACTTACCCAACAAGTGTAGAGATCAGCAAATCTGTGAGGAGCCTGTGGGATCTTGTGTAGTTTGGGGTATGGACGCGGCTGGGCTCCGGGGGTCTCAGGTAAGGAGTGATAGAACTTTATTTGGCTGCAGCATGTACAGGGCAAACACTTGGAGCAGCAGCAGCGAACTCCTCACAGACTTGCTGAAGGACTCTCGGCTTCTTTCTGGAGTGGGGAGTGACTTTCCCCCTGCATCACACACACACACATTTAAAGACACAGCGCCATGTACTACAAAAGCACCACGCTGCACTGAGGAAGATTACAATGCGATCTATTTAGAGCCGCATTACATCATCCCCGGTGACGTCACGTGGGATTCCTGAACTTCTAAATCATAGCAGGGAGCGGGGGTGTGGCAGGGGGCGGCGGACACGCCCCGGGAGGAGAGTGGACACGCCCCCCGGAGGAGAGCGCTCAGCTGGAGCTCAGCTGCTGGGGCTGAGTCATGCGGGAGGACGCGGCGGGGACGGGCGAGCGGGCGAGCTGCGGACCGGTCCTCCGTGTGCGCCGGGTCCTGCTCCGGAGTTTGTAGAGAAGCCGAGCGGCTGGGAGAGAGATTGGCAGGGCATGCTGGGACTTGTAGTTCCACAACACGTAAAGGACAAGCTGAAGCAGGTGCAGATGAGAGTTGTACCGCAGCATTCAGCGAGTGGAAATGAGGGCAGCCCATAGCCGGACATGCTGCGTCTTGTAGTACTTCAGCAAGCAGATAAAGGCTATCCGTCTGTAATAGCTCAGCAGGACCTGCTGGGTCTTGTAGTACTACAGGGTTTGGCAAGCAGGACATAAGGAGGTTATAGGTGTATAAGAGATGAGCAGGTTGTGCTTGCTGGGTCTTGTGGTACTACAGCCTCAGGTAGTATTGTGTGTAATAGTTGCCCCATCCTAGTATATATTTGTCCCCGTACTGCCGTTGTTCTGTAATGTATAAAAGAAAATAAACCAATATACTCATCAGGGGCTTACATAGAAGTCATGGGGATCCATACAAGAAGTATAATGAACCCCCATAGTCCTCTATATAATATACTGCACAGTTGATAGTCATCCATGTAGTATAATCAAATGCACCTCCATAGTCATCCATAAAGTCTAATGCACCCTATAATACTTCATAGCAGTATTATGCACACCATAGTCATATATAGTATAATGCAGCAGCCCCATAGCAGTATAATGCATCCCCTTCCTTCCCCCCACCCACCATAGTAGAATGCACCTCCTTACTGGTATAATGTGCCCCATACCGCAGCTTTCCAAAAATAAGCTTTTCCTTACCTGGCCGAGCTCCAGGATGTCCTCACCCACGATTTGGCTGAGGCGTGCAGCGTCATTCCGGCGTATGACAGTGACGTCATATGTCAGCGACGTGCGCGCTGAAGTCAGCTGCCGGCCTGTGATTGGCCGGCGGCTGTTAACTGTTGCCAGAGGTATATCTAGGTTTTCTGGCCTGCCCTTGCGCTCCTGCATCCCTGCCTTGCTCTGCTTGTATTCCCAGCGTTGTTCCGCCTGCATCCCTGCATTTCTCTGCCTGCCTTGCTCTGCCTGCATCTCCTGCATTTCTCTACCTGCCTTGCTCTGCCTGCATCCCCTGCCTTTCTCTGCCTGCATCCCTGCCTTTCTCTGCCTGCCTTGCTCTGCCTGCATTCCCTGCCTTTCTCTGCTTGCCTTGCTCTGCCTGCATCCCCTGCCTTGCTCTGCCTGCATCCCCTGCCTTTCTCTGCCCTGCATCCCCTGCCTTTCTCTGCCTGCCATCCCCTGCCTTTCTCTCCTGCCTTGCTCTGCCTGCATCCCCTGCCTTTCTCTGCCTGCCTTGCTCTGCCTGCATCCCCTGCCTTTTTTTCCCAAAAAAAAGGGGGAAAAAAAAATTTTTTTTTTTTTTTTTTTTGGGGGGGCTAATTTTTTTTTCAAAAAAAAAAATTTTTTTGGGGGAACCAAAACCCCCGGAAAAAAAAAAAAAAATTTTTTTTTTCCCCCCTTTTTTTTTTTTTTTCCCTTTTTAAAAAAAAAACCCCGGGAAAAACCCCTTTTTTTTTTTTAAAAAAATTTTCCCCCAAATTTTAAAAATTTGGGAATTTTTTTAAAAAGGAAAAAAAAAAGGGGGAAAACCCCTTTTTTAAAAAACGGGGAAAAAAAAAAAACCCCCCCCCGGGGGGGGGAAAAAAGGGGGGCCCCTTTGTTAAAAACCCAAAAAAAAGGGGCCCCCTTTGACAAAAGGGGGGGGAAAATTTTTTTTTGGGGGTTTTAAAAAAAAAAAATTGGTTTTTTTTTTATTTTGTTTTTTTTGGAAAAAAAAAAAAAATTTTTTTTTTTTTTTTGGGAAAAAAATTTTGGGGAAAAAAAGGGGGGAATTTAAAAAAAAATTTTTTTTTTTTTAAAAAAGGGTTTTTTAAAAAAAGGGGGTTAAAAAAAAGGGGAAAAAACCCCAAAAATTTTTTGGGGCCCCAAAAAAACCCAAAAAAAAAAAAAAATTTGGAAAAAAAAAAAAAAAATTTTTTAAAAAAAAAAAAAAATTTTTTTGGAAAAGGGGTTTGGGGGGGAAAAAAAAGGGAAAAAAATTTTTGGGGAAAATTTTTTTTTTGGGGGTTTTAAAAAAAAAAATTTTGGGGAAAGGGGCCCCCTTTTTGGAAAAAATTTGGGGGAGGACAAAGGGGGGCCCCCTTTTTTTAAAAAAAATTTTTTTTTTTTTATTTTTGGGGGGGAAAAAATTTTTTCCCCGGGGGGTTAAAAAAAAAGGGTTGGGGGGGGGGGGGGGTGGGACCATTTTTTTTAAAAAATTTAAAAAATTTGGGTTTTTTTTAAAAATTTAAAAAAAAAAAATTTTTTGATTTTTTGGGGGGGGGGGGAAAAAAAAAAAAGGGGGGGGCCCCCCCCCCGGGGGGGGTTTTTTCCCGGGGTTTTTTTCCCTTTTTTTTTTGGGGGGAAAATTTTAAAAAAAAAAGGCCGGGAAAAGGGGTTTGGGGCCCCCCGGGGGGGTTTTTTTTGGGGTTTTTAAAAAAGGGGGGGAAATTTCCCCCGGGCCCCCCTCGGAAACGGGTTTTTTTAAAAAATTTTTCCCCCGGGGGGGGGCCCCCCCTTTTTTTCCCCCCCCCGGGGGTTTTTAAACCGGGGGGTTGGGGGAAAAATTTTCGTTTTAAAAAAAAAATTTTAAAAAAAAAAAAAAAAAAGGGGGCCCTTTTAAAATTTAACCCCCCGGGGTTTTTTTTAAAAATTAAAGGGGTTTTTTTAATTTTTTGGGGGGTTTTTTCCCCCCCCCCCTTTTTTTTTTTTAAAAAAAAAAAGGGGGAGGCCAAAAAAAAAAAAAATTTTCATTTTTAAAAAATTTTTGGGGAAAATTTTTTTTAAATGGGGGGGGGGGCCCCCGGGAAAAAAAGGAACCGGGAAAAAAAGGGGGGAAAAAACCCCAAAAACCCCCTTTTTTTTTTTTAAAAAATTTGGGGGGGGGTTTTTTTTTTTTTTTTTAAAAAAATTAAGGGAATTTTTTAAACTTTTGTTTTTTTAAAATTCCCCCCCCTTTTTTAAAAAAATTTTTGGGGCCCCTTTAAAAAAAACCCCCCCCAAAACCGTTTTTTTTTTAAAATTTTTTAAAAAAATTTTTTTTCCCCTTTTTTTTGGGGGCCCCCCCCCTTTTAAAAATTTTTTTTTTTTTTTCCGGAAAAGGGGTTTTTTTTTTTTTTTTTGGGGGGTTTAAAAATTAAAAAAATTTTTCCTAAAACCCTTTTTAAAAAAAAAAAAGGGGGTTTCCCAAAAAAGGGGGGGAAAAGGGTTTTTTTTTTCCCCCCCCCCCGGGGGGGGGGGGAAAAAAGGGGAAAATTTTTTTTAAAAAAAAATTTAAATTTTTAAAAAAAAATTTTTCGGTTTTTGGGGGGGCCCCTTTTTTTTGAAACCCCCCTTTCCCCCCTTTTCCCCCAAAATTTGGTTTTTTTTTTTAAAAATTTTTTTTGGGGGGCCCCTTTTTTTTTTTAAAAAAATTTTTAAAAAAATTTTTGGGGGGGAAAAAAAAATTTTTTAAAAATTTTTTTAAAAAACCCAAAAAATTTTTTCCTTTTTTTTTTAAAAAAAATTTTTTATTTTTTTTTAAAAAATTTTTTTGGGGGTTTTTTCCAAAACCAAAATTTTTTCCCCCCCCTTTTTAAAAAAAAAATTTTTTCCCCAAAAAAAAAAAAATTTTTTTTTTTTTTCCCCAAAAAAATTGGGTTTCCCCCTTTTTTTTTTTAAAAAAAAAAATTTTCCCCCCCCTTTTTTTTTAAAAAAAATTTTTCCCTTTTTAAATTTTAATTTTTTGGGTTTTTTTTCCCCAAAAAAAAAAAATTTTTTTTTTAAAAAAAAAAAAAAAAAAATTTTTTTCCCAATTTTTTTTAAACCCTTTTTTTGGGGAAAAAAAATTTTTTAAAAAAAATTTTTTTTTTTAAAAAAGGGGAAAAAATTTTTTTTTTAAAATTAAAAAAAAATTTTTTTTTGGGGAAAATTTTTTTTAATTTTTTTTTAAAAATTTTTTTTGGGTTAAAAAAAATTTAAAAGGGAAAACCCTTAAAAAAAAGGGGTTTTTTTTTAAAAACCCAAAAGAATTTTTTTTTTAAAATTTTTGGGGGGAAAAAAAAAAGGGAAAAATTTCCCTTAATTTTTTTTTTTAATTTAAAATTTTTTTTTTTTTGGGGAAAAAAAAAAAACCCAAAAAAGGGTTTTTTTTCCCCCCAAAACCCCATTTTTTTTTCCCCCTTTTTGGGGGCCCCCTTTTGGGGAAAAGGGGTTTTTTTCCCCCTTTTGGGGGGTTTTTTTTTTTTTAAAATTGGGGTTTAAAAGGGCCCCTTTTGGGAAAAACCCCCCGGGGGGTTTTTTTTTGGGGGGGGGCCCCCCTTTTTTTTCCCCCCGGGCCTTTTGAAAAAAAAAAAAAATTTAAAAAATTTTTTTTTTAAACCCCCGGGATTTTTAAAAAATTGGTTTTTAAAAAAAAAAAAAAACCTTAGGGGGGGGGCCCGGGGGGCCCCAAAAAAAAAACCCCCCCTTTTTTTTTAAAAAGGGGGGGGGTTTTTTTCCCCCGGGAAAAAAGGGAAAACCCCCCCCATTTTAAAAACCCCCAAAAAAAATTTTTTTGGGGGTTTCCCCCCCAAATTTTAAAGAAAAAACCCAAGGGTTTAAAAAAAAAAAAAAAAAAATTTTTTTAAAAAATTTTTTTTTTAAAGGGAAAAAAAAAAAAATAAAATTTTTTTTTGGGGGGTTTTTTTTTAAAAAATTTTTTGGGGAAAAAAAAGGGGAAAACCCTTTTTTGGGGAAAAAGGGGTTTTTTTTTTTTTTTGGGGGGAACCCCAAAATTTTTTAAAAATTTTTTTTCCCCCAAAAAAAAATTTTTTTAAAATTTTCCCCTTTTTCCCCTTTTAAAAAATTTTTTTCCCCCAAAAAAATTTTAAAAAAAAAAACCCAAAAAATTTTTTAAAAAAAAGGGAAAAAAATCCCTTTTTTTAAAAAAAAACCCCCAAAAAAAAAAAACCCAAAAAAAACCACTTTTTTCTTTTTTTGGGGGAAAACCCCCAAAACCCCCCCCAAAAAAATTTGGGCCCAAAAAAAAAAAAAAAAAAGGGTTTTTTTTTAAAATTAAAAAAAAGCAAAAAAATTAAAAAAAATTTTTAAAAAAAAAAAAAAAATTTTTGGGGAAAAAACCCCCCCCCAAAAAAATTAAAAAAAGGGCCCAAAAAAAAAAAATTTTCCCCCCCTTTAAAACCCAAAGGGTTCTGGGGGTTTTTCCCAAACCCTTTTTTTTTCCCCCCCCCCCAAAAAAGGGCCCCCCCTTTTTAAAGGGGGGGGTTTTAAAAAAATTTTTTTTTTGGGGAACCCCCCCCCAAAAAAATTGGGGGCCCCCCCCAAAAAGGGTTTTTTTTTTTTTGGGGGAAAAAATTTTTTTTTCCCCCCCCAACCCCAAAAACCGGGTTAAGGGGCCAAAAAAACCAGGGGAAAAAATTTTTTAAAAATTTTGGGGTTTTGGGGGTTTTTTTCCCCCCCGGGGGGCCCCAAAAAAAAAAATTTTTTCCCCCCCCTTTTTTTTTTAAAAGAAAAAAATTTTTAAAGGGTTCCCCCCCAAAAATTTTTTGGGAAAAAAAACCCCCCCTTTTTTGGGGGGCCCCTCCTTTTTTGGGGGCTTTTTTTTTTTTTCCCCCCCCCCCCCGGGGAAAATTTTTTAAAAAAGGGGGGGCCCCAAACCCAAATTTTTCCCCCCCCAAAAAAACCCAAACAAAAAAAAAAAGGGGGGGTTTCCCCCCCTTTTGGGGGCCCCTTTCCCCAAAAAAAATTCCCCCTTAACCCCCCAAAACCCTTTTTTTTTTCCCCCCTTTTTTTTTTTCCCCCCCCATTCCGGGGGAAAAACCAAAAAACCCGCCCCGGGGGGGGGGGAAAAAAATTAAACCCGGAAAAAAAAAGGGGGCCAAATTTTTCCCCCCCCGGAAAGGGGGAAAAAGGGCCTTTTTTTGGGGGGGGAAAAAATTTTTGGAAAAAAAATTTTTTAAAAAAAAAACCCCGGGGGGTTTTTCCCCAAAAAAGGGGAAAGGCCCCCTTTGGGGGCCCCCCCGGCCCCCCTTTTTAAAAAAAAAAATTTTTTTGGAAAAAACCCCAAGGGGCCCCCGAATTAAAGGTGGGAAAAAAGGGGCCCCCAAAACTTTCCCCAAAAAGGGGGGGCCCCCCAAAAAAAGGGGGGGGGCCCCCTTTTTTTTTTTTAAAAAAAAGGGGGCCCGGGGGGCCCCTTTCCCCTGCCCCCCCCCGGGGTTTCCCGGGGGCCGGGGCCAAAAACCCCCCCTTTTCAAAAAAAAAAGGGAAAATTTTCCCAAAAAAAATTTTTTTAAAAGGGCCCCTTTTTTTAAAAAAAAGGGGGAAAAAAAAAAAAGGTTAAAAAAAAAAATTTTTTTTCCCGGGGGGAACCCAAAAAAAATTTTTCCAAAAAAACCCCCCCGTTTCTCCCCCCCTTTCCCAAAAAAAAGGCCAAAACCCCAACCCAAGCAAATTCCAAAGGGAAAATTTTAAAAAAAAAGGGAAAAAGGGAAAAAAAAAATTTTTTTTTGGGGGGGAAAAAACCGGTTTTTTTTTTCCCCCCCCCCAAAAAAAACCCAAAAAAAAATTTAAAAGGGGTTTTTCCCCGGGAACCCCCCGGGAAAAAACCCCGGGGGGAAAAAAAACCCCAATAAAATTTTCCCCTTAAAAAAAAAAAAACCCTTTTTTTTTTGGAAAAAAACCCCCAAAAAACCCAAAGCCTTTTTGGGGGGGTTTGGGCCAAAAACCCCCCCAAAAAAAAAACGGGGGGGGCCAAAAATTTGGGAAAGGGGGGAACCCCCAAAAACCGGGGAACCCTTAAAAAATTTTTTCCAGGGTACAAACAATTTTCCAACAGGGCAGGCTCGGGCCTATCCCTCCTTGACACCCCTCCAGAGCAAGTCTCAAATTGGGCGAGATGGCGGAAAGAACTACACCCTCCTTCAAAATAACAGAGGGATCAGATAGCTCAGGAGAGTCCGCAAGGAAACCCTCCTCGAGAGGGAAATCCGCCTTAACATTCTTAGTGCCGGGAAAGAAAGGAAACCACAAAATTTTAAAACGTGTAAAAACAAGGCCCACCTGGCCTGTCTAGGATTGAGTCGCTTGGCAGATTCCAGAATAGACCAGATTCTTATGGTCCGTAAGGACCACCCCCTGATGTTTGGCTCCCTCCAGCCAATGTCTCCACTCTTAAAAAGCCCACTTCATGGCCAATAACTCCCGATTTACCCACGTCATAATTACGTTCAGTTGGAGAAAATTTTCGAGAGAAAAAAGGCAAAAGGGGTTACTTTTAGAGGTCTCTGGATCTTTTTGGGACAAAAACGGCACCTGCCCCAATTTCGAGGCATCAACCTCCACCTGAAATGGCAGAGAAACATCAGGCTGCCGTAGAACAGGAGCAGAAGTAAATCTCTGCTTAAGTTCCTGAAACGCAGAGACTGCCTCAGGAGGCCAATCACCACATCAGAACCCTTTCTGGTCAAATCAGTTAATGGTTTAACAATAACCGAAAAATTACCAATAATTTACGATAAAAAATTGGCAAAACCCAAAAATCTCTGAAGAGCCTTTAATGAAGTAGGTTGGACCCAATCACAGATGGCCTGAACCTTGACCGGGTCCATTTCAATAACAGATGGGGACAAAATGAATCCCAGAAATGAGATCTTCTGTACGCCAAAAAGACACTTTGATCCCTTCACATACAGAGCATTCTCTCTCAAAATCTGGAATACAGTTCGAACATGTTTCACATGAGAGTCCCAGTCATTAGAAAAAATCAAGATATCATCCAAATAAACAATCAGAAACTTGTCCACAAAATCCCTGAAATGTCATTCATGAAGGACTGGAAGACGGACGGAGCATTAGTGAGCCCAAAGGGCATCACAAGGTACTCAAAATGCCCTTCAGGGGTGTTAAATGCCGTCTTCCATTCATCCCCGTGCTTAATGCGAATAAGGTTATACGCCCCCCTGAGGTCAAGCTTGGTAAACCAAGTAGCGTTTTTCACCCTGGAAAACAGGTCAGAAATCAAGGGTAACGGGTATTGATATTTCACAGTAATATTGTTCAAGAGACGATAATCAATACACGGCCTTAATGAACCATCTTTTTTGGCCACAAAGAAAAAACCGGCACCTAAGGGTGATGAGGATGGTCTGATATGACCCTTCTCCAATGATTCCTTGATATAAGACCGCATAGCGTCATGTTCAGGTACAGACAAGTTAAAAAGGCGACCTTTAGGGAATTTACTACCCGGCACTAATTCAATAGCGCAGTCATAGCTCCTATGGGGAGGTAAGGATGCAGATTTACTTTCGCTAAACACATCAGAAAAATCAAACAAAAAGTCAGGAACATCCTCAGCCTGGGGGGAGGCAGAAAAAACAGGAGTGTTGGTATTAACACATTGGCAGCCCCAACTGGCCACAGACACAGATTTCCAATCCAAAACAGGATTATGAGACTGTAACCAAGGGAAACCCAGCACTATAATGTCATGCAGATTATATAGAACCAAAAATTTGCAGCACTCCTGGTGATCAGGTTCAACCCTCATTATCACCTGAGTAGAAAACTGGGGTTTATTCTCAGCCAAAGGGGTAGAATCGATCCCCAGTAAAGGAATAGACTTCTGTAGGGGTATCAAGGGAAACCCACAACGTTTAGCAAAATCATAATCCATCAGGTTAATAGCTGCTCCAGAATCAACGAAAGCCTGAGCAGAAAATGAGGACAGAGAGCATATCAGAGTGACAGTTAACAAAAACTTAGTCTGAACACTACCCAAGACAACCGTGCGTGCAAAACGTCTTCCCCGCTTAGGGCAGACTGAAATAGCATGAGAGGCATCACCACAGTAGAAACATAACCCATTGCGCTTTCGAAACTCATGACGCTGTGCCCCAGACACCACTCCATCACACTGCATGGGCTCAGCAGCTGGCTCACAAGGCAACACCACTCCACGCATACTTCTCCGCTCACGCAAACGTCTGTCAATTTGAATCGCTAATGACATAGAATCATTGAGACCAGAGGGGACAGGGAATCCCACCATAACATCCTTTACATTATCCGACAGACCCTTCCGGAAAAGGGCCGCCAAAGCGTCGTCATTCCATTTGGTCAGGACTGCCCACCTACGGAATCTCTGACAGTATAACTCAGCGTCATCAAGCCCCTGATTTAATGCCAACAAGGCTTTTTCAGCTTGATCAGTGACATTAGGCTCATCGTACAATAACCCCAAAGCCTGAAAAAATGCATCAACATCACTCAAAACAGGATCCCCAGGTATCAGGGAAAAAGCCCAATCCTGAGGATCGCCGCGCAGGAGAGAGATAATAATTTGAACCTGCTGCGCTGCGTTTCCTGAGGACTTAGATTTTAAGGCAAGAAACAATTTACAATTATTTTTGAAATTCTGAAACTTAGCTCGATCCCCCAAAAACAAATCTGGCATGGGGATCCTAGGTTCCACAACAAGCAACCTAGCAAGATATGCAGCAATACTCTGAACCTCAGTGGCAAGCTGATCCACACGGCCAGACAACTGTGCAAACTCCATTGGGAGAAAAGATCCTCCCCATGCAACAAACAGAAAAATATCTCTGACAACTTTTCTTCCTTCAAAATATTTTTTCCCTTCTGTGAGTACCATACAATTTTTATGGCCGGTGATACTGTTATGTTACGGTAGCTGAGGAGTGCAGGTAAAAAAATCAAAACAGCAGCCACTGAAAAAACTGGAAAAAGCAAAAGTACAAAACACAGTGGCTGGACTAAACTGAGAGGGCAAAAGCCCCCGGAGGGGACCCTGAAGGCCCCCACAGAAGTGCAGGACAAAATGCAAAAATATAGCAAAAACACAAAATAAGAAATTGTCTTATCTGATAGCAGGAGATGCAGACAGGACACAGCAGGCTACAAGGGAAACTGGAAAGAAGGATTCAGACCAGAACAATTGATCACCGGCAACCCTGATGGGAAAATGACTCCCTTACATAAGACCAATCAGTAACACCTGATTCCCAGTCCTCACAATCCTCACTAGTACCGCTTGTAACCACCAGAGGGAGCCTCTGCTCAGAACTCATCTCAAACCCATTCACAACAGGTACGATAATATGCGATTTGCATGCGATTTGTATGCGATTTTTAATTGTTCCATCCGTTTTCCATCAGTTTTCCATCTGTATGCAATGCAATTTTAACATGACGTTTTACATAGAGCAGTTCTCTCTATGTAAAAAATCATGTAAAAATCACATTGTTAAAAAAAAATGTACACAAAAAGCAAATAATTACATATAATATATATATATATATATATATAGGTCATACACTTCTACATATTTTAATAGCCGCTAATTCATCCCCGACTATACTGTAAAATCACCCTTACAGCTTTAATAAAGAATAGAAACAATACATATACACACATAGAATACATATATATATATGTCATTGTGACATATATATATATATATATATATATATATATATATACATATATTTATAGTTCATACACTTCTACATACTGTAATAGCCGCTAATTCAATTGCCGGCTTTTGTGAAATCACAGAACCCGACATGAAATGACACATGGTTTACATACAGTTAACCATGTAATTTCATGTATTTTGATATATGGTTTTAACTTACAATTGCATGAGTGTATGTGTGCAAAATTGCAGACATGTAGGGGTTAATTAAAGGTGTAAATTCGTTGAAAAAAAATGCGTGGGCTCCCGCTGTATTTTCTCCACCAGACAGACAAAGCAAGCGAGTGGGGGCAAATAATAATAGCCCAGGAGGGTGCATTTATTTTGTGCCCCCCCTGGCTACTAATATCTGCCCCCAGACACTCCAGAAAAGGCAAATCTATAATTAGATTAGCCCTTTCTGGCACTTTGCCCGTCTATTCCCATTGCCCTGTAGCGGTGGCGAATGGGTTAATAAGGGGTTAAAGCCACCTTGCAATTGAAAGGTGACTTTAAGCCACGTTAATAATTGAGAGTTGTCAATTTGAAAACTATCAATTATTAATCCTATTGTATGAAAGGAAAAAAAACACACACACACATTAATTATTAATCCTTTTAATGAAATAAAGACACAGTTTTGGACCATATTTTATTGCTCAGCTGTAATACCCTGAATGAATCAGTTCCTCTCCCGGGGACAGGAGAGGAAGTGATGAGTGTGTGAAGCTTAATTGATTGCTTCCCAATTTCACTTCAGGTCAGGTCAGGGTGACCTGACCTGAAGTGAAAGTAGGAATAAATCAATTAAGCTTCCCACATTAATCACTTCCTCTCCTTTCGCCGGGAGAGGAACTTATTCATTCAGGGGGTAACAGCTCAGCAGGCAGCATTAGCCGCCTGCTAGCTGTAACCTGTTAACCATTTCTGATGGATTACAGCGTGGGACCTGACTGTGCATCGGATAGGTAAGAATAATTTTGCTTTTTTATTTTATTTTTATTACAGGAAATGGTTTTAGCAGGAAAATAAAAGATGGTCAAAAACTGTTTGATTATTTCATTAAAATTATTTTTTATTAAAGTGTGCGTGTTTGATTTTTCTTTCAAACAATAGGATTAATAATTGATAGTTGTCTAATTGACAGCTCTCAATTATTAACCTGGCTTAAAGTCACCTTTTATTAACCCATTCGCCACCGCTACAGGGCAAAGGGAATAGACGGGCAAAGTGCCAGAAAGGGCGAATCTAATTATAGATTTGCCTTTTCTGGGGTGGCTGGGGGCAGATGTTAGTAGCCAGGGGGGCACAAAATAAATGCACCCTCCCTGGGCTATTATTATTTGCCCCACTCGCTTGCTTTGTCTGGTGGAGAAAATACAGCGGGAGCCCACGCATTTTTTTTCAACGAATTTACACCTTTAATTAACCCCTACATGTCTGCAATTTTGCACACATACACTCATGTAATTGTAAGTTAAAACCTTATATCAAAATACATGAAATTACATGGTTAACTGTATGTAAACCATGTGTCATTTCATGTCGGCTTCTGTGATTTCACAAAAGCCGGCAATTGAATTAGCGGCTATTACAGTATGTAGAAGTGTATGAACTATAAATATATATATATGTATGTGTCACAATGACATGTGTGTATATATATATATATATATATATATATATATATATATATGTATTCTATGTGTATGTATCTAGTGTTTTGTGAGCTGTCAGTGTAATTTTACAGTAGCCGGGGAAGAATTGCTGGCTTTTCAAAGGAGACTGGTGCGTATAAATCGGACAGCACTCGCATGGGGCGAGTGCTGTGCGATGATTTCTCGCACCCATTGACTTGCATTGGCGATTATCATGCCAAATTCGCATCAAATCGCAGCATGTTGCGATTTTTTTCTCACACCGATTTCGGCTGAGAAAAAAAATCGCAATTGAGATGTCACCTATTGAATAACATTGGTCAGATTTGAATCCGATTTTTTATCGCCTGAATATCATACGTTTTCGTCGCCAGTGAGTATGAGCCCTAACCCTAATTGTAACCCTAATCCTAATTGTAACCCTAACCCTAATTATAACCCTAACCTAAGGCTAGGTTCATTTTGCGTTTTACCAGCCCGTTCAACACATAGCGTTGACGGGCTGGTAACGGTATAGCATAACGCGATCGCGTTATGCTATACCCGCTAGCGCAGAGGAATCAGTAGATGATTCATCTGCGCTAGCGGTGATGGAGCCCAGACGCTGCAGCCCGCATCTGAGGCTCCGTCACTGAATGATGGCACATCGCGAACGCATGCCACTTTACGCCATGCGTCGCGATGCGCCCTCAAATGGGGGTGAATGGCAGCGTTAACAGACTGCGTTACACCGCGTTATACCGCGGTGTAACGCAGTCCATCTAACGGACTGCCATAGCGCAGCATGAACCCAGCCTAACCCTAACCCTAGCCCTAACGTAAAAATGAAAATAAATATAATTTCTATATTTTATTATATGTCCCTAACTAAGGGGGTGATAAAGGGGGGGGTTATGTACTGTTTTTTTTATTTTGATCGCTGTGATAGTTTATCACAGTGATCAAAATGTACTTTTAGGAGAATGAATGAACATTTCTTTGAATCTGCCGCCAGGAAGACAGGAAGAAGACGCCGGGAGCCTGGGACCTGCCGGAGGACAGAGGACACCGGGAGGTATAGGGGGGCATCGGAGGTACTGGGGACCCTAATTCTCTCCCCTCTGATGTGCGATCACATCAGAGGGGAGAGAAATCTTTTTTTTTTTTTTTTTTGCGGTAAATACCGACCCGGATCATGTTCTCTGGGGTCTCAGCTACCCTCGGCAGCCGAGACCCCAGAGAAAATTGCCCACCCCCCTGCAGATCGCGGCGAGCGCACTGAGCATGCGCCCGCCATTCAAGATGGTGGTGCCCACCGGAGGAGGCAGGTGGGCCCGGGGGCCACAAGGGGCACATTGGGGGCCACAAGGGGGGGATCGGGGACCCTTTTTCTCTGTCCTCTGCTGTCCGATGACATCAGAAGACAGAGAAATTAAATGGCACATCAGTTTTTTTTTATTTTTGTTGCGATCGCCGTTATAGGGTTAATAACGGCAATCGCAACATCGGGTCGGTAAAAACCGACCCGATTCATGTTCTCTGGGGTCTCGGCTACCCCCGGTAGCCGAGACCCCGGAGGAAATGCGCCTCTGGGGGGCGCTATTCACTTTTTCCACAGCGCCGTTAATTAACGGCGCTGTGGTTTAAGTACCCTTAATGACCGCCGTTAAAAGGCGTATCGGCGGTCGCTATGGGGTTAAAAGAAAAGCAGGGGTCCAGAGTTTTTATACAATTAATTTCAGTTTAATAAATGAGAAATACAAATACACAAAAAATCATCCAGAGTAACACAAACCAAGCAGGTCAAGGGGGAGGGAAGCAATTTTTCACCCACTATGCAAGGTAAATTTTAAAATGTACCATGCTTAAAATTATGTCTATTGCATAAATGTAATAGCATGTGAAGCCACACCAGTAAATAAATAATAAATAATTCATGTACAGTCATGGCCAAAAGTTTTGAGAATGACACAAATATTAATTTTTACAAAGTCTACTGCTTCACTTTTTCTAATGGCAATTTGCATATACTCCAGAATGTTATAAAGAGTGATCAGCTTAACTGCAATTGTGTGGCCCAGCTGCGCTTGGTACACATGTTTCCTGGAGAGTGCACAGGAAGGTAATTGTAGAACACCTGATATTCATTCACATCTCACATTTCCCAACATTACCACTAGAGGGAACCTTAGGATATATAAGGTTAGTGAGACATGTAGCAGTGGGCATTCTGGCCAGTGCAGACTGGAGGGAGTTGGAGAGGAGTCTGAGTTGGTGTCAAGTCAAGTGTTCAGTCTTGGAGGGAGAGGAGAGAAGACTGATTCCTGACAGAGCTCAGGTAGTTCATCTTGAGCCGAAGTGGAGGCTAGTATGAGTAGAAAGAATTACTCTAGTCTAGTCAGAGCTACAGCCAAAACTGTTATCTCAGAACAAGCTGCCTGTGTTCCCTAAGAACGTGGAAAGTGACTCTCGGAGCTACAGCGTGTAAACAGTCTGACGGAACGTCCTGTGAGCTGCTCTGGACAGAGTCTTGAAGGAAAGAAGGAAGGGGACTACAGCAGTTATAACATCGAGTCAACTGAGAGCAGGTCAGTGAGCATTGGAAGGAAAGCTGACAACTACACCCATTGCTACCCGTGCTTATGTTAAGGGTGAGAGCAGGGCGACAGGCGAGTGGTGAAAGAAGGACAAGTGACTTAGGTGACAGATCACCTTCACTAAATTACCGGACACCGGGTCCGAAGCATTGCTAGTACTTCACGGCTAGTGATAGAAAATCCGGAGGCCTTGCTGGACTTCAAGTCGCAGAAGGTAGCCCTAAGTGTTGATACGTAACTGGAGTCAGGGAGAACGGGACGGAGTCGGTCTGATCAGCCACAACGGCTTAGTTCTTTCCAACGTCTGATTATCAGAGACAGAGAAGGCTCTACCACAATGTCAGCCGGGCGTAGCTGCTATAGTAGGAGTTAAACTTGACTTCATGCAAGTTAGGACTCACATACACATTAAGGAGAAACCAGAGGCCTTAAACCTGCTCAGCAATTCCCTGAATGTGCATTCTCCAACCTGACCAGCTTCCCGGGACATACCTGCAACATCTACCAGTAAAGGTATGGAAAGAGACTGACTTGTGTGTGACTGAATTCTTATCTGCACCCTGCACCACCATTGACTTTGAGGGAACAGTCCCACCTGTGGGGGACTTAACATCTAGCTGCCTAATAACATCCCCTCAGAAGATTAACCCTGCAGTGCTGGTCTATCTGATCAGAAACCACAGGTGGCGTCACAAACTATCTACTATCCCCTGTAAATAATCCCACATTACGACGAGCGCCCAGGGCACGGACCGAGCTGTGCTACCCGTGACATCCCCCATAGACATCAACGGGCTCGGTGCCGAGTATCCCAAAGCCCTGGTACGCGCGGCTCGTCACAATTACTTGCAAAGTCAATATTTGGCTAGAAAATGAACTTTATTCCCCAAAACACATTTCAACATCATTGCAGCCCTGCCTTAAAAGGACCAGCTAACCTCTTTTCAGTGATTGCTCCATTAACACAGGTGTGGGTGTTGATGAGGACATGGCTGGAGATCAATCTGTCATGATTAAGTAAGAATGACACCACTGGACACTTTAAAAGGAGGCTGGTGCTTGGCATCATTGTTTCTCCTCTGTTAACCATGGTTATCTCTAAAGAAACACGTGCAGTCATCATTGCAATGCACAAAAATGGCCTAACAGGGAAGAGTATCGTAGCTAGAAAGATTGCACCTCAGTCAACAATCTATCGCATCATCAAGAACTTCAAGGAGAGAGGTTCCATTGTTGCCAAAAAGGCTCCAGGGCGCCCAAGAAAGACCAGCAAGCACCAGGACCGTCTCTTAAAAGTGTTTCAGCTGCGGGATCGGGCTACCAGCAGTGCAGAGCTTGCTCAGGAATGGCAGCAGGCAGGTGTGAGTGCATCTGCACGCACTGTGAGGCGGAGACTCTTGGAGCAAAGCCTGGTCTCAAGGAGGGCAGCAAAGAAGCCACTTCTCTCCAGAAAAAACATCATGGACAGACTGATATTCTGCAAAAGGTACAGGCAGTGGACTGCTGAGGACTGGCGTAAAGTTATTTTCTCTGATGAATCCCCTTTTCGATTGTTTGGGACATCAGGAATACGCCTCATTCGGAGAAGACAAGGTGAGCGCTACCACCAGTCTTGTCTCATTCCAACTTTTAAGCATCCTAAAAACCATTCATGTGTGGGGTTGCTTCTCAGCCAAGGGAATCGGCTCTCTCACAGTCTTGCCTAAAAACACAGCCATGAATAAAGAATGGTACCAGAATGTCCTCCAAGAGCAACTTCTCCCAACCCTCCAAGAGCAGTTTGGCGATCAACAATGCCTTTTTCCAGCATGATGGAGCACCTTGCCATAAAGCAAAGGTGATAACTAAATGGCTCAGGGAACAAAACATAGAGATTTTGGGTCCATGGCCTGGAAACTCCCCAGATCTTAATCCCATTGAGAACTTGTGGTCAATCATCAAGAGACGGGTGACAAACAAAAACCTAAAAATTCTGACAAAATGAAAGCATTGATTGTGCAAGAATGGACTGCTATCAGTCAGGATTTGGTCCAGAAGTTGATTGAGAGCATGCCAGGGAGAATTGCAGAGGTCCTGAAGAAGAAGGGTCAACACCGAAAATATTGACTTGCTGCATTAACTCATTCTAACTGTCATATAAGCTTTTGTTACTCATATGTTTGCAATTATATATTTCTGTCTGTGATAAAAACATCTGTCAAACACACATAAAAACCAGAGGGCAGCAGATCATGTGAAAATATAATATTTGTGTCATTCTCAAAATTTTTGGCCATGACTGTATATAGTCCAAAAAACTGTATAAATGCTTAATGCACAAAGAGCTTAATACAAAATGGCCATAGATATTAATTCAAGTCCCAATATATCCTGTTTCAAGCTTGTACAATAATAAAGTGCTCATGTGCAAAATGATCAAAATAAATAATAGCAGCAAGGACATGAAACAGAAAGTGCATTATAAGCTATATTAACCCCTTACTGTCCATTGACGTGCACAGTCTGTCATGGCCGGGTGTCAGTTTTGGCACCATGACGGACTGTGCACATCATGCCTTTGAACTACCACTGCGTGTAAACACGCAGTGGTAGTTCAGTGCCGACAGCTGTCTATGACAGCTGACAGGCACGGCAAGCGATGCGGGGACCTTTGCAGTCGGTCCCCGCACTTACACGGCTGTGATTGGTCAGTCAATCTGACCAAACAGCAGCAATCGGGCAGGAGATCCAGCGCGATCAGTGCAGGAGCTCAGCGCTGCAGTGGCCGAGCTTCCTGCACTGACAGCCGGGAGCAGCTCCCCCGCCGCCCTGGCTGTTATCCCACTGATTGCTGCGATCGAGCGCGGTCGCAGCATTCAGGGGGGAGGCAGAGGGTCAGGAGCTCCCTCTGCCTCAGATCGGCGTCCCCGCAATTTACGGTAATTGCAGGGCCCGATCTCTGCCTTGATGACCTGGGGATTGTCATGACAACCTCCGGGTCATCTAGCTACGGAAAGCCGCTGTGACCATGCTCACAACATGGTCACAGCAGCTTTCTCCTTGGTATAATGTATTGCAATGCTGGAGCATTGCAATACATTATACCTGCAACAAAAGTGAAAAAGTGAAAGTCCCATAAAGGGACAAGGTAAAAAAAAACATTTTTTTTTAAAACATTTGTAAAAAAAAATATTAAAAAGTATTTTAAAAATTCCCCTAAAAAAATACACATTTTTATGTAAAAAAAACCAAAAAAAACAAAAAAAAAAAGCACATGTTTGGTATCACCGCGTCTGTAAAAATCCCATCTATAAAAGCGTAACCCTAGTTAACGTCTTCAGTGAAAGCCGTAAAAAAAAACACAAAAAAGTAGTAAATTATACTTTTTCCAAGCGGTATTATCATACCGCTTGCAAAAAAAGTGCAGTAACACGCGATCAAAAAGGTGGATATAAATAATCATGGTACCGCTGAAAACGTCATCTTGTCTTGTAAAAAACAAGCCGCCAAACAGCATCATCAGCGAAAAAATAAAAAAGTTATTGCTCACAGAATAAAGTGATGCAAAAATAATTATTTTTTCTATAAAAGTTTTTATTGTGTAAAAAACGCCAAAACATAAAAAAAGATATAAATGAGGTATCGCTGTAATCGTAGTGACCCGAAGAATAAAGCTGCTTTATCAATTTTACCACAAGCGGAATGGAGGAAAAAAAAAACATTCCTGAATTGCTGGTTTTTGTTCATTCTGCCTCCACAAACATCGGAATAGGAAGCGATCAAAAAATGTTATTTGCCCGAATATGGTACCAATAAAAACGTCAGCTCGTCCCGCAAAAAACAAGCCCACACATGACTCTGTTGGCCGAAATATGGAAAAATTATAGCTCTCAAAATACGGCGATGCAAAAATTTCTTACAAAAAATTCTTCCAAAAAAAGCGTCTTTTAGTGTGTGACAGAAGCTAAACATGAAAAAAGGATGTAAATCTGGTATCACTGTAATCGCACCGTGCCGAGGAATAAAGTCGCCTAATCACTAATACTGCACAAGGAACGGCGTAAAAAATAAAACCAATTCTTCACCTTTTGTGGATTTGTTCATTCTGCCTCCAAAGATCGCAGTAAGGCGATCACAGTGGTTTCACCCACATATGGGATATCAGCGTACTCAGGACAAATTGCATATCAACTTTTGGGGTCCAATTTCTCCTGTTACCATTATAAAAATAAAAATTTGGGGGCAAAAGGATTATTTTTGTGGAAAAAAAAGATTTTTTTATTTTCACGGCTCTACGTTATAAACTTCTGTGAAGCACTTGGGGGTTCAAAGTGCTCACTATACATCTAGATAAGTTCCTTGGGGGGTCTAGTTTCTAAAATGGGGTCACTTGTGGGGGGTTTCTATTGTTTAGGCACATCAGGGGCTCTCCAAACGCGACATGACGCCAGCAGAACATTCCATCAAAGTCTGCATTCAAAAATGGCGCTTCTTCCCTTCCAAGCTCTGCCATGCACCCAAATAGTGCTTTACCCCCACATATGGGGTATTAGCATACTCAGGACAAATTGCACAATAACTTTTGGGGTCCTGTTATCCTTTGGAAAATAAAAATTGGGGGTGAAAAGATCATTTTTGTGAAAAAAATATGATTTTTTAATTTTATGGCTCTACATTATAACACGGAACTGAGTGCCGGTTGTAAGCTAAGCACCTGGCAGCGATCGTGACTGCACAGCTTCTGTGTGCGCAAAATTATCTGGACTTATCCAAACATCCAAAGTCGGGAAACACTTCCAAACTTGGACGTATGGATATGTCTAAGGTCGTGAAGGGGTTAAGGGTACCAGATTTTAAACCTCTTGACAACCCATCCTGCAAAAAAAAAAACATTAATTTGGCTATGTCTGGACGAAATGGTTCCAGAGGAATAGAACCATACCGTAACCTGAAAGTTTTCCATAGATGGCATTCATAATTTGATTCTTGCTCTTCTGGAGAGTATTTATGACCCCCTCTGACAGGCCCCTAACTTTTAGGATTGAGACTTTAGAAGAAAAGAAGCCAGACATAGACTCTGGGAGGCTGGATGATAGATCACACCTTGATGTACAAGGTTGTGGATCGGAAGAAGGACCAGTGGATCCTCCAATTTCAAGCTGTTAAAGATTCCAAACCAGGCCATTTTTGGCCATATAGGTGCTTTAAGGATAGTCTTGACTTTGTTCTGATTTTTAGTAGCATCCTTGGTAGTAAGGGAATTGGGGGAAAATGCATAAGCTAACTTGTATTCCCAAGAATTGGTGAATGCATCCACTGTCACCGAAACGTCATTTGGATCAAGAGAAAAGTATTGTATTACTTTTGAGTTTTGATGATTTGCAAATAAATTTATTTCTGGATAACCCCATATTCTGGTAATCATCTTAAATAGATCGGAATTCAGACTCCATTCACCGGGATGTATGTCTGTTCTGCTTAAGAAGTCTTCTTGAATGTTGTCAGAGTCTTTTAGGTGGAAAACTGATAAGGACTGGAGGTGATGATCTGCTCGAGAAAAGATATCTGCTGAGATTGCACTCACATTCTTGTATTTTGTGCTCCCTTGATGTCTCAGGTGAGACACAGTGGTCCATGTTGTCGGAATAAACTCTGACGTGGATGTTGCTGTCTTGTGGGCTTCCTCTACTGCTTTTGGAGCGCCCACCTGGGCCGTGGGATACCCGGTAATGGGGAAGTGTCATGGCAGCAGTGACCCGGTCCGTGCCCCTGGGCGTACAATAAAAGGGGGATGATGAAAAGGGAAAATAAAGTTTATAATAAAATGGATTAAATGCTCGTGACGCCACCCATGGTGTTTTGTCAGGGGACCGACGCTGCAATGCAGATCCTCTGGGATGATGATAGGGCAGCAGAGATGGTTAAGCTCTCCACGGGTAGAGCTGTGTCCCAGGGCAGTTAGGATGTTAAGTGATGGTGGCTGTTGTGAGTGCAGTGCAGGGCAGGTGAGGTGTGAATGACTCGGATGACGCAGCAGGGTGCAGTTTCCAATGCTTTACTCACAGTTCACTTGTGCACAGATGCCCGCTTAGTGCCGTGTCCTCCAGGTGAGGGGCCAAGCAAACTCCCAGGTAGATTGGGATGCACCTTTCCAGGACTCCCTTCAGTGTGTACCTCTCCTGGCTGTCTCACCGCACTGGTTTCCGCCCTCCTATCCAGCACCTTCACAAACAGTGTCCCAAGCCAGCAGCCGCGGACCTTGTTGGGCGACGTCCTCTGAGTCCCCTTGCTCCTATATGGCTGCCTTTTCGGCAAATAATTGTGGATTCGGCTGGGGCAACTACAGCTGCCACTGCCTCCGGCTTGCTAGCTGAGTCTTGTAGTCCTCCACTAGTCTCGGGGGCCGGCTTCCCCATTGCGACCTAGTCCCTCCACTTCTGAATACGGGCCCCACAGGTGACTTCAGCTCTTCTCGTGTCCCTAGGATCCCTTCTGTCCTCCTGGGAGCTTCCTTCAGACTCCCCTCACAATTCTCTCTTTGCTGCCTCTCTGCTGCACTCCTCCTTCGGTCTCCTCAGACGAACCCTCCGTTCTTCCCGCTCTCTAAGCTCCTCCCCTACTTCTTACCTTCTCCACCCACACCCCAACACTCTTTCCTACCCAGCTTGAGATGAGGCCCTCCTCCCTAAAGGTACGCCCAGGTTCCCTTACTGAACTAGTGTGTGTTGGGTGCGAGTGTTAGAGTCCTAGGTAGTTCTCCCTCCTTACCTGAGAGTGGGGTATCACACCTCTGGATGAGGTGCAGTACCTCTGTGGCGACTGGTTCTCAGGGGCCCCACACTTTTATCTCTCTGAAGTTTCAGGAGTGACTGGCTCCCCAACCCGTTTTGCTGGAATCCGTCTTTCCCAATGTTAGGGGAGTACTGAAGCCAAGGTGTTCCTTTTGCCAGATTTCACAGACAGAGCCAACAGCTGAGGGACGCTTTTACCTGATAGGGCAGGTGGATTCTTTTGCTGAGTGAACCCAGAGATCTGTGCCAGCGTGAAAGAATTACATTTTGTCACACAGTGCCTTGTAACTGTGTGCATTAACCAGGTCCCTAGAACTAGGGGCACGCTAGTCTATCCATATCCCCCAGATTACTCCGCAAAAAGGATAAAAAGCGCAATAGGGTTTTATATGGGTAATATGGGTAGAGATTTAATTGAAAGATGCTCACCTGTGAGGGTTGTGTGTGACACAACCACTATCGTCGCCTTGTCAGCCGCTGCAGTTGTATATAATAGAAAGCCAGAATAAGTGGACTTCAAGTTGCTGCCGATTTAGGAACGAATCTTAAACAATTTGGTTGAAGGTGGTTTAATTGTCAACACATTTCAGAGTCAAATACGACTCCTTACTCAGGACCACATGTGAAAGTGGAGACGCCAGGTTCACATACCTTGCTATGCTCCTATATTAACCGTTGTCTGTATCCACCCCCTTTCAGGGAGATGGGAAACCAAAGTGTATAGGATAACACTTACCAGACAAATAAGGGAAGACGGACATTGGTACATGAAAATAACAATCATACAAAATACACTCAGTGTAACGAATGGAAGCGGAGGCAGAGGTGGTGAAGTTCACATTCGTTTTTATTTTTTAATGTGGAACCTCGAGACCGCGGTCCGGGCGGCTCCGAAGGGGGCGTAACTAGTGAGCCCCGGGTACCCGTAGTAAGGTCCCTCGAATAGGACCAGAATGGAATACCCGGAGGACACAGGTGCTACCTCCAGTTAGACCCCGGACACGTGGCAGCTGTCCCAGAGGGACCAAAAGGGTAACAGGTATTTACAGAGTCCGTGGAGGGTTCTTGACGGAGAAGGGTAAGGTCCTGGTCCAGAACGGATGGTAGCAGGCTGGCTTCAGTGACCTTGTCACGGTCCACGGTACGGATGGCTGATGGCGGAACGGGATGACACTTGCGCCAGTAATAGCCGAGATTGTCCAGGTTAGCCAGATACGGGTTTGCAATGATCTGAGGAGACAAACAGTATCAGCGAAGCACAGAGACTGCAGACGCAGCGCAGACAGATCAGGAACAGAACTGGATGTAGCAATGATAGAACACGTTGCTCCGGCACTCCCCTAATGGTGGAGTGACCAGATATAGTACTGAGTGCGCAGCTATTGGTTAATTAGCTATTTCAAAAAATTCACGCTGTCCCTTTAAGAGAGACGGTGGGCGCGGCCTCGCGTCCTAAGCAGTCTATCTGGAGGCCTGCCAGCAGCGTGCCAGGAAGTGGAGGAGGACACAGGACGCCGAGGAGCAGATGGGACAGGAGACCCCAGCCCGCGCGCAGACTGCTGCAGAGGGACAGCTAGAGGAACAGGTGAGTGAGCAGAACGGAGTGCAGAGCCAGCGCTGGGACCGAGTGTAACACTCAGAAAACAACAGAGTGGAACACAGGTGAGTGACAGGAAGGAGAAAACAAGTAGGAGAGGATGTGCACACAAATAAATCTCCAATCGACAATCTTCTGAACAAATCTCCAAACACCAACTCCTACCTTGAACTTCACATCCAACTCTAAACCAGGCAGTGGGAACTAACACTGGCAATTCCTAAGTGCCAGATCCAAACATATATACCAGAGGGGAGTGGCCAACGCTGAACAGCTGAGACAATCCAGGTAGGAAAGCTCCTGGGTTTCAACTGCAGAGATTAACCTTTGCACTGCCAGCAAGGAAAAAACCTGCACTGTTTAATAAGATGGTGAAGTACTTCAAACCAGTGCAGGAGTTCATGAAACTAGGTGTTGTGATTTTATGACCCCTCTATGTTGTTTTATCACCATGACAGTAACCCGCTTCTAAGAGAGACCTCCAGGAACCTCAGGGCCGGGTTTATGTGGGTGTACCGCATGAATAGAATGGACCAACCTGATCGCATGTACGTCAGATGCTGGTACCCACATTATCTTTTCAAGACCGTAACCCTTCCAGTGTACCAGATACTGAACAGCCTGACGAACCAAGCGAGAATTGATAATCTTAGCTATATGAAATTCCGTATTGCCATCAACGACTGGGGTAGTTGGTGGTAGAGATGGTTTAGAGGAAGCATTGTATTTTTTGAGTAGAGATCGGTGAAACACAGTATGAATCTTGAAAGTGGCAAAGCAAGGCGAAAAGCTACTGGATTTACGAGGCCACAATCTTATAGGAACCGATGAACCTGGGTCCCAATCTTCAAGACAAAACATTCAACTTAATGTTCTTTAAGGACAACTACACAAATCACCAACACAAAGGTTCCGACCCACCAAACGTCTCCAATCAGCTAAACTCTTTTATCTAGACCCCATCTTCTTCAAATGATCAAAAACCCTCTGTTCCCTCCATCTTCCTTTACTGCATCTTCATCTCTTCCTCGTTTCTCTTTTTGACCCTTGTATTCTTGTTATGTCTAGAAACCTCCTCCTATAGGCTCCCACTATAAAACCTGGATACCCAGTAAGATGATTTTTAATATTGATATCTTTTTTGTTATTATCATTGCTGTATTGCTTCTTTGTATCCATACATTGCATTGGGGCTACGTGCCCTTCTCTGAATCCATTTTTTATACTATAAATATAGAAGTAAAAACAAATGAACAATTAATAGAAACAACAAAACCCTGTGGAAAAACTGAATTTCTAAATCTTTTTCCATCCTTTGAGTTGTGAAATAGTGCAAGGGATTATTCTGTACTATATTTTTTTCTATGGGCCTAAGAACTAACAGGCAGGTAGTGGCTAACTACCTGCCTGTTCTGCCCTTCGCAGCTCTCTGCAGGCACAAAGCAGTCACAGACCACTCCTACCTGCGATTCATCAGCTTTCGCTGACGTTACATTAGCAGAACAGTGGCTCCTCTTCCGCTCTGCTCTGTTGAAGGGCATGACTGCCGACGTCATGCTGATTGACAGCCAGCTCCCCCACAGCATGACAGCAGTCAAGCCCCATTGACAAAGCAGCCAGGAAGAGCTGCTCTGTTGATGGGGCATGACTGCCGATGTCATGCTGATTGACAGCCAGCTCCCCCACAGCATGACAGCAGTCAAGCCCCATTCACAAAGCAGTCATGAAGAGATGCTCTGTTGACGGGGCATGACTGCCGATGTCATGCTGATTGACAGCCAGCTCTCCCACAGCATGACGTCGGGAGTCATGCCCCATTGACAAATCAGCCCAACACAAGAGCTGCCCTAATGACGTGGAGTAGCTGAATCACCTGCAGAAATGGTCAGTGAACGCTCTGAACTGATGCAGGATAGAACAGGCAAGTAGTTGCTAACTGGTTAGCAACTACCTGCCTGTTAGTTTTTTGGCTCAAAGTAAAAAAATAATTTAGTCCTGGATAACCCCTTTAAGGTATATTTACATGTATGATTTTATTATATTTTGGCCACTGCAGTTTTTAACTCCATCACCAGTATATCACATTGTAGAAAATAGGATTTTTTATCAAGTTCATACAATTTTTTGTAGAATTCTCAGAAGCACATGCTAATTTTTTAATGCACAGAATATCCTATGCCCAGTTTTTTCATAGTGCAGTTATGCCTCTTTGAGTCAAACTGAAAAAAAAGTACATCATGCAAAACTGTATGTAAAAACCACAATCACATTTACAGGTTCTTCATGGTGGCTGTGTGGTTAGCATTAGGGTCTTGGTTTTGGAATCCAACCAGGGGAACATTCACATGAATTTAAGGGTTTTTCGTTCTACTCCTATATTCTACTTTACTGTAAAATAATACTGATAGGTTAATTGGCTTCCTATGAAAGCAAAAGGGTGACAGTGTTTTGAACTTTTGACTTTCAGGCTCCTTATCTCACCATCTACTATTACTTTGATTGTGAGACAATCATCTTGTCTATCTCATACATAAATTTGACTTACAACTATTTAGCATATGATTAGTTATGCAGATTCTTGTCATGTCACTGCATTGTTACTGTTTTGCTCCTGGTGGTGGAAAAATCTTTTTCTTCCTGTAAACTAAAAATTAGAACCTCTTCTCACATTTCCTAATGGCTCAGTGTGTTATTAGGTTGATTCCCAAATGGAAGCTCACTGGTTAGAATCGAGGAGTAGCCATAAAGAAGATTTCGCCAAAAAAGAGAAACAGCAACATCTAGCTCAGGGGTGGGGAACCTTTTTCCAGCTGAGGGCCATTTGGAAGTTTCTACCATCCGGGGGTCACACAAAAATGATCACCTTGAAAATGACCCCGGTATATTTAGTCAAACAATTAATTACGGTAACACACCCTTAATGTGATGTCTGGAGCTGCTTCTCTTTGGTGCAGCTGTGATGTTAGGTGATACTGATCATGTTGCTTCTCACAGCTGCTTTTCCAGGTTTGTGTTGTCCAGGAGAGAGGTCAACTTTTTATCATAATAAGCTTTGTAAATCATATACATCACATAGGAGACGCTGGGACTACTGTATATTCATCACATAGGAGACGCTAGGACTTCTGTATATTTATCACATAGGAGACGCTGAGACTGCTGTATCTATATCATATAAAGAATGCTGAGACAGCTGTACATACATCACACAGGAGATGCTGGTGTGGCGCCTCTGAGGGTTCAGTCGCCACAGAGGTGTTGCATCTCATCCAGAGGTGTGACACCCCACTCCCAGGTAAGGAGGGAGCACCCCTAGGACTCCCAACACCTGCATCCAACACACACCATATCAGCTGGTCATATGGACATACCCTAAGGGAGGATGGTGTATGGGTGTATAGGTGGGTGGAGTTTAGGCAGCAGTAAGAGGAGAAGAGAAGTTAAGCAAGCAGAACACACGGAATGTGTAGAGGTGGGGAGGAGAGCTAACTGATAGGAGCTCGTCCTCTAAGTGAGAGAAGGAGACTGAGGAGCTTCTGGAGAACTAGGAAGGGGTCCTTGGGCACGGACAGCGATCATTTCCATCCGTGGCTCTATCCGGGATCCGAAGGACCAGGCCATCAGGGTTCGGCCCCTAGACTAGTGGGAAACCTTCAGGCCCCGCTAGTAAGCCGACGGCAATGATCACTTTATGGGTCATTGCTACCAACCACCAGCATCATCTCCAGGAAGGAAACTATATAGGGCCAAGGACGCACAGAATTAATCTGTTACCCGACAGGGTCCGCAGTTTCTGGACTGAGAGACTGCATGGTGAGGTGCTAGGAAGAGAGGAGTGGAACAGCACAGAGAGAGTAGGCCAGGAAAGGAGCACACAGAACGGGAGCCCTGGGCAAGTGCAACTGAGTTACCTGGGGGTTGCTGGACCCCAATCCTGAAGGACACAGTACCAGGCGGGCATCTGTATTACCGTAACACAACTGTGAGTAAATCTTGAAACTACACCTGGACTGTCTCTTAGATTTCTTCCAGCGACGCACATTTCTCTCTGCTGCACTCATCAGCACCATTTCCAAATATAACATCTACCTGCCCTGGAAGAACACAGCCTCACCTGTAGGAGGCTCAACAACTAGCTGCATAATACCATCCCTTCCAGAGGACCTGCCCCGCAGCGCTGGTCACCCTGATCAGACACTACAGGTGGCGTCAAAGAATCATTACATAAACTTTATCCCCTGTAAATATATCCCCTTTTTGGTGAGTGCCCAGGGCCACGGACCGGGTCGTCGCCGCCGTGACATCCCCATAGAAGTCAACAGGCTCGGTACCGAGTACCCCACGGCCCTGGCGGGCGACTCACTGGGACTGCTGTATATACATCACACAGGAGACGCTGGGACTGCTGTATATACATCACATAGGAGATGCTGGGACTGCTGTACATACATAACATAGGAAACATTGAGACTGCTATATATGCATCACAGGACACTCTGGGGTCATATAAATTAAAGGAGGGGCTGGGGGGCCATAGACATCACAGGAGATGCTGGGACATATTCATCATCGGGGAGGCAGCTGGGGGGAATAGACAGCACTGAGGGGCTATATACATCACTAGGAAGCACAGACAGCACTGGGGGTATATATGTCCCTGGGGGAATATACATCACTGGTGGGGTCACATACATCACTGGGGGCTATATATATATCACAGGTGGGGGATATACAGTACTCGGGGATATACCGCACTTTTGGGGTAAATGCAGCAATGGGGAATATACATATCACTTGGGGGCACATACAGCTGTGGGGGGGATATACAGCACAGGGGGACAGGCATCGTTGGGGAGGCACATAGATCACTGGTGGGGCACAGATCACAGGGGTGCACATAGCTGGGGGGCACAGATCATGGAGGGGCACATAGCTGGAGGGGACAGAGATCACATGGAAGCACAGAGATCACAGGGGGTACATAGCAGGGGGCACAGGAATAACAGGGGGCACATAGATCACAGGGGGCACAAAGCTGGGAGCCACAGATATCACATGGATGCACATAGCTCGTGTCACAGAGATCACAGGGGGGATATAGCTTGGGGGCACAGATCACAGGGAAAAAATCACAGGGGGCACAGATCATGGGGGGCACATAGCTGGGGGGCACAGATCAAAGGGGGCACATAGCTGGAGGGCACAGATCACAGGGAGCATATAGCTGGGGGCACAGATATCACATGTAGAAACAGCTGAGGGACACAGAGATCACAGCAGAGCACAAAGCTGGAGGGCAAATAAATCACAGGGGGCATACAGCTGGGGGGGCAGAGATCACAGGGGTAACAGTGATCACAGAGGGGCACAAAAATCACAGGGGCACATCGCTGGGGGAGCAGGGATGACAGGGGACATATAACTATGGGTCACAGAGATCACGGGGGGCACATAGGTCCACAGAGATCACTGGGGCACAGAGATCACATGGGGGCACATAGCTGGGAGGCACAAAAATCACAGGGTGGCATATAGTTGGGGGCACAGATCACAGGGGCACAGAGATCACTTGAGGACACATAGCTGGGGGCATAGATATCATAGAGGGGACATAGAACACAGGGGCCACGTAGCTGAGGGGCACAGAGATCATAAGGGGGCACATAGCTGGGGAGCACATAGCTGAGGGGTACAGATCACCAATAGAAAAGCACAGAGTTGCCGGCACAGAGATCCCTGGGGAGGCACAGAGCTGCCGGCACAGAGATCGCTATGGACTCTGGCAGCAGCTCCTCTTCCAGGACAGGAGGGCGAGAGAGCATTGGGTGCTAACCCCGCCCATTCCGGCCCTAACCCCACCCATCCAGACAACATCATTATTCATGTGCAGGGCAGGCAGCGTTCTGTAATGAACACTGTGTGCTGTGCACTTGGGGGTTAAAGGGCCGGCAGCCAGCAGGATACGGCTGCTGCCTGAGCATTGGGGGCTCTGAGGATCTGCCCGCGGGCTGCATGTAAGTTCACCGGGGGCCACATGCCGTCCGCGGCCGGAGGTTCCCCACACCTGATCTAGCTAATCGATAACGATCTCTCAACCAAGAAAATTGCCAAACTGCATCATGTGAGTGCCATGACAGTTGGAAGAATACAAAATTAAGTCAATCCATCCATTCAAAGGCCAAGAGGTGGACATACAGGCAAAATAACAGTGTCAACAAGTTGGCTCATCATAAGGTCATCACTTCTGTTGCAACAAACTGGCAATGGAGGTGGCTCGTATGCTTCATAATAGTGAGATCACAAACGTCTATGCGATGCATGTTACACAAGTCTGGAATGGTGGCCCGAAAAAAGGTGAAGAAGTCTCGACTTCAATATCGTCATAAGAAGCGTCGTTTGTTTGCAAAAAAGTATGAAAAATAGTAGAAGATTGGAAATGGGTGATTTGGAGTGATGAAAAAAAGTCAATAGAATAGTCTCTGATGGGTTTGGAAAAAACAAGACAAAATGAGCTAACGGATCGAGAAATTGTAGGAACTGTCAATTTCGGTGGAGAAAGCCTGTTGATATGGGGTTGTTTCACAGCCAAATGCCTGGAAACTTGACCAAGATCGATAGAGGTCCCAGTGCTGAGCTATATGTGAGTATCCTACAATGCAAATTACTTTGTACATTCGAGTACTATGGGTATGTAAAGGACGACATAGTGATCCATCAGGACAACAAGCTGAAGCATACATTGATATTGGCAAAGAAATGGTTCAATGGTAATGAAGTAGAGGTGCTGGATTGGCCCCCTCAGTCCCCAGACCTCAACCCAATCGAACACTTGCAGGTAGAGTTGAAGAAAAAACTGCATAAATAACCTAGTGAGTCGACAGTATGCACCAACTTTTGGAGCGTGTAGACGAGACTTGGGATCAGATTTTGGTCGAGACATGCTTGAATCTGATCGAGAGCATGCCCAGAAGGATTCAGGCACTGTTGAAAGCCAAAGGTGGATTTTAGTGATGAGCGAATAGTGAAATATTCGGATTCGGGAAAATCGGCACAAATAGTTTCTCATATCCGTGTATTCGTACTGAATAATAAATCCAATGCAAGTAAATGGGAAAGCCGAATATTTTTCTGCTGGAACCCAATAAACAGGTCTGGGCTCATGAGAAAAATGCTGAAATGGGAAAGAGCGTGTGAGGGCTTTCACATCTACATTTGGGAGGTCCCTCCCTCATTCCAAATTGTTAGCTAGATAGTGTAATACATATTTCCCATTCCTTTACAATGCCAGTTAAAACATGCCGATTTGAATTTTGGTCTTCGCCCACCACCACCACCACCACCACCATGTTCTCCGCCATGTCATTATGCAGCCCTTGCTTCACATTTTCAGAGGGCCAGCAGGTGCTGTAAAACCTGAGTTTGGGAATGGCCCACAGGTGGCCCTGTATCATACATTTGGGAGAACTCTCACTCCTACATTTGGGAGGTCCCTTCCCCATTCCAAATAGTTAGCAAGATAGTGGAATACATATTCCCCATCCCTTTACAAGGCCAGTTAAAACATGCCCATTTGAATTCTGGGCTTTGCCCGCCACCACCGCCATGGCCACCACTATGTCATTATGCAGACCTCGCTTCAAATTTTCAGAGGCCCAGCAGGTGCCGTGAAACCTGAGTTTGAGAAGGGCCTTCAGATGGCCCTGTATCATACATTTGGGAGAGCTCTCACTCCTACACACATCAGTTTTTCACGGATAGCACCCATACTTTTGATAATCTGTGGGGTATTTCACATGTTCAATTTTTTCTTCAGACTGAATAGTCCTCAGAAAAGCACAGAGATTTGTCTGATATTGAGCCAAGTGTCGGATCAAACTTACCAATTCAATTCTATGGATCCATAAAAAATTCAGACAACACTCTGATAACATTCATAAGAGAAGCCTGAGAAACCTCTGTAACAGTGGGTGGCAGCCATGGCCAAGGCCAGGCTACAGGAAAATGGAGATTTTGGCTTTGTGTGTGCTGATGTCACTTGCTGCCATAACTATGTATGGTGGTCAAGAAAATTACATCCCTCTTGTCCTTATAGTTGACCACCAGCATGATGTTGCTACATTGGGCTCTTCTCTCACCCTTTCTGAGCAGCTGCCCAATTAGCGTCTTAGGGATTTTTGTGGACAGTGCTGCATGCTGTGGTAGCTTGCAGAGAGAGGGACAGGAAGAGTGGGATACTGGTATAAAAGTTATCTATTTAGAGGTGATGTGATGTCCAGCACTCGATGGCTCTAGGATGCACTCACGGATGTGGTACAAAGAGGGGATAAAAAAATAGCCAGGAAAAAAAGTCCTTGCCAAAAACGAGCACGGGTGCTGATCATTGATGTGCATGTGATCAGTGGCTCGGTGGCTGTAGGATGCATACACAGAGTGGTGCCAAGGGGGGCATAGACAGGGACAAAGCACGGGTGCCAGTCAATGATTTGTGCCAATGATCAGCGCTTGGCTGCTGCAGGACGCACACTCGGAGGTGGTGCAAAGACAGGGACAAAAAAAGATCTGGAAAACAGCAAGCACAAGTGCTGATCAATGATAGGAGTTTTTAATTCAAGTACATTACAAAATAGTTTAGATTATCGCATTTAATAGGCATTTAGGTTGAAATTTAGTTTCTATTTCGGACCACCCCATTAATCTGTCAGAATAGGGTTTAAGAGAGACCTTTATGTTTAGTGCATGACTTACAGGAAAAATTTTACCTAAAGGGCTGGGCAGAATGATATGTAGGTTTGGGGGAAATATTCAGCATAACTTGTATTTTATTTATTCACATCCATGCTTAATTTGGGCACAGAGGTCCAGTGGACAGTTCTAATTAGTGACTGAATGCAGACTAAGGCAGGAATCACACGGCCGTAAAACTCGTGCGATAATGGCATCGCACTGCACGGACTGGCCTGACACCTCTCCTGACCTGAGCAAGACAGCGTGATGGATTACTATGCAGAGGTCAACTTTCACCCCAAACCTATCTAATATATACTTACCTTGTAATGTCTTTACATCCCGTTCCGTCCAAATGTGTCAGGATCCCAGAATTCCAAGCGGTGGAAGTTCACAGACCGCCATATTGGGACACCCAAGTGATGGGTGTCTCAATATGGAAACTGCTGGTGGTACCATCCTCTTGCGTCGTACCATCAGCGGAATACTGTTGTACTGCACAACCACACACACACACACACACACTGTATACGCCGTACGCACCACACACACAAACTCACACTGTATATTCCGTATGCACCACACACACACGCCCACTCTGTATATGCCATACGCACCACACACACACACACTGTATATGCCTTACGCAGCCTCTTGCACAATACCACCAGCGGAACACCATCGTGAACACGCCGCTGCTGGGATCACCCGAATGATTCACTGACCGCCGCCATCTTTGTACAGGAGGAGCGCATGTGCAGTTTTAATA
>JARQOD010000006.1:63740262-63853757 GCA_033576555.1 Oophaga sylvatica | reverse complement strand
CCCGTCAGGACTCACGCCGTGCCGAGAAAAGTTGCTTCTACTGCGGCAGTAAGGAGCACTGGATCCAAACCTGTCCGGAGAAGTCGGGAAACGCCTGTGTCTAGGTTCGCTCGGAGAGGTCAATCTAGACAAAATAAATCCTCTTCATCCCTGCTGCTGTCGGTTTCAATCCTGCTCGTAAGAACCGCCACTTCGAAATGGCCCAACTTGATTCTGGAGCAGCTGGGAATCTCATGTCACAGGCTCTAGTAGAGAAGTATCACATTCCCACCAAACCTCTTGTTGAACCGGTATCTGTTGCTGCTGTGGATGGGGCCTCCTACCTCGTCCCATACGACTTATCACCGAAGTCATAACCCTGCAGGAGGGAATGTTGCATTCTGAGAGCATCTCGTTTCATGTTTTACCTGGACTCTCTCATGCTTTCTTACTAGGTCTGCCTTGGCTCCAAAAACATGCACCTGTGCTCGACTGGCAGAATGGAGAGGTTCTTCGCTGGGGACAGGACTGTCATAAAACGTGTCTGGTGCCTGTTCATCCTGTCTATTCTTCTCCTACACCTGCTAATCTTCCTGGACTCCCGATTCCATATTGGTCATTTGCTGATGTCTTCAATAAAAAGGAAGCAGAGACATTACCCCCGCATAGACCATATGATTGCCCGATTGACCTGTTTCCCGGTACTACGCCTCCCCGTGGGCGTATTTACCCGTTGTCTGCTGCTGAGACCAGGTCGATGTCCGAATATATCGAGGAGAACTTAGCAAAGGGATTCATCCGGAAATCTACCTCCCCAGCGGGAGCAGGTTTCTTCTTCGTTAAAAAGAAAGACGGATCTCTCCGTCCCTGTATTGACTACAGAGGCCTAAATTCGATCACGGTGAAGAATAAGTACCCTCTTCCGCTCATTCCAGAACTGTTTGATCGTCTTAGAGGGGCTAGAGTCTTCACCAAACTAGATCTTCGTGGAGCATACAACCTGGTTCGCATCCGTCGAGGAGATGAATGGAAGACGGCATTCAACACCCGGGACGGCCACTACGAGTACTTGGTGATGCCCTTTGGTCTCTGTAATGCTCCAGCAGTCTTTCAGGAGTTGGTCAATGACATCTTCCGGGACCTCCTCTATCCTGCGTTGTGGTGTACCTTGACGACATCTTGGTCTTCTCTCCGGATCTTCAGTCTCACCGGAGGGATGTTCGTCAGGTTCTGCTCAGGCTCAGGCAGAATCACCTCTTCGCCAAATATGAGAAGTGCCTCTTTGAGCAGACATCGCTTCCGTTTCTGGGATACATTATCTCTCAAACAGGTCTACGAATGGATCCGGAGAAACTGTCTGCCATCGAGAAGTGGCCCCGACCGGAGGGGTTGAAGGCCATTCAGCGGTTCCTGGGATTTGCCAACTATTACCGTCTCTTCATACCGCACTTCTCTTCCAGGACTGCTCCAATCTCAGCGCTCACTCGCAAGGATGCTAACCCCAAACAGTGGACGACCGAAGCAGAGGAGGCCTTCCTTTCTCTGAAACAGGCCTTCTCTTCCGCTCCAGTGCTGCATCGCCCGGATGGCAACAAGCAGTTCTTCCTGGAGGTGGACGCTTCCTCTGCTGGAGCCGGAGCGGTTCTTACCCAAAAATCGCCATCCGGGAGGATGGTATCCTGCGGTTTCTTCTCCAAACTCTTCTCCTCCTCCGAGCGCAACTACTCCATAGGAGATCGAGAGTTATTGGCCATTAAGTTGGCATTGGAGGAGTGGCGTTACCTACTCGAAGGGGCTCTTCATCCGGTAATCATCTACACGGACCACAAAAATCTGGCATACCTCCAGCAGGCACAGAGACTTAATCCTCGCCAAGCCCGGTGGTCCTTGTTTTTTGCCCGCTTCGATTTTCTTTTGCATTTTCGCCCAGCTGACAAAAACGTCAAGGCGGATGCCTTGTCTCGGTCTTTCCTGGTGTCGGATCTCGAGGATGAGCCTAAACATATCATCGATCCCGCCAGAGTGATGCAGGTGGCTCCCGTGAGTCTAAATCGTCTCCCTCCTGGTAAGACGTTCGTATCAGAAACCGATCGGAAGAGAATCCTACATTGGGGTCACTCGTCTAAACTCGCTGGCCACGCTGGTCAAAAAAAGACCCTCCAACTCATTACCGGCATTATTGGTGGCCTACCCTGCACAAAGACGTAATAGACTTTGTTTCTGCCTGTGTTTCCTGTGCCCGCAACAAAGTTCCGAGACACCTGCCTACCGGCCGTCTTCTTCCGCTTCCTGTACCCGCTGCCCCCTGGCAGCATATAGCCATGGACTTCATTACTGATCTTCCGTCTCTGCTGGTTGTACAGTCATTTGGGTGGTCACTGACCGCTTTTCCAAGATGGCTCACTTCATTCCTCTGCCAGGTCTTCCGTCTGCACCCGAGTTGGCTAAAGACTTTATCCGCCACATCTTCCGTCTTTATGGTCTGCCTCGTCACATTGTGTCGGATCGTGGGGTTCAGTTCACCTCACGTTTCTGGAGAGCCACTTGTAAGTTGCTAGACGTCACCCTGGATTTTTCCTCCGCTTACCACCCACAGTCCAATGGACAAGTTGAACGAATAAATCAGAATTTGACCAGTTATCTTCGACACTTCGTTAATGCCCACCATTCTGACTGGGTGGAGCTCCTGCCTTGGGCCGAATTCTCCTACAATAATCATGAGAGCGAATCTTCCACCAAGTCTCCGTTTTTTGTAGTCTTCGGTCAGCACCCTCGGATCCCTGTCCCTGTTTCCATCTCTGTGGACAATCCAGCTGCGGAATCTCTGGTTAGAGAATTCTCCTCCATCTGGGAGAGTACCCGGTCCGCACTCATTCAGTCATCCGAGCGCATGAAAGACATGCTGACAAAAAACGTCTGGATCCTCCTCAATTCCGTCCTGGGGACAAAGTCTGGCTTTCGTCCAAATATGTTCGACTCAAAATTCCGTCCTACAAGTTAGGTCCTCGGTTCATCGGTCCTTTTGAGTCATCAGTCAGATCAATCCGGTGTCCTATAAATTGAAACTCCCGGCCAATTTGAGAATTCCTAATTCTTTTCATGTATCTCTCCTCAAACCTGTGGTTCTTAACTCTTTTTTTTAAGTCTACAGGTACACCTCCTGCTCCAGTGTCTGCTGATGATGAATTTGAGGTAGAGAACATTCTGGCCACAAAAAGGGTAGGAAGAAAGACTTATTTTTTGGTGGATTGGAAGGGGTTTGGTCCTGAGGAGAGAACCTGGGAGCCTCGGGAGAACATCCATGCCCCTCTTATCCTAGCTAAATTTCTTTCTGGCCTAAAGAAGGTGGGGCCTAGAGGGGGGGGTACTGTAGCGCCCGCGTCCCTGCCTGCTGCCAGACAGGGACGTCGCTCTCCTCACCTGCGCTCAGCGTCCTCAGTGCTCCCAGCCTCCTCTGCGCCTATGGCGTCCTCCTTCCGCCCTGCTGGTCCCGCGCGCTCCTTCCCTGCTACTGGCCTTAGGCGCGCGCCCGCACCCTCCCCCGCTCTTAAAGGAGCCGCGCGCATTTTCCAAATCAGTCTCCAGCCAATGCTGGAGGACTCCACCCTATATTAAGGGCTTCCTCCTTAATGTAGGTGCCCGAGCAATGTTGTTCCTGTGCAGTCTAACTCTGTTTCAGCCATCAGCTCCTGATTCCAGTTACCTGCCTGTTACCTGTCGGCTTGCCTGTCTGCCATCCGTCTGCAGTTCCATCCAGAGGTTCGGACGTATCTGCAGAGATCCGTCTTGCCTGCTCACCTAGGAGCGATATCTGCCATCCGACTGCAGCTCATCGAGTTCGACATCACTGGGGATCCGGCTCATTGCCTGCTCACCTGGGAGCGATCATCTGCCATCCGACTGCAGCTCCATCCGGAAGTTCGGACATCATCTGCAGAGATCCCCGGCTCTTGCCTGCTCACCTGGGAGCGATCATCTGCCATCCGACTGCAGCCTACCTGGAGGCTCCACCATATCAGGTCGTATATGCCTGCCCTGTTCTAGAGACTGCCTGGTCACTTGCGTGACAACTGCCTGTCCAGAGACTGCCTGGTCACTTGCCGTGACAACCTGCCTGTCCCCGAGACTGCCTTGGTCACTTGCCGTGACAACCTGCTGTCCAGAGACTGCCTGGTCACTTGCCGTGACAACCTGCCTGTCCCAGAGACTGCCTTGGTCACTTGCTGTGACAACCTGCCTGTCCAGATACTGCCTGGTCACTTGCCGTGACAACCTGCCTGTCCCAGAGACTGCCTGGTCACTTGCTGTGACAACCTGCCTGTCCCAGAGACTGCCTTGGTCACTTGCTGTGACAACCTGCCTGTCCAGAGACTGCCTGGTCACTTGTCGTGACAGCCTGCCTGTCCAGAGACTGCCTCGGTTACTTACCGTTACAACCTGCCTGCCCAGAGACTTCCTTGGTCACTTGCTGTGACAAACCTGCCTGTCCAGAGACTACCTATATCCCTGCCGTGATTCCCTGCCCTTTTCCCGGTGCCACCCGCTCTCTTACAAGTAAACTCTCTTGTATAATAAAGCTTTGTGGTCCACCAACCTGACCTGTCTCGTCAGTAGTTCCACCCACCAGACCCGTTACAGTTTGCTCGGGCCATGGAACCCGGTGGCACCCAAACCCCTTCACTCCCGGAACTGTGTCATGAGCTGTCTCGCCAGAGGTCTCAACAGGAGGCCATCCTGGGTCACCTGCGGAACGTCAATTCCCGTCTGGACACTCTGAATTCATCACCAGCAACCATCGCTGGAGCCATGACTCATAATCCGTCAGTCCCGCTGATTCCCAATTCCGTGGTTTCCATTCCCGGACCCCGACTGTCAGCTCCTCCTAGGTTTGGAGGCGATCCTGCTCTGGCTCGGGGTTTCATTAATCTGTGCACCCTGCATTTTGAACTCCTGGCACACCAGTTTAACTCTGACCGGGCCAAAATTGCCTTCATCATGTCCCATCTTACCGGAGAGGCCCTGGCCTGGCTTAATCCTCTCTGGGAGAGAGAGGATCCTCTGGTATCTGACCTGCCTGCTTTTCTCTCGGCCTTCCGGAAGGTATTCGACGAACCTGGACGGAAGACTTCCTCTGCATCATCTCTGCTGCGTCTCCGTCAGGAGAGCCTCACCGTTGGTCAATATGCCATACGGTTCCGGACTTTAGCCTCAGAACTAACTTGGGACAATGAAGCTCTAATTTCGGTCTTCTGGGAGGGTCTGTCCGGCCGTATTAAAGACGAACTTGCCGGTCGGGACGTTCCAACCTCTCTAGATGATTTAATAAATCTTGCCAATCGAATTGATCTACGGTTCCAGGAACGAGCCAAAGAGATCACCCGTAAAAAACAATTTTCCCCTCTTGCACCCTCGTGTCAGAGATCTATAACCTCTTCCGTTTCTCCTCAGGTGCACACTGCTGAGCCTATGCAGGTCGACCAGACCAAGATGGTCAAAGCCCGTCAGACTCACGCCGTGCCGAGAAAAGTTGCTTCTACTGCGGCAGTAAGGAGCACTGGATCCAAACCTGTCCGGAGAAGTCGGGAAACGCCTGTGTCTAGGTTCGCTCGGAGAGGTCAATCTAGACAAAAATAAATCCTCTTCATCCCTGCTGCTGTCGGTTTCAATCCTGCTCGGTAAGAACCGCCACTTCGAAATGGCCCAACTTGATTCTGGAGCAGCTGGGAATCTCGTGTCACAGGCTCTAGTAGAGAAGTATCACATTCCCACCAAACCTCTTGTTGAACCGGTATCTGTTGCTGCTGTGGATGGGGGCCTCCTACCTCGTCCCATACGACTTATCACCGAAGTCATAACCCTGCAGGTGGGAATGTTGCATTCTGAGAGCATCTCGTTTCATGTTTTACCTGGACTCTCTCATGCTTTCTTACTAGGTCTGCCTTGGCTCCAAAAACATGCACCTGTGCTCGACTGGCAGAATGGAGAGGTTCTTCGCTGGGGACAGGACTGTCATAAAACGTGTCTGGTGCCTGTTCATCCTGTCTATTCTTCTCCTACACCTGCTAATCTACCTGGACTCCCGATTCCATATTGGTCATTTGCTGATGTCTTCAATAAAAAGGAAGCAGAGACATTACCCCCGCATAGACCATATGATTGCCCGATTGACCTGTTGCCCGGTACTACGCCTCCCCGTGGGCGTATTTACCCGTTGTCTGCTGCTGAGACCAGGTCGATGTCCGAATATATCGAGGAGAACTTAGCAAAGGGATTCATCCGGAAATCTACCTCCCCAGCGGGAGCAGGTTTCTTCTTCGTTAAAAAGAAAGACGGATCTCTCCGTCCCTGTATTGACTACAGAGGCCTAAATTCGATCACGGTGAAGAATAAGTACCCTCTTCCGCTCATTCCAGAACTGTTTGATCGTCTTAGAGGGGCTAGAGTCTTCACCAAACTAGATCTTCGTGGAGCATACAACCTGGTTCGTATCCGTCGAGGAGATGAATGGAAGACGGCATTCAACACCCGGGACGGCCACTACGAGTACTTGGTGATGCCCTTTGGTCTCTGTAATGCTCCAGCAGTCTTTCAGGAGTTGGTCAATGACATCTTCCGGGACCTCCTCTACTCCTGCGTTGTGGTGTACCTTGACGACATCTTGGTCTTCTCTCCGGATCTTCAGTCTCACCGGAGGGATGTTCGTCAGGTTCTGCTCAGGCTCAGGCAGAATCACCTCTTCGCCAAATATGAGAAGTGCCTCTTTGAGCAGACATCGCTTCCGTTTCTGGGTTACATTATCTCTCAAACAGGTCTACGAATGGATCCGGAGAAACTGTCTGCCATCGAGAAGTGGCCCCGACCGGAGGGGTTGAAGGCCATTCAGCGGTTCCTGGGATTTGCCAACTATTACCGTCTCTTCATACCGCACTTCTCTTCCAGGACTGCTCCAATCTCAGCGCTCACTCGCAAGGATGCTAACCCCAAACAGTGGACGACCGAAGCAGAGGAGGCCTTCCTTTCTCTGAAACAGGCCTTCTCTTCCGCTCCAGTGCTGCATCGCCCGGATGGCAACAAGCAGTTCTTCCTGGAGGTGGACGCTTCCTCTGCTGGAGCCGGAGCGGTTCTTACCCAAAAATCGCCATCCGGGAGGATGGTATCCTGCGGTTTCTTCTCCAAACTCTTCTCCTCCTCCGAGCGCAACTACTCCATAGGAGATCGAGAGTTATTGGCCATTAAGTTGGCATTGGAGGAGTGGCGTTACCTACTCGAAGGGGCTCTTCATCCGGTAATCATCTACACGGACCACAAAAATCTGGCATACCTCCAGCAGGCACAGAGACTTAATCCTCGCCAAGCCCGGTGGTCCTTGTTTTTTGCCCGCTTCGATTTTCTTTTGCATTTTCGCCCAGCTGACAAAAACGTCAAGGCGGATGCCTTGTCTCGGTCTTTCCTGGTGTCGGATCTCGAAGATGAGCCTAAACATATCATCGATCCCGCCAGAGTGATGCAGGTGGCTCCCGTGAGTCTAAATCGTCTCCCTCCTGGTAAGACGTTCGTATCAGAAACCGATCGGAAGAGAATCCTACATTGGGGTCACTCGTCTAAACTCGCTGGCCACGCTGGTCAAAAAAAGACCCTCCAACTCATTACCCGGCATTATTGGTGGCCTACCCTGCACAAAGACGTAATAGACTTTGTTTCTGCCTGTGTTTCCTGTGCCCGCAACAAAGTTCCGAGACACCTGCCTACCGGCCGTCTTCTTCCGCTTCCTGTACCCGCTGCCCCCTGGCAGCATATAGCCATGGACTTCATTACTGATCTTCCGTCTCTGCTGGTTGTACAGTCATTTGGGTGGTCACTGACCGCTTTTCCAAGATGGCTCACTTCATTCCTCTGCCAGGTCTTCCGTCTGCACCCGAGTTGGCTAAAGACTTTATCCGCCACATCTTCCGTCTTCATGGTCTGCCTCGTCACATTGTGTCGGATCGTGGGGTTCAGTTCACCTCACGTTTCTGGAGAGCCACTTGTAAGTTGCTAGACGTCACCCTGGATTTTTCCTCCGCTTACCACCCACAGTCCAATGGACAAGTTGAACGAATAAATCAGAATTTGACCAGTTATCTTCGACACTTCGTTAATGCCCACCATTCTGACTGGGTGGAGCTCCTGCCTTGGGCCGAATTCTCCTACAATAATCATGAGAGCGAATCTTCCACCAAGTCTCCGTTTTTTGTAGTCTTCGGTCAGCACCCTCGGATCCCTGTCCCTGTTTCCATCTCTGTGGACAATCCAGCTGCGGAATCTCTGGTTAGAGAATTCTCCTCCATCTGGGAGAGTACCCGGTCCGCACTCATTCAGTCATCCGAGCGCATGAAAAGACATGCTGACAAAAAACGTCTGGATCCTCCTCAATTCCGTCCTGGGGACAAAGTCTGGCTTTCGTCCAAATATGTTCGACTCAAAATTCCGTCCTACAAGTTAGGTCCTCGGTTCATCGGTCCTTTTGAGATCATCAGTCAGATCAATCCGGTGTCCTATAAATTGAAACTCCCGGCCAATTTGAGAATTCCTAATTCTTTTCATGTATCTCTCCTCAAACCTGTGGTTCTTAACTCTTTTTTTAAGTCTACAGGTACACCTCCTGCTCCAGTGTCTGCTGATGATGAATTTGAGGTAGAGAACATTCTGGCCACAAAAAGGGTAGGAAGAAAGACTTATTTTTTGGTGGATTGGAAGGGGTTTGGTCCTGAGGAGAGAACCTGGGAGCCTCGGGAGAACATCCATGCCCCTCTTATCCTAGCTAAATTTCTTTCTGGCCTAAAGAAGGGGGGGCCTAGAGGGGGGGGTACTGTAGCGCCGCGTCCCTGCCTGCTGCCAGACAGGGACGTCGCTCTCCTCACCTGCGCTCAGCGTCCTCAGTGCTCCCAGCCTCCTCTGCGCCTATGGCGTCCTCCTTCCGCCCTGCTGGTCCCGCGCGCTCCTTCCCTGCTACTGGCCTTAGGGCGCGCGCCCGCACCCTCCCCCGCTCTTAAAGGAGCCGCGCGCATTTTCCAAATCAGTCTCCAGCCAATGCTGGAGGACTCCACCCTATATTAAGGGCTTCCTCCTTAATGTAGGTGCCCGAGCAATGTTGTTCCTGTGCAGTCTAACTCTGTTTCAGCCATCAGCTCCTGATTCCAGTTACCTGCCTGTTACCTGTCGGCTTGCCTGTCTGCCATCCGTCTGCAGTTCCATCCAGAGGTTCGGACGTCATCTGCAGAGATCCCGGCTCTTGCCTGCTCACCTAGGAGCGATCATCTGCCATCCGACTGCAGCTCCATCCGGAAGTTCGGACATCATCTGCGGAGATCCCCGGCTCTTGCCTGCTCACCTGGGAGCGATCATCTGCCATCCGACTGCAGCTCCATCCGGAAGTTCGGACATCATCTGCAGAGATCCCGGCTCTTGCCTGCTCACCTGGGAGCGATCATCTGCCATCCGACTGCAGCCTACCTGGAGGCTCCACCATATCAGGTCGTATATGCCTGCCCTGTTCTAGAGACTGCCTGGTCACTTGCCGTGACAACCTGCCTGTCCAGAGACTGCCTGGTCACTTGCCGTGACAACCTGCCTGTCCAGAGACTGCCTTGGTCACTTGCCGTGACAACCTGCCTGTCCAGAGACTGCCTGGTCACTTGCCGTGACAACCTGCCTGTCCCAGAGACTGCCTTGGTCACTTGCTGTGACAACCTGCCTGTCCAGATACTGCCTGGTCACTTGCCGTGACAACCTGCCTGTCCCAGAGACTGCCTTGGTCACTTGCTGTGACAACCTGCCTGTCCCAGAGACTGCCTTGGTCACTTGCTGTGACAACCTGCCTGTCCAGAGACTGCCTGGTCACTTGTCGTGACAGCCTGCCTGTCCAGAGACTGCCTCGGTTACTTACCGTTACAACCTGCCTGCCCAGAGACTTCCTTGGTCACTTGCTGTGACAAACCTGCCTGTCCAGAGACTACCTATATCCCCTGCCGTGATTCCCTGCCCTTTTCCCGGGTGCCACCCGCTCTCTTACAAGTAAACTCTCTTGTATAATAAAGCTTTGTGGTTCCACCAACCTGACCTGTCTCGTCAGTAGTTCCACCCACCAGACCCGTTACAGTTTGCTCGGGCCATGGAACCCGGTGGCACCCAAACCCCTTCACTCCCGGAACTGTGTCATGAGCTGTCTCGCCAGAGGTCTCAACAGGAGGCCATCCTGGGTCACCTGCGGAACGTCAATTCCCGTCTGGACACTCTGAATTCATCACCAGCAACCATCGCTGGAGCCATGACTCATAATCCGTCAGTCCCGCTGATTCCCAATTCCGTGGTTTCCATTCCCGGACCCCGACTGTCAGCTCCTCCTAGGTTTGGAGGCGATCCTGCTCTGGCTCGGGGTTTCATTAATCTGTGCACCCTGCATTTTGAACTCCTGGCACACCAGTTTAACTCTGACCGGGCCAAAGTTGCCTTCATCATGTCCCATCTTACCGGAGAGGCCCTGGCCTGGCTTAATCCTCTCTGGGAGAGAGAGGATCCTCTGGTATCTGACCTGCCTGCTTTTCTCTCGGCCTTCCGGAAGGTATTCGACGAACCTGGACGGAAGACTTCCTCTGCATCATCTCTGCTGCGTCTCCGTCAGGAGAGCCTCACCGTTGGTCAATATGCCATACGGTTCCGGACTTTAGCCTCAGAACTAACTTGGGACAATGAAGCTCTAATTTCGGTCTTCTGGGAGGGTCTGTCCGGCCGTATTAAAGACGAACTTGCCGGTCGGGACGTTCCAACCTCTCTAGATGATTTAATAAATCTTGCCAATCGAATTGATCTACGGTTCCAGGAACGAGCCAAAGAGATCACCCGTAAAAAACAATTTTCCCCTCTTGCACCCTCGTGTCAGAGATCTATAACCTCTTCCGTTTCTCCTCAGGTGCACACTGCTGAGCCTATGCAGGTCGACCAGACCAAGATGGTCAAAGCCCGTCAGGACTCACGCCGTGCCGAGAAAAGTTGCTTCTACTGCGGCAGTAAGGAGCACTGGATCCAAACCTGTCCGGAGAAGTCGGGAAACGCCTGTGTCTAGGTTCGCTCGGAGAGGTCAATCTAGACAAAAATAAATCCTCTTCATCCCTGCTGCTGTCGGTTTCAATCCTGCTCGGTAAGAACCGCCACTTCGAAATGGCCCAACTTGATTCTGGAGCAGCTGGGAATCTCGTGTCACAGGCTCTAGTAGAGAAGTATCACATTCCCACCAAACCTCTTGTTGAACCGGTATCTGTTGCTGCTGTGGATGGGGGCCTCCTACCTCGTCCCATACGACTTATCACCGAAGTCATAACCCTGCAGGTGGGAATGTTGCATTCTGAGAGCATCTCGTTTCATGTTTTACCTGGACTCTCTCATGCTTTCTTACTAGGTCTGCCTTGGCTCCAAAAACATGCACCTGTGCTCGACTGGCAGAATGGAGAGGTTCTTCGCTGGGGACAGGACTGTCATAAAACGTGTCTGGTGCCTGTTCATCCTGTCTATTCTTCTCCTACACCTGCTAATCTCCTGGACTCCCGATTCCATATTGGTCATTTGCTGATGTCTTCAATAAAAAGGAAGCAGAGACATTACCCCCGCATAGACCATATGATTGCCCGATTGACCTGTTGCCCGGTACTACGCCTCCCCGTGGGCGTATTTACCCGTTGTCTGCTGCTGAGACCAGGTCGATGTCCGAATATATCGAGGAGAACTTAGCAAAGGGATTCATCCGGAAATCTACCTCCCCAGCGGGAGCAGGTTTCTTCTTCGTTAAAAAGAAAGACGGATCTCTCCGTCCCTGTATTGACTACAGAGGCCTAAATTCGATCACGGTGAAGAATAAGTACCCTCTTCCGCTCATTCCAGAACTGTTTGATCGTCTTAGAGGGGCTAGAGTCTTCACCAAACTAGATCTTCGTGGAGCATACAACCTGGTTCGTATCCGTCGAGGAGATGAATGGAAGACGGCATTCAACACCCGGGACGGCCACTACGAGTACTTGGTGATGCCCTTTGGTCTCTGTAATGCTCCAGCAGTCTTTCAGGAGTTGGTCAATGACATCTTCCGGGACCTCCTCTACTCCTGCGTTGTGGTGTACCTTGACGACATCTTGGTCTTCTCTCCGGATCTTCAGTCTCACCGGAGGGATGTTCGTCAGGTTCTGCTCAGGCTCAGGCAGAATCACCTCTTCGCCAAATATGAGAAGTGCCTCTTTGAGCAGACATCGCTTCCGTTTCTGGGATACATTATCTCTCAAACAGGTCTACGAATGGATCCGGAGAAACTGTCTGCCATCGAGAAGTGGCCCCGACCGGAGGGGTTGAAGGCCATTCAGCGGTTCCTGGGATTTGCCAACTATTACCGTCTCTTCATACCGCACTTCTCTTCCAGGACTGCTCCAATCTCAGCGCTCACTCGCAAGGATGCTAACCCAAACAGTGGACGACCGAAGCAGAGGAGGCCTTCCTTTCTCTGAAACAGGCCTTCTCTTCCGCTCCAGTGCTGCATCGCCCGGATGGCAACAAGCAGTTCTTCCTGGAGGTGGACGCTTCCTCTGCTGGAGCCGGAGCGGTTCTTACCCAAAAATCGCCATCCGGGAGGATGGTATCCTGCGGTTTCTTCTCCAAACTCTTCTCCTCCTCCGAGCGCAACTACTCCATAGGAGATCGAGAGTTATTGGCCATTAAGTTGGCATTGGAGGAGTGGCGTTACCTACTCGAAGGGGCTCTTCATCCGGTAATCATCTACACGGACCACAAAAATCTGGCATACCTCCAGCAGGCACAGAGACTTAATCCTCGCCAAGCCCGGTGGTCCTTGTTTTTTGCCCGCTTCGATTTTCTTTTGCATTTTCGCCCAGCTGACAAAAACGTCAAGGCGGATGCCTTGTCTCGGTCTTTCCTGGTGTCGGATCTCGAGGATGAGCCTAAACATATCATCGATCCCGCTAGAGTGATGCAGGTGGCTCCCGTGAGTCTAAATCGTCTCCCTCCTGGTAAGACGTTCGTATCAGAAACCGATCGGAAGAGAATCCTACATTGGGGTCACTCGTCTAAACTCGCTGGCCACGCTGGTCAAAAAAAGACCCTCCAACGGTGGCCTACCCTGCACAAAGACGTAATAGACTTTGTTTCTGCCTGTGTTTCCTGTGCCCGCAACAAAGTTCCGAGACACCTGCCTACCGGCCGTCTTCTTCCGCTTCCTGTACCCGCTGCCCCCTGGCAGCATATAGCCATGGACTTCATTACTGATCTTCCCGTCTCTGCTGGTTGTACAGTCATTTGGGTGGTCACTGACCGCTTTTCCAAGATGGCTCACTTCATTCCTCTGCCAGGTCTTCCGTCTGCACCCGAGTTGGCTAAAGACTTTATCCGCCACATCTTCCGTCTTCATGGTCTGCCTCGTCACATTGTGTCGGATCGTGGGGTTCAGTTCACCTCACGTTTCTGGAGAGCCACTTGTAAGTTGCTAGACGTCACCCTGGATTTTTCCTCCGCTTACCACCCACAGTCCAATGGACAAGTTGAACGAATAAATCAGAATTTGACCAGTTATCTTCGACACTTCGTTAATGCCCACCATTCTGACTGGGTGGAGCTCCTGTCTTGGGCCGAATTCTCCTACAATAATCATGAGAGCGAATCTTCCACCAAGTCTCCGTTTTTTGTAGTCTTCGGTCAGCACCCTCGGATCCCTGTCCCTGTTTCCATCTCTGTGGACAATCCAGCTGCGGAATCTCTGGTTAGAGAATTCTCCTCCATCTGGGAGAGTACCCGGTCCGCACTCATTCAGTCATCCGAGCGCATGAAAAGACATGCTGACAAAAAACGTCTGGATCCTCCTCAATTCCGTCCTGGGGACAAAGTCTGGCTTTCGTCCAAATATGTTCGACTCAAAATTCCGTCCTACAAGTTAGGTCCTCGGTTCATCGGTCCTTTTGAGGTCATCAGTCAGATCAATCCGGTGTCCTATAAATTGAAACTCCCGGCCAATTTGAGAATTCCTAATTCTTTTCATGTATCTCTCCTCAAACCTGTGGTTCTTAACTCTTTTTTTAAGTCTACAGGTACACCTCCTGCTCCAGTGTCTGCTGATGATGAATTTGAGGTAGAGAACATTCTGGCCACAAAAAGGGTAGGAAGAAAGACTTATTTTTTGGTGGATTGGAAGGGGTTTGGTCCTGAGGAGAGAACCTGGGAGCCTCGGGAGAACATCCATGCCCCTCTTATCCTAGCTAAATTTCTTTCTGGCCTAAAGAAGGGGGGGCCTAGAGGGGGGGGTACTGTAGCGCCCGCATCCCTGCCTGCTGCCAGACAGGGACGTCGCTCTCCTCACCTGCGCTCAGCGTCCTCAGTGCTCCCAGCCTCTTCTGCGCCTATGGCGTCCTCCTTCCGCCCTGCTGGTCCCGCGCGCTCCTTCCCTGCTACTGGCCTTAGGGCGCGCGCCCGCACCCTCCCCCGCTCTTAAAGGAGTCGCGCGCATTTTCCAAATCGTCTCCAGCCAATGCTGGAGGACTCCACCCTATATTAAGGGCTTCCTCCTTAATGTAGGTGCCCGAGCAATGTTGTTCCTGTGCAGTCTAACTCTGTTTCAGCCATCAGCTCCTGATTCCAGTTACCTGCCTGTTACCTGTCGGCTTGCCTGTCTGCCATCCGTCTGCAGTTTCATCCAGAGGTTCGGACGTCATCTGCAGAGATCCCCGGCTCTTGCCTGCTCACCTAGGAGCGATCATCTGCCATCCGACTGCAGCTCCATCCGGAAGTTCGGACATCATCTGCGGAGATCCCCGGCTCTTGCCTGCTCACCTGGGAGCGATCATCTGCCATCCGACTGCAGCTCCATCCGGAAGTTCGGACATCATCTGCAGAGATCCCCGGCTCTTGCCTGCTCACCTGGGAGCGATCATCTGCCATCCGACTGCAGCCTACCTGGAGGCTCCACCATATCAGGTCGTATATGCCTGCCCTGTTCTAGAGACTGCCTGGTCACTTGCCGTGACAACCTGCCTGTCCAGAGACTGCCTGGTCACTTGCCGTGACAACCTGCCTGTCCCAGAGACTGCCTTGGTCACTTGCCGTGACAACCTGCCTGTCCAGAGACTGCCTGGTCACTTGCCGTGACAACCTGCCTGTCCCAGAGACTGCCTTGGTCACTTGCTGTGACAACCTGCCTGTCCAGATACTGCCTGGTCACTTGCCGTGACAACCTGCCTGTCCCAGAGACTGCCTTGGTCACTTGCTGTGACAACCTGCCTGTCCCAGAGACTGCCTTGGTCACTTGCTGTGACAACCTGCCTGTCCAGAGACTGCCTGGTCACTTGTCGTGACAGCCTGCCTGTCCAGAGACTGCCTCGGTTACTTACCGTTACAACCTGCCTGCCCAGAGACTTCCTTGGTCACTTGCTGTGACAAACCTGCCTGTCCAGAGACTACCTATATCCCCTGCCGTGATTCCCTGCCCTTTTCCCGGGTGCCACCCGCTCTCTTACAAGTAAACTCTCTTGTATAATAAAGCTTTGTGGTCCCACCAACCTGACCTGTCTCGTCAGTAGTTCCACCCACCAGACCCGTTACACAAGGCATATTCAGCTACCGAGTGCTTACCTTGGCGCAAAGCTAACATGGCTGCTTCAGCTGTTGCACCTCGATTGGGGTCATCAAACACCTGCCCCATGGCTGAAATAAAAGCATCAAGGTGATTCAAACAATCATCCTCAGTCTCAATCAGAGGGTTTGCCCACATCAAAGCCTTGTTGGTAAGCAACATAATTATAGTAAGCACCTTAGATCGTTCAGTGGGAAATTGTGAAGCATGTGCAGAAAAAAAAAGATTGCATTGATTAATAAATCCCCTGAATTTCTCACGTTCTCCGCCAAAACGAAAAGGGGGCAACTTGGGAATCCCAGAACTCGGGGCTACGGCAGGAGCCTGGACTCGCTCCTCTAGAACCTCAATCCTGGCTCGCAAATCCTGGGCAGTCTGTCCAAACACTTGCAAATTGTGATTAGTGAGGTCCTGTAGGTTTGTAAAACGGGTCTTTATATTCTGCAAATCTGCAAGGATATTATCAGTCACTCCGCAAAGTTCCTTTATGCGGGCCTCCATTTTCCAGATCTTTTAGGACAGGAGTACTGGAAGAAGAGGAGAGGAGAAAAAAAAAACAATAGTGTTTACCTGTGGTAACACTGCAGAGAGAAAAAAAAAAATTAAGGGAATTGCTCACCTGGAATGGTTGTGAGAAGTCTCAACCACTGTCATCACAGAAAGTACAACCGGACATCCGATATCCAGAGTTACAGCAGACACAGCCTTTCCAGACCAGCAGACACTAACGTTTGGCTTCAGAATCTTGTAATGTATGTAGTACAGTTCATATAGCGTCTTGTGCTTGGGTGCGATGAAAATACATGAGACACAGGTTTGATATGGAAAGTCTTGTATTACTTCATACAAGTTGGCAAAAATAGTCACACAGTTTGCAGACACAGAAGCAGGAGACACAGCAGGCCAGAGTAATCTAAGCTCAGCAATCACTCTCCACAACAGGTTCAGGATCTTCTTCTCTGTTACCGTAAGTCCATGCAAACGTGGGTCTTTCAAAGAGCAGGGTTCAGAGTCCACAAGTGCTTCAGAGTTCCTCAGTAGGAATAGCTGGAGTACAAGGTCCAAGGCTTCAGGGGTCAGGTCACAGGTTCACTGCAGGCTAGATTCTGAAGCACTGATTGCTCAGCTGTGGCTGCTTAAGAAGCAAAAGGAGAGAATCAGGGCGGGAACATGCAAGCTGGAAACTCCATTTTGACTGAGGGCAAGATAGCTGCAGCAAGACAGAAAGTAAAATGGCTGACGAACAAACTGAGTTTCAGGAACATGTACACAGAACCTTACACACTATGTGGTGGTAATATGCGATCTGGTCATGGTGTGGTGGCATTTCTTCCTCTTACATGGTATTATTCAGTCACTATGTGGCGGTAATGTGTGGTCCGGCCATGGTGTGGTGGTATTTATCCCTTATATGTGGTAGTAGTGGTCATTTTAAAAAAAAATATGTGACACATTCCCTTAAAGAAAAATAAATAAAAAATATATCTTAAAAGAATATTGGATATTTTAAGAAATGTTTAATGGGTAAGAGTAGAGTAGGGCACGGCCAAAAGAGCCTACCTTATCGTAGTGGCAGACTTAAAAAATCTCTTGGCCAAAACACAAAGCTGATGGCTATGTATGTGATATGGCATTTGATGGTAACTGTTAAAGTGTGATTGGTGTGGACATGGTGCAGAAATTGAGTTTTTCCAAGAGTTGGTAGTGTGACTGAGAAAGGTTCAAGGGATGGAGGCAGCTCTGGGGTTAAGCCTGGGCGGAGTCTCAAGGGGGCCCAAAAATTTGGCCAATATGGGGCCCTGAAATTACTGGTGGCAGCCCTGGCTGCAGTGTTCATAATTTGTCTGAGCCGGAAAAAACAGTTTGCCAATATGTAGGTGAATTTCTAAATGCCTATTTTTCAACCATGCTTACTTAGTACAATACAAAGTGTCTCTAAACTTAGACCGAATAATCCATTTAATGATGTAATTGCCAACTGCAAAGTACTTGAGAATCCACACTGTGCAGTGTTTAATGTCCACAAATGAATTACGCCAACAAACAAGGGTCTTGGGTTTTAATCATACTAAGCGGTGGAACTTCAGCGAGCCGTATACTGATGAGGACTATCGTATTACATGTTCCAAGGGCATACATGAATCCTCTATGGGTTTAGCTGCAGGTATTTACATTGTAAACTGAGTAACACTTCATATTTTCTGACACTAATTACGCTAACTGCTTTGTACCTACAAAGAAACTGGAATTCCTATTTTAAATTAATGACCTTTGGAATCCACAAGAAAGTCGTCGCTTTAAATGTTTTCCAAGCAGCCCTTGTGCTTAAGAGAGGCATTTATGTGACTTATGCGTAGTTACTGTATTTTACCAATATGATTATCACCATATCAGGTCAGATAATGAGGCTGTAAACTGGTAATATTAGCTTGCATTCATACTGTCCAGATTCAGAAATCACACTACAGTCTTCAACTGTTTCATTTATTTTCAGCTTTGCATCAGATATTAACCTCTTCATGATCGCACTATTTTCAGTTTGTTTTTGTTTTATCTCCCCTTCTGGCAAGAGCATAATTTTTTATTTTTCCATTCACATAAGCGTATGAGGGCTTATATTTGCGGGACAAGTTGAACTTTTGGATGACACCATTCATTTTATCATGTAATGCACTGGAAATTGGGGGAAAAATTCCAAGTAAGTTGAAATTGTAAAAAAAATTTAAAATTTCCCAATTGTTTTTTTTTTTATTTACTATGTTGACTATACGATAAAATTGACCTGGCAATATGTTTCTCCAGGTCAGTACGATTACGCAGATACCAAACATATATTTTTTTTTTATATTTAAGTGATGAAAAAAAATTGGAAATTTGTAAGAAGAAAAATTTGCTTTTGACATTATTTTCCCGTAACATTTTCAATTTTCAAGATACAGGGCCGACAAAGGGCTTTTTTTGCGCCCTGAGATGATGCTTTTACTGATTTCATATCTGGGTAGATACGATGTTTTCATCGCCTCTTATTGTATTTTTTTGAATTTTGCAGCAGCAAGAAAAGTACTTCTGGCATTTTGATTTTTTTTTCTCTTACACAATGTACTAATCAGATTAATTTATATTTTGGTAGATCGGACATTTCCGATTGCATCGATATCAATTTATTTTTATTGTTTAATTTTTAATGTGGCAAAAGGGGGTGATTTGAACTTTTGTGTTTTTTTATTTTTTCATATTTTTAAAAAGATTTTTGATCACTATTTACTGTACTTGTTAGTCCCCAGAGGGTACTTTCCCAGGTTCAGGTATTGCTGACTATGTGCACCTGCAGATCAGCCGCGGAAACTGACAGATTTACCTGCGTTCAACAGAAGACAGCATTTTGGATGCAGCGAAAATATGCTGCGTCCAAATCGCTGCTCATTCCGGGTCGTGGGAACGTAGTCTCAGGAGACCTGATCATCTGATCATTTGTACTATACATAGTAGTGCATCAGTGAAAATCACAATACTTATCTACATTATTGGTGGTGTTCCCATTTTTAGACTTGTTCCTTTTCTTTCATTCAATAATCTCTGCCAGCTAAACGGTGACTTTCACAGGAGAATCGTAATGACAGACATTGCAGTCTTCAGCAGACACCCGGCTGCCATGATAGCCCATTGGTATCCTGCGATCACATCACAGGCTCACCAATGGATGTGTAGAATGACGCTCCCCCCCTGCTGGTACGTGTTAAATGCCATTATCAGAGATTGACAGTACCATTTAACATGTTAACAACTCCAGCGACTGTTAGAGGTAGATGATGGCTGATTAAATCAGCCATCATCTACAGAGAGAGATGCGGCTTCGGCTTGTGAGCCCACATCAAAGGCTAGGACACGACATATGACATACCTGTACATCTTATGTCGTGAAAGGGTTAATAATAATAATATTAATTGGCTGACCATAGCGGATTTTGAGAATTCCTGTAGGCAATATTCCAGCCTCTGTTAACAAAAATATTAGTAATAAAATGTTCTACAGTTTGAGTTTTGCAATTTTTTCAGAATACAAAAGTAGTAATTTCCATTTTCATTAGCGTTAGTTCATTAGTCTTATTCCATTTCATTCTAGGACATTTTTGTTCGTTTGTTTTTTAAAATGTTTCTGTTGAACCAGAATTCAAAATCAATGAATGTTGAATGTCTAATTTTCATTAGTTGATAGTCAACAAATTTAAATTGAAAATTACTTTTATCAGTTTGAAGTTATTTTAGTGACCATTGACGGTTTTTCTTACTTTTAGCGCTCACTTAGACATCTGATTTTCATGTACGAGAGTTATCTGTGTTTTTCACGGATAGCACTCGTACTGTACCTGTGAAAGTCTATGGGGCCATTCACATGTCTGTGAGTTTTCTCGTTCCGCAGAGAATCAAAGGAACATGTCGGATTTTGATTCAAGGGTCGGATAAAAATTGGCAAGCAAGTCAGTGTGTACATGACAAAATCGATTACATCCGAGTGCGGACCGATTTTCATGGACTGGCAAAAACGAAAGATGGAGAAACTTTTTATTTTTTTAATTTCTCCACGTACGAGAAACATGGATGACACTCGAACCACACTGATCAAACTCTGATCAAAATAATCGGTCTGTTTTTCTTGTACATCAGAAAAACTGACATCTAAATGAGACCTAACAGCACCAACAATTTTGGCCATATGTGCATATCTATTTTATTTGGTATATAGTCATTGCTGAAAGTATTGGCCCCCTTGAAATTGTTTCAGAAAATGAAGTATTTCTCCCAGAAAATTATTGCAATTACACATTTTATTATACACACGTTTACTTCTTTTGTGTGTATTGGAACAACACAAAAAAGACAGAGGAAAAAACATGCAAATTGGTCAACATTTCACACAAAACTCCAAAAATGAGCCTGCCTAAATGATTGACTCCCTCAATTTAATATTTGGTTGCACGCCCTTTGGAATGAACAACTGCAATCAAACGCTTTTTATAAATATCAACAAACTTCTTACACCTCTCAACTGCAATTTTGGGTCATTCTTCTTTTGAAAAGTGCTTCAGGTGTCTCAAATTTGAAGGACGCCTTCTCCCAACTGCAATTTTAAGATCTCATTACAGGTGTTCAATGGGAATTAGAGCCGGACTCATTGTTGGCCACATCAAAACTTTCTAACACTTTGTTTCTATCAATTTCTGGATGCTTCTTGAAGTATGTTTGAGGCTAGTGTCCTGCTGGAAGACCCATGACCTATGACGCAAATCAAGCTTTCTGACACTGGGCACTACATTGCAACCTAAAATCCTATGGTAAGCTTCAGATTTCATGATGCCTTGCACACAGTCAATGCCCCATTGGCAGAAAAACAACCCCAAAACATCTTTGTACCTCCACCATATTTGACTGTAGGAACTGTGCTCTTTTATTTGTAGTCCTCATTCCATTTTCAGCAAACAGTAGAATGATGTCCTTTACCAAAAACTCTGTCTTGGTCTCATCTGTCCACAAAACACTTTCCCAGAAGGATTTTGGCTTACTCATATACATTTTGGAAAATTGCAGTCTAGATTTTTTAAGTCTCTATGTCAGCAGTGGGGTCCTCTTGGGTCTCTTGCCATAGTGTTTCGTTTTATTCAAATGTCAATGGATAGCTTGTGCTAACACTGATACACCCTGCACCTGCAGGATAGCTTGAATTTCTTTGGAACTGGGTTGGGGCTGCTTATCCACCATCTGTACTATCTTATGTTGCAACCTTTCATTAGGTATGATTTTCATATTGCCCACACCTGTTACTTGCCACAGGTGAGTTTGAACCAGCATAACATGCTTGAAACAAAGTTGTTTACGCACAATTTTGGAAAGATGACAACAATTTTTTTCCTGCTCATTTTTTTTTGTGAAATTATGTCCAACTTGCCTTTTCTTCTATGTTTTTTGTGTTGTTCCAATAAATAAATATGTGCATACCAAAAAATGTGCAATTGCAATAATATTTGGAAGAAATACTTAATTTTCTGGAACAATTTCAAGGGTACCAACACTTTTTTGTCCATGACTGTATTTAATAAAATAATAAGGTTTTAAATCTAGAAATTGAAAATACCATCACACAGTGAACAACAACTGCAGACCAGATGGACAAAGTGCATTTTTAAGGGTGCAATGTAATCAGCGTTAGGGCTAAAAGTTCACAATTTACAGAAGCATATAAAGGTGAGTGATCAGGTCCTAAATCTTGACCTCAGGTATCATGTATCAGAAAACATGAAAGGTTAATATGATAAGGTGAAACTGAACACTAAGGTAAAGTGACCTCATTAGAAGTATCCTGCAGGGTTGAGGAATATTAGTTTCTACTTTGTGCTGTATTTCTGGTTACATTATATGTACATTTTTATGCAATATAGACTGACTCAAAGGCGTTACAAAAATGCAAAATAAATCCTATAACATACGTTTATTTTTCATTACATGGTATTATATACTGTAGGTCTCTCCATTTCATATTATAATGCTGAAGGGAATTATTTCTTATCTCAAATGAGAATTCAAGGTGTTGATAGTTGAAACTCTATCAATTATATCTTCAATTGTTGATTTCCATTAGTAGCTAATGCAATTTTTATTACTTGTCATATATGTGTGTTAGAATTTATGATATATGTAAATTTAGGTGGAAAGTCATCTATCTCCAAAGATAGTAATAAAAGGTGTGGAGCGAATTGTGTTAAGTTCATAATTTTCATTAGTAAATCATGAACGTCTTTCCATATTGCTCAAATTTTGGGACAATCACAGAAGATATGGTAAAGGCTCACTCCTAAACCACAACCCCTCCAACAGAGGTCTGAATGGTTTGAGAAAATGTAACCTAGTAGGAGAGTAATACCATCTAGATATTAATTCGAAATAAGATTCATGAAGGGACTCATTAATTGTGGAGATATACTTAATTGCTTTTTGCCATGTCTCCGGAGTGATTTGAATATTTAGATCTTTCTCCCATTTACGTAAGGTGATTTAATAAAAATTGAGTCTTGGTAACATATACTATATGTTTTGTTTTCCATAGACTGTTGTTAGTTGTGTGTTGAACTAAAATATGAATACTCTTAGGTATCGTGAAATAAATTTGAAGATGATTCTTCAAATATTTCCTAACGTCTTAGAAATTATAAAATTCTTCTTCAGGTATGTTATAGTCCAATCTTAATGCTAGAACGTTGATTATTGAATTTTGATTCTTATCTTTTAGTAAAATTGAAATATTACTTATTCCCAATTGTTCCCATTTACTGTGTGGGAAATTGGGTAATGCAATATTTAATATGGAGACTGGCAATAATTTCAGAAAGTATCTCTGTTCGAGGTGCCCAAGAAATTTTAATTGTTTCCATGCTAGGATTCTTTTTCTAATCAGGGGGTGAGCTGGAATAGTAAGTTTTGGATCTACTATTGATGCCAGGATCAATAAGGGTAAGGAGGAATCTTTATTAATTGAGGTTTCCAAATCTACCCAAGAGATTTTATTAGTTTTTAAAAGCCAATGTCTGCTTTGCATTACTAAGTTGGTTAGATGGTAAGTTTGTAGATTTGGTAGACCAATTCCACCTCTTAGTTTATGTTTTGAAATAATCTTTTCGGAAATTCTTGGTATCTTGGAGTTCCATATGAGACTACTTATTTATTTCTGTAGTATGGTTAGCAATTGGTCAAGCTAAAGTAATTGTATAGCCCTGATTTTTGGTAATATGGTCATTTTATATAGAATGATTCTACCAAACCAGGAACTTTCTTTTGCCTTAATATTGTTGATGTTTTCCTGGGTTTCTTTGTGAATATCCAACAAATTTGCATCTATTATTTTGTTACCTGAGTTTGCATCATTGATCACAAGATATGTTATATAATTATCTCCCCCAGTATAGAAATTCCCTTTTTATTATACTAATTAGTTCTCAGTCCATAAAAAAGCTCAGAATTTTCAACTTGGGTTTATTTTATAAAAGGAGATTTTGGAAAATAGTAGTAGACCTCGATTTACAGAATCCGGATCAGACTTTTGCCGGATTGCACAAAAGTCTGATCAGGTTCCATTGAATTCTATTGTTTCCGGCGCCTAATGCGCCGCTTCAGGCACATCAGGCAGCTCGGGCAAAAATAAAAAACGTTACATGCTGCGTTGTGTCGCCGCCGGAATGTACATTTCCGCGGATCCGACAAAAACGCATACAACGCACTGACATGCGGCGCCATCCGGCGCTAATGAAAGTCAATGCAAAAAAAACGCATCCGGCATTACATTTCGCCGGATGCGGTCGGACAAAAAACTGCCGGAGGGCGCCGTCAGGCGCACAACGGATGTGTGAAAGAGGCCTTAGTTATCTTGAAACTTTTGGATAAACAGTTAATCATCAGGACATTAGCAGAGGGACCTATGTATAAAGCCTGTATAGTGTTAAGGATTTCACCTTCCAATCTGAATTTTCTTAGAATGACAAATGCATATTCCCAATGGATCTGATCAAAAGCATTTTTGGCATCCATTGAAAATAATAATGAGGGAATTTTATGTTTTTCTGTGAAGGAGATTAAATTTAAGATCCTTCTTGTTCCATCCATAGTTTGTCTACCAAGTATAAATCCAACCTGATTCAAATGAACCAGGTCGGAGATAATTCTTGATAATCTTTGTGCTATTAGCTTAGAATGTATTTTTATATCTGAATTTAATAGAGAAATTGGTCTGTAATTGGGTATTTTTGTGTGATCGCTACCTGTTTTTGGTATGACTGTTATAGTGGCTTCTAGTATTTTTTTAAGGAAAATTGCTTATTTCATTGCATGGTTAAACATATCAACCAAAGGAGGGGCTAGAAGATTATACAATTGACGATAATATTCATTTGAAAATCCCTCTGGATCGGTGGATTTATTTTCTTTCAGCTTATTTATGACAGGTATGACGTCCTCTAGTCTAAAAGGTGAATTTAAATTAGCTAGTTGGACTTCATTCAGTGTTGGAAGCTGTATATTGGTCAAGAATTGATTAAAATAATTTGGTCATCGGGTTGAGGTGTGTTCTTATCCTTTTCTAGATTATACAGTGCTGAATAATAGGAAGCAAAGGCATCAGAGATGTCCTATGCATGAGTCTTTATTTATACATGTGATTCTTGTTTTGTTTCTTTGTGATTTCATCTTACTAGGCATTAGTCTGGTCATCTTTTTATAAGAAAAGTAGTGATTCATTTAATTGTTTGCAACATTTTATCATAGTGATCCACTAGTGAGGCTACGTTCCCACTTTCAGCATTTGACGCTGCATGTTTATACAGCCTCAAGAACGCAGCTGCCAGATGTTACGACTTAGTGGATTGGATGTCTAGAAATAAAATGAAAATGTGTCCTTGATAGCTGTTAGCAGAGGCATATACTAATAAGTTCTGAGTCCATGTGGAAATTTTTTGTGCTAGAATTTTAGATGTGTTGCTTTTTCAGAATTTGGATTCTTGTAATCCTATGACGTCTGATTTGGTGGAGCATGCTTCCTTCCAGGCCAAGTGCCTCTTCAAAGACTATGAAGTCCTTTGACATTTAAGGTTGAGAAATTTGACTGTCATTTGTAATTTTTGAGTGAGTTGTATTATAAGACCAGAAATCAATGAATAGCAGTAATATATTCAAAAAACTTACTTGAATACAGTACTGCAGTTGTAAGTTCTACAATTCTGAGTCAGTCATAGAAATAATGAACATGCAATAGAATAACAAAAGAAAAACATTCCAACTATTTGATCCTGTCTTCTGATAATTCTCAGAGACCAAGTGGTGTAATCTGGATAAAAAATAAAATATATCCAGAGAGCACCTAAAAAAGGGGAGGAAATAAATTTCGGGAGAGATTTCGTAAAATGCTTACTGAAAATAGAAGTGAAAAATGTTATGAAGGATATAATCCTATTGAAAAAATATCCTGGGAAGGAACCTTTACACATTACCAAAATATTGTCAAACAGTTACCCATTTCCTTTTCTTGTAGAGGATTTTTCTTTCTTCTTTAAACTCTCTATGGAATCCAGAAAGTCCCAGTATTCTTCAGGGTTTTGGATTATCACAGTTTTCCCACTAAAAAATACGATCAACTAAAGCCCTGTCACACTAAGCGAGATCGCTAGCGAGATCGCTGAAGTGTCACCGATTTTGTGACGCAACAGCGACCTAGCTAGTGATCTCGCTTAGTGTGACACTCAGTGACGATCAGCCCCCCTGCTGGGTATCGCTGATCGTCGTTGAATGTCCTGAACCATTTTTTCGTCGTTGGTGTCCTTCTGGCCAGCTCGCATCGCTGTGTGTGACAGCGGGAGACCAACGACCAGCAAGCTGGGAGCTGGTATCCAATGTACATATCGGGTAACTAAGCACCGCGTGGCACCTAGTTACCTGATATGTACCCTGGATACCGGCTCCCAGCTTCTGCTGTAGAGCACTGAGAGCCGGTATCCAGGATACATATCGGGTAACTAGGTGCCGCGCGGTGCTTAGTTACCCAATGTGTACATTGAAATACCGGCTCTCATCGCTCTACAGCAGAAGCTGAGAGCCGGTATCTAGGGTACATATCAGGTAACTAGGTGCCCCGCGGTGCTTAGTTACCCGATATGTACATTGGATACCAGCGTGCTTGCTGGTCCTGATCGCTGGTGAGTCTGCCCATGTGACAGCTCACCATCGATCAGCTAATGATGTCCCAGCGATCCCATCCACGTCGTATCATTGGTTGGATCGCTGGGACATTGAAGAGTGTGACGGGGCCCTTAGTCGAAAATCCCCACTTGTATTGCATGTTGTGTAATCTTAGAGTGGATGTCACGTCTGAGAAGCTTTTTATTGCTTGTAATGTTTCTTTTGAAATGTCTGAGTACACTTACAAATTCTAGAGGAGAAGGGAGAGATCTATTTTTCCTTAAATAACCCATTAGTTGGTTTTTGTCATGAACGAAGGGGAATCTCAGAATCACGTCTCTGTTCACTTCTTTTGGTATGGAGCCAGGCTTTTGCAGTCTGTGAGCCCTATCTATTATAATATCTGTAGTGTTGTGGTGCAGATGAAGGGAACTCCAGAAGGCCACACAGAGACGCTGGATGGTAGGTTTAAACAGCCATACTTTATTCTCCGTTCCTCTCCCCTGCTCTCTTCACCCAGGACTTCCCCTTCCTGCCTTGTCTCCTCCTCCCCATTACATCATCGTTACTAGGCAGAAACTGAAACAAGGATAACAGCAAACCAATCACAGATATAGTAACAACATCACATCTCTCCTCTTCTCACCAAACAAAACAACATTAGAACTGGATAGCGGTCCAAAAGTTCACATTAGTACGAAGGGTTTTTTTTTTTTTTTTTCTTTTTACTGCAGAACATAGTCCAAGAGGTGGGCTGGCGGTCTACGATTTGCCCTCGCTGGATAGCGGTGAGACATCACAGTCCCAGATGAACTTTCTGAGTCCCCTGAGGTATCCTCCCTTGGAACTGCTGAGCTCTGGGGATCCGGCAGGACATCATCGCTATCTGCCTCGTCTGTTTCTGGGACATAGTCGCAAAGTTTTTTAAAATGGGACACGTTCCTTGTGACCTGGCGACCGTGATCTTGAGCAGTAACCATGGTGCCTTTGACTTGTGTGACCTGAAAGGGTTCAGGATAGTATTGTGATGCAAACTTGTCACTAGGTCTTAGCCTTTTTACCAGGACCCAATCTCCCACCAATACTTCCGGTGGCTTGCAACGATGACTGCTCTTATCTGCATACCTCTTCATCTTCTGTTTGGATATGGCATCCTTAGTAGCAATTGGGGTTTGAACAGGGCTCAGCGGAACGCTCGGGAGTTTGACACGCATAGGCCTGTTGAACAGCGCAGTGGCAGGTGGTATCCCAGTAGTAGAATGGGGTGTAGCTCTGTACTGTCTAAGAAATCTGTGTAACTCTTTCTGTAAATCCTTGTGCTCCATGGTAGCAATCCTCAAAGTTTTGTTGATTGATTGCATGAACCGTTCCACTTCACCATTGGCCTGAGGCCAGTAAGGAGTTATTTTCCTGTGAGTGAAACCAAGACAGGTTGCGAATGATCGAAAGTCTGTGCTATTAAAAGGTGGTCCATTGTCGGACTTCACTGTTTCCGGTATGCCATATGCCGAGAAGATCTTGTCTAATTTTGGTATAACAGCCCTGGCAGAGGTTGTCGAAACATGTTCAATGACTGGGAACCTCGAATAGTCATCCATGACAACCAACAGATAGGAGTGATCCGGTAAAAACACAGAAGTCAACACTAACAGCAGACCACGGGCCCTCTGGCAGGGGTGTCATTTGTAAGGGTGCTCGTCTATGGTCAATTGTAGTTGCTTGGCAAGGTATGCAAGTTTCAATGAGTGCCTCTACTTTTTTGTCTAGTCCTGGAAACCAGACTTTCTCTCTCAGTAATTGCTTTGTTTTCACCACCCCTTGATGAGCCTCGTGGGCCAGATCCAGTACTCTGCTTTGAAGTTTCTGGGGTATCACCAGCCGATTGTTACGCAACAGTAGATTTGAATCAGACACGGAGAGATCATGTCGTGCATTAAAGAAGGCTGTCAAGTAGGTTGTTTGATCCGGTGTTTGGAGGCGAGCTTCAGCAAGAAAATTGCTCCAATTTTTAGATCGAACAGTCTCTATAACTAACTGAAGTTGGTGATCGGAATCCACCGTTTGTTGTATTTCCTCCATAGTCATAGCTTTTGGCACAGAATGTGCAACAATAAAATTGATATGTTCCTCTGCAAGGATAGTTGCTGGGATGTCGTCCTTGGTAGTTTGTGGTGTTGGGTGTCTCGAAAAGTAGTCTGCCGGATTACCAGCTCCTGCCTCGTATCTCAACCGAAACTGGTAGTTCTGTAGGCGGAGCAACCAGCGTTCAAGTCGTGGGGGAGGCTTTGAAGAATGTTTGTTGAAAAGCGGAATGAGCGGTTTGTGGTCACTTATCACTGTGAATTTATGTCCCATAAGGTACAGATGAAAATGAAGGCATCCCCACACAACCGCAAGAGCTTCCCTTTCAGTTTGTGAATAGCGTTGTTCTGTCTCTGTTAAGGCTTTGCTTGCATAGGAAATGGTAGAAACGTTGCCTTCTTTGGACACTTGTGTGAGAATTGCACCCAGGCCCACCGGACTAGCGTCCACGATCAGCTCAGTGGACTTTAGAGGGTCAAAATAGGCCATGACGGTGTCGCCAGTCAGACCGGACTTCATGGAGTCGAATGCTGCTTGGTGTTCAGTAGTCCATGTCCAAGGAGTGTCTTTTTTCGTGATTAGTCGCAGAGGTTCGGAGACCGTGGCCAGATCAGGCATAAATCACCCACAGTACGTGACTTGTCCTAGAAAACTGCGAACCTCTGACACATTTTGAGGTTGGCTAGCTGACTTTATGGCAGAAACTTTCTGAGGATCTGCTGAAACTCCTTGCTCCGAAAAGACATATCCAAAGAAGCTTAATGACTTTTGGTTAAACTCACATTTTGACGGATTGACAGTTAGATTGCAGGCTTGCAGTCTCTGAAACACTTGCTCTAAGTGACTGTCATGCTCCTATTGGGTTGTACCATATATAAGAATGTCATCACTGACGTTTAGAACTCCTGCTATTCCAGATAGAACCTGACTGATAACGTTCTGAAATATTTCTGCCGCAGATGAGATACCAAAGTTCAATCTCTTGAATCGTCGTAAGCCCACATGGGTACTAAAAGTTGTAATGTACCTGGAATCTGGATGCAACTCAAGTTGATGATAACCTGATTTTAAATCAATTTTAGAAAATACTTTTGCACCATTCAGGTCTGTGATAATGTCATCAATAGTGGGCGTGATGTGCCTTTCTCTTTGAATAGCCAAATTGGCATGCCGCATATCCACACATAGCCGGATTTTACCAGGCTGCTTTGGTTTTGGTGACTGGTCAATATGCAATTTTATCTGAACGTCTTTTAGCTTACTGAGACCTTTAAAGAGATTGGGGTATCTCTGCATGATGTGTTGGGCCGAAGGACCTGTGACGCTATTGACCAGGTTGACCAGACCCAGAGATATAGCACTCCTGCAGCTGAGAAGCGTGTCTGCGGAGCACTCTACTACATATACAGTGTCGGTGATGGACTTCCCGTCAGCTGCAAGTTCTGACTGAAATTTGCCACACGGGGTAGTGCAGATGCTGAACCATAAGGAAAAATCTTTAGGCTAGTGCTTTGTAGAGCAGGTCTGCTCGGGAGTCGGCTATAGACTGCACGGCTGATGACGTTTACTGATGCCCCCGTGTCTACTAGGGCTTCCACCGGACTACCATTTATCAGGATAAGTCACCTTGGACTGGTAAGTGCGTGCAGTGTTTGAGATCCCTCTGCAGTCACTGAGAATAGATAAGTACTGTGAGGCTCGTCAGTAAGCTGCAGCGTTTGGATTTTCTGTGACCTGGGTTGTACTGTGGGATGAGGGGATTGTGGTTTGGATCTACACACTTTTGCAAAATGGTTTTGTTTTCCACAATTATGGCAGGTCCCCCCTTTTGCTGGGCAGACATTCTGGTGAGGATACGACCCTCCGCAGTTGTAGCAAGTTGCCCCCTGCATACGAGGCACAGGCGGTCTCTGTGTCAGCTTTGCTATACAAGATGGTGCTTCCGCCTCGCACTCAATGTTCTCTATGAGTTTAGCTTGTTTTTCGGCGGTATCATTTACACGTGCTGTTTCAAGCAGTTTTGCTAAAGTCATGGTGTGATCTCTGAGTGCTTGTCTCCGTAACTTAGAGGAGATGCAGCCTTGTAAAATCTGCATTTGGATCTCTTTGTCGACATCTGCAAATTCACAGTAAGCTGCAAGGTGCCGTAGTCGGACATGATATTCATCAATGCTTTCTGTTGCTGACTGCTTTAATTGTCTAAACTTGAAGATTTCAAATGCTGCATTTCTGTGTGGGGAGAAATACTTGCTTAATGCTGCCTTACTGAGCTCATAGTCTTTGTCTTCTCCTGTATTAGGCAGAGTAGTGAAGATATCATATACTTGTTCCCCTGCATAATGTAATAGCATGGCTTTCTTCCTAGTATCATCTGATATGTTCATGGCTTGTAGGAATATATCAAAACGCTTCAGCCATTTCTCCCAACATGCTGCTAGGTTAGCTGGGGACTGATGCACATCAAAAGCAGGGAAGGCAGGTAAACAGGCCATTGTTGTAGAGCTGAAATACCTTTAGCTGATGATGAACGCTTCCTCGTCGCCAGTTGTAGTGTTGTGGTGCAGATGAAGGGAACTCCAGAAGGCCACACAGAGACGCTGGATGGTAGGTTTAAACAGCCATACTTTATTCTCCGTTCCTCTCCCCTGCTCTCTTCACACAGGACTTCCCCTTCCTGCCTTGTCTCCTCCTCCCCATTACATCATCGTTACTAGGCAGAAACTGAAACAAGGATAACAGCAAACCAATCACAGATATAGTAACAACATCACAATATCCAAATCACTAACTGATCGAAGGGTTGTTTGTACTATCCGTTTGATATGTTGGATCAGACTACTTTGTTGTACTTTTACTGGAAAGCCCCAGATTTTTATATTGTTGCGACGATTCCTATCTTCAATATCTTGAAATTTTGATCTTTAGTGCTTTAATTTCTTAAAGAGTCTTGATTCAATTCAAGATTTTCTTGTCTATTTGACCTCTTGTAGTGACGTTTCAGTGTGTAAAATCATTCATACTTTTATTTAATTGGATGATGAAGTAATTAAGCAACTTAAGAATCTCTCTGAAGGGGGGAGGTTTTGAAGCTGAATTCTGAAGCTTGTAATTGTGTATTGTTTTCATTATCTGTTTCAAGAGAAAAGTCTACTTGTATTTAAAACATCGTCCATTGAGTCCTCAGTAGCTGGAAAGTAAGCTTGATACGACGATGTTTTTAAGTATGGACTTGGTTGCTCCTCAGAATTTTTCCCCCTTTTAGTAATGGTGGTTAATGTTACTGAGTGATATTGTGGCTGGTATTTGTGTTTTTATGCGGAAACCTGTCTCTATATGCCTGAGTAGATCCTTTTACTGGTCTAGGTTTTTGCTTTATAAGTTCTGGGCTATATGGTGTACCCTGGTGATAGGGCTCATTATATTGTTGAGCTTCCTCTGAAACTCCTTGGCACCAGGGTTTCTTATATAAACTCTTTGGTCCCTGGCATGTTTCACATGTATATCTAAGTCGCTACTCATTTTCTTGAGTTTGGTGCTAGTATTTGAGACAGCATCGTCAGGTGAGCGCACTGCAGAATATGATACATCACTCTATTCCTTTAGATTGTCATTTATTAAAAGTTCTGCACTGTCAGATTTTTGCTCTGTAGTGTCTGAAAGTTGTGTCCCAATCTGTAGTGGGTTCTCATTGAAGCCTAGAGCTGTGCGTTCCTCTCCCTCATGTAAGAATCCCTTCTGAATGCTCCGAGGGTCTCTGCTATGATTAACAGGAGTGCTGTAAGCATTGCCTGAAGCCCAGCACCTTCTCTGCATCCTTGGATAAGTGGAGGTGATTTCATACGGTGCAGCTGGCAGCGCGGGGGATAGCAGCCATCCACACGTAAGAGCAGCAGTCAGAATCGCCTGGGAATGGAGGTTCCATGTGTAAGTGCAGGGACCCTTTCAGTTGATGCTGGGAGTCCCTTCACTGAGTGTCAGGAGCGCTGTTTGCTCCACTTCGCGCCCAGTGCTTGTTTTCGTACCCTCACCGCTCACCGGTGAAGATAGTTTGAAGTGACAATGAGCTCCCTTGCTTCTGACATCATGGGGGAGAGCTGCTTCTTGCACAATGGGAGCAGCTGTTAGTAACTTTATTGAATGGAGGATCTGTGTATGAGTGCAGGGACTCCTTCAGAATACGATGAGAGTCCCTGCTCTGATTGATTGACAGTTGCGCTTTGCACTCCCCTGAGTGGAAGACTCTCAGGAGGGAATCGTTGCTCACCTATGTTCCTGACAGCTCCGGGAGTCTCTGCCAACCGCACATATGAGCTTCAGTCTGTGTCAGCGTCCCCGAGGATGAAGATTCTGTATGCAGGAGAAGGATCTCCTTACCTCTGACTGTGTCTGAGATGTTACCATTGCTGCAGTCCATTGGAGCTTTGGATTTCTTCTGTGCTTGTGTGATCTTGCCATGGAGGAGTCCTTCATTCCCTTCTCTTGAATGTCCATGATTCATCTGATGTTTGTTGGTAGTTTGGCTTTTCTCTGTGGTAAAGGAGTTTTGCCATGAAAAGGTACTTCGCCATCTTCTCCTGAAGTCTTGGGATTCTTTCTTGGATTAAGGATAGCCTTTTTCCTGGTACATACTTGTGTACCATTTTTATCTTCTATTACAGAGTCTGTTTGCTTTCTTAAAGCTTTGGTTGGTATTGTTGATAGAGGTTTTGGTAGTACCGTGAACTGCCTGTGACTCAGCACTTTTACTGGAGATGGTTGTTTGGAGCTTGAAGCTGCTCTTTTTTCTTATTTGAAGCCATTTTATAATCCTTTTTTATATAAAAGTAGTCCAGAGGGTCCATTGAAGGTTCCAGTACCTCTTGAGAGTGAAAGTTTCTTCAAAAGTTGCTTTTAAATTGCTTAATCAGGAGAATGAAGCAGGAGCTCAGAAGCTTTCCGCCATCCTGAAGCAGCTTCAGGCCGCACCCCCCAAACTGCTGCTTTTTAAACAACCTTTTAAATCAGGAAACAGAACAAAGAAAATAAAACAATAGACTAAATTTATTCTTGGTTTTCAGCTTTGATTTAATTTGTCCTGGTGGCTGATATTTTTTTTGTGTTTTATTCCTAAATATTATATTTGTTTTCTTAGGAAGTAACTACTTCAAAATCGGATCATCACGGACAATAAAGCAATGCTTGCATAATATCTTACTAATGGAGGCATGGCCTTCATTAAATTTTATAAGACAGTGCTGAAATGTATCCATATTTTCAGTTTTTTTCCATTTCTAATCTCCTGTCTTTTTCTTATTTAATACATTCCTTCTGGGACATCAATCTGATCTTCCAATAGCTGTCAGTAAGGATGTCTTCTGGGTAACCTTCAGCCAAAACCTTTTTTTGTAGGAAACATGCCTGCATATTAAAATCCGCATTTAAGGTGCAGTTCTTTCTGATCCGCCAATATTTGCCATATGGGATATTTTTGATTCCCTTCGGGAGATGACCATAACTGAATTCTAAATAGCTGTTAACATCCACAATGTGGATGAACAATCTTGCATGTAGGATCTCATATGATTGTGAGATCTAGAAATTGGATAGCTGCAGTAGAATAGGTCGGATTTAAAACCAGACCTCACAGGGTCAAATTCAATTGCTGAATTAGTACCTGATCATGTGAAAAATAAATTAATCAATGTTTATAAAAACAGATGTGACCCCAAGGCAGCATGAAGGAGGTGATAAACGGGGACTCAAAACACCCCATAATCAAGTTTGCTTAACTGGGTGCAAAATGAGTCCCCATTGCACAACCCCTGGTCTGCCAGTAAGTCACATCCCCAAAAGAAAAATATTTTGACTCAAAATAAATCTAACACAATGTTAAATGTGTAAGTTCAAGATAGTACAATTAGAAAAAGACTGAACAAGTATGGCTTTGTTAAGAAGAGTTGCGAGGAGAAAGCCTCTTTTTCTAAACAGAACATGGCAACTGGACTAAAGTTTGCAAAGTTGCATCTAAACAAACCACAAGTTTTCTGGAGCAATGTACTTTGGACAGATGAGACCAAAGAAGTAATATTTGCGGCTATACTGGCCTGTGCCACATTTGGTGAGAACGAAGCACAGCATATCAGCACAAACACCTAATATCAATTATCTAGCAGAGAAGGACAAAATTCCTTCAGAACGATATGAGAAACTGATAATGTTATGCAGAAAACAATTACTTCAAATTATCGCAAATTCTCCCAAGATGTTGCCAATGAACCTACTGAACCGAATGTTGAAAATAAGAAAATCTTTGTAAAAATTGCCAACTGAACTGCTATTCTTAATGTTAGCAGAAAAGGATTACGCTCAGCTGTTTCTGCTAGGATAAAGGACAGAAATCAGACTCTAGTAGGAGCTAACGTTTTATGGATTTATACAGCTTTCACTTAATATTCAATGTCGAGCCCTTTCCAATCACAAACATCATACCAGTTGCATAGTCTGCCTCTGTTGTAGGTGCACCACTATCTACAGCAGGGTTTATTTTACTTTTGTGCTAGGACCTCACAGGCCTCACTAGGAAAAAAACACTATCTACTGCCAAGTAGAGGTTAGTGGATCAATCCACGGAGGATCGAGTTTGAAACAAATTTCCTGAATTTTGCGTTTTTCATGTGAATTTAAACATTTTGAGATTCAATTCGCAGTTAGGAAAAAATAACCTATCAATGGTCGTATTGTGCTGCATTTAGTCCATGTGAACAGATCTTAAATCTAGGGTCGGTGTCATTAAGACTGTCGTTGTGCATGCTAGTCTTAATGAAGAGACCTTTGGATTAAGATAAGTGGTGTGCACCTCAGCCAAAAAGGCTATTTCAGCCAGTATAGAAAACATTTTCTGGTGTCACCTGCACCAAGGAAGTGACCTAAATTTTTATGACTTTGACTGACGACCTTTGCCAAGCCCCATCCCGCTCTAACTATACCCACTTTGGCGGAGCTGGCCAGAAAAGGCGTAACATGCCAAAAGTCACAATTTTGTGACCTTTCAAGGTGTTTTATGCCAGAATTCTAGTGAAAACACCTTGAAGAATCGGGCCTTTAGTCTCTGCTTTAAAACCAGCTTTGGGGCATCATATCAATAGGATGATTTATATGCAGCTGCTACAGTAATGTAATAAGGTATGCCTCACACTGGTCTATATTAAACTAGTTTTCCTTACAGCAAACACCACAGTAATAAAAATATACAATTTATTTTTATGAAAATTTGGTGTCCCATCCAGATGACACGTATCCATATAATAAGCTGTATCCAGCGGTAAAGCGATATGAGAGCGAGCTTGTAATAAAAAAAAAAATTAACCGTACATAGAGCACAGATCTGCAGAAATGGTAACCCAAAAGCTTGTTTATGGGTTTCTTATTCTGAAACTCCCCCTCCCCCTACATGCAAAATCTCTCAAGCTGCTTATGGTACTGTTGTCCTGCTGTGTTGCAATGGAGCCTTCAGGTCACTTTACACATTTAGGTGACCGCATCCTTAACACCTTTTATAGATATACTTAACATCAGAATATGTTCACATTTATCAGATTTGTTGCAGAAATATGTACAGCAAAAAATAATTTCCATTCAATCCAAATAGGGTCACTTTAGCAAGCACTAGTTTGAAAAATATGGCAAACACCGACATTTCTAAAATAAATCTGCCACAGGTGAATTTACCCTTAGTGTTCATCACAGCAAGCACTTTATGAACTGAATGTTAATCCCACAGAAATCCTTTAATCCCTATAAATAACAATATTTTTCATAGATTATCAAAACCTAGTGAGTAAATTCCAAAAATAACTGTCTTCACTCTTAGCCTACATTTTCTCGTGCGAGTAGTTTTACCGTCTTGAAATTTACTTTGCAGAATTCTTAATACTTCCTAAACATCCCTCAAAAACCACAAAAGTGCAAATGTTGATACAGTAGCTAATTATGCTAAATGATTCTCCCCCAGCAAAAGTGAGTGAATAGAAAGCTTCAAGTTAGAAAGTGATGACCACCGAGTAATCCCTTAATCTCCAGTTTGTTTTTAGATGTCTTTACAGTATGCTAACGATTTTATAATCTAAGATGTAATAACCAAACCAGCAAACAGGGCACTGCTCCGTCTCTTGGCATTACATTTTATATGCTCATTTACTGAAATTAATAACCATTCATTAAATAGTTTAAAATGTTTATATGATATTGTTTTTTCAAAATAACGTAAAATCTACAAGAAAAGCCGTCTTGAAATTTCATATTTAATTTTCTCTATTAAAAAACTAATTTTCAATTTAAATTTTAAAAATATTTTGATACTGTTCTTTTGTACTCACTATGGCACCCCTTGGGTTTTTTTAATTTCCTCAAAGAACGTCTAATTTAATATATATATTCTGGTGGACACATATGTACAGTAGCCAGAGGTGTAGCTGAGGGTTCAGCTTAGGGGAGATAAAACATCTAAGAGGAATCCTAAACAGGTAACCATGTTTACAATTAGGTGGTACATCCTAATCAAGGGTGTAAGGGAACCTCAGCAGATGAAAGCGCTGTTACTGAAAATAAATCACTGTACGAAGACCAACACAGATATTACCTCCATAATGTCACCCTTCAGTGCAGTTACAGATAGTGACTCACAAGTGCCAAGTCTCATCTGCAGTTTACAACATAGACACATACGACTTCTTAAATTTTGAACACTGTCCCCATCTATTCCCAACCTGCACAAACACCTCAATTTGTGTAGATGTCAACCCAATTGTTACCTCAATTTTGAGCCACTGCTGTTATATTTTTCTCTTACAGGAATTGTTATCTGACACAGAAAACAGTGCTCCTCTTAGTGTCCTACTTAATAATACCCACCACTGTGCCCCTTACAAAGTAAAATACAACTTTTGTGCCCTCTAGATTGTAACATTTCCCCTTAGAAAATTAGTGCCCTAGAAACAGTGCCCACAATTTGCCTATAGAAAGTAATAATGCCCTATGGGCACTTTTGATGGTCACAATACCCTGAGTATCCCCATAACAATAATACTTTTTAAGTGCACACTTAATATTTAAAAATGTCCCCTAAGTCCAACAGCTCCCCTTTACACAACATAATGAGCCCACAGCTCTCCTTTATATGGTCTGATGTCCCCACAACTCTCTATACACATTATGATGTCCCCACAGATCCCCCATACTCAGTATGATGTCCACTCAGCTCATCTATACATTGCATAATGTTCCCACAGCTCCCCTATACACAGTATGATGTCACCACAGCTCTGTTATACGCAGTATGATGTCCCCACAGCTCACCTATACATGGTATGATGTTCCCACAGCTCCCCTGTACACAGTATGATGTCACTAGAGCTCCCCTATACATAGTATGATGTTCCCACAGCTCCCCTATACACAGTATGATGTCCCCACAGCTCCGCTATATACAGTATGATGTCCCCACAGCTCCGCTATACACAGTATGATGCCCCTACAACTCCACTTTACACAGTAGGCTGTCCCTACAGCTACCCTATACACAGTATAATGCACTTCACACTGTATGATGGCCCCCACAGTAGAGCCGAAGTGAATGATAGCCCCATACTGTATGATGGCCACAACAATTATACCCACCTGTATAATGACCCATCCATTAGTTCCCAGATGTCAGTGGAGCGCCCACCAGGGCCATGGTGTACCCGGTAGCAGGCCGCTTCTTAAAGGAAAAGTGTCACAGCAGCAGTGACCCAGACCGTGGCCCTGGCCGTCCCATGAAAAACGGGTTTGAAAAGGCAAAAATAATGTTTGGGATATAATGGATTAAATGTTTGTGACGTCACCCATGGTATTCGGCAAGGGGTAGCCGACGCTGTGATGCACATCCTCTGGGATCATGTTAGGGCAGCAATGATGGTTAAGCTCCCCATGGGTAGAGCTGTGTCCCAGGGCAGTTAGGATGTTAGAAGTGATGATGGTGGCTGTTGTGGTGAGTGCGGTGCAGGACAGGTGAGGCGTGAGTGACTCAGATGACACAGCAGGGTGCAGTTTCCAATGCTTTACTCACAGTTCACTTGTGCACACATGCCCGCTTAGTGCCATGTCCTCCAGGTGAGGGACCCAGCAAACTCCCAGGTAGATTGGGATGCACCTTTCCAGGACTCCCTTCTGTGTGTTTCCCTCCTGGCCGTCTCACTGCGCTGGTTTCTGCCCTCCTGCCCAGCACCTTCACAAACAGTGTCCCAAGCCAGCAGCCGCGAAACTTGTCGGGCGATGTCCTCTGAGTCCCCTTGCTCCTATATGGCTGCCTTTTCGGCAAATGATTGTGGATGTGGCCGAGGTACGTACAGCTACCCCAGCCTCCGGCTTGCAAGCTGAGTCTTGAAGTCCTTGACTAGTCTTGGGTAACTGGTCCCTCCACTTGTGGATACAGGCCCTACGGGTGGCTTCGGCACTTCCCGTGTCCCTAGTACCCCTTCTGTCCTCTTGGGAGCTTCCTTCTGTCTCTCCCTCTCTATTTTCTCTTCTCACACTCTTTCCCGTCTGGGGACAAGCTCCTCACCGCTCGAGCTGCCCTTCTAGACTCTTCTATCTCCACTGTACTCTAAGCTCCTCCCCTTTTTCCTACCTCCCCCACCCACACCCCAACACCCCTTCCTACCCAGCCTGGGATGAGGCCATCCTCCCTAAGGGTACACCCAGGTGCCGCCCTGACTGAACTGGTGTGTGTTGGGTGCGAGTGTTAGAGTCCTGGTAGTGCTCCCTCCTTACCTGAGAGTGGGATACCACACCTCTGGATGAGGTGCAGTACCTCTGTGGCGACTGGACCCTCGGGTGCCACATCACCGTTGCAGACAATAACAGACACTGAGAATCAGAGCACCATCATAGAATCAGCGCTGGACCCAGGGATTTTAAGTAAAGCATGGTTTCTTTAAAACAAACTGCAGCTGGGGAATAAGTGGTTTCTGAAGATGGAAAACCCCTTTAATGGACAAATCTAAATATTTTATTGATTTCCATAGGAGGTTTTTTTCACTTTAAAAAAACCTAAATTCTTTGTGTGAACTCAAACATAAGTATAATGTTAGTAGTTATGGTAGTTCTTACACAGTTTTTAAACAGCTGGAAGTAAGCTGGTTTACAAATCTCATATTTCCTTGAAAGAACCGAGTACACATTGTGCTGTAAGGAAATCTACATCATGTATTTTGGCTCTCTCATACTCTCCAACATTTGTAAATCTGAAATATGTACAACCTGTCAAACCATCAAATAATATAAACTAGGAATGTCACACATGCTTTCCTGAGCCGTATCTACCAACTGTAAGTGTTCTCATAGCATGCCATGCATACTGCCATAATGGGGTATTTGGCAGAGTTGGCCCATAACAGTAGACCTGCCACAGATGGGGCATTTTCAGTGTTGTATTTGTGCTACAGATGAAGACCCATAGATTGAAGACCAGTTGTTTTCATTGTTTCTCATTCCAGAATACATGTGAAGTTTCCAAATTAGGCGACAGAATGCACTCCACATCAGGAGGATACAGAAAAGGGGAGTATAAGGCTATGGCAATTCCGCACCTCCCTGCCGCGGGAAATCCGCATATTATAGGTATGCGTATTCCCGCTAAACACTAGCGTTTGCAAGCGGAATTAGCTTGCAGAATGCTAGCGTTTTACAAGCGATCTGACAGGTTGGTCACACGAGTCAAACAAGAGTTTGACACGTGTGACCAACTTTTTACTATTGATGCCGCCTATGTCGCATCAATAGTAAAAAGATCTAATGTAAAAATAATAAAAAAAATAATAAATCTTGATATTCTCACCTTCCGGCGGCCCCTGCAGCTTTCCCGCCTCTCAGCGACGCTCCCGGCAAGTTCCGTTCCCAGGAGTACTTTGCGGCAATCATCCCGATGACGTAGCATCTCGCGAGACCGCTACGCCATCTGGGTGATCTCGCAATGCACTCCTGGGAACGCGATTGGCGGGAGCGTCGCTGAGAGGCGGGAAAGCTGCAGGGGCCGCCGGAAGGTGAGAATGTCAAGATTTATTATTTTAATTGTTGTTTTTACATGGATATGGTACTCAGGGCCTGGAGGAGAGTCTCCTCTCCTCCAGACCCTGGGTACCATCCGCACATGAACCGCTTACTTTCCGCATGGTGGGCACAGCCACATGCAGAAAGTAAGCGGTTCAATGCATTCCTATGGCGGCGGAATCGCCGCGGTTCCGCAAAAAAGAATGAGCATGCTGCGGATTCTCCCGCGATGCGACTCCGCCGCGGAAAAACCCGCAGCATGTGCACAGCATTGCGGAATCTCATAGGCCTTAATGAGTTGTATTGTGTAAGCGGTTTTGCCGCGGTTTCGCGGCGTTTCCGCCGCGAAAAACCGCGGCAAAACCGCTAAAAAACCGCAACGTGTGCACATAGCCTATGCCTTTCCACTATACATTCTTATCATTAAAGACTGTATCAAACTTTCCTATGTGATCTCGATGCATTTCAACTTTCCCCATAAAGGAAAGAATTATAGTATTACATTACTGGAAATGAAATTACAGACCAAAATTACTTCCCTACCATAGAAGCAAAAATTAAAACAGCATTTTATTAACTTTTGGCTAATTTTAATCGCTTCCTGAAAAAAAGAATCACTTTTAGGGAATGTTCACATGAGTGTCCTGTTGCACGGATTCTATATGCTACCTATGCATAGTCCAACAGGCTCCCAAGGGAAACAAAAGTGCAAAAGTATTCTCACTCACAATACTTTTATAAATATAGAGAGAAATTCATCATGAGAGAATGTTTGAAGTCAGTTTTGCTTGCAGTTGCATTATTTTTGATTTGCATCAAATTTCTCAACATATTACACAATGTTTGATAAATTTGGTGCAACTTTAGAAACAGTTCTAGAGATGTTACTCCATTTTTTACATATATTCCCTACTAGTGTGAAAATTTTTGGTAGACTTTAAAATCTCTCAGTTCATAAATATTGCATAAAGAGGCTGCCCACCCTTGGGGACATTTTTTTTTTTACTTTAATGCATGCATTTGGAACTAAAAAAGTCACTTTTGCTATTGGGTTTCATTCAAAATTTTGCACCCTTTGGCTTTTATAGTTTTTTCTGTGTCCCAGCAAATTCAACTTTGATGTGGTCTGTGGTCATAACTCAGCTGAGAGTAGCTAAAATAAAAAAAACTGTTAAACTCCCTGTCAGATCATCATAGCAGACTGATGGATTCTCAGTTAACTCATTCTGCAGCCATCAATAGACGGTGCGACCCAGAGACTATAGAAATCAAAAGTTGCGAAATTTTTAATTGAACTCAACTGAAAAAAATATTTTTAGCCCCAATTACATGTATTTAAGTAAGAAAAGAAATTATCCCCAAATGTGGATGACCTCATTAAGCCTATTTATCTAGCTAACCACATCCACTTTCCCACCCATTATTCTGTGTGACATGGAGCGATGGAATATTGGAAAAAGTCACAACATATTGCTTGAAAAGAATGTGTAAAAAAAAATGTTAAGCCTTGCACATTTATCAAAATTGTATCATAGTATAGCTCTGAACCAAATGAAGCTATAGTATGGCTTGGTACCTTAGTAATTGGATTTACATGCACCCCAAGGTTATAACGGCAGCTAGCATCAAAGGTAATCCCATTTTCTAATGTACAGCAATGAAGGCAGAAAACAATGTACATTTATGTACTAATTTGTATATTTATAAACCCTGCGTTCATATAAAGATCCTGTCTTTTAATTAAAAAGGGGACAGCGATTGACTTTACAATTTATAAACAATGATGTGTTTATTCTCACACGGGCATTCCAACGAGAAGCGAGCCTGCGAAAAACACTATAAAATAAAATAGAAAGTCAAAACAAAATGTTGAGCTAACTATCTAAAAGTTTTAAGAGGTAATAATTGAACTTTTTTTGCTTCATGAAAATGTTGTGAAATAAAACACACCTGACTCTGGTGCGAGGACTGAATAGCTCTATTACTTGTTCCATATTTAAGTGGGATCGTTTGTGAAAACACATGTACATCTGGTCTGAAAAAATAAAACACAGCCACTTTGTGGATTGCATAACAGAATTTATGGCTTTAAGATTAGCACCGTATCGGAAAATGAACCCCGTGTTACCTGAAACACTCCGTTCAATTTAATTTGCCTCTGTAGTATCATGTTGTGGAGGCCGCATAAAACCGGCAAACGAGGACGAGGGTCATAAAACGATAACAAGAAATACAAATACAGATTCATTTGAAAGAGTTGGGAATTTGTTTTTATTTTTTAAGTCATGACAATTTTAGAGTGGTAGTCACGTTGATCATTTTAGATCACTCCTACAACTAGAATAAAGAAATTTCCGTAAATAGCATGAATTTAAAGTGAACCTCTCGGCAGGATTTTGCTAAGTAAACTACAGACATTGTCATGTTGCCGCTGTTACACTGATTAAAATGATACCTGGGGTGAAGAAATCCACCTTGTAGTTCTTGTGTAATCAGTGTTAGAAGTTTTCAGTTAATGATATGCTCGTGCTCAAGGGCGGAACTGTAGGCACAGTCTTATCTTCCTGCTCTCTAAGCCAGAGAACCCAAGGAAACACCTGCCCACAGGCCCCCCCCGAAGAACAAATTTGTTCCTCATCATAGAGACAGACTGTTTGTGCTTTGGGGCGGCCTGTGATCAGGTCTTTCCTTGATTTCTCTGGCCTAGAGGAGGAAGATAAGACTCTGCCTACAGTCCTGCCCTGGAACACGAGTGTCACGACATTGTTGTCCGGTGTCCCAGGACCAGGGGCTCCTTCCCCATCAAAATGCTAGGAGCGCCCTAGCTTGTCCTGTTTCTGAATTAAAGTTGGAAAAGTCCTCACCTTCCACTTTGTAAATTGGACTGCACACAAGTCCATTGGACATAGGGCCCCCAGAAGCAGGTGCTATAGCTACACTTAAAGTGAACCTGTCAGCAGGTTTCTAAGTTTTACACATATTCTGGTTTGTTTCACCTGTGTTACTTTCCTCCATATGTGTTCTTTCATTGTTTTGTTGCCGTCAGTCTGCCTATTCTAGTAAGAATAAGGAAAAACACTGCATGTACAGGCAGGGGCGTACATAGAAATCATGGGGCCCCATAGCAAAAGTCTGAATGGGGCCCCCCCCAAAAAAAAGGCAGAGCCATTGTAAATGTAAAGTGCCAGCACAGTGAGGAGACACATTTAACAAAAAAAATGTATTATGCCCCCATAGATGCTCCATAGATTGTGCCCCCATAGATGCTGCCCCATAGATGCTCCATAGATTATGCCCCATAGATGCTCCATAGATTGTGCCCCCATAGATGCTCCATAGATTGTGACCCCATAGATGCTCCATAGATTGTGCCCCCATATATGCTGCCCCATAGATTCTCCATAGATTATGCCCCCATAGATGCTGCCCCATAGATTGTGCCCCCATAGATGCTCCATAGATAATGCCCCCATAGATGCTCAATAGATTGTGCCCCCATAGATGCTCCATAGATTGTGCCCCCATAGATGCTCCATAGATTGTGCCCCTATAGATGCTGCCCCATAGATGCTCCATAGATGATGCTCCATAGATTGTGCCCCCATAGATGCTCCATAGATTGCGTCCCCATAGATGCTCCATAGATTGTGCCCCCATAGATGCTCCATAGATTGTGCCCCCATATATGCTGCCCCATAGATTCTCCATAGATTATGCCCCCATAGATGCTGCCCCATAGATAATGCCCCCATAGATGCTCCATAGATAATGCCCCCATAGATGCTCCATAGATAATGCCCCATAGATGCTCCATAGATAATGCCCCCATAGATGCTCCATAGATTGTGCCCCCATAGATGCTCCATGGATAATGCCCCCATAGATGCTCCATAGATAATGCCCCCATAGATGCATCATGCTCCATAGATAATGCCCCCATAGATGCTCCATAGATTGTACCCCATAGTATAGGTCCCTTATACTGCTGCAGCTGCTGAAACCAAAAAAAAAAGACATACTCACCTCCCGGCACCTGTGATATTTACCTGTCGCCCGGTGCACCGCTGACCGCCGCTGTCTTCTGGGTCCTCCGCAGTGAATGCTCAGGCAGAGGGCGCGGCGCGCACAAACTACGTCATCGCGCCCTCTGCCTGAACATTCACAGCAAGAGAGGATGCGAGCACACAGCAGCGCAGCGGTGGAACGGGACAGGTAAATATCCCTTATACTCACCTCCTCCTGGCGTGGTCTCTGCCCTGCTCTTCTCCCGCGGTCTTCGGCTCCTGTGTTCAGCGGTCAGGTGGTACCGCTCATTAAAGTCATGAATATGCACATATTCATGACTTTAATGAGCGGTACCACCTGACCGCTGAACACAGGCACCGGAGACCGCGGAGAAGAGCAGGGCAGAGACCGCTCCAGGAGGAGGTGAGTATAAAGCACACAGCTGCGCTTCGCCTCCCCCTGCCTGGTAGTACTGTGTAAGCACAGCTGCCAAACCGCAGCGGCCGTCGCGGGCCCCCTCACCTGTCCGGGCCCCATAGCAGCTGCGTGGTCTGCTACAATTGACGGTACGCCACTGTGTACAGGTATTTCCAGACTTTTGACTGGTTCTGATTTATAGTAAATATTGTTACAGGTATTTGGATACCACATATGTGAACTATGTTTTTAATATAATGCTTTATTGTAATTTTCTTATTTAAATGAACCTATCGGGAAGAATTTCTACATTAAACTAAAGGTATTGTAAGGTTTTACTCACTCGGCTGCAGGTTGAGGTAGGCACAGGAAGCGATTTTCATAAAATGTTCCATCAGGTTTATTTGCTCCATAAATCTGCTTAAGTTTAAGCAAACAAAAGATAGCCTTCTGCGGCACAAAATGAAAACAAACAGAAAAACAAACTGCTCATATAGCACTGCGGGTCCGCCTGCTCAGCTCAGTGTCTTAGCAAACACACACTGGAGGTCTCCACACCTCTAACCACAGACCATGTGCCAAACAACAGCCTCCATTATATAGGCTGTAACCACACCCAGAACTGAGGTATGTGGGTAGCCAGACCCGCCTATCTCTCATAGCTACCCACAACCCGGTCTCAGGTGGACCACACGAGCCTCTCAGTGTTTACGTGCACTAAAGAAAATACTCCGGGTTACATCCCAGAGAGCAGCCATCTCTGTGACAAATACCTCCCATCGACCTTGTGGCCATTAGCCTCCTTACAGTATGGTAAGAGATCTTCGTAAAAAAGTTGATTTTTTTTTTAATTGCATTTCATTTTGTTCTTTCAATCTGGATAAAGAGTCCAGTTGATGGATCAAAGAACGTTGCAATTACTGCCAGCTAACAACTGACATTTTTACATTTTTCACTTTCTATGAAGATTACACTCACACACATAGATTTGCAATTATGAGGGTCATCTGAATAGAACTTGCAGAAATTCATGTTGTGAAACAATTCTAATAGTTTTTTCTATGCAGATTTTCAGCTGTTTGAACATACCCTTAGAGTTTGACATCCCTGGTCCAACTCAAATACACAAAGGGCCAAAATTAAAAGCTTGGAAAAAGTCACAGGCCAACATTGATATTTTATTTAAAAAAAATGTCTACAATTGAGGAAATTTTTCCTTATTAAATGTAACAATTAACTTTTTCATATGGAAACAAACATAATGGGGTTGTCCCACGAACAAAGTACATTTGAATTTGATATATCTTAGAATAAAATATTGGAATAATATAATATGTTATGTAAGAACAGTAAAAAGCATATGGCCCACTGGCCTAATTTAAATATGTAATACCAAAAGATAAAAACCTTGAATAATACAGATAATAAAGTATGATGCAAAAAAAGTGCCCCCAAACAGAGTATGATACCCCCATAGTGATTTCCTCCACAGTACTCTCCACACGCACGGTATGATGATCCTACTGTACCCGGATTCCCCAATACCCCTGATAAAGAATTGTGACCCCATCACGATATGATTCTCTAACTGTAATCCCCACACAGCACTTAATACAGTATAATGGCCACAATAGTGCTTCAAACAGTATAATGGCCCCACGTAGTGCTTCATACAGTATAATGGCCCCAGGTAGTGCTCCATAGCGTATAATGGGTTCCACATAGTGCTCCATACAGTATAGTGTGTTCCACATAGTGCTCCATGCAGTGTAATGTGCCCCACATAGGGCTCCATACAGTATAATGGCCCCACTTAGTGCTACAAAAAATATAATAGGCCCCACATAGCTCTTCATACAGTATAATGGCCCCACATAGTGCTCCATACAGTTTAATAACTCCACATAGTGCTCCTTACAGTATAATGACCCCACATAGTGCTCCATACAGTATAATGGGCACCACATAGTGTTCCGTACATTATAATGGCCCAAATTGTGCTCCATATAGTATAATGGGCCCCATAGAGTGCTCCATACAGTGTAGTGCGCCCCACTTAGTGCTCCATACAGTATAATGAGCCTCTCATAGTGCTCCATACAGTAAAATGGCCCCACATAGTACTTCAAACAGTATAATGGCCCCACATAGTGCTCCACACAGTGTAGTGTGCCCCACGTAGTGCTCCTTACAGTATAACGAGCCTCACATAGTGCTCCATACAGTATAATGGGCCCCACAAACTCATCCATACAGTATAATGGGCACCATATAGTGATCCATACAGATATATTAGGCTCCACATTTAAAAAAATAAAATACTCATGTCTACCTGTTCCCCTGCTGCTGTCTTCATGGTGTCTTCAGATCCTCTGCACATCCCAGGCGTATTGTAATTATGTTATTGTGCTCGCTGCACTGAGACATCAGATGCAGAGGGGGAATGATGGGAGAGGGAGCATCAGCTGAGGTTCCTTCCTCCATAATTGCTTTCAACTGTATCGGCATCCAGGATGCCGATATAGTTGAAATTGTGATGCCGGGTGAAAGTGCGTAGAGGGCCAAATATACTTGCGGGATTTGCCCGGCATTGTGGGCTAAATATAGTCACCCTGTGTCCAGATTTGACCCACTGGCCTGAGTTTAGCATATGTGGCTTGTAGAAATGACTGGTTTGCAGCAAAAACTGAGAAGATTTCAAAATTAGAATATTTACTTTCATGGAAGAAAAAATTGTTTTTGAAGATGAGATATTGTGACCACATTTCTACTGATTGAATTAATGCTTGAGTGTCTTTATAGAACTTTTTATCTTTAATTAACACTGTCAGATCCAATATGCCTTTTCCCTCTATATATAAGGTCAAACATTGCAAAACCATTAGAGTATGTTCTAACTTTGATTTTTAGAAGAAATTCTTTGTAAGCAAAGTACCACATAGTGAATTATAATATACACTGACAGCATCAATGCGCAGATCTTTGCAGATCGGCATATAGATGCATTGAAATTCTTGTTATAGCAGTTTATTATTAGTGATCTTTGTAGTATTCTTGGCGCTGGTTTGTACATTAAATGATTTCATATGGTGCTCCACTTATGCAGTTTCATTTAGTAACAAGAGCAAAAAGTCAGCTCTGTATAGACATTTCACAACATTTCATTAAATATATTTTGTTAATAAATTGACACAGAAGAAAAAATTGGGAGTGTCATTGCATTGTGATGGGATAATATCAGCCTCCTGCTTTGAAAATAAAGGCTCCAGTTTTTGCCTCAGCATCTTTTATTCCGCAAATACCACAGCAGGAGTCCATTAAGTTGTCACTGGGCTCTCTTCAGCCAGTATTATCTCTGAATTCTTCCAGGTGTGGGATTTGGCTCCATGTCAATAAATTCAGTGTCCAAGTGGTTGGAATATTGCACATTGTATTCTAACCATAAACTCATAGAAAATGTAAAAGTATACCTAAAACAAGCTTATCAGTTCCAGGGGGAAATAATATCATGTTCTCAATGATAAAAAACACAAGGAAATGATTGTTAATTTCTTAAACACAGAAGTAGCGTTCAGAGTCATTTCAGATTTTCTTCAGTTTTCCATCCATATTGAGAAATATTTAAAGGAATATTGAGGGATAGAGTAGGTAAAAATATTTCTAGAATTCGACCTTTTCTTACTTTCGACTCTGCAAAAACTCTTACTGTTTCTCTTATTCATTCTCGTTTGGACTATTGTAACTCTACTAATCGGTCTCCCTGTTACCAAACTCTCCTCACTCCAATCTGTCCTGAATGCTGCAGCCAGGATCATATTCCTCACCAATCGTTATACCGATGCCTCTACCTTGTGCCAGTCATTACACTGGTTACCCATCCACTCCAGAATTCAGTATAAACTTATTACCCTCACCTACAAAGCACTCCATGGCTCAGCACAACCCTTCATCGCCTCCCTCGTCTCAGCTTACCACCCTACCCGTGCCCTCTGATCTGCTAATGACCTGAGGTTAACATCCTTAATAATCAGAACCTCCCACTCCCGTCTCCAAGACTTTTCAAGTGCTGCACCTTTTCTTTGGAATGCACTACCCAGGTTAATGTGATTAATCCCCAATCCCTACAGTTTTAAGCGTGCCCTAAAAATGTATTTGTTCAGACTGGCATACCGCCTCAACGCATTAACCTAACTATCCCTGTGTGGCCCATTCAAAATTTTTACCATAACCAGGTTCCTCACATCATGTTCTCACACGCTTTATGCATTTAATAGCCCTCTGTGTCTGTACTGTTACATACATTGGCTGTTAACCGGTTGATGCGGCATTACATGAACACCCGATTCTTACACTATGGCTGGTCCGAACAATGAAAGCAATTGTTACCATCCACCTTTCATGTCTCCCTTTTCCTCATAGATTGTAAGCTTGTGAGCAGGGCCCTCATTCCTCTTGGTATCTGTTTTGATATATGTGTTTATTGTTATGCTGTAATGTCTATTGTCTGTACAAGTCCCCTCTATAATGTAAAGTGCTGCAGAATATTTTGGCGCTATAGAAATAAAATTATTATTATTATTATTAGGTAGGAAGGGCTTTATTGATCAAGAGTGATCCCAAACTTAGAATGTTGGAAGGTTTCATGCCAAATACTAAACATACAAGGCAAAGAAAAGTTCTTGACTTTGTGCCAAAGTGCAAAGTAATACAATTTTTCTCTGTCTATATTTTAATACCGCAAAATACATTCTAACTCCCGAGATCTTGGTGCCGAGATCTCCATCTGCGCATGCACCACCCCGGCAGCCATTTTACCGAAGTCCACGCCATAGGAAACCATGGAACTGCGGGGGCTCTGGCCTTTCACAAAATGTCGGCAGAACCACCGGAGCACTACCGGACACCACCTGCAGCACCGGACACCACCCGCAGCATCAGAGCACCAAACACCCGCAGTGGCGCGCCGCACATCGGAACACTCCCTCATCCCAGCATGCGGCCTTCAGCAACGCTCCACTCTTGCCTCCTCCAGCAGCGACTCTGAGACCCCGCTTCACTGCAGCCACCACCCCCAGTAAGCAATAAGATGCATGGTTTATAAGAAGCACCATCATTTTATTAAAAAAAGTTTTTTCTTATTTTTATCCTCAAAATTTGGGGTGCGTCTTATAATCCGGATCGTTTTATAATCCAAAAAATACGGTATATTTATTGCTTTTTTTAGTTAGTATGATGAAAAAGCTACATCATTTGTGGCATAAATAATTTGTGGAATAAATAATGTGATGACTTTATAGATTGGGTCGTTACTGATGCAACGATACTAATTAAGTGTACTTTTTTGTTTAGCTTTTTACATTATTTTGTATATTATGGCTGCATTGTACAATATTAGCACATGTTACCATTTACTTTTGGTGGCTCTCCTATTTTATCATAGATTGTAAGCTTGTGAGCAAGGTCCTCACTCCTTTTGAAACCTGAGTTATGCTTTTTCTGTAATGTCTTTATTGTCTGTACAAGTCCCCTCTAAAATTGTAAAGTGCTGTGGAATATGTTGGCGCTATAAAAATAAAAATTATTATTGTTTTTACTGAAAAGCTGTGTTTTTAGTGGTGAAACAGTTTCCTCGATTTTTCGTGCTTATTAATAACGTGGATTTTTTACAGCTTTACAAATATTATTTACATTTTTATGGTTTTCTTTTTGAGAATAAAAAACATTGTAGTCATATAACTGGGAGATCTCTACTAGGCCAATTAGCCTGTCAACCCCCATCCCTTCTCCCTCTGAATCCTGTAGTTCTATGCCCTTTAAAGATGTGTGCCAGGGTGCTGGCAGGGCCTTTTTTTAGTTATTATCAAATACACTTCCATGGCACAGAAAACTACTGATTAGAGCGCCCTGCTGTGACCTAGGAGTCAAAAATGTGCAGGCAGGTCACCCTAGTCCATCATACCTTTGCCCTACTCAATTAAAAAGGAATTCCCATTTTTTGGGTAGAGCTTATTGTTCACTTGTAAGTTTTAGGGCTCGCTCACACTAGCATATCAAAAATTGGTCCCACTCTCATCCAGAAAAGTTAGATGAGTGGAATCCATATGGTTTACCGTTTGTCCTGTGAGTGTGCAATTATTTTCTCAGCTCATATCCATATATGATCCAAATGACGTGCATATGCAATCCGAATGCAATACGTTTTTAACATCATGTTTTACATACTGGATATTGGACGCTTCCCAACATAAAAATACCAGCCCTCAGCCGCCCAGAAATGGAGCATCACAGGAGATGCTCCAATTTTGGCACTTTGCCTTCGTACTTCATGATTGCCCTGTTGCATTGACAATAGGGGTAATGAGACTTTGAGTCAACTGTAAAGCTGTCCAAAAACACAGCTGAAATCAAGCAGCTGTGGACTGGTATTTTTAGGCTAGAAGGGGCCCAATAACCATGGACCTTTCCAATCTGATAATATAAACCTGCAGCTGTCTGCTTTACCTTTGCTGGTTTATTTATTTATTAGGTTAAACAAGCAAAAAAAGCTGTAGAATAGACTGCACATGAAAGGCACTAAAGGGTTCAATTTTTAAATATATAGAGGGGTTGTGAAATTATATATCTGCTGGATATCTAATGTATCTATCTATCTATCTATCTATCTATCTATCTATCTATCGATCGATCTGTGTAGCCCTGGTACACAATACCAGGAGGATGAGTGGAGAGGTAACAGTTAAGGGCTCTTCATAACATCACGTACACTTCGGACACACCCAGCAGGGGTGTGGAGGGGAGTGATTCATCGAGTCAGATTCCTGTCCTTGGACAGAGCAGACGTGTTCAGTCTGAGCCTGTTAGCAGTTCAGAAAGTGGAGGCCAGTAAGGGCGAGATATAGATCACCTCAGCCTGGTCAGAGCTGTGCCCCACTGGAAGACAGACTGAGATATCTATTAAGAGTGTGAGCAAATCGAAGGGCAAAGTGGAAGAGAACAGAGAAGTGCCATAGGTAAAGAATACCTGCACATTGTAACCGGTCACTGGGGACCGAAGGATCACTATAGCTTCAAGCTTAGTGGTAAGAAAACCAGAGGCTTACCGGACCTTAGGTCGTGGCAAGCAGCCCTGAAGAGTCAGTACGTAACTGGGGTCAGGGGAAGTGAGGACCTTGAGTCTCTGCAGGACAAGATAGGAATTCAGCTCTCCCACAGGAAGGCTCCGACCACAAAACTGACCGGGCAGAACAGCTTTGGAATAGCTGGAATTATAGAGGGAACTACGCTTCAGGCTGGTTGGACTCATCATCATTGGACAGTAAAGGAGGCCCTAACTTGCTTAACCGTTGCCTCAAAGCTCATCCTCCATCAACCCCATCAGCCTCCCTGGGAACTGCCTTACCATCTTACAAGTAAAGGTATGGAAAGACGCTGACTGTGTGAGACTGTGTTATTTACTTGCATGCTTGCACAACCCTGCTTTAACTACCGACCTGAGGAAGAGTCCCACCTGTAGGGGACCCGACATCTAGCTGCCTCACCACCCCCTCAGAGATCTACAGCAGCGCTGGTACAAATTACCAGAAGACTACAGGTGGCGTCACGAACTGTATATAAATCTATCCCCTGTAAATATTCCCCCAACATACGCCAGACCGCCAGGGCCACAGACCGAGCCACCGCTACCTGTGACAAACCCCATAGACTTCCATGGGCTCGGCTCTGAGTACCCCATTGCCCTGGTAATCCACAATTGTGGTGGCGGGTCGACACAGATCTATCTATCTATCTATCTATCTATCTATCTATCTATCTATCTATCTATCTATCTATCTATCTATCTATCTATCTATCTATCTATCTGTCTATCTAGAAAAAGAAAACACAGCAGCACTCTGTAGGAGCCAAGATATATCCGAACACTGAAAACATCAGGCTAAGTGCACACGTTTGCAGAATGTTTGCAGAATATTCCTGAGCAAAACCGGACTTTTTTCGCGGCAAAAACGCGCGTTTTTTTGCGCGGATTTTGCGCGTTTTTGGTGCGTTTTTTGCGCGGTTTTGACGCGTTTTTACCGCGATTTTTTCCTGAACTTTCTAGGTCAATAATAAAGCGGGAAAAACGCTAGAAATCCGCAAAATTAATGGACATGCTGCTAGATTTTCCGCGATGCGTTTTTTTGCGGAAAAAACGCACCATGTGCACAAAAATTGCGGAATTCATTCTAAATGATAGGATGCTTAATACATGCGTTTTTGACGCGTTTTTTCCCGCGAAAAAACGCGAAAAAAACGCAAATATTCCTGAACGTGTGCACTTAGCCTGAATCTAAACTGTGCTATTATTCAGTAAGATGAACTTAAAAAAATGTAGGTTCTTAGCGTATAAATTGCCCATCAACCGCGGCAAGGTGGCCTCCCTCTGATGGGTCCCTGTTTCTACTGTATATACCTCTCTTGAGCTATTAGCCTACAGTTAAATGGACAAAATATGTCTCTCCCAGGCCATGAGCCTATCGCAGCTGGCACCTGTTCACAGCTAGGATGTGGTGGTCAGGTTTTTTATCTATATCTTTATATAATTATTTCTGGTTGTGAACATCGTGTGGTTGGCTGATGCAATTTCCTGGTTCCTTTAAGATGTTTGCATAAAAAAATCAGACACCATATGGATGGTCCGTGTGCCATCCATTTTTTTTCTCGCACCCATAGTCTTGCTTTGACGAGTCTCATCCGATTTACGTGTCCATATGCAGCGTGCTGAGATTTTTTTACACCAAATGAATACAGGTGAGAAAAAAATAGCAGATCTGCACTGCCTCATTGAATAACATTGGTCCAAGTGCAGTCTGATTTTTTTATCTGATTGTACTTATTCGCTTTATACACAAGTGTGAGTAAACCTTAACCCTTAAAGGGAACCTTTCAAGTCATTTGAGCATCTAAACTGTCCCCGGTGCGATGTTAGTGATGCGATGTGCATCATTAACACTTCTTCATTAAAAACAGCACTGTAATCAGGTGCAAAAAGCACTCTAACTTTATACAGCTAGATCATACCTGCTCATTTAGTCATAGGGGTGCGCATTCGGTTGTCGCCATCCACGCAACTTGAATGATTTTCCCGGGTGGTGCCGACGTCACTCAAATCCACCTTGAAATCCTGTGCTTGCGCAGTGTGTATCGTAGAGCCACTCTTGCGTAATGTTGAGAGGGGAGTCGCGCATCACGCATACGCCGTGACGAGTGTCTCCCCGTGTGCGCACTGCAGCTGTGTGTACTACCCAGCTTCACTGATTGTCAGCGCATGTGCACACAGTCAATGAAGCTGGGTACTGCAGACAGCTTCAGTGCGCACGCACGGGGAGCCTCTTGTCACGGCTCAAGCGCTGGGAGCCGCTTGTCTCGGCACATGCGCGTCTCCCTGATCGAAACTGCCATGTGCGGCTCCACGATACACACTGCACAAACGTGGATTTCAAAGCAGATTTGAGTAACATCGGCGGAACATCATTCAAATTGCGTGGGCGGCAACAGCCGTGACTGAATGAAATGAAGCACACCCCTATGACTAAATGGACAAGTACAATCTAACTATTAACAGTGCTTTTTGCACATGATTGTAGAGCTGTTTTAAATGGAAAAAAAACGTTAGTGATGCGCATTGCATCACTAACAACGCTGTAATGTATGTAGTACAGTTCATATAGCGTCTTGTGCTTGGGTGCGATGAAAACACAGGAGTCACAGGTTTGATATAGAAAAGTCCTGTATTACTTCATACAAGTTGGCAGAAATAGTCACACAGTTTGCAGACACAGAAACAGGAGACACAGCAGGCCAGAGTAATCCAAGCTCAGCAATCACTCTCCAATACAGATTCAGGATCTTCTTCTCTGTTACCGTAAGTCCATGCAAACGTGGGTCTTTCAAAGAGCAGGGTTCAGAGTCCACAAGTGCTTCAGAGTTCCTCAGTAGGAATAGCTGGAGTACAAGGTCCAAGGCTTACAGGAGTCAAGTCACAGGTTCACTGCAGGCTAGATTCTGAAGCACTGATTGCTCAGCTGTGGCTGCTTAAGAAGCAAAGGAGAGAATCAGGGCGGTAACATGCAAGCTGGAAACTCCATTTTGACTGAGGGCAAGATAGCTGCAGCAAGACAGAAAGTAAAATGGCTGACGAACAAACTGAGTTTCAGGAATATATACATAGAACCTTACATTACTCCCCCCTTAAGGACAACCTCCGGATGACCTCAGACCAGGCTTGTGTGGGTACCTCTGATGAAACTGACGGAGCAAGCGAGGAGCATTAACGTTATTGACCGGTTCCCATGAGTTGTCCTCCACTGGGTAGCCCTGCCATTTAATCAGATATTATAACTGATTTCTATACAACCTGGAATCTAAAATCCTTTCCACCACAAATTCTTCCTGACCATCGACTAGCACTGGGTCAGGGCAAGGAGAGGAACGTCCAGGAAACGTATTGGGTGTCGCAGCTTTTAGTAGGGATACATGAAAGACAGGGTGGATTCTCATAGTTCTGGGCAGTTGAAGACGACAAGCAACGGCACTTATAATTTTACTGATTTTATAGGGTCCAATGTACTTATGTCCCAACTTAGACGATGGAATCCTTAACTTAAGATTTCTGGTTGACAGCCAGACCAAGTCTCCTACCTTGAAAGCTGGTGCAGGTTTACGAAATTTATCTGCTGCTTTCTTGTACCTTTCTTGAGCCGATTCCAGATTTTCCTTTAGAAGATCCATATTCTTCTGTAAAGACGTGATTCTTTCAGCCACTGCTGGTAAAGGCGTTTCTATGGGAAATCGTGGTAGAATGTTAGGATGATAACCTAGATTAGAGTAAAAAGGAGACTGTTTAGTGGAGGCACTCTGAGAGTTGTTATACGAGAACTCAGCTAATGGAAGTAGATCCACCCAATCATCCTGTAGGTGGCAGATAAAGCAGCGGAGATACTGCTCCAGGGTTTGATTGGTTCGTTCGGTCTGTCCATTAGTCTGGGGATGAAAAGCAGAAGAAAGGTTTACTTTAATGTCCAATGCTGCACAGAAATTTTGCCAAAACCTAGAAGTGAATTGCACCCCTCGATCCGAAATAACCTCATCCGGTACTCCATGTAAGCGAAACACATCTTTAATCATCAAATCTGATGTCTGTTTTGCAGTGGGTAAGCCGACACAAGAGATAAAATGAGCTGCCTTTGTTAGACGGTCAACCACCACTAGAATGGTGTTCTTCCCCTGAGAGGTTGGTAACTCCACAATGAAGTCCATAGAAATGGATCCCCACGGGCGGGACGGGGTGGGAAGAGGCTGTAACAGACCACTTGGTGAGGAGCGAGGTGTTTTGCATCTTGCACAGACCTCACATGAAGTGACATAATTCAAAACATCCTTCCTGCAAGTGGGCCACCAAAAGAAACGAGAAAGAAATTCCTGTGTCTTTAGAATTCCTCTATGCCCAGCTATCTTGGAATCGTGAATGAGTTGCAATACTCTTAATCTGACTGTTTCAGGAATATACAGACATTGTCCCTGAATCCACACACCATTCTTAAAGACAAGACTTACGTCCCTTGGGGGTTGTGCCAAAAAGGAATCCGCATGGTATGCTTCCTTGATGTCCTTAAGTAGGTCTTGATTATGAATTACTCCTAGGAATCTAGAGTCAGGAAGAATAGTCTTAGGAGGAGTAATTGGACGTGTCTCTGCTGAGTAAATCCTAGAGAGTGCATCAGCCTTTCCATTGCGCGATCCTGGTCTATAAGAGATGATAAAATTAAATTGGTTTAAGAAAAGATTCCAGCGAGCCTGGCGAGGAGTCAGGCACTTAGCCGACCTGATAAACTCAAGGTTACGATGGTCTGTCAGGACCACTATTTGCTGTGCAGCTCCCTGAAGAAGGTGTCTCCATTCTTTGAAGGCGGCAATAATGGCCAACAACTCTCTATTGCCCACATCGTAGTTCCTCTCAGCCGAAGACAACTGCTGGGAAAAGAAGGCACAGGGATGCAAGACATTCTTCTCACCTGTTCTCTGAGAGAGTATAGCTCCAACGGCACAGTCTGAAGCATCCACCTCTATTATGAAGGCAAGCTCGGGGTTGGGATGTACTAGGATAGGTGCAGTGGTAAATTTATCTTTTAGACGGGAAAATGCTTCCTGGGCTTGGGGAGTCCAGGAAAACCTAGACTCTTTCCGGGTAAGTTGAGTGATAGGTGACACTACCTCAGAGAAATTTCTAATGAAACGTCTATAGAAGTTGGCAAACCCGATGAAGCGCTGTACCTCCTTCACATTTCTAGGACTTGGCCAATCCTTGATGGCTTGGGTTTTGCTTCCATCCATACTAATTCCTTGTGTAGACAGTACATACCCCAGAAATTGAATTTCGGTCCTATGGAATTCACACTTTTCAAGTTTGATGTAAAGATGATTTTGTCTTAGACGTTCCAAGACCATTCTCACATGTCCATGATGTTCCTCTGTGGAGTTAGAAAAAATTAGAATATCATCCAAATAAATTACCACGAATGTATCTAGGAGATCCCTGAAGATGTCATTCACCAAGTGTTGGAAAGTGGCTGGGGCGGTACTCAGACCAAAAGGCATAACTAGATATTCAAAGTGTCCATAGCGTCACCTGAATGCAGTCTTCCATTCATCCCCAGGTCTAATACGGACTAAGTTATAGGCCCCACGAAGATCTAGTTTAGAAAAAATTTTGGCATGTCGCACTCTCTCCAATAACTCAGGGATTAAAGGCAATGGATAACGGTTTCTAATAGTAACCTTATTGAGTTCCCTATAGTCTACGCATGGTCTCAGAGATCCATCTTTCTTCTTTACAAAGAAGATGGGTGCACCTGCAGGAGATGAAGAGGGGCGTATGAAGCCCTTGGCTAGATTTTCATCTATGTAATCCTTTAAAACCTTTAGCTCGGGCCCCGCCAGGGGGTAGATCTTACCAAAAGGTATCTCTGCTCCAGGCAATAATTCAATTGGACAATCATATGGACGGTGAGGAGGAAGCTGGTCAGCGTTCTTCTTGTCACATAAATCCACATAGTCCTGGTATACAGCTGGTAGTTCAGGGACTGACATGATTCCTTTAGGAACAGAGCAAGCTGAAACTTTTGGACTCATCTGTTTCTCTGGAAAGTGTAATTCCTTGGTCTCCCAGTTAATGGTAGGATTCTGAGCCTGCAGCCATGGTAGCCCTAGAATAATGGGAAAGTGGGGAGAAGAGATAAGCATAAAGGACAGTTTCTCTGATGATCTTTACCCATAAGAACCCTCAAAGGCTCTGTTTCCTGATCCACTGGTCCAGAGGTCAGCAGGGAGCCATCCACAGTTTCCATCTGTACTGGAGTAGCCTTCTTCACTGAACGTATTCCCTGTTTCAGAGCAAAGGAGACATCCATAAAATTTCCACTTGCCCCTGAGTCGATCATAGCAGAGCTAGACACCCAAGCTGAGTCAACCCAGAGTTTGATGGAAAGAAAGCAATGAGAATTGTTTTTCTTACAACTCAGCTGGGACACCGCTGAGGAAACTTGAAAAATGGCAGCGTTTACACACTCAACGTCCTCAGAGGTAACGGAGTTTAAGTCCGAGAAATCAAGATCTGTTGCTGCAGATCTCTCTGGAGCCTGAGGCTCGGACCTGACAGATCCCCTCTCGCAACATTCACAATGAATGAGTGCTGCAGTAGTCTTACGAGAACGGCTGGGGCAGTTTATAATGAAGTGCCCTGACTTACCACAATAGAAACATAGATTCTCCTTAAAACGATGTTCCTTGCGTGCATCACTAACCCGTCGTTGTAAAGAGTCTACCTGCATGGGTTCAGGTTCAGGTTCCCGTGTAATCCTACTCAAAGGTTCCTTAGCTGGAGAGGAAGGTAGGAAAAGGTTAGTACGATTGCTTTCGAACCATCTCTCTTGCCTGCGTTCAGTCAGACGAGTATCAATACGGATGCAGTAGTTAATAAAGTCACCTAACGCAGTGGGAGGGTCGGCACGAGCAAGTTCATCCTTAATCAGTGGAGATAACCCCTTTCGAAAAATAGATTTTTTAGCGGAACTGTCCCAGGTGGTATCAAGGGCCCATCTCCTGAAATCCAAGGCATATTCAGCTACCGAGTGCTTACCTTGGCGCAAAGCTAACATGGCTGCTTCAGCTGTTGCACCTCGATTGGGGTCATCAAACACCTGCCCCATGGCTGAAATAAAATCATCAAGGTGATTCAAACAATCATCCTCAGTCTCAATCAGAGGGTTTGCCCACATTAAAGCCTTGTTGGTAAGCAACATAATTATAGTAAGCACCTTAGATCGTTCAGTGGGAAATTGTGAAGCATGTGCAGAAAAAAAAAGATTGCATTGATTAATAAATCCCCTGAATTTCTCACGTTCACCGCCAAAACGAAAAGGGGGCAACTTGGGAATCCCAGCACTCGGGGCTACGGCAGGAGCCTGGACTCGCCCCTCTAGAACCTCAATCCTGGCTCGCAAATCCTGGGTAGTCTGTCCAACCACTTGCAAATTGTGATTATTGAGGTCCTGTAGATTTGTAAAACGGGTCTTTATATTCTGCAAATCTGCAAGGATATTATCAGTCACTCCGCAAAGTTCCTTTATGCGGGCCTCCATTTTCCAGATCTTTTAAGACAGGATTACTGGAAGAAGAGGAGAGAAAAAAAAACAATAGTGTTCACCTGTGGCAACACTGCAGAGAGAAAAAAAAATTAAGGGAACTGCTCACCTGGAATGGTTGTGAGAAGTCACAACCACTATCATCACAGAAAGTTTCAACCAGACATCTGATATCCAGAGTTACAGCAGACAAAAAAGAGAAAAGAAAGGAAAAAAAAAAAAAAACAATAGTGTTTACCTGTGGTAACACTGCAAAAAGAAAAAACTTAAGGGAATTGCTCACCTGGAATGGTTGTGAGAAGTCACAACCACTGTCATCACAGAAAGTACAACCGGACGTCTGATATCCACAGTACAGCAGACACAGCCTTCCAGACCCAGCAGACACTAACGTTTTGGCTTCAGAATCTTGTAATGTATGTAGTACAGTTCATATAGCGTCTTGTGCTTGGGTGCGATGAAAACACAGGAGTCACAGGTTTGATATAGAAAAGTCCTGTATTACTTCATACAAGTTGGCAGAAATAGTCACACAGTTTGCAGACACAGAAACAGGAGACACAGCAGGCCAGAGTAATCCAAGCTCAGCAATCACTCTCCAATACAGATTCAGGATCTTCTTCTCTGTTACCGTAAGTCCATGCAAACGTGGGTCTTTCAAAGAGCAGGGTTCAGAGTCCACAAGTGCTTCAGAGTTCCTCAGTAGGAATAGCTGGAGTACAAGGTCCAAGGCTTACAGGAGTCAAGTCACAGGTTCACTGCAGGCTAGATTCTGAAGCACTGATTGCTCAGCTGTGGCTGCTTAAGAAGCAAAGGAGAGAATCAGGGCGGGAACATGCAAGCTGGAAACTCCATTTTGACTGAGGGCAAGATAGCTGCAGCAAGACAGAAAGTAAAATGGCTGACGAACAAACTGAGTTTCAGGAATATATACATAGAACCTTACAAACGCAACGGGGACAGTTTAGATGCTAAAATTGACATGACAGGTTCCCTTTAACCCCTTACTGCCATCGGACGTACTATCCCGTCCATGGTACCTGGGCCCGTATGACCGGGGACGGAATAGTACGTCTCGTGCGATCGGACGCGCTCCCGGGGGGAGCGCAGCCGATCGCGGCCGGGTGTCAGCTGATTATCACAGCTGACACCCATGACTGTGTGTCAGGAGCGGTCACGGACCGCTCCCGGCACATTAACCCCTTGCACACCACTGGGGGCACAGGGGAGGATCGCGCAGGGTGGGGGCTCCCTGCGCGCCCCCCTGAGACCCTCAGAGCAGCGCGATGTGATCGCGCTGTTCTGAGGGCTTCCTCCCTCCCAGGACCCGGATCCAAGATGGCGCCGGGGTCCTGGAGGGAGGCGGCTACCTCAGTGCCTGCCGAGAGCAGGCACTGAGAAGCCTGCTGCACTGCCTGAGCGATCGCTGGTGTGACAGAGTGCTGTGCATACTGTCACACCAGCGATCTGATAAAATACAGTGATGTCCCACCCTGGGACAAAGTAAAAAAGTTAAAAAATAAAAATAAACATGTTTTAAAAAAAAATCCAAAATAAATAAAAAAAAATATATATATATTCCCCAATAAATTCACTTCTTCCTGTAAATAAAAAAAACAAAGCAATAAAAGTACACATATTTCGTATCGCCGCGTCCGTAACGACCCCCCCTATAAAATTGTCCCACTAGTTAACCCCTTTAGTGAACCCCTTAAAAAAAAAAAAAAAAAAACGAAGCAAAAAATCAATGCTTTATCATCATACCGCCGAACAAAAAGTGGAATAACACGCGATCAAAAAGACCGATATAAAAAACATGGTACTGCTGAAAAAGTCATCTTGTCCCGCAAAAAACGAGCCATCATACAGCATCATCAGCGAAAAAATAAAAAAGTTATAGCTCGCAGAATAAAGCGATGCAAAAATAATTATTTTTTATATAAAATTGTTTTTATTCTATAAAAGCGCCAAAACATGAAAAAATGATATAAATGAGGTATCGCCATAATCGTACTGACCCGAAGAATAAAACTGCTTTATCAATTTTACCTCACGCGGAACGGTATAAACGCCTCCCCCAAAAGAAATTAATGAATTGCTGATTTTTGTTCATTCTAACCTCCCAAAAATCGAAATAAAAAGCGATCAAAAAATGTCACATGCTCAAAAATGGTACCAATAAAAACGTCAACTCGTCCCGCAAAAAATAAGACCTCACGTGACTCTGTGGGCCAAAATATGCAAAAATTATAGCTCTCAAAATGTGATGATGCAAAAACTATTTTTGCAATAAAAAGCGTCTTTTAGCGTGACAGCTGCCAATCATAAAAACCCACTATAAATAGTAAATCAAACCCCCCTTTATCACCCCCTTAGTAAGGGAAAAATAATAAAATTAAAAAAAGTATTTATTTCCATTTTCCCATTAGGGTTAGGGTTAGGGTTGCGGCTAAAGTTAGGGTTAGGGTTGGCGCTAAAGTTAGGATTAGGGTTAGGGTTGGGATTAGGGGTGTGTTAGGGTTAGGTTTGTGGTTAGGGTTGGGACTAGGGTTAGGGGTGTGTTGGGGTTAGGGTTGGAGTTAGAATTGGGGGGTTTCCGCTGTTTAGGCACATCAGGGGCTCTCCAAATGTGACATGGCGTCTGATCTCAATTCCAGCCAATTCTGCGTTGAAAAAGTCAAACGGTGCTCCTTCACTTCTCAGCTCTGCCATGCGTCCAAACAGTAGTTTATCCCCACATATGGGGTATCAGCGTACTCTGGACCACAAGAGTTATTGTGCAATTTGTCCTATTTCTTCTGTTACCCTTGGGAAAATAAAAAACTGGGGGCGAAAATATCATTTTTGTACAAAAAAAATTATTTTTTTGTTTTTACGGCTGTACATTATAAACTTCTGTGAAGCACTTGGGGCTTCATAGCGCTCACCACACATCTAGATAAGTTCCTTGTGGGGTCTATTTTCCAAAATGGGGTCACTTGTTGGGGATTTCCACTGTTTAGGCACATCAGGGCTCTCCAAATGCGACATGACGCCCCCAGACCATTCCATCAAAGTCTGCAATCCAAAACGTCACTACTTCCCTTCCGAGCCCCAACGTGTACCCATACAGTAGTTTTCTCCCACATATTGGATATCAGCGTACTCAGGACAAATTGGACAACAACTTTTGGGGTCCAATTTCTCCTGTTACCCTTGTAAAAATAAAATATTGGGGCAAAAAAATCATTTTTGCAAAAAAAAGGATTTTTTATTTTTACGGCTGTGCGTTATAAACTTCTGTGAAGCACTTCGGGGTTCAAAGTGCTCACCACACATCTAGACAAGTTCCTTGTGGGGTCTATTTTCCAAAATGGGGTCACTTGTGGGGGGTTTCCACTGTTTAGGCGCATCAGGGGCTCTCCAAATGCGACATGACGCCCCCAGACCATTCCATCAAAGTCTGCAATCCAAAACGTCACTACTTCCCTTCCGAGCCCTGACGTGCGCCCATACAGTAGTTTTCTCCCACATATTTGGTATCAGCGTACTCAGGACAAATTGGACAACAACTTTTGGGGTCCAATTTCTCCTGTTACCCTTGTGAAAATAAAATATTGGGGGCGAAAAAATCATTTTTGTAAAAAAAAAAAAGATTTTTTATTTTTACGGCTGTACGTTATAAACTTCTGTGAAGCACTTCGGGGTTCAAAGTGCTCACCACACATCTAGCTAAGTTCCTTGTGGGTCTATTTGCCAAAATGGGGTCACTTGTGGGGGGTTTCCACTGTATAGGTGCATCAGGGGCTCTCCAAATATGACATGACGCCCCCAGACCATTCCATCAAAGTCTGCAATCCAAAACGTCACTACTTCCCTTCCGAGCCCTGACGTGCGCCCATACAGTAGTTTTCTCCCACATATTGGGTATCAGCGTACTCAGGACAAATTGGACAACAACTTTTGGGTTCCAATTTCTTCTGTTACCCTTGTGAAAATAAAATATTGGGGGCGAAAAAAATCATTTTTGTAAAAAAAAAAAAGATTTTTTATTTTACGGCTGTACGTTATAAACTTTAGTGAAACACCTGGGGGTTAAAAGTTCTCACCACACATCTAGATAAGTTCCTTGAGGGGTCTAGTTTCCAAAATGGTGTCATTTATGGGGGTTTCCACTGTTTAGGCAGATCAGGAGCTCTCCAAACACGACATGGCGTCCAGCCAATTCTGCGTTGAAAAAGTCAGACGGCGCTCCTTCCCTTCCAAACTCTGCTATGCACCCAAACAGTGGTTTACCCCACATATGGGGTATCAGCGCACTCAGGAAAAATTGCACAATAACTTTTGGAGTCTTGTTACCCTTGGAAAAATAAAAATTTGGGTGAAAAGATCATTTTTGTGGAAAAAATATGATTTTTTAATTTTACGGCTCTACGTTATAAACTTGTGTGAAGCACTTGGGGTTCAAATTGCTCACCAAAGATCTAGAAAAGTTCCTTAGGGGGTCTAGTTTCCCAAATGGGGTCATTTGTGGGGGGTTTCCACTGTTTAGGCACATCAGGGGCTCTCCAAATGCAACATGGCATCCAATCTCAATTCCAGCCAATTTTTGTTGGAAAAAGTCAAATGGTGCTCCTTCGATTCCGAGCTCTGCCGTGCGCCCAAACAGTGGTTCCCCCCCACATATGGGGTATCAGCGTACTCAGGACAAATTGTACAACAACTTATGTGGTCCAATTTCTCCTGTTACCCTTGGGAAAATAAAAAATTAGTGACTAAAATATAATTTTTGTGGGAAAAAAATAGGATTTTTTATTTTCATGCCCGGGCATTATAAACTTGTGTGAAGCACTTGGGGGTTCAAAGTGCTCACCAAAGATCTAGATAAGTTCCTTAGGGGTCTAATTTCCAAAATGGGGTCACTTGTGGGGGGGTTTCCACTGTTTAGGCTCATCTGGGGCACTGCAAACGGAACATGACCCCCATCAACGTCTGTATTCCAAAACGTTACTACTTCCTTTCCAAGCCCTGCCGTGCACCCAAACAGTTCCCCCCCCCACATATGGGGTATCAGCGTACTCAGGACAAATTGGACAACAACTTTTGGGGTCCAATTTCCTTGGGAAAATTCAAAAATTTGGGACTAAAAAATCATTTTTGTGGAAAATTGTTTTTTTTTTTTCACACCCAGGCATTATAAGCTTTTGTGAAACACTTGGGGTTCAAAGTGCTCACAACAGATCTAGATAAGTACCTTAGGGGGTCTAGTTTCCAAAATGGTGTCACTTGTGGGGGTTTCCACTGTTTAGGCGCATCAGGGGCTCTCCAAACACGACATGGCGTCCAATCTCAATTCCCGCCAATTTTAGTTTGAAAAAGTCAAACGGCGCTCCTTCCCTTACGAGCTCTGCCGTGTGCCCAAACAGTGGTTTTCCCCCACATATTGGGTATTGGCGTACTCAGGAGAAATTGCATAACAACCTTATCTGTCCATTTTCTCCTTTTACCCTTGTGAAAATAAAAAAAAAGTTTGTAAAAGATCATTTTTGTGGCTAAAAAGTTAAATATTCATTTTTTCCTTCCACGTTGCTTTAGTTCCTGTGAAGCACCTGAAGGGTTAATAATCTTCTTGAATGTGGTTTTGAGTACCTTGAGGGGTGCAGTTTTTAGAATGGTGTCAATTTTGGGTATTTTCTGCCATATAGACCCCTCAAAGTGACTTCAAATGAGAGGTGGTCCCTAAAAAAAATGGCTTTGTAAATTTTGTTGTAAAAATGAGAAATCGCTGGTCAACTTTTAACCCTTATAACTTCCTAACAAAAAAAAAATTTTGGTTCCAAAATTGTGCTGATGTAAAGTAGACATGTGGGAAATGTTATTTCTTAACTATTTTGTGTGATATATTTCTCTGTTTTAAGGGAATAAAAATTCAAAGTTTGAAAATTGCAAAATTTTAAAAATTTTCGCCATATTTGCGTTTTTTTCAAAAATAAACGCAAGTTATATCGAAGAAATTTTACTTCTAACGTGAAGTATAATATGTCACGAGAAAACAATCTCAGAATCGCGAAGATCCGTTGAAGCATTCCAGAGTTATAACCTCATAAAGAGACAGTGGTCAGAATTGTAAAAATTGGCCCGGTCATTAACGTGCAAACCACCCTTGGGGGTGAAGGGGTTAAGATAACTAACTAGTCTTCTAGTGATGAACTAAGGCCTTTCAGATGTTTAGCAAAGCAGCATTAACGAATAAAAAATGCTCAATGTTTGTTAAAAGGTAAAAGAAAGCAAAGCCCTGACCTAAATTATTCCAGAACTGCAAAGCTGAACAAGTTGTTGATGTGTTGCACTAAAGATGAATAACAGTGACCAGTGAAGCAGCCAGCAACATTTGGCTTAGCTTCCCCTTATTAAATCCTAAGATGTACCCTCACATTGCTTGCTGAAACTTTATAGGGCCTTGGTTTTTATGCACTTGCAACTCCCACCACTGGCTGTTTACACAAGGAGGGGAACATCTGTTCTGCTACTTTTCATTTCTTATGTTGTATTATTGTAAGTACTTTTTGTTTAGCACATTCAAACCGATGAGATTTATTGATTCGCTGACCGGGCAAAGCAATAAAATAAAATGCATGTATTCCAATATTAAACAAGCAATTTAAAAATTCTGAATAGTTATTCTAGTAGCAGTTTTGTGGATTTTCTCCAATATGAAAAAAAACAAACAAAAACAATTCAATGCAGAAATCTTTTAAATATGAAAAATAGGTACATAAGTACCCCGAACAAATGAACATAAAAAACATCGGAAAGCCTAATTAAAAAGGAAAGTATCATAACAGACAGCAATGGGAGCCGCTCACTGTGCCCCCGATGTGAACCTGCACAAGACACCCCCTTACCACCTGCCCTGCACTAAACAAGGGAGAAAGGTATTAGTTTCTAAAGCTCCAGATACTTGTGTCCTTGGGAGTGGAGGTCACAGTGGGGACCCCGCTCCTCTGTGTATGCTTACGTCTATGGCCAAAAGTTGTAAAAGGGCATTCAGCTATTCTATAATTGTTTTCCGCCATGAAAACAATATATTCTACTATGGAATTATTTGTTGAGCTATAAACATAACTGCTTTTGCTCTGCATACACTCCACCAACATTTTACCTATTGAGGGGAGGGTATTATTTACACATTAATCTTTATTAAAGGGGGTGTCCAATATGTATAAATTTTCACCTGTGATAAAGCTATATAGCAACACTGCATGCCTATTATTCACATACCAGGAAGCCGACAGGCAAATATCTTCTCTTCGTCTTCTCTCCCTCCCCTTATTGGAAATTGGATTATCGTTATATTGGACTTCCCTGGGGTATTTTCACAAGGTAGACCTTTATCATACTTAGGATACACATCCTTACACCTATCTACATTATATATTCAGGATTATTGTGCCATTTGGTTGATGGAGTTGTATGATGCACTTTGTAATGAATTTTTCATTTTGATTACTAGCAAGTTTTATCAGAAAGCTTGCTTCTCACTGCAGCTGTGTGTTCATAGGGGTGGAAGCGCCAGTATTTTTTGTATATGTATATATATAACTTGATGCCCAACTTGGTCAATGAGGGCTTCGTTCCCAACAGTTTATATTTTTGTGAACTGCATTCATCCCACACTTACTGAAGTTTTGTCAATGCATTGGCAGTGTAATATGTAGAGATGCCAGGTCTGTAGATGTCTGTTATTCTTTTCTGACAGATAATTTTTAACCACTCTGCTTTTATGATATCCATATGCCCTATTCACAGACAACCTGTCAGGATTTGAGCCCAGCAGCTCCTGTGCACCAGGCGGTAGCTCTTCCCTCTGAGCTATTCAGCTCGCTGGACAGTTCTGTGCTAACCCAAATACTTGTTCCTGTGTTGTTTCTGATTGTCTCCACCCTTAGTTCCTGTTGTTTCCACCCTGAGTTCCTGATTGACTCCAACCTGATTGAATACCCTGTTTAAACCTGACATTGCATTTCCTTCCTTGCAAGATTATTGAGCTACCACCCTCTAGTCAAGCTTCCTTTCACTTGCTGCTTATATTCAAGATTCTACTGCTGCTCCGTGTACCGACCCTGGCTATCCCTGACAATGCTACGGGTTGCTCCTTCAAACTATAATGCTGCTCCTGTGTACTGAATTCTTGTCTATCCCTGACTTTGCTACCTGCCACTGCTGCCCCTAGTAGTTGCAGTACCACTACCCCAACCCAGGCCAGTCCAAAACACAACCCTTCTAATCTCTATACATTAACTATGTGTCAGCAGGCTGCAATTAATGAATACATGAACTTCACTATTGCTGTAAATGTTAAAAATTTAAGGTACTTAGTTAACATTTACTGATTAAAAATGCAAAAGCCATCCAATCACATGAAAGGTGTACCTAAATATGGATGGTCCCTATCAGTAATGTCCTACCTCTCCATGTCCCAAGTCAGGCCTCATGTGAACTTGGAAAGTCAAAGGAAAAAAGGCACACAGCTCGCAATTAAAAACTTGTCTGGGAAGGATGTGTAGATGAAGGTGCTGAGCCGTGGAGGGGTTTCCTCACCCCCCCTCCATGTACTTCATAAAGAAAAATGTAGGGCCCGCACACCTTCATTATTAAATCAATGTACAGGAGAACAAATAGACTATCTGTGCAATAAACTGCGTCTTGGCCTCATAGCATATTTGAGCATCTGTATATTAATTCAATGCTAAAGGTGTTCGGGACATATTTTTTCTTTTTTGTAACTCTTCTAATCTCATCACAAAGTTATAATTTGCTGAAGGATGGGAAATAATTCACAGCCATTTAAATGGGTTGTATGGATTTGAAAAAATCTACTGAACAGAAGGCTTTTGGCTTTTTTACACAGAAATTATTTACATAGATTATTCTGGCTAACCATCCGAAAATATAATTTTTTTGTACGTCGTTGAAAATCACAGAAAAACCTTTTTAGTGATGCATTACAGTATATTCACACAGCAGATTTATTCCAGACATTTCTGCGACTCAAAATAAGTTCTATTCATCTCAATTAGGTTTTTCCAGTTGAAGCCACTTGGATTTCAGGAACAGTTGAAAATACCTCTAAAATCCACCATTATGATACAGTGGGGAAAAATAAGTATTTGATTTTGCAAGTTTTCGCACCTACAAAGAATGGAGAGGTCTGTAATTTTTATCGTAGTTAAACTTCAACTGTGAGAGACAGAATCTAAAAAATCCAGAATATCACATTGTATGATTTTTACATAATTAATTTGCATCTTATTGCATGAAATAAGTATGAGATACAATAGAAAAACAGAGCTTAATGTTTGGTATAGAAACCTTTGTTTGCAATTAAAGAGGTCAGACGCTCCCTATAGTTCTTTATCGAGTTTGCACACACTGCAGCAGCGATTTTGGCCCACTCCTCCGTACAGATCTTCTCCAGATCTTTCAGGTTTTGGGGCTGTCGTTGAGCAACAGGGGTCGATATTGACTTGTAGGATCGCTACTTCCAACAGGTAGCACTAGAGTTCAAGTTAAAGTGAATCCTGCATTGAGCAGGGGGTTGGACATTATGACCCTGGAGGGCCCTTCCAACTCTAACATTCTATGATTCTAATTACAGCTCATTAATATGTACAGTCATGGCCAAAAGTTTTGAGAATGACACAAATATTATATTTTCACATGATCTGCTGCCCTCTTGTTTTTATGTGTGTTTGACAGATGTTTTTATCACAGACAGAAATATAATAATTGCAAACATGAGTAACAAAAGCTTATATTGACAGTTAGAATGAGTTAATGCAGCAAGTCAATATTTGCAGTGTTGACCCTTCTTATTCAGGACCTCTGCAATTCTCCCTGGCATGCTCTCAATCAACTTCTGGACCAAATCCTGACTGATAGCAGTCCATTCTTGCACAATCAATGCTTTCATTTTGTCAGAATTTTTAGGTTTTTGTTTGTCCACCCGTCTCTTGATGATTGACCACAAGTTCTCAATGGGATTAAGATCTAGGGAGTTTCCAGGCCATGGACCCAAAATCTCTATGTTTTGTTCCCTGAGCCATTTAGTTATCACCTTTGCTTTATGGCAAGGTGCTCCATCATGCTGAAAAAGGCATTGTTGATCGCCAAACTGCTCTTGGAGGGTTGGGAGAAGTTGCTCTTGGAGGACATTCTGGTACCATTCTTTATTCATGGCTGTGTTTTTAGGCAAGACTGTGAGGGAGCCGATTCCCTTGGCTAAGAAGCAACCCCACACATGAATGGTTTCAGGATGCTTAACAGTTGGCATGAGACAAGACTGGTGGTAGCGCTCACCTTGTCTTCTCGAATGAGGCGTTTTCCTGATGTCCCAAACAATCGAAAAGGGGATTCATCAGAGAAAATAACTTTACCCCAGTCCTCAGCAGTCCACTGCCTGTACCTTTTGCAGAATATCAGTCTGTCCATGATGTTTTTTCTGGAGAGAAGTGGCTTCTTTGCTGCCCTCCTTGAGACCAGGCCTTGCTCCAAGAGTCTCCTCCTCACAGTGCATGCAGATGCACTCACACCTGCCTGCTGCCAATCCTGAGCAAGCTCTGCACTGCTGGTAGCCCGATCCCGCAGCTGAAACACTTTTAAGAGATGGTCCTGGCGCTTGCTGGTCTTTCTTGTGCGCCCTGAAGCCTTTTTGGCAACAATGGAACCTCTCTCCTTGAAGTTCTTGATGATGCGATAGATTGTTGACTGAGGTGCAATCTTTCTAGCTGCGATACTCTTCCCTGTTAGGCCATTTTTGTGCATTGCAATGATGACTGCACGTGTTTCTTTAGAGATAACCATGGTTAACAGAAGAGAAGCAATGATGCCAAGCACCAGCCTCCTTTTAAAGTGTCCAGTGGTGTCATTCTTACTTAATCATGACAGATTGATCTCCAGCCATGTCCTCATCAACACCCACACCTGTGTTAATGGAGCAATCACTGAAAAGAGGTTAGCTGGTCCTTTTAAGGCAGGGCTGCAATGATGTTGAAATGTGTTTTGGGGGATAAAGTTCATTTTCTAGCCAAATATTGACTTTGCAAGTAATTGCTGTTAAGCTGATCCACTCTTTATAACATTCTGGAGTATATGCAAATTGCCATTAGAAAAGTGAAGTAGTAGACTTTGTAAAAATTAAAATTTGTGTCATTCTCAAAACTTTTAGCCATGACTGTAGCTGCCTTTTTTAAAGAGAACAAAAGTACTTGGACAATATCTCAAAAGCTCTTTAAAGGGAACCTGTCACCAGAAATAGCTCTGTTAACCTGCAGATATGCAGTTAATCTGCAGGTTAAGAGCTTTATTATGCTCTTCGGCGCATGCACATAGCCAAATGCAGAAGGGAGAAAATGATCTTTATTCTCTCCGCCAGTATTCGGTATTCAGTCATAGGGATGGGGGCGGCGCCGGTCCAGTCACAGCTCTCAGAATATAGAGCAGTTGCTGTAACCACACCTCAACCCTGACTGACAGCCAGCCTCAATGTAGAGCTAGTGTCAGTCAGAGCTGGGACGCTAATCAGAGATGTGATTGAACCGGCGCCGACCCTATGACTGAATACTGAATGCTGGTGGGGAAAATAAAATCATTTTCTCTCCTCTACATCCGGCTGCGTGCAGGCGCCTAACAGCATAATAACGATGTTAACCTGCAGAGTAACCGTATATCTGCAGGTTAACAGCGTTATCTTTAATGTGCTGCATGGGCTATTCCCTTATGAATTCATCATCAATTAAACAAGTAAAAGGTATTGTGCTGATTCCAGGTGTTGTATTGGCATTTTGAAGCTGCTGCTTTGAACACACAACATCCTGTCAAAGGAGCTCTCAATGGAAGAGAGACAGACCTTAATTAGGCTGGAAAAAATGAATAAATCCATGAGAAACATGGCATAAATGTTAGAAGTAGCCAAAGCAATACAGTGGTACATTCTGAAAACAATAGAGCGCACTCATGAGCTTGGAAACTCAAAAAGGCCTGGATGTCCACGGAAAACAACAGTGGTAGATGATTGCAGAGTCTTTTCGATGGTGAAGAAAAACCCCTTTACAACATCCACCCAAGTGAAGACCACTACCAGGAAGTAGGTGTTTTAGTATATAAGTCTACCATGAAAAAGACTTCACGAGAGCAAATACAGAAGGTTCACCACAAGATGCAAACCATTAATCAGCCTTAAAAAAAGAAAGGCCAGATTAGACTTTGCCAAAAACAACATATAAAGAAGATAGCCAGTTCTGGAATAGCATTCTTTGGACAGATGAAACTAAGATTTACCTGTACCAGAATAGTGAGAAGAAGAAAGTATGGAGAAGACTTGGAACAGTTCATGATCCACCGCACACCACATCCTCTATAAAACATGGTGAAGGCAGTATGATGGCAGGGGCATGCATGGCTTCCAATGGCATTGGGTCACTAGTGTTTATTGATGATGTAACTGAAGACAGAAGCAGCCAGATGAATTCTGTAGTGTACAGGGCGATACTTTCTGCTCAGATTCAACCACATGCAGCAAGATTTATTGGACGGTACTTCACAGTATAGATAGACAATGATCCAAAAGCATACTGCAAAAGCAACCCAGGAGTTTTTGTTAAAAGCAAAAAAGCAGAATTTTTGGCAATGGCCAGTCAATTATCAGATCTGAACCTCATCAAGCATGCATTTCACATGCTTATTACAAAACTTAAGGCAGAAAAATCTACTAAGAAGCAACAACTGAAGTCAGCTTCACTAAAGGCCGGCAAACCATCACAACAGAGGAAACCCAGCATTTGGTGATGTCCATGGCTTCCAGACTTTAAGCAGTCATACCCTGCAATGCATTCTCTAAAAAGTATAAAAAATTAACATTATATTTGTGGTAAAGGTAATTTGTCCAATTACTTTTGAGACCTTGAAATGAGAAGGCTTTGTAGAAAAATGGTTGCAATTCCTAAATGTTTCACAGATTCAAACCAAACAGGAAAAAAGCAACAATTCTCGAGCGATGCGACAGAGTCAAGACGAGGGTGTATGCCCAATAATGTAACATAATAAATGTATAGGAGGAGTGTGGATATTCACTGCGCTGCCATAACCATACAGTTTCACGCTTGTAGAGGTAGTATTGGTGGTTTATTCAGCGAGTTTCTGGGTCTTTCTGACCTCTTCCTCAGGAATTGCCACACAAAACATGATAATAATGTAACATGTAATTGTAGTTTGTTTAAACCCATCTATACAAGGAAACAATTAATAATGCAAAGTTTAACTGATTCCACACAATGAAACATAATATAACAAGTTGTAGTTTTGTCTGTGATTTCTACCTCTCCCTCACTATATCAGTATTTACTGTGCACATGTATTTTAAGTCTCAGCTATTTACACAGGTGGTCGAGGAAGAAGCAAGAATGGGGCTATGACAGAAAGAGAGTGCAAGCCTGACATTTACAACTCTGACAGGCAGCGCATTTCAAGTCATGTCTTACAGTGTTCGTGTTCCCGCTTGCTCTGTATATAGCATGCCGGTGATATTTTGTTTAACCTTAGTTAACACTGATGTATCGGCCATTTTCATATTCAGTGTGAGGTTTGTTTTCAATCATTGAGTCTCCGCTCACGCTGAGTACACCTGGCATGAAGCTCTCTATTCATGAAAACATTCTTGCTAATGTGAAAATGATATGGTTAATGACCCTCCATTGATTGCAGCATTTCATGAACGACTCTAGCACTTTGAAGATCATTTTGTACATTTAAAAAAGATTTAGGAAAGTTATAAAAAGAGAACTTTGACTTTTTGTTATGGCTTTTTTTTACATTTCAATATAAATGTGTTTTAGGGCTTTAAAGCTTCCTGCAGATATTCTGACAAAGAATACAGAATTTATGCAACCTTTAGGCTAAGTGCACACGTTCAGGATTATTTGCGTTTTTTTCGTGTTTTTTTGCGGGAAAAAACGCATCAAAAACGCATGAATTAAGCATCCTATCATTTAGAATGAATTCCACAATTTTTGTGCACATGGTGCGTTTTTTTCCGCGAAAAAAACGCATTGCGGAAAAAGAAGCAACATGTTCATTAATTTCGCAGAATTCTAGCGTTTTTCCCGCTATATTATTGACCCAGAAAGTTCAGGAAAAAATTGCGGTAAAAACACGCAAAATCCGCGCAAAAAAACGCACGTTTTTGCCGCGAAAAAAAGTCCGGTTTTGCTCAGGAATATTCTGCAAACATTCCTGAACGTGTGCACTTAGCCTTAATGCTAAGTTTTTCTTTACATTTCAGCCATATACTGTATGTATATACAGCTCTGGCAAAAATTAAGAGACCCCTTTAAAATGTTCAGTTTGTCTGATTTTTCTCTTTATACAGTAGGTATATTTTTGAGTAAAATGTAAATTGTTCTTTTATTCTATAAACTTCTGACAACGTCACCAAATTTTGAAGCAATAAATTTTGTATTTTTTTCTGACAAAGAAAAATGGTCAAAATTTTAAAAAAGCCCAGTGCTTTCAGACCTCAAATAATGCAAAGAAAACAAGTTCATAATCATTTAGACACAACAATACTAATGTTTTAACTCAGGAAGAGTTCTGAAATCAATATTTTGTGGAATAACCATGATTTTTAAAAACAGCTTTCATACGTCTTGGCATGCTTGCCACCTGTCATAATTTTTTAATAAGCTGAATTCACTTTGTGATTTAAAAGGAAACTTTACTTTCAAATAAGTTTTCAGAATAAAAGGTTCAAGAATTTGGCATTTCCATACAGAAGAATTAAAAAGAATTGGTCTTTATTTAGAATCCATTAAAAGTAAATGAACATGTTTGTTTCCTTTTAGTGGATTCCAAATAAACATCAAATCTTTTTAATACTTCTGGATGGACGTGCCACATTATTGAACCTTTTGTTATGAGCATGCTGTGCTACACCAGCAGAATTGAAGGCACCCAAGGTTATTTATCCTGAACCCAGAGAACAATACCAAAGAAGGTGGTGAGTGCCCTAATTTTTCTCCTATAATTAACTTTTCAGAATTAGCTGTCATGTGAGTTATATGTAGAACAGCACTATGTTGGGTGATTACATGGCTTATATCCTGAAGTTTCACTAGTTCTCCCCTTTGCAGGCTCAACCTTTTAATTTGCAATTGAATGTGAGCTGGTAAGAGAATATCTGCTTTAATGTCTTCCCTACACATCACTGCACTCAGGGGTATTCCTGCTTTTTATTCATTAGTCAGTACATAGAAACAGCAGCAGCATGGAGGAAATTACACAGTTGTGAGCTGTGCAGACATTAATCCAGATCTGGGGTGAGGTAAAAGACATGCAAAAAATCTCAGCACAATCTTTCTTTGTCTCTCTCTCTGGCAATTTTCTTGCTGTACTCCTTATTCCACTAATAAATGGGTCGTGAATTAGCTCAAGATCAAGAAAAGGCTTTGAAAGGTTTAATATTCAGTACAGACCAAAAGTTTGGACACACCTTCTCATGTAAAGATTTTTCTGTATTTTCATGGCTATGAAAATTTTACATTTACACTGAAGGCATCAAAACTATGAATTAACACATGTGGAATTATATACTTAACAAAAAAGTGTGAAACAACTGAAATTATGTCTTATATTCTAGGTTCTTCAAAGTAGCCACCTTTTGCTTTGATTACTGCTTCGCACACTCTTGGCATTCTCTTGATGAGCTTCAAGAGGTAGTCACCGGAAATGGTTTTCACTTCACAGGTGTGCCCTGTCAGGTTTAATAAGTGGGATTTCTGGCCTTATAAATGGGGTTGGGACCATCAGTTGTGTTGTGCAGAAGTCTGGTGGATACACGGCTGATAGTCCTACTAAATAGACTGTTATAATTTGTATTATGGCAAGAAAAAAGCAGCTAAGTAAAGAAAAACGAGTGGCCATCATTATTTTAAAAAATTAAGGTAGGTCAGTCCGAAAAATTGGGAAAACTTGTCCCCAAGTGCAGTTCCAAAACCATCAAGCGATACAAAGAAACTGGCTCACATGAGGACCGCCCCAGGAAAGGCAGACCAAGAGTCACCTCTGCTTCTGAGGATAAGTTTATCCGAGTCACCAGCCTCGGAAATCGCAGGTTAACAGCAGCTCAGATTAGAGACCAGGTCAATGCCACACAGAGTTCTAGCAGCAGACACATCTCTACAACAACTGCTAAGAGGAGACTTTGTGCAGCAGGCCTTCATAGTAAAATAGCTGCTAGGAAACCACTGCTAAGGACAGGCAACAAGCAGAAGAGACTTGTTTGGGCTAAAGAACACAAGGAATGGACATTAGACCAGTGTAAATCTGTGCTTTGGTCTGATGAGTCCAAATTTGAGATCTTTGGTTCCAACCACCGTGTCTTTGTGCGACGCAGAAAAGGTGAACGGATGGACTTTACATGCCTGGTGTTGTGAATGTGCTAGAAATGAATTCTGAGCAGAAGCTCCCTCTGGTGGTTACAAACAGTACTGAACTATTCAATGAAGATTGTGAAGATTGGCGATCAGGTGTTACTGACTGGTCTTATATAAGGGAGGTTCCCTCCCATAAGGGTTGCCAGTGATCAATTGTTCTGGTCTCATCTTTGATTCCTGTTCACTTTGAAGCTTGCTGTTTCGTGCCTGCATCTTCTGCTAACAGATAAAACATTTTCTTCTTTTAGTTTTTTGGTGCTTGCTTTTTGCATTTTGTCCTGCACTTCTGTGGGGGTCTGCCGGGTCCCCTCCGGGGGCTTGTGCTCCTCTCAGTTTAGTTCAGCCACTGTTTGTTCATTTGCCTTTTCCAGTTTTTTCAGTGGCTGCTGTTTAGTTTTGTTACACCAGAGAACTAATTTAGGTGGTAGAGGTCGTGTGATCTCAGGTGTTTTTGTAATTAGTAGAGTTGGTACTTTTTAGGGTTTTTTGGGATTGCAGTAAGTGTCCTTCCTATCCTTTTCTATCTAGGAAGTTTGGGCCCCAACGTTTGCTCATACTATTTTCTGTCTGTGTCTGTATTTCCTCTTGTCTAACCGCCATTACATGTTTGGGGACTTTCTATGTTCTTTGGGGATCTGCTCCGGGGCAGATAGTTTACCTCTTTCTGTCTTTAGGTGTAGTTAGCTTCTCAGGCTGTGACGAGGCGTCTAGGACCAACGTAGGTACGCTCCACGGCTGCCTTTAGTTGTGGTGGTAAGTCAGGGTACTGCAATCCAGTAGATTCCAACCTCTCTGGTGTATTTCCTTTTTTGCCTGCTCTCCTCAGCTACCAAATCATAACAGTATCACCGGCCCCAAAAACTGATATTTATATGGTACTCACAGAAGGGAAAAATAGTGTTAAAGAAAGAAGATTGTCAGAGTTGTCAGAGATTTTTTTTTTTTCCCTCTGTATCTCTGGGTGCTGAGGAGGATTTTTTTTTCTCTCAATGGAGTTTGCACAGTTGTCTGGCCGTGTGGATCAGCTTGCCACTGAAGTTCGGAGTATTGCTACCTATCTTGCAGGGTTGCCTGTTGTGGAACCTAGGATTCCCATGCCAGATTTGTTTTTAGGGGATCGAGCTAAATTTCTGAATTTCAAAAATAACTGTAAGTTGTTTTTTGCCTTAAAATCTAAGTCCTCAGGGAACGCAGCACAGCAGGTTCAAATTGTCATCTCTCTCCTGCGCGGCGATCCTCGGGATTGGGCTTTTTCCTGACACCTGGGGATCCTGTTTTGAGTAATGTTGATGCATTTTTTTAGGCTCTGGGGTTATTGTATGATGAGCCTAATGTCACTGATCAAGCTGAAAAAACCTTGTTGGCATTAAATCAGGGTCTTGAAGACGCTGAGTTGTACTGTCAGAGATTCCGAAGGTGGGCAGTCCTGACCAAATGGAATGACGATGCTTTGGCAGCCCTTTTTCGGAAGGGTCTGTCAGAGAATGTAAAGGATGTTATGGTGGGATTCCCTGTCCCCTCTGGTCTCAATGATTCTATGTCATTAGCGATTCAAATTGACAGACGTTTGCGTGAGCGTAGAGGTATGCGTGAAATAGTGTTGCCTTGTGAACCAGCTTCTGAACCTATGCAGTGTGATAGAGTGGCTTCTGGGGCACAGCGTCATGAGTTTCGAAAACGCAATGGGTTATGTTTCTACTGTGGTGATGCCTCTCATGCTATTTCAGTCTGCCCTAAGCGGGGAAGACGTTTTGCACGCTCAGTTGTCTTGGGTAGTGTTCAGACTAAATTTTTGTTGACTGTTACCCTGATTTGCTCCCTGTCCACATTTTCTGCTCAGGCTTTTGTTGATTCGGGAGCAGCTATTAACCTGATGGATTTTGATTTTGCTAAACGTTGTGGGTTTCCCTTGATACCCCTACGGACGTCTATTCCCCTACTGGGGATCGATTCTACCCCTTTGGCTGAGAATAAACCTCAGTTCTCTACTCAGGTGATAATGAGGGTTGAACCTGATCATCAGGAGAGTTGCAAATTTTTGGTGCTGTATAATCTGCATGACATTATTGTACTGGGTTTCCCTTGGTTACAGTCTCATAATCCTGTTTTGGATTGGAAATCTGTGTCTGTAACCAGTTGGGGCTGCCAATGTGTTAATGCCAACACTCCTGTTTTTTCTGCCTCCCCCAGGCTCAGGATGTTCCTGACTTTTTGACTGATTTTTCTGATGTGTTTAGCGAAAGTAAATCTGCATCCTTGCCCCCCCATAGGAGCTATGACTGCGCTATTGAATTAGTGCCTGGTAGTAAATTCCCTAAAGGTCGCCTTTTTAACTTGTCTGTACCTGAACATGACGCTATGCGGTCTTATATCAAGGAGTCATTGGAGAAGGGTCATATCAGACCATCCTCTTCACCCTTGGGTGCCGGTTTTTTCTTTGTGGCCAAAAAGGATGGTTCATTAAGGCCGTGTATTGATTATCATCTCTTGAACAATATCACTGTGAAATATCAATATCCGTTACCCTTGATTTCTGACCTGTTTTCCAGGGTGAAAAGTGCTACTTGGTTTACCAAGCTTGACCTCAGGGGGGCATATAACCTTATTCGCATTAAGCACGGGGATGAATGGAAGATGGCATTTAATACCCCAGAGGGGCATTTTGAGTACCTAGTGATGCCCTTTGGGCTCACTAATGCTCCTTCTGTCTTCCAGTCCTTCATGAATGACATTTTCAGGGATTTTGTGGATACATTTCTGATTGTTTATTTGGATGATATCTTGATTTTTTCCAATGACTGGGACTCTCATGTGAAACATGTTCGGACTGTGTTCCAGATTTTGAGAGAGAATGCTCTGTATGTGAAGGGATCAAAGTGTCTTTTTGGCGTACAGAGGATCTCATTTCTGGGATTCATTTTGTCCCCATCTGTTATTGAAATGGACCCGGTCAAGGTTCAGGCCATCTGTGATTGGGTCCAACCTACTTCATTAAAGGCTCTTCAGAGATTCTTGGGTTTTGCCAATTTTTATCGTAAATTTATTGGTAATTTCTCTGTTATTGTTAAACCATTGACTGATTTGACCAAAAAGGGTTCTGATGTGGTGAATTGGCCTCCTGAGGCAGTCTCTGCGTTTCAGGAACTTAAGCAGAGATTCACTTCTGCTCCTGTTCTACGGCAGCCTGATGTTTCTCTGCCATTTCAGGTGGAGGTTGATGCCTCTGAAATTGGGGCAGGTGCCGTTTTGTCCCAAAGAGATCCAGAGACCTCTAAAAGTAACCCTTGTGCCTTTTTCTCTTGAAAATTTTCTCCAACTGAACGTAATTATGACGTGGGTAATCGGGAGTTATTGGCCATGAAGTGGGCTTTTGAAGAGTGGAGACATTGGCTGGAGGGAGCCAAACATCAGGTGGTGGTCCTCACGGACCATAAGAATCTGTTTTATCTGGAATCAGCCAAGCGACTTAATCCTAGACACACGTTTTAATTTTGTGGTTTCCTTTCTTCCTGGCACTAAGAATGTTAAGGCGGATGCCCTCTCGAGGAGTTTCCTTGCGGACTCTCCTGAGTTATCTGATCCTGCTGTTATTTTGAAAGAGGGTGTAGTTCTTTCCGCCATCTCGCCCAATTTGAGACTGGCTCTGGAAGGGTGTCAGGAGGATAAACCCGAGCGCTGCCCTATTGGGAAATTATTTGTCCCAGACCGGTGGAAAAAGAGTGTGATGTCTGAGATTCATTGTTCCGCGTTGGCCGGTCATCCCGGAATTTTTGGTACCAGAGACTTGGTTAGTCGGTCCTTTTGGTGGCCTACTTTGTCTCGTGACGTCAGGGAATTTGTGCAGTCCTGCGGGACTTGCTCTCGCTCCAAGCCTTGCTCTCGTTCTAGTGGTTTGTTGATGCCATTGCCTGTGCCCAAGAGACCATGGACCCATATCTCTATGGATTTCATTTCCGACCTCCCTGTTTCTCAGAGAATGACCGTTATCTGGGTGATTTGTGATAGGTTTTCCAAAATGATACATCTTGTGCCATTACCTAAGTTGCCTTCCTCCTCTGAATTGGTGCCTTTGTTCCTTCAGCACGTGATTCGGTTACACGGCATTCCTGAGAACATTGTGTCTGACAGAGGAGTCCAGTTTGTTTCCAGATTTTGGAGGACTTTTTGTTCTAAACTTGGTGTTCAATTGTCTTTCTCCTCGGCTTTTCATCCTCAGACCAATGGACAAACTGAGAGAACAAACCAGACATTGGAGACTTATCTAAGATGCTTTGTGTCTGCTGATCAGGATGACTGGGTCTCTTTTTTGCCTTTGGCTGAGTTTGCTCTTATTAATAGGGCTAGCTCTGCCACTTTGATGTCTCCATTTTTCTGCAATTTTGGGTTTCACCCTCGATTTTCTTCAGGACAGACGGAGGCTTCTGTCTGTCCAGGTGTTGACTCTGTTGTGGAGCGTATGCAGCAGATTTGGGACCAGGTAGTGGAGAGGTTGTCCCTCTCTCAGGAGAGGGCCCAGCGGTTTGCCAACGGGCATAGGACTGATGGTCCTCGGTTTAAAGTGGGGGACTTGGTCTGGTTGTCCTCAAGAAATATCCCTATGAGAGTTGCATCTCCTAAGTTTAAGCCTAGGTTCATTGGACCTTATAAGATCATAGAGATTCTTAATCCTGTTTCCTTTCGTTTACTTCTTCCAGGGACATTTAAGATCCATAACGTGTTCCACAAGTCCTTATTGAAGAGGTTTGTCGAGCTAGTGGTTCCTATGGCTGTGCCTCCTGACCCTGTTTTGGTTGAGGGCAATCTGGAGTATGTGGTTGAGAAAATATTGGATTCTCATTTTTCTAGACGGAAACTCCAGTATTTGGTTAAGTGGAGAGGTTATGGTCAGGAGGACAATTCTTGGGTGTTTGCTTCGGACATCCATGCTAGGAGACTCATCCGTGCGCATCACAGAGCTCATCCTGACCAACCTGGTTGCTCAAATGAGGGTTCGGTGACCCCTCCTCAAGGGGGGGTACTGTTGTGAATGTGCTAGAAATGAATTCTGAGCAGAAGCTCCCTCTGGTGGTTACAAACAGTACTGAACTATTCAATGAAGATTGTGAAGATTGCGATCAGGTGTTACTGACTGGTCTTATATAAGGGCGGTTCCCTCCCATCAGGGTTGCCGGTGATCAATTGTTCTGGTCTCATCTTTGATTCCTGTTCACTTTGAAGCTTGCTGTTTCGTCCTGCATCTTCTGCTAACAGATAAAACATTTTCTTCTTTTAGTTTTTTGGTGCTTGCTTTTTGCATTTTGTCCTGCACTTCTGTGGGGGTCTGCCGGGTCCCCTCTGGGGGCTTGTGCTCCTCTCAGTTTAGTTCAGCCACTGTTGTTTGTTCATTTGCCTTTTCCAGTTTTTTCCGTGGCTGCTGTTTATTTTTGTTACACCAGAGAACTAATTTAGGTGGTAGAGGTCGTGTGATCTCAGGTGTTTTTGTAATTAGCAGAGTTGGTGCTTTTTAGGGTTTTTTGGGATTGCAGTAAGTGTCCTTCCTATCCTTTTCTATCTAGGAAGTTTGGGCCCCAACGTTTGCTCATACTATTTTCTGTCTGTGTCTGTATTTCCTCTTGTCTAACCGCCATTACATGTTTGGGGGCTTTCTATGTTCTTTGGGGATCTGCTCCGGGGCAGATAGTTTTCCTCTTTCTGTCTTTAGGTGTAGTTAGCTTCTCAGGCTGTGACGAGGCGTCTAGGACCAACGTAGGTACGCTCCACGGCTGCCTTTAGTTGTGGTGGTTAGTCAGGGTACTGCAATCCAGTAGATTCCAACCTCTCTGGTGTATTTCCTTTTTTGCCTGCTCTCCTCAGCTATCAAATCATAACACCTGGTTCCCACCGTGAAGCATAGAGGAGGAGGTGTGATGGTGTGGGGGTGCTTTGCTGGTGACACTGTTGGGGATTTATTCAAAATTGAAGGCATACTGAACCAGCATGGCTACCACAGCATCTTGCATCGGCATGCTATTCCATCCGGTTTGCGTTTAGTTGGATCATCATTTATTTTTCAACAGGACAATGACCCCAAACACACCTCCAGACTGTGTAAGGGCTATTTGACCAAGAAGGAGAGTGATGGGGTGCTACGCCAGATGACCTGGCCTCCACAGTCACCAGACCTGAACCCAATCGAGATGGCTTGGGGTGAGCTGGACCACAGAGTGAAGGCAAAAGGGCCAACAAGTGCTAAGCATCTCTGGGAACTCCTTCAAGATTGTTGGAAGACCATTTCTGGTGATAATGCCAAGAGTGTGCAAAACAGTCATCAAAGCAAAAGGTGGCTATTTTGAAGAACCTAGAATATAAGACATATTTTCAATTGTTTCACACTTTTTTGTTAAGTATTTAAGTAATTCCACATGTGTTAATTCATAGTTTTGATGCCTTCAGTGTGAATGTACAATTTTCATAGTCATGAAAATACAGAAAAATCTTTAAATGAGAAGGTGTGTCCAAACTTTTCATCTGTACTGTACATCAGAATCTTTTCTATATGTTAGGCTCACCTGGTGAGGTGAATCCACAAAAGCACAAATCAGAATGGAGACACGAACCTCGGGGACAGCGCAACAGTCTAGTCCCTTGTGTTAGCCGCAGTTTGGAATCAGCTGTAGCATGGACACAACCCACTTCGTCAAATGCTTTACAGAGGACAGATGCGAAGGATGATAGGGAATGCATCATAGGGTCATCCCGCTCACATAATGGTGCAGCTCACACCAAAGCATCACCAGACAGTAAAATATATGCCACTTTAGTATCTTCATTAAAAAATTATTGAGGACGTAACAATTGTGTACGGTGCATTGGTTCTCAAAACTCTGACACCTTATGATCATCATTACAACATGTAGGAGTAGGCAAATGTGGAGAAGTTTCCCAAGCAGTATGTGCCAGGTGAATATTTGTCTGTGGCAGGTGTTGAGGAGCTGGTGGTGGAACTACTAGAGTCTGAGGGAGTGCATCTATACAAGCTGAGAGGTCCTGCCCAGCCTGCACCCGTTGGAAAACCAGTCCTGGCCACTTTTCTGGCTTAGAAAAGTGTCAAACTTGGACGTACAACACATTGGCACATAAACAACTTTTTATTTTTCTCACAGAAAATTTGTGTAAATTAAAAAATGTGAGCATAAAATTTATCACTAATTTTTTACCTCTTAATACATTTGGTGCATTTTACTTCACCATACTTTGGTTTAATACTGGTGAAAGAAATGTTATTCTTAGTAAGTTTCCCAAATAAGTATCACTGATATAGCTGCACTAAGGTAAAAAGCCAAAACACATGTACATTCTCACACAACCTCACAAAAGTACTTGGAATTTTTATTGTACTTTTTTTCTTATACATGGGGAACCATAACAAAAACAGGTTAACCTCCAGTATTTTTTTACATGCCTATTTGTTGTACATTTGGCCTTTGCAGTCATATATAAGAAACTGACCCTAAACCCTCACACCTTATAACATTAAAGTAAACATGCACAGCCTAACCTCAAGTAACTTTATGATAACTTCTGTAAAGCTGGTTTTCATCACCACGAATCTGAATGAAATTAATGGGGTATTAAAAGGACTATAATTCATAAACATTTTGTTCCTTCCAGTTATGGTATGTTTTCCATATGTCCCTCCACAATTACAGCTCAACCAGTTAATTATGCGGCAGAAAAGACTGTTCTCAAAGATTAAAGTGAAAAGTAACTGTTTTCCAACCCATGCGTTTAATGTTGGGTCTTAGGAATTTATTTGTATGTTTCCGAAATACTAAAGAAAAAAGCAACTATAAATAAGAACTTTAATTAGTATATTTAACATATATTTTATGTTTCCATAAACTTACCATAGTCCTGTTACCATTGCAGATAAATTCCATGTATAGCTTTTAACAATCTGTAGTTAGTAACTATTATGATATTGTCATATATATGTTTTCTGCTACCTTAGTGCATTTTAATTGGTGACTAGACTTTTATCTATTATTTTTGATGTTATGTGTTGGATTCTTTATAACCTTCACAGGGGTATGTGTGTCATCATGTGGAATTTTTAATACATCTTATATACAGCTTTGATTCTTTTGTTTTATAGGTTTATATAACCTATGGTTTGGATGACTTGGAGTGTGGTGATTTTTGCCTTAGGCTACTTGTACCATACTATACATGTCCATTTGGAAAAAAATCACTTATTCTTCGGCTTTAGGATGATATATCAAATGATTATTATTTAAAGAACCACTCTGGTGATTTCTTATTGACCCCTTTTTTCAGTAATGTGTGTGCATTAAAATACTTACCGATAGCCGTTTTCTGTCGTTTCTGCTTTGGTCCTTTCTTGCATCATGTGACCACAATTGTGACTAGCTGGCTTACAAGAGCTTTCTGTATGGACCGGAACTCACTTTCTAAGGCAACGTTCACAATTCAGTATTTGATCAGTATTTTACATCATTATTTGAAAGCCTAAACCAGGAGTCGAACAATCTGAGAAAAAGTATAATAGAAGCACGTCACCACTTCTTAATTTTTTTCCCCATTTCTGGTTTTGACTTACAAATACTAACGTGAAACACTGACCAAATACTGAACGTGTGAACATGCGCAGTGATGGGTGAACACGTGGATGTTCGGGTTCTGCCAAACAGTTAAAAAAGTTTGGTTTGGGAACCAGAACAGTGTCCGAATCCAAACCTGGACCCCATTCAGACAAATAGGGGGCCTGAACATCCATTCTTTGCCATGTTGTCATCTGCATGACAGCACGGCAAACACTGCCTCTAATCAGCGGTAAGATCAGGAAGTCAGTATTACTGTTTGAGTCCCGCCCCCTAACATTGGGTGTTTCTCGCACTGTCATCTGCATGAGTGTGCGAGAAACACCAGCAGCTCTGACTGGCAATAAGATTAATACCACCAGTCAGAGCGCTGTGGCTCCCACGCTGTCAAATGACATCATGAGCCCGCAGCTACCACAAGCATTGGCTGATGGGACTGCTACTCCCATCAGCCTACACCTGCTGAAGCTAATAACAGCGAGAGCAGGTGTGACTGATGGGAGTATTCATCAGCTGGTTCCTGTGCTATAAATAAATGAAAAAATAAAAAATATGGCTTCCCCTCTATTTTTGATAACCAGCATTGCAAAACTGACAACTATGGGCTGCAACCCTCAGCTGTCATCTTTATCATGGCTGGTTATCAAGAATAGAGTGGTCCCCATATCATTTTTTAAAATTATTCAAATAAATAATTGCAAAAAACTGAGTTGGATCCCCCCATTTTTGACAACCAGCCTAGCTAAAGCAGACAGCTGGAGGCTGTTATTATGAAGCTGGTAAGGCCCCTCCAGCCTAAAAATAGCAGCCTGTAGCTGCCCCAGAAAAGGCGCATCTATTATGCTTTGCACAGCAGTCCTCTGACCGGTTTTTACAATCTTACCGCCGATCAGAGCTGACGGTGTTTCTCGTGCTGTCATGCAGATGACAGCGTGGGAAACACCTGATGTTCTGGGTGCCGAACTCTAACAGTAGCACGAACTTCCTGGAGAAGTCCGTGCTCTGGGTCCATGCCCGAACAGTAGGTGTTCGGTACAGACACAAACTTTATTGTTCCGGTTCGCCCATCTCTATCTAAGAGACTTAGAAAGACGCTCTGAAGGGCTTATATTAAGAAAGGAACTAATGGTCAGCTGTGTTTGCCAGAAAGAAAGAGCTGTTGTCACATGTTAGAGGAGAAGACTTTAGCAGTGGTGGAAACAGCAGAAGAAGGCAATAGGTAAGTATTTTAATGCACATGCTACACACACATTACTGACTGCTAACAAATCTGGTGATATAAAAAAAACTGCAGAAGTTGTCTTTTAACCCTACAATGCATATCGGGGGCCTTTTAGGCCCCTGTGCTTACTTTTTTGCTGTTATCTGCAAAATTACTTTAGTTAGAATTTTGAAACTCTAGGTATTCCTCAAGTATGTCGCTGTTGGTAATATCCAGTTGTTCGTATATTTTTTTGATAGGCATTTTGGTGTAACAATGCTTTTTTGGGGAAAACCACATCTGTACGGAGTGGGGGCCTTTTAGGCCCCTGTTATTTTTATCATGTACTCAGCAGTGTTTGTGTCTCAAGTTACTTTATTTGTAGTCAGGGTTGCTGGTGGAGGGGCCGGGGGTGTATCATGCCATGTAAGGATGTCATGATTTTGGGAGGGAGTGATAAGGCCTTGACATCATCTCAGGTTCTTCTGAACACAGTAATGAGCTGTGTAGAGAGTACTGAGGACACTAAACACTGTGAGCTAATTGCTGAAGGACCAGTGATGATGTTGGGAGGAAGTCTGACTCTATTTCAGTCTCTTTGTTTCTATAAGAAGTTAGCAAAGGGTAGAGCTTGTGAGCCACAAAAATCCAGAGAATTGTACAACACCTAAAAGAAATTATAAAGTATCTCACACAATCCTTATTGAAAAAATGACTAAGTATGGAATCGACAAGGCAACTGTTAGGTGGATTCATAACTGGCTTAGTGATCGGTCCCAAAGAGTAGTCATAAATGGCTGCACATCCAGTTGGAAGAATGTCGCAAGTGGGGTACCACAAGGCTCTGTCCTGGGCCCTGTATTGTTCAACATCTTTATCAATGATTTAGATGAAGGAATTGAGGGTAAACTGATTGCATTTGCTGATGACACAAAGCTAGGAGGGATAGCTAATACTGGAGAAGAGAGAGAGAGGATTCAAAAAGATATAAATAAACTGGAGCAGTGGGCAGCAACTAACAGAATGGTTTTTAACAGGGAAAAATGCAAAGTACTACATCTGGGCAATAAAAATGAAAAAAGCGTATACAAAATGGGAGGAATAGGGCTAAGTAACAGCACATGTGAAAAAGACTTGGGTATACTAATAGATCACAGACTGAACATGAGTCGACAGCGTGATGCAGCAGCAAAAAAGGCAAATACAATTCTAGGATGTATTAACAGAAGCATACAGTCTAGATCACGTGAAGTCATTATTGCCCTCTACTCCTCTTTGGTCAGACCTCATGTGGAATACTGTGTCCAGTTTTGGGCACCACATTTTAAAAAAGACATCAACAAAGTGGAGCAAGTTCAGAGCAGAGCAACTAGAATGGTGACCGGTCTGCAAACCATGTCCTATGAGGAACGGTTGCAGGATTTGGGAATGTTTAGCTTGCAAAAGAGAAGACTGAGAGGAGACTTAATAGTTGTCTACAAATATCTCAAGGGCTGTCACATTGTAGAAGGATCATCTTTATTCTCATTTGCACAAGGAAAGACTAGAAGCAATGGGATGAAACTGAATGGGAGGAGACACAGATTAGATATTAGAAAAAACTTTTTGACAGGGTGATCAGTGAGTGGAACAGGCTGACTCGAGAGGTGGTGAGTTCTCCTTCAATAGAAGTCTTCAAACAGAGGCTGGACCGATATCTGTTTGGGATGATTTAGTGAATCCTGCTTTGAGCAGGGGGTTGGACCAGATGGCCCAGGAGGTCCCTTCCAACTCTACCATTCTATGATTCTATGTAAGAGCTGCTGAAGATGAGAGGAGGGAGGGGGCACTTTACCCTTACAGTGTGTCACACACAAGCAAATAGTGGACAACTCTGATTGTGTTCATTGTTTTTCTTTTAGTTTGCTAACATCTAGTCAGCAATGGCACAGTCTTCCTCCAAGCGTCTGACTTAGAAAAAGTTAGAAAAGAAATGTAGCTGCAGCTAGTTTACTCTAGATTTATATACCTCTATGTTTTTTTTGGAAAAAAAAAATGTTTTTTGGTGTTTTCTGCAAAAAATTATAATTAAAATGTTGTGCATTATTCATATCTTATTTTGCAATTTTGAAATAAACTTGCAAAAGTTGTTTATGCGAGTTTCTCCATATGATTTGCACCTATAACGCCTCCGTTACGTAAAAGTGTAGATTTGTGACGTCACACATGCTCGGGTTAAATCAGGTTTTTATTATCAATCACAATATATATTTTTTTTAATTTGCTTTCTTACATGAATCACGCTGAAACAGTCACAATCAACTGGCATATCCTGTTTCTGCAGTTCACTTATTAGCTTTGCTGTATAGACTGGAACGCAACCAGCAGACTGTGAGGGATTTAATAACAGCTTAATTATACCACTAGAGCTCTAAACAAATAACAAATAGTAATAAAGGAGCTTCTCACAAAATTAGAATATCATCAAAAAGTTTATTTATTTCAGTTCTTCAATACAAAAAGCGAAACTCATATATTATATAGAGTCATTACAAACAGAGTAATTGGTTCAAAACATGAAAAACAATTTATTTATTTTTGTCAAAAAATACAGTGTAAATCCATCCTAAAGGGATATTTCGTATCTTTATCCACCATCAGATGTGGGTCCATGTATCTGTTTCACATGTGTTGTGTTACCTATTATTTCTAAATACTGTAATGTTTACAAGGCCTAATAGTGCTTACACTGAAGCCACCACACTTTAATGGCTTAATCCACCTTTAAGTTCACTGCTTTGACATCCATATGCAATTAGTTGTATTTTCTAAATATCATTGAGGAATAAATAGGATGAAAATTAACTATTCTTTACAATCGATGGCCTGTAGCTCACTTTTATGAATTGAATTAAAACTACGTACAAATGTTATTTCAGCTTTATGTTTATAAAAAAAAATATTTTTCCAACAATTATCTAAAAATTGGTTAATCACGACAAGATAACTGATCAAAGACCTTGTAAATGTGACTCAGTTGGAGCAGCTGGTGTTTAGCAGTCCAATGTGTCAGATACCAAGGAAACCAAAAAAAAACAGGAAATATCAACCACAACTCGAGAGAGCATTACTGCGATGAATTTGTACTCCACTGATTCTCACAATGATTTGCAGATGTCTTCTTCAGAGTGTAGCCAAACTAGCATTGGCTTCAGCCATCCCAGCCTTGATGTAAAGCTGACCTGGTTGGGTGATTAAGTGGGGATCGATCATCAGTGTTATAGCTCCCTCTGCTTCCATACAGTACATGGAGGTGTCAGAGAAATGATATGTAGGATTATTTACTATGTTTCACATAAAGTACACAGTGATTTATTATGTGTTCTTTTCTTTGCATTTTAATTCCCAAGAAAGTTATAACTATAGCGTATCCATTAATCACCAAGGTGTGATGATGAGAAGTATATACATTTCTTCTTTATCTTTGTGTTGTGTTGGAAAATAAAAAAATAATTGTGAATCTTGGAAATGGATAAGAATGGACTTACATGTAAGACTGGATTTACATATCCTCCACACTTTTTCACATATCAAAAGATCCAAAGCATTTACCAATCTCAGTAAATTCTTCTTTATTTGAACAATAAAACTGCTTCATCATAAGATCTGGTGCAGGCTCTGTTATTGTTATTCAGCAAGAAGATCATTTTGCATCACATGGGTCGCTTCATTCAAGCACCTGAAGCGTCACGTGTGAGGCGAAACGGTCGTAAGTGCTGAAAACGATAAGGCAGCCTACTCCAGGCTTTAGACTGAAGCTATTTTAGTGTTCAAATAAAGAAGTTTCTGGAGATTTGGACAGTAGCTTTTAATGAATCACTGAGCACCAGAACTTTGTTTGAATAGCTGCACCAAGACTCCACTTTCTTTTGTTGTAACTCTAATAACCGAGTGTATTACCGATTTACTATTTGAAGAGGAAGAATAGACCTTTGTTTCTTTATATGTATGTGCCAGGTTTGTGAGAACTTAACAGGGTTTGGCCAGAGAGATTTAAGACATATTTAAAATGCAGAAACCCAAAGAAATAAGGACCAAAGAGCAGTATAAAAAAAAATATCTAAGTTTTATTAATACAACAATAGTTAAAATAAAAATCAATATATGATATATGAAGATGAAGTAACAAGGGATTCGGCTACACCCAGATACCACATATAGCTAGGAAGGTATATCGAATGAATCAAATTTTCCATATATATCAATGTATACCCATAAAGATCTCCACAAGGACATTCAAAATTGATCATACATATAATAGAACCGCAAATAATTACTGTTGAATGTAAAATACACAAAAGGACCTATAAAAAAGGAAAAAAGATATCCCTCAAATAGAAATAAAGTGCATAGTGCAATATAAGGTGATCCAAAAATTGGACCTACAAAAATTTGTATATAGAGGGAAATGTATTAGGAGTTATAATACATATATTAAACGTGGGTTACCATCTGAAACCTAGAAAAAGTGACAACCAGTGGTTCACAGATCCATAAATGTCGACCATGATAATGTATCAAAAAAGTGTTTACAAGAAAATTAAGGACGGTATATATATATATATATATATTATATATATATACAGTATATATCTCAGAAACCAACTGTTATGAGCTCGGTTGCAACAGCTTTAATATATAATGGATTGCAACCGAACCCGGGGTCCGCGGTGCAGTTTATGTTCACTGCTGCTGAATACCCCTAGAGTATGAGGGTCAAACTGATGACAGAAATCTAACATTAGATCTCACCTGTGTTAATTCACACTAGGGGAGATGCAGAATTGGCACTATCTCCATTAACGTCACGGGAGATGTGCTATCAACTGGCGTAGAAGTAGCCCTGTTAATGGCACAGAAGCCACTTGCCAGATATTAGGTTTGCACTATGTGCTGCAAGCTGGTATAGACATAGCCCTGTTGACTGCACAGAAGCTACGTGCCAGCCGCTAGGAAGTGTGTGTGACTGACGCCAGGCATACGTGCTACCAGCCGGCGTTAGACCGGGCTGAGCAACTCTCTATTCAGCTTGGCAGGCGATGCCCAGGTTATGCGCCACGCAGTCTGCTCAGGGTGTATAGCTACCCTATATTCGTAGCAGGACTGCACTACGTTAGCTACAGGTTACGTGCCCCGCAATCTGCTCAGGGTGTATAGCTACCCTATATTCGTAGCAGGACTGCACACGTTAGCTACAGGTTACGCGCCCCGCAGTCTGCTCAGGGTGTATAGCTACCCTATACTTGTAGCAAGACTGCGCACATTGGCTACCTGCATGGCATAAGCTGAACCTGCCTAAAGGACCTGTGATAATTAGCCGAGCGTACCCTGGCATCGGCAGGCCCCGGAGAGCAAAGCTAAAGAGCACGTGGAGCCCAGATTCTGGTACGTCCACACATGAGCACTGCCTATTTTAGTATGATCAGACCGCGCCACGCCGTAGACAGACAAGCTATTTAGGGGCTAAGCTCTGCCCCCAGCCATCTCATCAATCGCATCACCGATGACATCATCCGTGACCAATCAGGCGTTGCCAGGTCAGAGGATCAGCTGACATTAAGCACCAATCATGGCTCGCCATGTCACGGACATGCTCAGTGCAGGTATTTCTGGACTTAGGCTTACAACAGCCTTTTCTTGCTCCATAACCTAGGTTTAAGGCTACTATGAACAAAGACCCGAGTAACTATTTGTGCCTCTCGGGTATTGACTAGGCGCTGGGATTGACAGCAAAGCTGAGCAGCATCTGCCTCAGCTGGATCTGGATGGGATACCACAGACTCCTCGGATCCAGGTTCAGATCCTGCCATCGCCCAATGCAGAACACCAACCTTTCTTTGATGTGGGCAGGAAGACCCCAACACGCGTTTCGCTATCGTGCTTTTTGGGGGGACATTACTGCCAGTGATCTTGGGCCAACTCCCATTGGTGCCCCAGGACATGATCGCAGGCCCCAATCGCTCCTCTCTTGGTCCTCCTTTGAAGTGCAGCTAAATGCTGAGCTTCAAGGGAGACAGCTATTTCCATATTGAAAAAAAGAAAGAGGCAAACGCGCACACACATCTCAACCATAGGTATATAACATCAGGTGCATAGAAAATGCGCAGAGACAGGTATTGTTGCAATTAACAGTCAATAATGCCACATGGATCCATACAAATACAAGTATACAGTCCAATAAAGGAAATTCACACATTATTGTAGTGCAGCATGAAACCCCATAATGGCACAATTTCATCCATTCTTAGGTTTAAAGTATATGAAACTTCCAATATCAATATCAAAGAATAAAAGGTACTGTCAAAAAAATAAAGATATGTCAAAACACAAGAAAAATATTATCAAACACTATATAAAAGAAAACAATTCCATAATAAACACAAAAGAAAAAATGGAAAGAAGTGGAGTCAATAGTGAGTGTCACGATCCATTTTTGGATGCATGGCAGCTCTTGTTCCACTATAATTTAAATGTAGCTTTTTTCTTTTTAGGCCAGCAGGGGTTAATGTCAGTTCCCCTGGCTGGCAGCTTACTGCAACTGCAGAGTTGCTAGGTCAGCCGATGTGGGTGGTGACCACTCCCACCATTCTTTAAATGGTCACCTGATGCATCAGCTGACTGTTGGTGATAGAGTTATTCTATTGAGGCCAGCCTTGCAGTTGCAGCTCTCTGGTGTCAGCGCTGTATCAGCGATTTCTGGAATTCTGGGTTCTGTTTCGGTGTCCTTTGCGGTGTGGAGCTTGGCAGCAGAGTCTGGAAGCTAAGTGTTATGTTTTTTACCTTGTCTGTCGTGCTTGTCACCTCCCTGTGTTGTACCATCTGCAGTGGTGATGCTAGCGCCCTTGCCAGCCAGTGCACCAGCAAGGGCAGTGCAAGGTGACAGCGAGGGACGAGGATCTATATTCCGCTTCTTCATCTTATGTTGTAATAATTGGCCCTGTTGGGTTTTGTTAACCCTATTATATCCCATTTTAATGCTCCTTTGGCTGTATCCTCTCTGTAAAAACCTTTCCCTAAGGTCCCCGGGCTGTTTCTGAAAATTCTGAAAACAGGGACGACTTTAATTGTAGATCTAGTGTGAGCACATGATGCATATTAAAGTGAGTTCACATAGGTGGCTTACCTAAAGAAGTCCGTCTGTAGGAAGAATTGTGCATCCACCTCCAAATTCATATCAAGGTAATCAATTTTCCTTGAATCAACCTTGTATGTCAGTTTAATGTTCAATGAATTCTCATTCAAGTAATTCATGAACACCTTGAGATCCTCCACCATGCCCTGCTACAAAATCAGAATGTCATCTATACATCTCAGCCAGCACTGCACATGGTCCACAGTCTGCGTATCTCTTTGCCCAAAAATACCTCTCTCCCAGTATCCCAGAAAAAGGTTGGCATACGAAGGCACACAGGCTGCGCCCATGGCAGTGCTGCGTTGCTGTAAATATAAGTAATCTTTAATATATGAATTAGTTGAACCTGGTGGATTTTGGTTTAACTATGGTATTCCAGTATATAATACAAGCGATTGGATGATCACAGGTTCAAATCCCACGAGGGGAGTAAAAAATATAGTAAAAAAAAAATAATAAATAAATAATAAAACGATTCAAATATTTTTTCCCCATTAAATAAATAAAAAATAAATATAAAAAATTATTACATAAATTAACCTGACCTGTAAAAGCAGTAACAATAAAAAAATCAATCACCTCAACTTTCTCAAACAATAAAAAAAAGTGATAAAAACATCTTATGGACCCCAAAATAGTATCACGACAACCTTCATCTTGCCAAGCAAAAAAAAACCCTAACACAGCTTAGTTGATGAATGGCTGTCCGAAAATAGCAACACAAGCCTATTTTTTTTTACCAACTTCTGCATTTTTTTGACCACTAAAGTAAAACAAATGCAGGTTTGGAATTGCCATAATTGTCCTGACCTGGAGAATGACATTACTAGATAGAATGACATTAAAAAATGATCATCACGCTTCAAAAGTTTGGACTAATAATATTATCAGAAATGAAGCCAACCACGAGTTGGTATATTTTTAACATATGATATAAAACATCAAATTTATCAAACAACATAAACCACTTTTCACTGTCAAAAAATTAGACAGGATTAGTAAATCTGCCCCAATGTGTGTTCTATTTCTGACAGTCTAGTCTGGAAATTTTACCAACTGGATAATTATGCTCCAGATTGTCTGGAACATCTTATGAGCATCTTGGTATATGAACGTGATTATGGGACCTGCCATGTTCTGTTCATTGTGTTTTGATATAACTTAAAAAAAGAAAACCTGTCTCCAGATTTTGTAGACCAATTATTAGGATGTCAGATGTCACCTAAAATAAAATGTCAGCTATCGCTCACACGTGCGAGAGAAAACACCAGCTGTGTTTCCATATTGATAGCTTCCAGATTATCACCTAAGTATTCTGAGGCGTTATTCAATGTAGAACAGCCTGCCTGGCCTTTTCAATTTCATCTCGTAACTCCTGTGAGAAGGGCGTGAAACAGCATCTGACATTGAGACTTCAGACAAGACAAGGGAGGTGATATTGTTTTTTTCTAGAGATTGAAGCTTACCTAATTAATCATTGTTTTAGGTGGAAAGGTTCAATTGGTTGACATACAGTGAATCTTCTTGTTGGAACATCAACTAAAAACATAAATAAAAAACAACGTAGGACAACAGAGGACAGGTATTACAAGTCATACAGACAAACATCAAGGTCAATAGTTGCATTTTAGACTACCTATTTTTCTTTTTTATTTATTGTTTACAGATGTCTGAAATTAGTGAATTAATTAGATAGCCTAATCCACATTGATTGATTATGTTCACATCCTGATTCACCCTACATTCAGGTTTATGTACGGACCGCCGCAAAGCGAGATTCAGGCATATGCGTAAATGGGACCATTGGCTATAATGATGCAAATGGAGTCACAGTGTGCTCTGTCATACATCTTCAACCGTATAGGCCTAGTTAAGGTTGACATCAAGACATAATATACTACAAGGCTGAAAATTATGAACGACGGAGCACACAGGGATTGCGTCTGTATTATTATAGTCAATAGTGCCATGAGCGAATCATGTTTTGTGAGGTTCTGTTGTAAATTCCGACAGGGACACTGAATGTAGGCTAAAATGTTATGTGAACCCTACACACATTAATAAATTATCTAATCTACATGAGAATTTATACAAGTTACTGAATTTACTTGAATTTGTCAATGATGAACATGTCCATCAGATCAAGCCCTGGGTCTGTTCTTCTCTATTGTGCTATCATTACAAGCCAATCTTATGTAATTTCAGATTTTATTCAAAACCTTAATTTTCAGGAGTGCAAAAAAGATTCTGGTCAGGTCTTGATTCTTAAAGACCCATACACTTTATACCAGTGTTCCCCAACTCCAGTCCTCAAGAGCAACCAATAGATCATATTTTCAGGATTTCCTTAGCCTTGCAATGATAATGGATTTAGCACCGATGCAATATAAAAGAAATTCTGAAAACATGATCTGTTAGAGTCTCTTGAGAACCGGAATTGGGGAACACTGCCTTAAACTAATGTCAGCCAAACCCACTGATATTGACGACTTTGTCCGACAGTCTATATATGAGGCATACCGAAAGATTTTTCTAAGGATCCGTGTCCAATTTCGGATTGCCAATTCTTTTGTTTTCTATGGAATAAGCTGCCACTAGAGATGTCTGGCAGCGGCTCTCTCATAAAGAATACAAAAGATTAGCAGAGTGAGCAATTGTATATACGGTAGAGTTGGGTGAGATAGCTGCCTGCCGAATAATCTGGTGAACCATTGTTCAGACAACAGCTATATAAAGTGTGTTGGGGGCTTAAGAGGTCCACTTTCCTATACAATGTACTATGGTTTATTCACAGTGACTTTAACTTCCAGTTTATTGCATAGTGTAAAAAAGCGACAGGTCCTCTTAATAATCTCCCCCAAATTTTTGAATGGCCTTTTCTTAACAATCCTTTCAAGGCTGCGGTTATTCCAGTTGCTTGTGCACCTTTTTCTACCACACTTTTTCCTTCCACTCAACTTTCCATTAATATGCTTGGATACAGCACTCTGCGAACAGTCAGCTTCTTTAGCAATGACCTTTTGTGGCTTACCCTCCTTGTGGAGTGTGTCAGACTGCCTTCTGGACATCTGTCAAGTCAGCAGTCTTTCCCATGATTTTGAAGCCTACTGAAGCAGACTAAGGGACCTTTTTTAAATGCTTAGGAAACCTTTGCAGGTGTTTTTTTTTATTAATTAATCTAATTTACTGAAGTAATGACTTTTGGGTTTTCATTGGCTGTAAGCCATAATTATCAACATTAACAGAAATAAACACTTGAAATAGATAACTCTGTTTGTAATGACTCTATATAATATATGAGTTTTCACTTTTTGTATTGAAGAACTGAAATAAATGAACTTTTTTCGAACATTCTAATTTTGTGAGAAGCACATGTACATATAAACATAGTTACATACTTACATACAGTTGTGTGAAAAAGTTTTTGCCCCTTCCTGATTTCCTATTGTTTTGTATGGTTGTCACAGTTAAATATTTAAGATCACCAAACACAATTTAAATATTAGACAAAGATGCCACAAGTAAACACAAAATGCAGTTTTTAAATGAAGGTCTTTATCATTACGGGAAAAAGAAATCCAACACTTCAAAGTGATTGCCTCCCCTTTAAAACATAAATTAACTGTGATTTATCACATCTTTGGGAAGCTGAGTTAAAATTCCCTAGTCATACCCAGGCCTGATTTCTGTCACACTGGTTCTCAATCAAGAAATCACTTAAATAGGACCTGCCAGAAAAAGTTAAATAAACCAAAAGGTGCTCAAAAGCTAGACATCACGCCATATTCTAAATAAATTTTGGAACAAATGAGAAACAAAGTATTTGAGATCTAATAGTCTGGAAAAGGTTTTAAAAGGTCACTCTGGAAAAGGTTATATTTCTAAAGTTTGGGACTCCTGCGAACCACAGTGAGAGCCATTATCAACAAATGGCCAAAACATGGAACAGTGGTGAACCTTCCCAAGACTGGCCGGGCAACCAAAATTACCCCAAGAGCGTATCGATGACTCATCCAAGAGGTCACAAAAGACCCCACAACAACATCCAGAGAACTGCAGGCCTCACTTGCCTCAGTTAGGCTCTGTGTTCATGATGCCACTAGATGCCCAGCCATCTGTTCATGACCTTAAGCTGAAGCACATTTGGGTCATGCAGCAGGACAATGATCCAAAACACACCAGCAAGTCCACCTCTGAATGGCTTAAGAAAAACAAAATTAGGATTTTGGAGTGGCCTAGTCAAAGTCCTGACCTTAATTCGATTGAGATGCTGTGACATGACCTTAAAAAGGTGGTTCATGCTCAGAAATCCTCCAATGTTGCTGAATTACAGCAATTATGGAAAGATGAGTGAGCCAAAATTCCTCCAGAGCATTGTAAAAAACTCATTGTCAGTTATCACAAACACTTGATTACAGTTGTTGCTGCTAAGGTGGCCCAACCAGTTATTAGGTTTAGGAGGAAATCACTTTTTCATACAGGGTCCTGTAGGTTTGGATTTCTTTTTCCCTAATAATAAAGATCTTCATTTAAAAATTGCATTTTGTGTTTACTTGTGTTATTTTTGTCTATTATTTCACTTTGTTTTGTGATCTGAAACATTTAAGTGTGACAAACATGCAAAAGAATAGGAAATAAGGAAGGAGGCAAACACTTTTTCACACAACTGTAGTTAATAGGGTTGAAAAAAGACAAATGTCCATCATGTTCAACCGAGGAATGTACAATATTTGCATTTATTTACCGTAGTGGCTAAAATATTAATATTCTCCCACTAAAATGCACTGATAAATAAAAGATATAATGCAGTCCTCTAGTATGAATCATTACTTTAAAGGTTTAACTATCCAATTGGAACACATAACTAAATTTTTTTCACTATGGTCCCCATTTGCAGACCTCATAGCCACATGTGAACATGTGGGTAACGCGGTTCACTAGTACATCGTATCCAGCGGCTGGTGGACCTATTCACCCTATGAAACTGCTCACATATAGTACTAGAGCTATTTCACACTGCTAGATCACTTGAATGATTCAGTACCCAGCAAAAATAATAACCACACTATGTAAGTGATTACTTTTTTATTATTACCTAAAATGTAATAATTAAAAAAAACTTGTAACATTTGTTTGTTGTAAAGTTTTGCAGTTTGCACCTGCTAGTTTTGGCTAAAAGAGGGAAGGCTGGACAATATTGGTGTCCTTCAAATTAATTGTAGGAAATCTGTTGTTAGGAGACAAAGAATCCTATAAATAGCACGTACTAAGAAAGTGAGTTGAAAAAGTACATACGTCTATAACTATGAATTTCAGTTGACCAAGAAGGACTAAAAAAGAGTAATGGAATGTATAGGGTTAGGCCAAATTCACACACAGAATTATTTACACACATCTGCAGCCAGATGTTTGCAGTCAGTCACTCTATAGGAATATTTGTGCACACTTAGCATTTTGGCCATTTTTTACATTAGTATAGATCAACAATAAAAAAAAAACTGTTTATCAATAAAACAAATTAACCATTTGTATCTAATCACTATTGTCAGAACCAAAATGGGGAGTAGATAGAAACCTAGGGAGCCATTCAGGGCGCAATTTTGTACAAATGAGTGTTAGACTACAGGTTTCAGAGTTCTTTTAGTTTAAAGAGTAAATACTAACTTTCAACTATTTTTACATTTAAATTAGGCCCTTTAATTGTGTGCAGATTGGTGGGGGGCCGGGTCCTGAGGCCCCCGCCGATCACTCAAAACACCGCTGGGCTTAGGAGGAAGGAGTGCACAGCTCCCAACTAGCTAAGCAAGATCATTCATACTCCACTTGAGTTGCATACTTATAACCAGTCTTTTGGGAGACTGGTGGGGTGTAAGAGTATGGTCTGGACTGTTACGTTCCTATCCATGAAGGCACCAATCGCTGTGTAATATAATGTGAAAAATCTTATGCGTCTTTTATATGTATTTACTGCAGTGTGGGGAATTACAGTATAATATAGCAGTGATATAGCTTAAGATTTAGGACATAAGATAGACTTGGTAAGTAATATGTGTCACATATCTTATGGATTGTGACAAGGATTGTTAGTACAATATGCAGGAAAAAAATTTTGATCCAGCTCTTGATACGTCACAGATAAAATCCAAGATTTATTCTTATTCATTTAAAAAAGAAATATCCAAAAACATTTACCAAAGTATATTTGGAAAAAAAGGGGGGGCGACATGGAAGAAAAAAGGGCATATACTCATCATATGCTTTTCGAACAGGACATGTTCTTGGACTTGGTGTGTAGGACCCCTTTATTCTTGATAACCTGCCTTGCTAAAGCTGACAGCTGAGGGTTGCAGCCCGCAGCTGTTAGCTTTGCATGGCTGGTTATCAAAAATACAGGGAAACCCACACCATTTTTTTTTAATTATTTAAGCAGATGACAGAGCGAGAAACACCTGCTGTTCGGCGGGCTGAACCCAAACAGCACACGGAATTCCTGGTGAAGTCTGTGTTTGGGTCCATGCCCAAACAGTAGGTGTTCAATACGAACTCTGAACTTTAATGATTGGGTTTGCCCATCTGTACTCAGGATCCATACCACAACCAATCTTTGTGCACTTAAAAGATCTAAAAAGTATTTTTTTTTTAATTTGGTTTAGTTACTCTTTATGTAAATTAATGATTGTCCTTGTGACAGCTATAATTATGAAACAAGTGTGTTCAATAAGAGTGGCATTTGAACAATGATTGTAAAGAGCAAAATATCCCATTAACGACTTGTCAAATCACTGATTCAAAAACTGTCCTTTCTTAAGGTTATAACTAAGGCTACTTTCACACATCCGTTTTTCACCGTCCAGCGCGATCCGGCATTTTTTTGTAAAACCGGATCCGGCAAAATGTAATGCCGGATCCGTTTTTTTCCCATTGACTTATATTAGCGCTGGATCGCGGTTCGTCCGGTTTTTGCTGGATCCGGCTAATTGTCTCATTCCGGCGTCTGGAAAATACGGCAACTGTAACGTTTTTTGTCTCCGGCGAAAAAGCCAGAAGATCCGGCGCTTCTGGCTTTTTGTCACAATGAAAGTCTATGAGCGCCGCAATGTGCCAGATCCGGCAAAAGCCGGATCCGGTGGCCGGATCCATTTTTTTTTTTGAGCATGCTCAGAAGTAGCCCAGCCAACAGCAAACATATATAAACCATGCCAGTTGGACCCTCAGCCATAACCATGCAGCCAGCCAAGAAGTTGGGAGCAAGCCGCAGGAGAAGCCAGCAGCAGGAGAATACAGCAGCAGCAGAACCACAACAAGAAATAGAGGCCGGGACCAGCAGGAGAGTACGGGAGCACATGCCAGACGGTAAATATCACACACCCCATTCCCCAAAAAATGTTAACATGTGTAACCAATTTTTGTGTTTCAGCCAGGGCCATGCAATATCAATATATTCATGGCATTTATTTCTCTTTATTCCACAGCAGAGGCTGCCCTACTACAGCAGCAGCAGAACCACAACAAGAAAATACAATAAATGTACAATAAATGTAAAATTGGTTGATTAAAATTGTTGTCTGTCATTTATTTCTAAGGTTAAATATGTGTAAAACAAAGGTAAAATAATGTGGATAAATAAAGGTAACATTTATTGGGTATACAAAACCAGGTACATAACTTTTGGTAAAAGGTAAATTTATTTTACCTTTTGGTCAAAGTTGTGTCCCTGGTTGTGTATTAGCCAAAGTATTTCACCTGTTACCCAAAGTTGTGTACATTGTTAGGTAATCCCCAACAAGGTACACAACTTTGATTAATAGGTAAAATACTTTGGCTAATACACAACCAGGGACACAACTTTGGCCAAAAGGTAAAATACTGTAGATAATCCACAACAAGGTAGACAACTTTGGTTTGAAAAGGTATACTGTGGTACAGAAGGTACATGACTTTGGTTAAGGTTACAGAGCAATTTTTCAAACTCTGTCATCCTGCCAGTCTAGTCTTACTTCAGGTGACAAAGTATTCTGCAAATTTGTCCCTCATTCGGGAAACCATCACAGAACTTCTATTGGTAATGTTCTGGTAATCATGCAAGGTGGTTTCTTCAGAGTGGTCCTCAATGGAAATCTGTTCCTTGCAGATAACAAAATTGTGCAGGACCATACAAGCTTTGATTATCTCGTCCACAGTTTCCGTCTTGAGGTTGATCGCAGTCAATAGGACACGCCATTTGGCTGTCAGAATACCAAAAGAGCACTCCACCATTCTTCTTGCTCTTGTGAGGCGGTAATTAAAAATTCTTTTTGTTGGTGTCAATCCTCTGCTGGAGTACGGTTTCAAAAGGTGTTCTGACAGCTGGAAGGCTTCATCCCTACACAAACAAAAAGGCATAGGTGGGCCAGATGTTTGAGGCAGCGGGATAGTGGGTGGGAACTGGAAGGTGTTTCCATAGAGCTGACGGCCCATAGCTGACAATTTGAAGACTTGTGAGTCATTGGAGCGGCCATAGGCCTCAATATCGACAGCAATAAATTTGTATTCCGCGTCAGTGATGGCCATGAGGACAATGGAAAATATTTTTGTAATTAAAATATTTGGATCCTGATCCTGCAGGCTTGACAATTTGGATATGTTTCCCGTCCACAGGGCCCAAGCAATTAGGAAACTGACATATTTGTAGAAACTTGTCAGCAATTTCAAGCCAACTCTCTGTTGTGGGCTGTGGTAAAATTCCTCAAGTAAAGAATCCCACAATGTTCGGCATGTGTGCTTTACAATTCCAGATATGGTGGATATGTACTGGAAATGGAGTGAGGAAAGAGATTCTCCAGTTGCAAGGAATCTGTGAATAAAAAAAAGAAAAAAATGAGTTCAAAATCACAGCATTACATTCCAGAACTCAGCTTTAACAATTGGAGATACTGTACAAATATTTATTACAAACTACCAGCAACAACATTCCAGGACAAGTGTGCTCTCAAGCAAGCAGATCAAATAAATATGGCTTACTGAAGAGTCACCATCAGACGCTCCGCCGGTGAAATGGAGAAGCGGCAATAGGTGTTAGATCTTCTTATGAGGTGTCCAATTCGCTCCACCAAGAAATCAAAGTTCCCATTTTCATCCGAACATATGACAAAAATTTATCAGGGTTTCCTCGTAGCTCCATGTAGAGTGTAGAATACACCCCACGCGTCATTCTCTGGGCTGTGATGGGTGGATCCACAAACGGCGTCGTCGTCGCTGATGCATGATGCGCTGCTGTATCTTTCTCTCCTTCTCCAAAACAATCGCTTTCAGACGATTTGCCTCCACTGTAAAATCCACCAAATTCTTCAAAATGTTTCCTATCACAACGTCCATTTTCACCAGCCACTTGCTCTTCTCTCCAACCTGCACTTGCTCCTCTACAACCTGTCAAAGATGGGCTGTAGGAACAGTGTATATATAGGTTTTCAGTAGCCAATTACGTTTGTAAGACCCCAAGGGGCGTTTTAAAAATCCGGATCCGTCGTAATCCGTCGAAAAACGGATAAAAAAACGGATGAAACGGATCCGGTTTTTGGTCAGATCCGCTAGACGCATCCAGCAGAAAACCGGATCCGTCTCATCCGTTTTTACATAATATTAGCCAGATACGGCGCTCCGGCGCAACACCAGATCGCACCTGATGCCAAAAAACAGATGTGTGAAAGAGGCCTAATTTGGAATCAATCATATAGCTTAATTTCTTTACTTGTAGCTGAAAAGAGTAATCTTATGCTCCAAAAGAATCACAGAAAGTATGTATTACATCATAGAGAAATACACATATATACAGTGGTTGAAATAAGTATTGAATATGTCAGCAATTTTCTAAGTAAATATATTTCTAAAGATGCTATTGACATGAAATTCTCACCAGATATCGATAACAACCTTTCCAATCTACACAGGCAAATAAATAAAACCATAGATGTTCATAAATTAAGTTATGTGTGTATTCAATATTTGTTCAATATTGGTTTCATCTGACCAGACTATATTCTCCCAGTATTTCACAGGCTTGTTGTTGAGCAAACTTTAAACGCGCTTGAACATGCTTTTTGTTCAGCAGTTTAGTCTTGCATGCTGATAAACGCACACAGGCCATGGAAGTTAAGTGCATTACTTATAGTTTTATTTAAAACAATTGTGCCTGCTGCTTCCAGGTCTTTCTGTAGCTCTCCATAGGTGGTCATGGCCAGTTGATGGTGAAATTATGTTCTTTCCACTTTCAGATTATAGCCCCAACCAGGATTAAGGGAGGGTAACCAAGGTCCCGGGCTGTTCAGACTCTGTGGGCCTCCCGGTCATGTGACTTGGTCATGTGACGGGGTCAAGCGATGGGGTCAAGCGACGGGGTCATCATATACCTGAAACAGATTTTTCCAGGCGCCTCCACCCCTCGAACTGTCCACAGTCCCACCGCTCTCTCTTGGAAAAACTCCACTTCTCACCTATCACACATTAACAGTTTCCATCACCAGATCACACATATAGCCAGCAGCTTTTGTTTTGGCCAAAAAAATTTTAAGCCGCCACCATAACAGAGTAGACACTTTTGGCCGGGCCCTACTCTACTGTAATCTATTAAATATTTGGTAAAATATGCAATACAATTTAGGTATATTTTTATTTATTTGTAAATTTTTAAAATGACCAATAACACCACATACAAGGGACAAATACCACCAGACCACATATTACCACCACAGTGATCAAATAATATCACATACAAGGAATGAATACCGCCACACCATGTCCAGACCACATATTACCACCACAGTGACCGAATAATATCACATACAAGGGACAAATACCGCAACACCGTGTCCAGACCACATATTACCACCACAGTGACCAAATAATATCACATACAAGGAACAAATACCACAACACCATGACCAGAGCACATATTACCACCACAAAGTGACCAAATAGTACATGCAAGGGTCAAATACCGCAACACCATGTCCAAACCACAGATTACCACCACATAGTGACTGAATACTACAATACTGATCAGTAATAAAAAAAAACCACAATACTATCACCATAAGTGCCATTATACACAGGAGATCTGTACTTAGTATGCAGTGTCTGTGTACAGGTAATACAGCGATCACTGGTGACATTGTACACAGGACTTCTGTATATAGTATACAGTGTATAGTGTCAGTGTATAGGTAACACACTGACCCACCAGTGACGTTTCTAGGTGAAGTCCTTCATCTTTGTTTTTCATCTTTCATCCAGCACAGACCGACATCACTTCTTCCAGTCAGGGCTTGTCTCTGCAGGAAATAACACAGTTATCTCGAGCTCCGCTTGCAGATCACATTACTTAATTTTTCCCAACTTCTACATTATACCACATGGAGAAAAAAAAGGCGACATAGTATCACTCTACACAGTAACAGGATCCCCACATTTAAAACAGTATACTCAAAAAATATAAAAATACATCACTGCAGTAATAATGTCCCTTAATTAGCTCCTATGCTAATAATATTCCCCATCCTGGCCCCCGTGTGTCTCATTCCTGGCTTCAGCCATATGTTCTGCCATCCTGCCCTCATGAATATCCATTCTGCCCCATATGATCTCCCCATCCTACCCTTCTGTCTCCATTGTATCCATCCTGCCCATGATCCTTCACGATCTGTCTCCAACCCTGCCCCCATCTCCAATCCTGCCCCCATGTCTCCAATCATGCCCCGTATCTCCATTCTGCCCCGTGTCTCCAATCATGCCCGTTTCTCCATTCTGCCCATCATGCCCCCATGTTTGCAATCCTGCCCCGTGTCTCCATTCTGCCCCATCTGTCTCCAATCCTGCCCCATCTGTCTCCAATCCTGCTCCATCTGTCTCCAGTCATGCCCCCATGTCTTACATCCTGTCCCCAGTGTCTCCAATCATGCCCGTATCTCCATTCTGCCCCCTATGTCTCCAATCATGCCCCCATGTCTGCAATCCTGCCCCGTGTCTCCAATCATGCCCCCTGTATCTCCATTCTGCCCCATCTATCTTCAATCCTGCCCCATCTGTCTCCCAATCCTGCCCAGTGTCTCCAGTCATGCCCCCAGTGGCTCCAGTCATGCCCCGTATCTCCATTCTGCCCCATGTCTCACAATCTGCCCCCATGTCCAGCATTCTGCCCCATGTCCAGCATTCTGCCCCGTGTTCAACATTCTGCCCCGTGTCCAGCATTCTGCCCCCATGTCCATAATTCTGCCCCATGTCCAGCATTCTGCCACATGTCCAGCATTCTGCCCCAATGTCCAGCATTCTGCCCCCATGTCCAGCATTCTGCCCGTGTCCAGCATTCTGCCCCATGTCCAGCATTCTGCCCCATGTCCAGCATTCTGCCCGTGTCTAGCATTCTTTCCCCATGTCTCACAGTCTGCCCCATGTCCAGCATTCTGCCCCATGTCCAGCATTCTGCCCATGTCCAGCATTTCTGCCCTCATGTCCAGCATTCTGCCCCGTGTCCAGCATTCTGCCCCATGTCCAGCATTCTGCCCGTGTCCAGCATTCTGCCCCGTGTTTCACAGTCTGCCCCATGTCCAGCATTCTGCCCCCATGTCCAGCATTCTGCCCGTGTCAAGCATTCTGCCCAATGTCCAGCATTCTACCCTGTGTCCAGCATTCGCCCCCATGTCCAGCTTCTGCCCCGTGTCCAGCATTCTGCCCCCATGTCCAGCATTCTGCCCCGTGTCCAGCATTCTGCCCCATATCCAGCATTCTGCCCCGTGTCCAGCATTCTGCCCCTATGTCCAGCATTCTGCCCGTGTCCAGCATTCTGCCCCATGTCCAGCATTCTGCCCGTGTCCAGCATTCTGCCCATGTCCAGCATTCTGCCCTGTGTCCAGCATTCTGCCCCCATGTCCAGCATTCTGCCCCGTGTCCAGCATTCTTCCCCATGTCCAGCATTCTGCCCATGTCCAGCATTCTGCCCCGTGTCCAGCATTCTGCCCCAGTCCAGTATTCTGCCCTGTGTCCAGCATTCTGCCCCATGTCCAGCATTCTGCCCCCGTGTCCAGCATTCTGCCACCGTGTCTCACAGTCCGCCCCCCTGTCCCAGCAGGTAGCATTCTTCCCCCATGTCCAGTCTGTCCCCCGGTCCCGAGTCTCACAGGCTGCCCCACTGCTCAATAAAAAAACAAACCTTCTTCTTACCTTGCCGTGCTCCTGCGGCAAAGTTCCCTCCACAAGCGCGCACTCGCCGCGACTGACAATGACGTCAGACGCCGGTGACGTGCGCGCTGCGGCTGATGTCAGCTGCCAGCATCCGATTGGCTGGCGACTGTTAACTATTGACGTGGGCACGTTAAAATGCCACAGCGCGCCGCCACTAAGGGCCCGGTTTAGCCTGCCGGCTGCCGGTAGGGGCCCGAGAGCAGAAGAGACGGGGTCCGATGCGGACCCCTCTGCCCACCGGGCCCCATACGCCAGTCAGGGCTGTAATGCCCTGATGGCGGCTGTTATTTTTGGTAGCTGAGGAGAGTAAGAAAAAACGGCAATACACCAGAGAGGCTGGAACCTATTGGATTGCAGCAACCTGAACTAACCACACAACTAGAGGTAGCCGTGGAGCGTTCCCACGTTGATCCTAGACGCCTCGTCTGAAAAGCTATCTGCCGGAGCAGATCCCCAAAGAAAATAGGAAGCCCCCAAACATGTAATGGTGGTAGACAAGAAGAAACACAGACACAGACAGAAAATTAGAATGAGCAAACGCTGGGCCAATCTGTCTAGACAGAAAAGTACAAGGAAAGGATACTCACTGCAATCAAAAAAAACCCTAAAAAATACCAACTCTACTGATTGAAAAAACACCTGAGATCACACGACCTCTACAACCTAAATCAGTTTTCTGGTGTAACAAAACTAAGCCGCAGCCACTAAAAAAACAGCAAAAAATGAACAAACAACAGTGGCTCCAGATAAACTGAGAGGAGCACAAGCCCCCGGAGGGACCTGGCTGACGTCCACAGAAGTGCAGGAACAATGCAAAAGGCAAGCACAAAAATAAAAGCAGAAAATATCTTATCTGATAGCAGAAGATGCAGGCAAGACTCAGCAAGCTTCCAAATGAACAGAAACCACAATTGAGACAAGAACAATTGATCACCGGCAACCATCATGGGAGGGAAACCTCCCTTATATCAGACCAGTCCGTGATCCCAGATTGCCACTCCTCGCTGAAAGGTTCAGTACTGTCAGTAACCACCAGAGGGAGGCCCCTGCTCAGAAACAAATTTTTTGCACATTTATACAGTACCCCCCCTTGAGGAGGGGTCACCGAACCCTACTTGTGCAACCAGGTGGATCAGGATGAGCTCGGTGATTGGCACGGATCAGTCTCCTAGCATGGATGTACGAAGCAAACACCCAAGAATTCTCCTCCTGACCATAACCTCTCCACTTAACCAAATACTGGAGTTTCTGTCTAGAAAAAACGAGAATCCAATTTTTTTCTCACCACAAACTCCAGATTGCCCTCAACCAAAACAGGGTCAGGAGGGGCAGCCATAGGAACCACTGGCTCGACAAACCTCTTCAATAAGGACTTGTGGAACACGTTATGGATCTTAAATGTCCCTGGATGAAGCAAACGGAAGGAAACAGGATTAAGAATCTCCATGATCTTATAAGGTCCAATGAACCTAGGCTTAAACTTTGGAGATGCAACCCCATAGGGATATTTCTTGAGGACAACCAAACCAAGTCCCCACTTTAAACCGAGGACCATCAGTCCTATGCCGGTTGGCAAACGTTGGGCCTTCTCCTGAGAGAGAGACAACCTCCTCCACTATCTGGTCCCAAATCGGCTGCATTCGCTCCACAACAGAGCAACATCCGACAGACAGAAACCTCCGCCTGTCCGAGAAACCGAGGGTGAAACCCAAAATTGCAAAAAATGGAGACATCAAGGTGGCAGAGCTAGCCCTATTATTAAAGAGCAAACTCAGCCAAAGGCAAAAAAGAGACCCAGTCATCTTGATCAGCAGACACAAACATCTCAAATACCGTATATACTCGTGTATAAGCCAAGATTTTCAGCACCTTTTTTCATGCTGAAAATGCCCCTCGGTTTAACAAGTCATAGGCAGAAACAGGGGGGAGGGGGGTGCCGCAGCAAGGAGCCGGTGGCGGATCATACTCACCCCTCCCCGTGCCATCGCTGAGCGTCCCTGCAATCCTGGTTCTCCCTGTCTTCCTGCAGCTCTTCGGCACTGAGCGGTGATGTAATACCCGCTCATTTAAGGTCATGTAATATGGACGTGACGCCACTCCATAGGCGTGGCCTCCATATTCATGGCCTTAATGAGCAGTATTACATCACCATCAGTGCTGGAGAGTGCAGGAAGACGGGGAGAACGCAGGATTGCGGGACGCTCAGCGATGGCACGGGGAGGGGTGAGTATGATGGAGGAGAGGACAAGGAGCACGGAACAGGACGGGGGGAGAACGTGGACGGGGGACGCATAGAGGAGGACGGGGAAGCTGGCGCAGGACGGGGGAAGCATGGAAGGGAGGGGGGGGAGAACGGAGGAACGGGGAAGCATGGAGCAGGACGGGGGAGATCGGTGGAGGGGGAAGCGTGGAGGAGGACGGGGGAAGCATGGAGCAGGACGGGGGGAGATCGGTGACGGGGGAAGCGTGGAGGAGGACAGGGGAAGCATGGAGCAGGACAGGGGAGGATGGAGGGCACAGAGGGCACGGAGCAGGAAGGGGGGGCACAGGAGGACGGAGAAGGAATGGGGGGGCACAGCGGAGGATGGAGCAGGAGGGGGGAGTACAGAGGAGAATGGGAGCACAGACTGGATGGGGGAGCAAGGGCAGGACGGGGGCAGCACAGAGCAGGAGGGCAGTTTATACACCCGCTTATACACGAGTCAATAATTTTTCCCAGTTTTTTGTGGCAAAAATTAGGGGGGTCGGCTTATACACGGGTCGGCTTATACACGAGTAATATACGGTAAGTCTCCAATGTCTGTTTGTTCTCTCGGTTTCGTCTGAGGATGAAAAGCAGAGGAGAAAGATAACTGAACACCATGTTTAGAACAAAATGTCCTCCAAAATCGGAAACAAAATGGACTCCTCTGTCAGACACAATGTTTCGGAATGCCTGTAACGAACCAGGCTGAAGGAACAAAGGCACCAATTCGGAGGAGGAAGGTAACTTAGGTAATAGCACAGATGAACACTTGGAAAACCTACACAGATTACCCGAAATGGTCATTCTGAGAAACAGGGGGTCGGAAAAAAATCCATAGAGATATGGGTCCATGGCCCTTGGACAGGTAATGGATTAACAAAACCTAGAGCGAGAGCAAGGTTGGAGGAGAGCAAGTCCCACAGGACCTCAAAATTCCCTGACATCACGAGAAAAGTAGAGCACCAAAGGACCGACTAACCAAGTCTTGGTACAAAAATTCGGGTTGGACCCCCCCAAGCGGAACAATGAATCCAACTCACCTCTTCTTCCACTGGTTGGGACAAACATTTCCCAATAGGGCAGTTTCCGGTTTTATTTTCCTCACCCTTCCAGGCCAGTCTCAAAAGGGCGAGATGGCGGAAAGAAATACACCCCTCTTTCAAAATAACAGTAGGATCGATAATCTGAGAGTCCACAAAGAAATCCTCGAGAGGGCATCCCCTTAACATCTTAGTGCCAAGAAAAAAGAAACCACAAAATTAAAACGTGTGAAAAACAAGGCCCACCTGGCCTGTCTAGGATTAAGTCGCTTGGCTATTAAATAAACTAGATTCTTATGGTCCTGAGGACCCACCTATTTTCGCCCTTCAGCCAATGTCTCCCTCTTCAAAGCCACTCAAGCCAAAACCCCAATTACCCAGTCATAATTACGTTCAGTGGAGAACTTTTCGAAAAAAAAGCACAAGGGTACTCTTGAGTTCTGGATCCTGTGGGACAAACGGACCGCCCAATTTTAGAAAAGGGTAACATCCACCTGAAACGGTAGAAAACATCAGGTGCGTAGAACAGGGCAGAAGTAATCTTGCTAAGTTCCGAAAACGCAGAACTGCCTCGGAGGCCAATTCACCAATCAGAACCCTTTTTGGTCAAATCGTCAATGGTTTAAAAAAACAAGAAATTACCAAAAAATTTACGATAAAAATTGGCAAAACCCAAAAATCTTGGAGCTTTAATGAATAGGTTGGCCCAATCACAGATGGCCTGAAAACCCTTTACCGGGCCTTTCAATAACAGACGGAGACAAAATGAATCCAGAAATGAGCCCTTCGTACGCAAAAAGAACTTTGAATCCCTTCACTACAGTGCATTCTCTCTCAAATCTGGAACACGTCCCCAACATGGTTCACAGAGAGTCCCAGCATTGGAAAAAATCAAGATATCATCAAATAAAAAAATCGAAATTTATCCACAAAATCCGAAAATAATTCATGAAGGATTGGAAACGGAAGGAGCATAGTGAGGCCCAAAGGGCACATAGGTACTCAAAATGCCCCTTGGGGTATTAAACGCCGATTCCATTCATCCCCGTGCTTAATGTAATAAGGTTATACAACCCCTGAGGTCAAGCTTGGTAAACCAAGCAGCTTTTTTCATCCAAAAAACAGGTTCAGAAATCAAGGGTAACGGATATTGATACTTCAAGTGATCTTATTCAAGAACGAAATCAATACACGGCCTCAATGAACCCCATCTTTTTTGGGCCACAAAAAAAAAAACACCCCAAGGGAAAGAGGATGGTCTGTTGACACTTTCCAATGACTCCTTGATAAAAAATGCATAGCATCTGTTCAGGTAAAGACAAGTTAAAAAAGGCGCTTTAGGAAATTTACCACCAGGCACTAATTCAATAGCGCAATCATAGTCCTGGTGGGGGCAAGGAGCAGATTTACTTTCACTAAAAACATCGAAAAATCAGTCAAAAGTCAGGAAATCCTGAGATGGGGAGGGGGGAGAAAAAAACAGGAGTGTCGGCATTACACTTGGCGCCCCAATGGTCACAGACACAATTTCCAATCCAAAAAGGATTATGAGATGAACCAAGGGAAACCTAGTACAATTATGTCTGCAGATTTACACTCAAAAAATTTTGCAATCTCCTGATGATCAGGTTCAACCCTCTTATCACCTGAGTAGAGAAACTGGGGTTTATTCTCAGCCAAAGGGGTGAATAATCCCAGTAGGGGAAATAGACTTCGCAGGGGTTCAGGGAAACCCCAACGTTTGGCAAAGTCAAAATCCTCGGTTAATAGTGCTCCGAATCAACAAAACCTGAGAGAAAAGGTGGTAGGGAGAAATCAGGGAACATCAAAAAGAAATTTAGTCTGAACACTACCCAAGACAACTGAGCGTGCAAAACATCTTCCCCGTTTAGGGCAACTGAAATAGCTGGGAGGCGTCCACCAAGTGGAAACAAACCCATGCGCTTTCGAACCATGACCTGTGCCCCAGAAGTCCACCTATCACACTGCATGGGCTCAGAAAGTGGTACAAGGCACACTATCTAAGTACCTCTGCGTCACGCAAACGTTGTCAATTTGAATAGCCAATGACATAGAATCATTGAACCAAGGGGCAGGGAACCCCACCATAACACCTTTCATTCTTGACGCCCCTTCCGAAAAAGGGCTGCCAAAGCATCATCATTCCCTTTGGTCAGGACTGCCCATTTCGAATTTCTGACAGTACAACCACGTCTTCAAGACCCTGATTTAAGCCAACAAGTTTTTTTTCGCTTATCAGTGACATTAGGTTCATCGTACAAAACCCCAGAGCCAGAAAAATGCACAATTAATTCAAAAAGGATCCCCGGTGTAGGGAAAAAGCCCAATCCTGAATCGCCGGAGGAGAGAATGACAATTTAACCTGCTGTTTGCGTTCCCTGAGGACTTAGGCTTTTAAGGCAAAAACAAACTTACAGTTGTTTTTGAAATCAGAAATTTTCCCGACCCCCAAAAAAACTGGCTGGGAAGCTAGGTTTCCAAACCGGCAAACCAGCAAAGATAGGCGCAATGTCCGAACCTCAGTGGCAAGTGATCCACACGGCCAGCAACTGTGCAAGCCCATTGAAGAAAAAAAAAAATTCCTCCTCAGACCCAGAAAAAGAGGGAAAAAAATGCAACAAACGGGAAAAGAAAAAAAAAATCTCTGACAATCTGACACTTTTTTCTTTCCCACTATTTTTCCCTTCTGTGAGTACCATAAATTTTCAGTTTGGGCCGGTGATACTGTTATGTTTTGGTACTGAGGAGAGTAAGCAAAACGGCAATACACCAGAGAGGCTGGAATTATTGGATTGCAGTAACCTGAACAACCCAAAAATAGGGTACCGTGGGCGTTCCCACTTATCCTAGGCCTCGTCACGCCTAGAGATAACTACACCCAAGGCAGAAAGATGAAGTACTGCCCGGAGCAATCCCCCAAAAAAATAGAAGCCCCCAAACATGTAATGGTGGTTAGCAAAAGAAACACGGACACGACAGAAAATGAAGAGCAAACGCGGGGCCCAATCTGTCAGAAGAAAAGTACAGGAAAAGGATATCACTGCAATCCAAAAAAAACCCTAAAAAATCCAACTCTACTGATTGCAAAAACACTGGATCACACACCTCACCACCTAAACAGTTCTGGTGTAACAAAACAAGCCGCAGCCACTGAAAAATCAGCAAAAGCAAATGAACAAACGTGGCTCCAGATAAAACTGAGAGAACACAAGCCCCCCGGGGGGACCTGGCTGACCTTCACAGAAGTGCAGGGAACAATGCAAAAAGCAAGCACAAAAATAAAAGCAGAAAAATCTTATCTGATGAGAAGAGCGGCAAGACTCAGCAAGTTCCAAATGAACCAAACCACAATTGAACAAGAACAATTGATCACCGGAACCTCATGGGAGGGAACCTCCCTTAATCAGACCATCCGGATCCCAGATTGCCACCCCGGAAAGGTTCAGTACTGTCATAACCACCAGAGGGAGCCTTGCTCAAAACCATTTTTAGACATTCATAACAGGCGGCCCTGTGGGGGGCGGCCCCCCCACCCTGGGCCCCGGGCTAACGCCCAAATTTACCCTCGGTAATCGCCCCTGGCCCCACCGTGCTCATGGGATTCAGTAGTTTAGAAAAATTTTTCTGTATCAAAGCCATCAGTATGTTTGCAACAATAAGGTTGTGAAGGTCTTGAGACAATCTCTGGTTTTACCCATCATGAAATGTTTCTTGTGTGGCACCGTGGTAGTGGATGCCTTTTTTATCATTGAACCAGTTGAAATTATTTTTCATAAGTGGCAGGATTGCTTTAATTCTGATAGATTTCAGCTGGTGTCAGACTTTCCATGGTACTTTGCCCTTCTCTTTTTCATGTTCATACTTTTTTCCCCATGTTATATTTCATTATTAAAAAAACCCAAAAACATAAAAAAAAAAACATACCAAAAAAAAACACCCCTTTCAAC
>JARQOD010000006.1:63715542-63740162 GCA_033576555.1 Oophaga sylvatica | reverse complement strand
TATTACATTTTCCGGATCCGGTTTTCAAAAAAATCCGGGACGCGCTGGACGGTGAAAAACGGATGTGTGAAAGTACCTTAGTTAAACCTTAAGAAAGGACAGTTTTTGATCAGTGATTTGACAAGTCTTAATGGATATTTTGCTCTTTACAATCATTGTTCAAATGCCACTCTTATTGAACACACTTTTGTTTCATAATTATAGCTGTCACAAGGACAATCATTATTTTACATAAAGATAACTAAACCAAATTTTAAAAAAATACTTTTTAGATCTTTTAATGCACAAAGATTGGTTGTGGTATGGATCCTGATACAGATGGGGCAAACCCAATCATTAAAGTTCAGAGTTCGTATTGGAACACCTACTTTCGGGCATGGACCCCAAACACAGACTTCACCAGGAATTCCGTGTGCTGTTTTGGTTCAGCCCGCCGAACAGCAGTGTTTCTCGCTCTGTCATCTGCTTAAATAATTTAAAAAAAATGGTGTGGGTTTCCCTGTATTTTTGATAACCACCATGCAAAGCTAACAGCTGCGGCTGCAACCCTCAGCTGTCAGCTTTAGCAAGGCAGGTTATCAAGAATAAAGGGGTCCTACACACCAAGTCCAAGAACATGTCCTGTTCGAAAAGCATATGATGAGTATATGCCCTTTTTTCTTCCCATGTCGCCCCCCCTTTTTTCCAAATATCCTTTGGTAAATGTTTTTGGATTTTCTTTTTTAAAATGAATAAGAAAAATCTTGGATTTTATCTGTGACGTATCAAGAGCTGGATCAAAATTTTTTTCCTGCATATTGTACTAACAATCCTTGTCACAATCCATAAGATATGTGACACATATTACTTACCAAGTCTATCTTAGTCCTAAATCTTAAGCTATATCACTGCTATATTATACTGTAATTCCCCACACCGCAGTAAATACATATAAAAGACCATAAAGATTTTTCACATTATATTACACAGCGATGGTGCCTTCATGGATAGGAACGTAAACAGTCCAGACCATACTCTTACACCCTCACCAGTCTCCCAAAAGACTGGTTATAAGAATGCAACTCAAGTGGAGTATGAATGATCTTGCTTAGCTAGTTGGGAGCTGTGCCACTCCTTCCTCCTAAGCCCAGCGGTGTTTTGAGTGATCGGCGGGGGCCTCAGGACCCGGCCCCCCCACAATCTGCCACACAATTAAAGGGCCTAATTTAAATGTAAAAATAGTTGAAAGTTAGTAATTTACTCTTTAAACTAAAAGAACTCTGAAACCTGTATTCTAACACTCATTTGTACAAAATTGCGCCCTGAATGGCTCCCTAGGTTCTATCTACTTCCCCATTTTGGTTCTGACAATAGTGATTAGATACAAATGGTTCATTTGTTTTTATGATAAACAGGTTTTTTTTTTATTGTTGATCTATACTATGTAAAAAATGGCCAAATGCTAAGTGTGCACAAATATTCCTATAGAGTGACTAACTGCAAACATCTGGCTGCAGAGTGTATAAATAATTCTGTGTGTGAATTTGGCCTAACCCTATACATTCCTTACTCTTTTTTAGTCCTTCTTGGTCAACTGAAATTCATAGTTATAGACGTATGTACTTTTTCAAATCACTTTCTTAGTACGTGCTATTTAATAGGATTCTTTGTCTCCTAACAACAGATTTCCTACAATTAAATTTGAAGGACACCAATATTGTCCAGCCTTCCCTCTTTTAGCCAAAACTAGCAGGTGCAAACTGCAAAACTTACAACAAACAAATGTTACAAGTTTTTTTTTAATTATTACATTTTAGGTAATATAAAAAAGTAATCACTTACAAGTGTGGTTATTATTTTTGCTGGGTACTGAATCATTCAAGTGACCTAGCAGTGTGAAATAGCTCTAGTACTATATGTGAGCAGTTTCATAGGGTGAATAGGGTCCACCAGCCGCTGGATACGATGTACTAGTGAACCGCGTTACCCACATGTTCACATGTGGCTATGAGTCTGCAAATGGGGACCATAGTGAAAAAAATTTAGTTATGTGTTCCAATTGGATAGTTAAACCTTTAAAGTAATGATTCATACTAGAGGACTGCATTATATCTTTTTATTTATCAGTGCATTTTAGTGGAGAATATTAACATTTTAGCCACTACGGTAAATAAATGCAAATATTGTACATTCCTCGGTTGAACATGATGGACATTGTCTTTTTTCAACCCTATTAACTACAGTTGTGTGAAAAAGTGTTTGCCCCTTCCTTATTTCCTATTCTTTTGCATGTTTTGTCACACTTAAATGTTTCAGATCACAAAACAAAGTGAAATAATAGACAAAAATAACACAAGTAAACACAAAAATGCAATTTTTAACCCCTCTCTGACATTAGACGTACTATCCCATCCATAAAACCCGTGCCATTCTGCCCATGGACGGGATAGTACGTCATAGGCGATCACTGCGCTCCTGAGGGGAGCGCAGCTAATCGCCGCCGGGTGTCAGCTGATTATCACAGCTGACACCCGTGACTGTGTGTCAGGAGCGGTCGGGGACTGCTCCCGGCACATTAACCCCTAGCACACCACGATCAAACATGATCGCGGTGTACTGGGGGCACAGGGGAGGATCGCGCAGGGTGGGGGCTCCCTGTGCGCCCCCCTGAGACCCTCAGACCAGCGCGATGTGATGGCGCTGTTCTGAGGGCTTCTCCCTCCCAGGACCCGGATCCAAGATGGCGCCGGGGTCCTGGAGGGAGGCGGCTTCCTCAGTGCCTGCTGAGAGCAGGCACTGAGAAGCCTGCAGCTATGCCTGAGCGATCGCTGGTTTGACAGAGTGCTGTGCACACTGTCACACCAGCGATCTGCTAAAATACAGTGATGTCCCACCCTGGGACAAAGTAAAAAAGTTAAAAAATAAAAAAAACATGTTATAAAAAAAATCCAAAATAAATTAAAAAAAAAAAAATATTCCCCAAATAAATTCATTTCTTCCTGTAAATAAAAAAAAACAAAACAATAAAAGTACACATATTTGATATCGCCGCGTCCGTAACGACCCCCCCTATAAAACTGTCTCACTAGTTTAACCCCTTTAGTGAACCCCTTAAAAAAAAAAAAAAAACGAAGCAAAAAATCAATGCTTTATCATCATAACCGCCGAACAAAAAGTGGAATAACGCGCGATCAAAAAGACCGATATAAATAAACATGGTATCGCTGAAAACGTCATCTTGTCCCGCAAAAAACGAGCCGCCATACAGCATCATCAGCGAAAAAATAAAAAAGTTATAGCTCGCAGAATAAAGCGATGCAAAAATAATTATTTTTTATATAAATTGTTTTTATTCTATAAAAGCGCCAAAACATAAAAAAATGATATAAATGAGGTATCGCCATAATCGTACTGACCCGAAGAATAAAACTGCTTTATCAATTTTACCACACGCGGAACAATAAAACGCCTCCCCCAAAAGAAATTCATGAATTGATGATTTTTGTTCATTCTAACCTCCCAAAAATCGAAATAAAAGCGATCAAAAAATGTCACCTGCTCAAAATGGTAAAAATAAAAACGTCAACTCGTACCGCAAAAATAAGACCTCACGTGACTCTGTGGGCCAAAATATGCAAAAATTATAGCTCTCAAAATGTGGCGATGCAAAAAACTATTTTTGCAATAAAAAGCGTCTTTTAGCGTGACAGCTGCCAATCATAAAAACCCGCTATAAATAGTAAATCAAACCCCCCTTTATCACCCCCTTAGTTAGGGAAAAATAATAAAATTAAAAAAATGTATTTATTTCCATTTTCCCATTAGGGTTAGGGTTAGGGTTGCGGCTAAAGTTAGGGTTAGGGTTGGCGCTAAAGTTAGGATTAGGGTTAGGGTTGGGATTAGGGGTGTGTTAGGGTTAGGTTTGTGGTTAGGGTTGGGACTAGGGTTAGGGGTGTGTTGGGGTTAGGGTTGGAGTTAGAATTGGGGGGTTTCCGCTGTTTAGGCACATCAGGGCTCTCCAAATGTGACATGGCGTCTGATCTCAATTCCAGCCATTCTGCGTTGAAAAAGTCAAACGGTGCTCCTTCACTTCTGAGCTCTGCCATGCGTCCAAACAGTAGTTTATCCCCACATATGGGGTATCAGCGTACTCTGGACCCCAAGAGTTATTGTGCACTTTGCCCATTTCTTCTGTTACCCTTGGGAAAAATAAAAAACTGGGGGCGAAAATATCATTTTTGTACAAAAAAAAATATTTTTTTGTTTTTTACGGCTGTACATTATAAACTTCTGTGAAGCACTTGGGGCTTCATAGCGCTCACCACACACCTAGATAAGTTCCTTGTGGGGTCTATTTTCCAAAATGGGGGTCACTTGTTGGGGATTTCCACTGTTTAGGCGCATCAGGGCTCTCCAAATGCGACATGACGCCCCCAGACCATTCCATCAAAGTCTGCAATCCAAAACGTCACTACTTCCCTTCCGAGCCCCAACGTGTACCCATACAGTAGTTTTTTCTCCAACATATTGGGTATCAGCGTACTCAGGACAAATTGGACAAAACTTTTGGGGTCCAATTTCTCCTGTTACCCTTGTGAAATAAAAATATTGGGGGCGAAAAAATCATTTTTGTACAAAAAAAAAGGATTTTTTATTTTTACGGCTGTGCGTTATAAACTTCTGTGAAGCACTTCGGGGTTCAAAGTGCTCACCACACATCTAGATAAGTTCCTTGTGGGTCTATTTTCCAAAATGGGGTCACTTGTGGGGGGTTTCCACTGTTTAGGCGCATCAGGGGCTCTCCAAATGCGACATGACGCACCCAGACCATTCCATCAAAGTCTGCAATCCAAAACGTCACTACTTCCCTTCCGAGCCCTGACGTTCGCCCATACAGTAGTTTTCTCCCACATATTGGGTATCAGCGTACTCAGGACAAATTGGACAACAACTTTTGGGGTCCAATTTCTCCTGTTACCCTTGTGAAAATAAAATATTGGGGGCGAAAAAATCATGTTTGTAAAAAAAAAAGGATTTTTTATTTTTACGGCTGTGCGTTATAAACTTCTGTGAAGCACTTCGGGGTTCAAAGTGCTCACCACACATCTAGATAAGTTCCTTGTGGGGTCTATTTGCCAAAATGGGGTCACTTGTGGGGGGTTTCCACTGTTTAGGTGCATCAGGGGCTCTCCAAATGTGACATGACGCCCCCAGACCATTCCATCAAAGTCTGCAATCCAAAACGTCACTACTTCCCTTCCGAGCCCCGACGTTGCCCATACAGTAGTTTTCGCCCACATATTGGGTATCAGTGTACTCAGGACAAATTGGACAACAACTTTTGCGTTCCAATTTCTTCTGTTACCCTTGTGAAAATAAAATATTGGGGGCGAAAAAATCATTTTTGTAAAAAAAAAAAAGGATTTTTTTATTTTACGGCTGTACGTTATAAACTTTAGTGAAACACCTGGGGGTTCAAAGTTCTCATCACACATCTAGATAAGTTCCTTGAGGGTCTAGTTTCCAAAATGGTGTCATTTATGGGGGTTTCCACTGTTTAGGCAGATCAGGAGCTCTCCAAACACGACATGGCGTCCAGCCAATTCTGCGTTGAAAAAAGTCAGACGGCGCTCCTTCCCTTCCAAACTCTGCCATGCACCCAAACAGTGGTTTACCCCCACATATGGGGTATCAGCGCACTCAGGACAAATTGCACAATAACTTTTGGAGTCTTGTTACCCTTGGAAAAAAAAAAAATTGGGGTGAAAAGATCATTTTTGTGGAAAAAATATGATTTTTAAATTTTACGGCTCTACGTTATAAACTTGTGTGAAGCACTTGGGGGTTCAAATTTGCTCATCAAAATCTAGATAAGTTCCTTAGGGGGTCTAGTTTCCCAAATGGGGTCATTTGTGGGGGGTTTCCACTGTTTAGGCACATCAGGGGCTCTCCAAATGCAACATGGCATCCAAACTCAATTCCAGCCAATTTTGGTTGGAAAAAGTCAAATGGTGCTCCTTCCATTCCGAGCTCTGCCGTGCGCCCAAACGTGGTTCCCCCCCACATATGGGGTATCAGCGTACTCAGGACAAATTGTACAACAACTTATGTGGTCCAATTTCTCCTGTTACCCTTGGGAAAATAAAAAATTAGTGACTAAAAGATAATTTTTGTGGGAAAAAAATAGGATTTTTTATTTTCATGCCCGGGCATTATAAACTTGTGTGAAGCACTTGGGGTTCAAAGTGCTCACCAAAGATCTAGATAAGTTCCTTAGGGGGTCTAGTTTCCAAAATGGGGTCACTTGTGGGGGGTTTCCACTGTTTAGGCTCATCTGGGGCACTGCAAACGGAACATGACCCCCATTAACGTCTGCATTCCAAAACGTTACTACTTCCTTTCCAAGCCCTGCCGTGCGCCCAAACAGTTTCCCCCCCCCCACATATGGGGTATCAGCGTACTCAGGAAAAATTGGACAACAACTTTTGGGGTCCAATTTCCTTGGGAAAATTCAAAAATTTGGGACTAAAAAATCATTTTGTGGAAAATTGATTTTTTTTTTTTTTACACCCAGGCTTTATAAACTTTTGTGAAACACTTGAGGGTTCAAAGTGCTCACAACAGATCTAGATAAGTACCTTAGGGGGTATAGTTTCCAAAATGGTGTCACTTGTGGGGGTTTCCACTGTTTAGGCGCATCAGGGCTGTCCAAACGCGACATGGCATCCAATCTAAATTCCAGCCAATTTTAGTTTGAAAAGTCAAACGTCGCTCCTTCCCTTACGAGCTCTGCCGTGTGCCCAAACAGTGGTTTTCCCCCACATATGGGGTATTGGCGTACTCAGGAGAAATTGCATAACAACCTTATCTGTCCATTTTCTCCTTTTACCCTTGTGAAATAAAAAAAAAGTTTGTAAAACATAATTTTTGTGGCTAAAAAGTAAAATATTCATTTTTTTCCTTCCACGTTGCTTTAGTTACTGTGAAGCACCTGAAGGTTAATAAACTTCTTGAATGTGGTTTTGAGTACCTTGAGGGTGCAGTTTTTAGAATGGTGTCACTTTTGGGTATTTTCTGCCATATAGACCCCTCAAAGTGACCTTCAAATGTGAGGTGGTCCCTAAAAAAAATGGCTTTGTAAATTTTGTGTAAAAATGAGAAATCGCTGGTCAACTTTTAACCCTTATAACTTCCTAACAAAAAAAAAATTTGGTTCCAAAATTGTGCTGATGTAAAGTAGACATGTGGGAAATGTTATTTCTTAACTATTTTGTGTGATATATTTCTCTGTTTTAAGGGAATAAAAATTCAAAGTTTGAAAATTGCAAAACTTTAAAAATTTTCGCCATATTTGCGTTTTTTTCAAAAATAAACGCAAGTTATATCGAAGAAATTTTACCACTAACATGAAGTACAATATGTCACGAGAAAACAATCTCAGAATCGCGAAGATCCATTGAAGCGTTCCAGAGTTATAACCTCATAAAGAGACAGTGGTCAGAATTGTAAAAATTGGCCCGGTCATTAACGTGCAAACCACCCTTGGGGGTGAAGGGGTTAAATGAAGATCTTTATTATTAGGGGAAAAAGAAATCCAAACCTACAGGGCCCTGTATGAAAAAGTGATTTCCTCCTAAACCAAAACTGGTTGGGCCACCTTAGCAGCAACAACTGTAATCAAGTGTTTGTGATAACTGACAATGAGTTTTTTACAATGCTCTGGAGGAATTTTGGCTCACTCATCTTTCCATAATTGCTGTAATTCAGCAACATTGGAGGATTTCTGAGCATGAACCACCTGTAAGGTTCTGTGTATCTGTTTCTGAAACTCAGTTTTGTTCGTCGGCCATTTTGCTTTCTGTTTTGCTGCAGCTATCTTGCCCTCAGTCAAAATGGAGTTTTCCAGCTTGCATGTTCCCGCCCTGATTCTCTCCGTTTGCTTCTTAAACAGCCACAGCTGAGCAATCAGTGCTTCAGAATCTAGCCTGCAGTGAACCTGTGTTCTGACTCCTGAAGCCTTGGACCTTGTACTCCAGCCATTCCTACTGAGGAACTCTGAAGCACTTGTGGACTCTGAACTCTGCTCTTGAGAGCCTCACGTTTGCATGGACTTGCGGTAACAGAGAAGAAGATCTGAATCTGTTGTGGAGAGTTATTGCTGAGCTTAGATTACTCTGGCCTGCTGTGTCTCCTGCTTCTGTGTTTGCAACCTGTGTGTTTATTTTTCCCAATTTGTATGAAGCAATACAAGACTTTCTTTATCAACCTGTGTCTCAAGTATTTTCATCACACCCAAGCACAAGACGCTATATGAACTGTACCACATACATTACAAGATTCTGAAGCCAAACGTTAGTGTCTGCTGGGTCTGGAAAGCTTGTCTGCTGTACTGTGGATATCAGATGTCCGGTTGTACTTTCTGTGATGACAGTGGTTGTGACTTCTCACAACCATTCCAGGTGAGCAATTCCCTTAAGTTTTTTTTTCTGCAGTGTTATCACAGGTAAACACTATTGTTTTTTTTTTTTTTTCTCTTCTCTTTTTGTCTGCTGAAACTCTGGATATCAGATGTCTGGTTGAAAGCTTTCTGTGATGATAGTGGTTGTGACTTCTCACAACCATTCCAGGTGAGCAGTTCCCTTAAAGTTTTTTTCTTTCTTCAGTGTTGCCACAGGTGAACACTATTGTTTTTTTTTTTTTCCTCTTCTTCCAGTATCCTGTCTTAAAAGATCTGGAAAATGGAGGCCCGCATAAAGGAACTTTGCGGAGTGACTGATAATATCCTTGCAGATTTGCAGAATATAAAGACCCGTTTTACAAATCTTCAGGACCTAAATAATCACAATTTGCAAGTGGTTGGACAGACTACCCAGGATTTGCGAGCCAGGATTGAGGTTCTGGAGGGGCGAGTCCAGGCTCCTGCCGTGGCCCCGAGTTCTGGGATTCCCAAGTTGCCCCCTTTTCGTTTTGGTGGTGAACGTGAAAAATTCAGGGGATTTGTTAATCAATGCAATCTTTTTTTTTCTGCACATGCTTCACAATTTCCTACTGAACGATCTAAGGTGCTTACTATAATTATGTTGCTTACCAACAAGGCTTTGATGTGGGCAAACCTCTGATTGAGACTGAGGATGATTGTTTGAATCACCTTGATGATTTTATTTCAGCCATGGGGCAGGTGTTTGATGACCCCAATCGAGGTGCAACAGCTGAAGCAGCCATGTTAGCTTTGCGCCAAGGTAAGCACTCGGTAGCTGAATATGCCTTGGATTTCAGGAGATGGGCCCTTGATACCACCTGGGACAATTCCGCCAAAAAATCTATTTTTCGAAAGGGGTTATCCCACTGATTAAGGGTGAACTTGCTCGTGCCGACCCTCCCACTGCGTTAGGTGACTTTATTAACTACTGCATCCGTATTGATACTCGTTTAACGAACGCAGGCAAGAGAGATGGTTCGAAAGCAATCGTACTAACCTTTTCCTACCTTCCTCTCCAGCTAAGGAACCTTTGAATAGGATTACACGGGAACCTGAACCTGAACCCATGCAGGTAGATTCTTTACTACGACGGGTTAGTGATGCACGCAAGAACATCGTTTTAAGGAGAATCATGTTTTTATTGTGGTAAGTCAGGGCACTTTATTATTAACTGCCCCAGCCGTTCTCGCAAGACTACTGCAGCACTCATTCATTGTGAGTGTTGCGAGAGGGGATCTGTCAGGTCCGAGCCTCAGGCTCCAGAGAGATCTGCAGCAACAGATCTTGATTTCTCGGACTTAAACTCCGTTACCTCTGAGGACGTTGACTGTGTAAATGCTGCCATCTTTCAAGTTTCCTCAGCGGTGTCCCAGCTGAGTTGTAAAAAAAACAATTCTCACTGTTTTCTTTCCATCAAACTCTGGTTGACTCAGCCTGGGTGTCTAGCTCTGCTATGATCGACTCAGTGCAAGTGGAAATTTTATGGATGTCTCCTTTGCTCTGAAACAGGGAATACGTTCAGTGAAGAAGGCTACTCCAGTACAGATGGAAACTGTGGATGGCTCCCTGCTGACCTCTGGACCAGTGGATCAGGAAACAGAGCCTTTAAAGGTTCTTATGGGTAAAGATCATCAAGAGAAACTGTCCTTTATGCTTATCTCTTCTCCCCACTTTCCCATTATTCTAGGGCTACCATGGCTGCAGGCTCAGAATCCTACCATTAACTGGGAGACCAAGGAATTACACTTTCCAGAGAAACAGATGAGTCAAAAAATTTCAGCTTGCTCTGTTCCTAAAGGAACCATGTCAGTCCCTGAACTACCAGCTGTATACCAGGACTATGTGGATTTATGTGACAAGAAGAACGCTGACCAGCTTCCTCCTCACTGTCCATATGATTGTCCAATTGAATTATTGCCTGGAGCAGAGATACCTTTTGGTAAGATCTACCCCCTGGCGGGGCCCGAGCTGAAGGCTTTAAAAGAGTACATAGACGAAAATCTAGCCAAGGGCTTCATACGCCCCTCTTCATCTCCTGCAGGGGCACCCATATTCTTTGTAAAGAAGAAAGATGGATCCCTGAGACCATGCGTAGACTATAGGGAACTCAATAAGGTTACTATTAGAAACCGTTATCCATTGCCTTTAATCCCTGAGTTATTGGAGAGAGTGCGACATGCCAAAATTTTTTCTAAACTAGATCTTCGTGGGGCCTATAACTTAGTCCGTATTAGACCTGGGGATGAATGGAAGACTGCATTCAGGTCACGCTATGGACACTTTGAATATCTAGTTATGCCTTTTGGTCTGAGTACCGCCCCATCCACTTTCCAACACTTGGTGAATGACATCTTCAGGGATCTCCTGGATACATTCGTGGTAATTTATTTGGATGATATTTTAATTTTTTCTAACTCCACAGAGGAACATCATGGACATGTGAGAATGGTCTTGGAACGTCTAAGACAAAATCATCTTTACATCAAGCTTGAAAAGTGTGAATTCCATAAGACCGAAATTCAATTTCTGGGGTATATACTGTCTACACAAGGAATTAGTATGGATGGAAGTAAAACCCAAGCCATCAATGATTGGCCAAGTCCTAGAAATGTGAAGGAGGTACAGCGCTTCATCGGGTTTGCAAACTTCTATAGACGTTTCATTAGAAATTTCTCTGAGGTAGTGTCACCTATCACCCAACTTACCCGGAAAGAGTCTAAGTTCTCCTGGACTCCCCAAGCCCAGGAAGCATTTTCCCGTCTAAAAGATAAATTTACCACTGCACCTATCCTAGTACATCCCAACCCAGAGCTTGCCTTCATAATAGAGGTGGATGCTTCAGACTGTGCCGTGGGAGCTATACTCTCTCAGAGAACAGGTGAGAAGAATGTCTTGCATCCCTGTGCCTTCTTTTCCCAGCAGTTGTCTTCGGCTGAGAAGAACTACGATGTGGGCAATAGAGAGTTGTTGGCCATTATTGCCGCCTTCAAAGAATGGAGACACCTTCTTCAAGGAGCTGCACAGCAAATAGTTGTTCTGACAGACCATCGTAATCTTGAGTTTATCAGGTCGGCTAAGTGCCTGACTCCTCGCCAGGCTCGCTGGAATCTTTTCTTAAACCAATTTAATTTTATTATTTCTTATAGACCAGGATCGCGCAATGGAAAGGCTGATGCACTCTCTAGGATTTACTCAGCAGAGACACGTCCAATTACTCCTCCTAAGACTATTCTTCCTGACTCTAGATTCCTAGGAGTGATTCATCATCAAGACCTAATTAAAGACATCAAGGAAGCATACCATGCGGATTCTTTTTTGGCTCAACCCCAAGGGACGTAAGTCTTGTCTTTAAGAATGGTGTGTGGATTCTGGGACAACGTCTGTATATACCTGAAACAGTCAGATTGAGAGTATTGCAACTCATTCACGATTCCAAAATAGCCGGGCATAGAGGAATTCTAAAGACACAGGAATTTCTTTCTCGTTTCTTTTGGTGGCCCACTTGTAGGAAGGATGTTTTGGACTATGTCACTTCGTGTGAGGTTTGTGCAAGATGCAAAACACCTCGCTCTTCACCAACTGGTCTGTTACAGCCTCTTCCCACCCCGTCCCGCCCGTGGGGATCCATTTCTATGGACTTCATTGTGGAATTACCAACCTCTCAAGGGAAGAACACTATTCTAGTGGTGGTTGACCGTCTAACAAAGGCAGCTCATTTTATCCCTTGTGTCGGCTTACCCACTGCAAAACAGACATCAGATTTGATGATTAAAGATGTGTTTCGTTTACATGGAGTACCGGATGAGGTTATTTCGGATCGAGGGGTGCAATTCACTTCTAGGTTTTGGCAAAATTTCTGTGCAGCATTGGACATTAAAGTGAACCTTTCTTCTGCTTTTCATCCCCAGACTAATGGACAAACCGAACGAACCAATCAAACTCTGGAGCAGTATCTCCGCTGCTTTATCTGCCACCTACAGGATGATTGGGTGGATCTACTTCCATTGGCTGAGTTCTCTTACAACAACTCTCAGAGTGCCTCCACTAAACAGTCTCCTTTTTACTCTAATCTAGGTTATCATCCTAACATTCTACCACGATTTCCCATAGAGACGCCTTTGCCAGCAGTGGCTGAAAGAGTCACGACTTTACAGAAGAATATGGATCTTCTAAAGGAGAATCTGGAATCGGCTCAGGAAAGGTACAAGAAGGCAGCAGATAAATTTCGTAAACCTGCACCAGCTTTTAAGGTAGGAGACCTGGTCTGGCTGTCAACCAGAAATCTTAAGTTAAGGATTCCATCGTCTAAGTTGGGACATAAGTACATTGGACCCTATAAAATCAGTAAAATTATAAGTGCCGTTGCTTGTCGTCTTCAATTGCCCAGAACTATGAGAATCCACCCTGTCTTTCATGTATCCCTACTAAAGGCTGCGACACCCAATACGTTTCCTGGACGTTCTTCTCCTTGCCCTGACCCAGTGCTAGTCGATGGTCAGGAGGAATTTGTGGTGGAAAGGATTTTAGATTCCAGGTTGTATAGAAATCAGTTACTATATCTGATTAAATGGCAGGGCTACCCAGTGGAGGACAACTCATGGGAGCCAGTCAATAACGTTAATGCTCCTCGCTTGCTCCGTCAGTTTCATCAGAGGTACCCACACAAGCCTGGTCTGAGGTCATCCGGAGGTTGTCCCTAAGGGGGGAGTAATGTAAGGTTCTGTGTATCTGTTTCTGAAACTCAGTTTGTTCGTCGGCCATTTTGCTTTCTGTTTTGCTGCAGCTATCTTGCCCTCAGTCAAAATGGAGTTTTCCAGCTTGCATGTTCCCGCCCTGATTCTCTCCGTTTGCTTCTTAAACAGCCACAGCTGAGCAATCAGTGCTTCAGAATCTAGCCTGCAGTGAACCTGTGTTCTGACTCCTGAAGCCTTGGACCTTGTACTCAGCCATTCCTACTGAGGAACTCTGAAGCACTTGTGGACTCTGAACTCTGCTCTTGAGAGCCTCACGTTTGCATGGACTTGCGGTAACAGAGAAGAAGATCTGAATCTGTTGTGGAGAGTTATTGCTGAGCTTAGATTACTCTGGCCTGCTGTGTCTCCTGCTTCTGTGTTTGCAACCTGTGTGTTTATTTTTGCCAATTTGTATGAAGCAATACAAGACTTTCTTTATCAACCTGTGTCTCAAGTATTTTCATCACACCCAAGCACAAGACGCTATATGAACTGTACCACATACATTACACCACCTTTTTAAGGTCATGTCAAAGCATCTCAATCGAATTAAGGTCAGGACTTTGACTAGGCCACTCCAAAGTCCTAATTTTGTTTTTCTTAAGCCATTCAGAGGTGGACTTGCTGGTGTGTTTTGGATCATTGTCCTGCTGCATGACCCAAATGTGCTTCAGCTTAAGGTCATGAACAGATGGCTGGGCATCTAGTGGCATCATGAACACAGAGCCTAACTGAGGCAAGTGAGGCCTGCAGTTCTCTGGATGTTGTTGTGGGGTCTTTTGTGACCTCTTGGATGAGTCATCGATACGCTCTTGGGGTAATTTTGGTTGCCCGGCCAGTCTTGGGAAGGTTCACCACTGTTCCATGTTTTGGCCATTTGTTGATAATGGCTCTCACTGTGGTTCGCAGGAGTCCCAAAGCTTTAGAAATATAACCTTTTCCAGAGTGACCTTTTAAAACCTTTTCCAGACTATTAGATCTCAAATACTTTGTTTCTCATTTGTTACAAAATTTATTTAGAATATGGCGTGATGTCTAGCTTTTGAGCACCTTTTGGTTTATTTAACTTTTTCTGGCAGGTCCTATTTAAGTGATTTCTTGATTGAGAACCAGTGTGACAGAAATCAGGCCTGGGTATGACTAGGGAATTTTAACTCAGCTTCCCAAAGATGTGATAAATCACAGTTAATTTATGTTTTAAAGGGGAGGCAATCACTTTGAAGTGTTGGATTTCTTTTTCCCGTAATGATAAAGACCTTCATTTAAAAACTGCATTTTGTGTTTACTTGTGGCATCTTTGTCTAATATTTAAATTGTGTTTGGTGATCTTAAATATTTAACTGTGACAAACATACAAAACAATAGGAAATCAGGAAGGGGCAAAAACTTTTTCACACAACTGTATGTAAGTATGTAACTATGTTTATATGTACATGTGCTTCTCACAAAATTAGAATGTTCGAAAAAAGTTCATTTATTTCAGTTCTTCAATACAAAAAGTGAAACTCATATATTATATAGTCATTACAAACAGAGTTATCTATTTCAAGTGTTTATTTCTGTTAATGTTGATAATTATGGCTTACAGCCAATGAAAACCCAAAAGTCATTACTTCAGTAAATTAGATTAATTAATAAAAAAAACACCTGCAAAGGCTTCCTAAGCATTTAAAAAAGGTCCCTTAGTCTGCTTCAGTAGGCTTCAAAATCATGGGAAAGACTGCTGACTTGACAGATGTCCAGAAGGCAGTCATTGACACACTCCACAAGGAGGGTAAGCCACAAAAGGTCATTGCTAAAGAAGCTGACTGTTCGCAGAGTGCTGTATCCAAGCATATTAATGTAAAGTTGAGTGGAAGGAAAAAGTGTGGTAGAAAAAGGTGCACAAGCAACTGGGAAACCTGCAGCCTTGAAAGGATTGTTAAGAAAAGGCCATTCAAAAGTTTGGGGGAGATTATTAAAGAGGACCTGTCGCTTTTTTACACTATGCAATAAACTGGAAGTTAAAGTCACTGTGAATAAACCATAGTACATTGTATAGGAAAGTGGACCTCTTAAGCCCCCAACACACTTTATATAGCTGTTGTCTGAACAATGGTTCACCAGATTATTCGGCAGGCAGCTATCTCACCCAACTCTACCGTATATACAATTTCTCACTCTGCTAATCTTTTGTATTCTTTATGAGAGAGCCGCTGCCAGACATCTCTAGTGGCAGCTTATTCCATAGAAAACAAAAGAATTGGCAATCCGAAATTGGACACGGATCCTTAGAAAAATCTGCCGGTATGCCTCATATATAGACTGTCGGACAAAGTCGTCAATATCAGTGGGTTTGGCTGACATTAGTCTAAGGCAGTGTTCCCCAATTCCGGTTCTCAAGAGACTCTAACAGATCATGTTTTCAGAATTTCTTTTATATTGCATCGGTGCTAAATCCATTATCATTGCAAGGCTAAGGAAATCCTGAAAATATGATCTATTGGTTGCTCTTGAGGACTGGAGTTGGGGAACACTGGTATAAAGTGTATGGGTTTTTTAAGAATTAAGACCTGACCAGAATCTTTTTTGCACTCCTGAAAATTAAGGTTTTGAATGAAATCTGAAATTACATAAGATTGGCTTGTAATGATAGCACAATAGAGAAGAACAGACCCAGGGCTTGATCTGATGGACATGTTCATCATTGACAAATTCAAGTAAATTCAGTAGCTTGTATAAATCTCATGTAGATTAGAAAATATTTAGACTTGAGAGTCCTCATGTAGATTAGATAATTTATTAATGTGTGTAGGGTTCACATAACATTTTAGCCTACATTCAGTGTCCCTGTCGGAATTTACAACAGAACCTCACAAAACATGATTCGCTCATGGGGCTATTGACTATAATAATACAGACGCAATCCCTGTGTGCTCCGTCGTTCATAATTTTCAGCCTTGTAGTATATTATGTCTTGATGTCAACCTTAACTAGGCCTATACGGTTGAAGATGTATGACAGAGCACACTGTGACTCCATTTGCATCATTATAGCCAATGGTCCCATTTACGCATATGCCTGAATCTCGCTTTGCGGCGGTCCGTACATAAACCTGAATGTAGGGTGAATCAGGATGTGAACATAATCAATCAATGTGGATTAGGCTATCTAATTAATTCACTAATTTCAGACATCTGTAAACAATAAATAAAAAAGAAAAATAGGTAGTCTAAAATGCAACTATTGACCTTGATGTTTGTCTGATGACTTGTAATACCTGTCCTCTGTTGTCCTACGTTGTTTTTTATTTATGTTTTTAGTTGATGTTCCAACAAGAAGATTCACTGTATGTCAACCAATTGAACCTTTCCACCTAAAACAATGATTAATTAGGTAAGCTTCAATCTCTAGAAAAAAACAATATCACCTCCCTTGTCTTGTCTGAAGTCTCAATGTCAGATGCTGTTTCACGCCCTTCTCACAGGAGTTACGAGATGAAATTGAAAAGGCCAGGCAGGCTGTTCTACATTGAATAACGCCTCAGAATACTTAGGTGATAATCTGGAAGCTATCAATATGGAAACACAGCTGGTGTTTTCTCTCGCACGTGTGAGCGATAGCTGACATTTTATTTTAGGTGACATCTGACATCCTAATAATTGGTCTACAAAATCTGGAGACAGGTTTTCTTTTTTTAAGTTATATCAAAACACAATGAACAGAACATGGCAGGTCCCATAATCACGTTCATATACCAAGATGCTCATAAGATGTTCCAGACAATCTGGAGCATAATTATCCCAGTTGGTAAAATTTCCAGACTAGACTGTCAGAAATAGAACACACATTGGGGCAGATTTACTAATCCTGTCTAATTTTTTGACAGTGAAAAGTGGTTTATGTTGTTTGATAAATTTGATGTTTTATATCATATGTTAAAAATATACCAACTCGTGGTTGGCTTCATTTCTGATAATATTATTAGTCCAAACTTTTGAAGCGTGATGATCATTTTTTAATGTCATTCTATCTAGTAATGTCATTCTCCAGGTCAGGACAATTATGGCAATTCCAAACCTGCATTTGTTTTACTTTAGTGGTCAAAAAAATGCAGAAGTTGGTAAAAAAAAATAGGCTTGTGTTGCTATTTTCGGACAGCCATTCATCAACTAAGCTGTGTTAGGGTTTTTTTTTGCTTGGCAAGATGAAGGTTGTCGTGATACTATTTTGGGGTCCATAAGATGTTTTTATCACTTTTTTTTATTGTTTGAGAAAGTTGAGGTGATTGATTTTTTTATTGTTACTGCTTTTACAGGTCAGGTTAATTTATGTAATAATTTTTTATATTTATTTTTTATTTATTTAATGGGGAAAAAATATTTGAATCGTTTTATTATTTATTTATTATTTTTTTTTTACTATATTTTTTACTCCCCTCGTGGGATTTGAACCTGTGATCATCCAATCCCTTGTATTATATACTGGAATACCATAGTTAAACCAAAATCCACCAGGTTCAACTAATTCATATATTAAAGATTACTTATATTTACAGCAACGCAGCACTGCCATGGGCGCAGCCTGTGTGCCTTCGTATGCCAACCTTTTTCTGGGATACTGGGAGAGAGGTATTTTTGGGCAAAGAGATACGCAGACTGTGGACCATGTGCAGTGCTGGCTGAGATGTATAGATGACATTCTGATTTTGTAGCAGGGCATGGTGGAGGATCTCAAGGTGTTCATGAATTACTTGAATGAGAATTCATTGAACATTAAACTGACATACAAGGTTGATTCAAGGAAAATTGATTACCTTGATATGAATTTGGAGGTGGATGCACAATTCTTCCTACAGACGGACTTCTTTAGGTAAGCCACCTATGTGAACTCACTTTAATATGCATCATGTGCTCACACTAGATCTACAATTAAAGTCGTCCCTGTTTTCAGAATTTTCAGAAACAGCCCGGGGACCTTAGGGAAAGGTTTTTACAGAGAGGATACAGCCAAAGGAGCATTAAAATGGGATATAATAGGGTTAACAAAACCCAACAGGGCCAATTATTACAACATAAGATGAAGAAGCGGAATATAGATCCTCGTCCCTCGCTGTCACCTTGCACTGCCCTTGCTGGTGCACTGGCTGGCAAGGGCGCTAGCATCACCACTGCAGATGGTACAACACAGGGAGGTGACAAGCACGACAGACAAGGTAAAAAACATAACACTTAGCTTCCAGACTCTGCTGCCAAGCTCCACACCGCAAAGGACACCGAAACAGAACCCAGAATTCCAGAAATCGCTGATACAGCGCTGACACCAGAGAGCTGCAACTGCAAGGCTGGCCTCAATAGAATAACTCTATCACCAACAGTCAGCTGATGCATCAGGTGACCATTTAAAGGATGGTGGGAGTGGTCACCACCCACATCGGCTGACCTAGCAACTCTGCAGTTGCAGTAAGCTGCCAGCCAGGGGAACTGACATTAACCCCTGCTGGCCTAAAAAGAAAAAAGCTACATTTAAATTATAGTGGAACAAGAGCTGCCATGCATCCAAAAATGGATCGTGACACTCACTATTGACTCCACTTCTTTCCATTTTTTCTTTTGTGTTTATTATGGAATTGTTTTCTTTTATATAGTGTTTGATAATATTTTTCTTGTGTTTTGACATATCTTTATTTTTTTGACAGTACCTTTTATTCTTTGATATTGATATTGGAAGTTTCATATACTTTAAACCTAAGAATGGATGAAATTGTGCCATTATGGGGTTTCATGCTGCACTACAATAATGTGTGAATTTCCTTTATTGGACTGTATACTTGTATTTGTATGGATCCATGTGGCATTATTGACTGTTAATTGCAACAATACCTGTCTCTGCGCATTTTCTATGCACCTGATGTTATATACCTATGGTTGAGATGTGTGTGCGCGTTTGCCTCTTTCTTTTTTTCAATATGAAATAGCTGTCTCCCTTGAAGCTCAGCATTTAGCTGCACTTCAAAGGAGGACCAAGAGAGGAGCGATTGGGGCCTGCGATCATGTCCTGGGGCACCAATGGGAGTTGGCCCAAGATCACTGGCAGTAATGTCCCCCCAAAAAGCACGATAGCGAAACGCGTGTTGGGGTCTTCCTGCCCACATCAAAGAAAGGTTGGTGTTCTGCATTGGGCGATGGCAGGATCTGAACCTGGATCCGAGGAGTCTGTGGTATCCCATCCAGATCCAGCTGAGGCAGATGCTGCTCAGCTTTGCTGTCAATCCCAGCGCCTAGTCAATACCCGAGAGGCACAAATAGTTACTCGGGTCTTTGTTCATAGTAGCCTTAAACCTAGGTTATGGAGCAAGAAAAGGCTGTTGTAAGCCTAAGTCCAGAAATACCTGCACTGAGCATGTCCGTGACATGGCGAGCCATGATTGGTGCTTAATGTCAGCTGATCCTCTGACCTGGCAACGCCTGATTGGTCACGGATGATGTCATCGGTGATGCGATTGATGAGATGGCTGGGGGCAGAGCTTAGCCCCTAAATAGCTTGTCTGTCTACGGCGCGGCGCGGTCTGATCATACTAAAATAGGCAGTGCTCATGTGTGGACGTACCAGAATCTGGGCTCCACGTGCTCTTTAGCTTTGCTCTCCGGGGCCTGCCGATGCCAGGGTACGCTCGGCTAATTATCACAGGTCCTTTAGGCAGGTTCAGCTTATGCCATGCAGGTAGCCAATGTGCGCAGTCTTGCTACAAGTATAGGGTAGCTATACACCCTGAGCAGACTGCGGGGCGCGTAACCTGTAGCTAACGTGTGCAGTCCTGCTACGAATATAGGGTAGCTATACACCCTGAGCAGATTGCGGGGCACGTAACCTGTAGCTAACGTAGTGCAGTCCTGCTACGAATATAGGGTAGCTATACACCCTGAGCAGACTGCGTGGCGCATAACCTGGGCATCGCCTGCCAAGCTGAATAGAGAGTTGCTCAGCCCGGTCTAACGCCGGCTGGTAGCACGTATGCCTGGCGTCAGTCACACACACTTCCTAGCGGCTGGCACGTAGCTTCTGTGCAGTCAACAGGGCTATGTCTATACCAGCTTGCAGCACATAGTGCAAACCTAATATCTGGCAAGTGGCTTCTGTGCCATTAACAGGGCTACTTCTACGCCAGTTGATAGCACATCTCCCGTGACGTTGATGGAGATAGTGCCAATTCTGCATCTCCCCTAGTGTGAATTAACACAGGTGAGATCTAATGTTAGATTTCTGTCATCAGTTTGACCCTCATACTCTAGGGGTATTCAGCAGCAGTGAACATAAACTGCACCGCGGACCCGGGTTCGGTTGCAATCCATTATATATTAAAGCTGTTGCAACCGAGCTCATAACAGTTGGTTTCTGAGATATATACTGTATATATATATATATATATATATATATATACCGTCCTTAATTTTCTTGTAAACACTTTTTTGATACATTATCATGGTCGACATTTATGGATCTGTGAACCACTGGTTGTCACTTTTTCTAGGTTTCAGATGGTAACCCACGTTTAATATATGTATTATAACTCCTAATACATTTCCCTCTATATACAAATTTTTGTAGGTCCAATTTTTGGATCACCTTATATTGCACTATGCACTTTATTTCTATTTGAGGGATATCTTTTTTCCTTTTTTATAGGTCCTTTTGTGTATTTTACATTCAACAGTAATTATTTGCGGTTCTATTATATGTATGATCAATTTTGAATGTCCTTGTGGAGATCTTTATGGGTATACATTGATATATATGGAAATTTGATTCATTCGATATACCTTCCTAGCTATATGTGGTATCTAGGTGTAGCCGAATCCCTTGTTACTTCATCTTCATATATCATATATTGATTTTTATTTTAACTATTGTTGTATTAATAAAACTTAGATATTTTTTTATACTGCTCTTTGGTCCTTATTTCTTTGGGTTTCTGCATTTTAAATATGTCTTAAATCTCTCTGGCCAAACCCTGTTAAGTTCTCACAAACCTGGCACATACATATAAAGAAACAAAGGTCTATTCTTCCTCTTCAAATAGTAAATCGGTAATACACTCGGTTATTAGAGTTACAACAAAAGAAAGTGGAGTCTTGGTGCAGCTATTCAAACAAAGTTCTGGTGCTCAGTGATTCATTAAAAGCTACTGTCCAAATCTCCAGAAACTTCTTATTTGAACACTAAAATAGCTTCAGTCTAAAGCCTGGAGTAGGCTGCCTTATCGTTTTCAGCACTTACGACCGTTTCGCCTCACACGTGACGCTTCAGGTGCTTGAATGAAGCGACCCATGTGATGCAAAATGATCTTCTTGCTGAATAACAATAACAGAGCCTGCACCAGATCTTATGATGAAGCAGTTTTATTGTTCAAATAAAGAAGAATTTACTGAGATTGGTAAATGCTTTGGATCTTTTGATATGTGAAAAAGTGTGGAGGATATGTAAATCCAGTCTTACATGTAAGTCCATTCTTATCCATTTCCAAGATTCACAATTATTTTTTATTTTCCAACACAACACAAAGATAAAGAAGAAATGTATATACTTCTCATCATCACACCTTGGTGATTAATGGATACGCTATAGTTATAACTTTCTTGGGAATTAAAATGCAAAGAAAAGAACACATAATAAATCACTGTGTACTTTATGTGAAACATAGTAAATAATCCTACATATCATTTCTCTGACACCTCCATGTACTGTATGGAAGCAGAGGGAGCTATAACACTGATGATCGATCCCCACTTAATCACCCAACCAGGTCAGCTTTACATCAAGGCTGGGATGGCTGAAGCCAATGCTAGTTTGGCTACACTCTGAAGAAGACATCTGCAAATCATTGTGAGAATCAGTGGAGTACAAATTCATCGCAGTAATGCTCTCTCGAGTTGTGGTTGATATTTCCTGTTTTTTTTTGGTTTCCTTGGTATCTGACACATTGGACTGCTAAACACCAGCTGCTCCAACTGAGTCACATTTACAAGGTCTTTGATCAGTTATCTTGTCGTGATTAACCAATTTTTAGATAATTGTTGGAAAAATATTTTTTTTTATAAACATAAAGCTGAAATAACATTTGTACGTAGTTTTAATTCAATTCATAAAAGTGAGCTACAGGCCATCGATTGTAAAGAATAGTTAATTTTCATCCTATTTATTCCTCAATGATATTTAGAAAATACAACTAATTGCATATGGATGTCAAAGCAGTGAACTTAAAGGTGGATTAAGCCATTAAAGTGTGGTGGCTTCAGTGTAAGCACTATTAGGCCTTGTAAACATTACAGTATTTAGAAATAATAGGTAACACAACACATGTGAAACAGATACATGGACCCACATCTGATGGTGGATAAAGATACGAAATATCCCTTTAGGATGGATTTACACTGTATTTTTTGAAAAAATAAATAAATTGTTTTTCATGTTTTGAACCAATTACTCTGTTTGTAATGACTCTATATAATATATGAGTTTCGCTTTTTGTATTGAAGAACTGAAATAAATAAACTTTTTGATGATATTCTAATTTTGTGAGAAGCTCCTTTATTACTATTTGTTATTTGTTTAGAGCTCTAGTGGTATAATTAAGCTGTTATTAAATCCCTCACAGTCTGCTGGTTGCGTTCCAGTCTATACAGCAAAGCTAATAAGTGAACTGCAGAAACAGGATATGCCAGTTGATTGTGACTGTTTCAGCGTGATTCATGTAAGAAAGCAAATTAAAAAAAATATATATTGTGATTGATAATAAAAACCTGATTTAACCCGAGCATGTGTGACGTCACAAATCTACACTTTTACGTAACGGAGGCGTTATAGGTGCAAATCATATGGAGAAACTCGCATAAACAACTTTTGCAAGTTTATTTCAAAATTGCAAAATAAGATATGAATAATGCACAACATTTTAATTATAATTTTTTGCAGAAAACACCAAAAAACATTTTTTTTTTCCAAAAAAAACATAGAGGTATATAAATCTAGAGTAAACTAGCTGCAGCTACATTTCTTTTCTAACTTTTTCTAAGTCAGACGCTTGGAGGAAGACTGTGCCATTGCTGACTAGATGTTAGCAAACTAAAAGAAAAACAATGAACACAATCAGAGTTGTCCACTATTTGCTTGTGTGTGACACACTGTAAGGGTAAAATGCCCCTCTCCCCTCTCATCTTCAGCAGCTCTTACATAGAATCATAGAATGGTAGAGTTGGAAGGGACCTCCTGGGCCATCTGGTCCAACCCCCTGCTCAAAGCAGGATTCACTAAATCATCCCAAACAGATATCGGTCCAGCCTCTGTTTGAAGACTTCTATTGAAGGAGAACTCACCACCTCTCGAGTCAGCCTGTTCCACTCACTGATCACCCTGTCAAAAAGTTTTTTCTAATATCTAATCTGTGTCTCCTCCCATTCAGTTTCATCCCATTGCTTCTAGTCTTTCCTTGTGCAAATGAGAATAAAGATGATCCTTCTACCATGTGACAGCCCTTGAGATATTTGTAGACAACTATTAAGTCTCCTCTCAGTCTTCTCTTTTGCAAGCTAAACATTCCCAATCCTGCAACCGTTCCTCATAGGACATGGTTTGCAGACCGGTCACCATTCTAGTTGCTCTGCTCTGAACTTGCTCCACTTTGTTGATGTCTTTTTTAAAATGTGGTGCCCAAAACTGGACACAGTATTCCACATGAGGTCTGACCAAAGAGGAGTAGAGGGCAATAATGACTCACGTGATCTAGACTGTATGCTTCTGTTGATACATCCTAGAATTCTATTTGCCTTTTTTGCTGCTGCATCACGCTGTCGACTCATGTTCAGTCTGTGATCTATTAGTATACCCAAGTCTTTTTCACATGTGCTGTTACTTAGCCCTATTCCTCCCATTTTGTATACGCTTTTTTCATTTTTATTGCCCAGATGTAGTACTTTGCATTTTTCCCTGTTAAAACCATTCTGTTAGTTTTCTGCCCACTGCTCCAGTTTATTTATATCTTTTTGAATCCTCTCTCTCTCTTCTCCAGTATTAGCTATCCCTCCTAGCTTTGTGTCATCAGCAAATGCAATCAGTTTACCCTCAATTCCTTCATCTAAATCATTGATAAAGATGTTGAACAATACAGGGCCCAGGACAGAGCCTTGTGGTACCCCACTTGCGACATTCTTCCAACTGGATGTGCAGCCATTATGACTACTCTTTGGGACCGATCACTAAGCCAGTTATGAATCCACCTAACAGTTGCCTTGTCGATTCCATACTTAGTCATTTTTTCAATAAGGATTGTGTGAGATACTTTATAATTTCTTTTAGGTGTTGTACAATTCTCTGGATTTTTGTGGCTCACAAGCTCTACCCTTTGCTAACTTCTTATAGAAACAAAGAGACTGAAATAGAGTCAGACTTCCTCC
>JARQOD010000006.1:63661173-63715442 GCA_033576555.1 Oophaga sylvatica | reverse complement strand
TGGTACTTTGCCCTTCTCTTTCTTCAGGTGTTCAGTACTTTTTCCCTATGTTATATTTCATTATTAAAAATTGCTTACCAAAAGACATAAATTCAAAAACATACCAGAAAAAGAAACAGCCTTACCAACACCAAGTCAGATTACAAATGTACTAGCAAGATGCAGCAGACCCCCATGATTAAGGCGGGGGCAGCACAGGTGCAAAATACTGATGAAAACAGCAACTCACAAACCTATTGATTCATGGAGGGGATGGCTGCCTAGTAAAAAATGCACACAAATGAGTCTTGCATAGAATGCCAGTCATACAGGTACGTGTGATGCACAGTGTCTGTCTTACAGCCGATTAATGACACCCATACTATTAAATCAGGCCAGCTGTACAGCACTATGTAAGTGCATCCCACAAGGACAGGCACCCCAGATGACCCAAACAACACTAAAGGGCCTGGCTGCATCCTGCAAAAAATGGAAGAATGTACAATAAAAACGGAAATATTATGTATACGTCAAATACATTACATGAGGTATTGGTCGATATTTAGGCCAAAATACACAAGTTCACAACCCGTGTCAGGGGTCCTCACACTTGCGAGTCCTAATGCTAAAATTAAACACGACTTACCAAAGGACATAACTTCAAAAAACATACCAGAAAGAGAAACAGCCTTACCAACACCAAGGCAGGTTGTAAATTAACTATTTCTCATTATTACACATACCGTATATACTCGTGTATAAGCCGAGATTTTCAGCCCATTTTTTTAGGGCTGAAAGTCCCCTCTCGGCTTATACGCGGGTCATATACGGGGGTCGGCGGGGGAGGGGGAGCGGGGGTGTCGGATCATACTCACCCCTCCGCTGGCACGGTCTCTGCAGCCCCCCTGCTTCTCCCACAATCTCCGGCTCCTTCCTGCAGTGGTCACATGGTACCGCTCATTAAAGTCATGAATATGCACATATTCATGACTTTAATGAGCGGTACCACGTGACCGCTGTAGGACGGAAGCGCTGCGGAGACCGCCAGGAGAAGAGGAGACGCTGCAGAGAGTGACGCGCCGGCGGAGGGGTGAGTATAGCGATATTTACCTGTCCTGTTCCACCGCTGCGCTGCTTCCTCATCCGACTCCTCTGGCTGTGAATGTTCAGGCTGAGGGCGCGATGATGTCGTTAGTGCATGCCGTGCCCTCTGCCTGATCATTCACTGCCGAGGACCCGGAAGAGGGAGCTGTTGTGAATGTGTTAGAAATTAATTCTGAGCAGAAGCTCCCTCTGGTGGTTACAAACAGTACTGAACCATTCAATGAGGATTGGCAATCAGGAGTTACAGACTGGTCTTATATAAGGGAGGTTCCCTCCCATCATGGTTGCCGGTGATCAATTGTTCTTGTCTCAACTGTGGTTCCTGGTTCACTTGGAAGCTTGCTGAGTCTTGCCTGCATCTTCTGCTATCAGATAAGATATTTTCTGCTTTTATTTTTGTGCTTGCTTTTTGCATTGTTCCCTGCACTTCTTTGGAGGTCAGCCAGGTCCCCTCCGGGGGCTTGTGCTCCTCTCAGTTTATCTGAGCCGCTGTTATTTGTTCATTTGCCTTTTCCAGTTTTATTAGTGGCTGCGGCTTAGTTTTGTGACACCAGAGAACTAATTTAGGTGGTAGAGGTTGTGTGATCTCAGGTGTTTTTGCAATTAGTAGAGTTGGTATTTTTTAGGGTTTTTTGGATTGCAGTAAGTGTCCTTCCTATCCTTTTCTGTCCAGGTAGATTGGGCCCCAACGTTTGCTCATACTATTTTCTGTCTGTGTCTGTATTTCCTCTTGTCTAACCGCCATTACATGTTTCGGGGCTTCCTATGTTCTTTGGGGATCTGCTCCGGGGCAGATAGCTTTCCTCTTTCTATCTTTAGGTGTAGTTAACCTCTCAGGCTGTGACGAGGCGTCTAGGACCAACATAGGTACGCTCCACGGCTGCCTTTAGTTGTGGTGGTTAGTCAGGGTACTGCAATCCAGTAGATTCCAACCTCTCTGGTGTATTGCCGTTTTTGCCTGCTCTCCTCAGCTACCAAATCATAACAGGGAGCAGTGCGCAGCGGTGGACCGGTCCGGTGACAGGTAAATATCTCAGGTGCCGGGGTCTTGAGCGAGCGGTGACACTGGCACCTGTCCCCCATAGCGTGCCGGTGTCACCGCCTGCTCAGGACATCGGCACCTGACCCCCAGCGACGAGAGTTGAGTATGTCATTTTTTGCAGCAGCGCGGCAGCTTAAGGGACCTATACTATGGGGCATAATCTGTGGAACATATGGGGCATAATTTGGAGCATATGGGGGCATAATCTGTGGATCATACGGGGGCATAATCTGTGCATCATATGGGGCATAATCTGGAGCATATGGGGGCATAATCTGGAGCATATGGGGCATAATCTGGAGAGCATATGGGGCATAATCTGGAGAGCATATGGGGGGCATAATCTGGAGCATATGGGGCATAATCTGGAGCATATGGGGCATAATCTGGAGCATATGGGGGCATAATCTGGAGAGCATATGGGGACATAACCTGGAGCATATGGGGGCATAATCTGGAGCATATGGAGGCATAATCTGTGGAGCATATGGGGGCATAATCTGTGGAGCATATGGGGCATAATCAGGGGAGCATATGGGGGCATAATCTGTGGATCATACGGGGGCATAATCTGTGCATCATATGGGCATAATCTGGAGCATATGGGGGCATAATCTGGAGCATATGGGGCATAATCTGGAGAGCATATGGGGCATAATCTGAAGCATATGGGGGGCATAATCTGGAGCATATGGGGGCATAATCTGGAGCATATGGGGCATAATCTGGAGCATATGGGGGCATAATCTGGAGAGCATATGGGGACATAACCTGGAGCATATGGGGGCATAATCTGGAGCATATGGAGGCATAATCTGTGGAGCATATGGGGGCATAATCTGTGGAGCATATGGGGCATAATCAGGGGAGCATATGGGGGCATAATCTGTGCAGCATATGGGGGCATAATCTGTGGAGCATATGGGGGCATAATCAGGGGAGCACATGGGGGCATAATCTGTGCAGCATATGGGGGCATAATCTGTGGAGCATATGGGGCATAATCTGTGGATCATACGGGGGCATAATCTGTGCAGTTTATAGGGGCCTAATCTATGAAGCATATGGGGGCATAATCATTTTCCATCCTAGGCTTATACGCGAGTCAATGTTTTCCCAGTTTTTTGTGGCAAAATTAGGGGGGTCGGCTTATACACGGGTCGGCTTATACATGAGTATATACGGTAACTTAATTTTTTTACATCTATAGTTTGATTTCTTTGCCTGTGTGGATTGGATGGCTTGTTACCAACATCTGGTGAAAACTTAATGTCAATAGCACCTTTAAAAATATATTTACTTAGAAAATTGGAGACTTGTTCAATACTTGTTTCAACCGCTGTTTATATTCAATTCCCCGAAAACAAACAAGAACCCATTAAAAAGTTAAAAAGTTATTGTTATTAAATAAACATTAAAATCCAGGTAGAATTTTTTTTATAATTCCTTAAGTGCAACTGTAAAGTCCCTACAAACTGTAGATGTGTGTGAATCTGGCACTAAAGTATAGATCACTTGTTTACCCCTCTCAGAGATACCAGATCGAATATATTAGGATAAAACTGAACATATGAACAGTAAAGTGGTTTAAAACTAGTCACTCAAATTTTTTGGAACTATTTTAGGCATTTTTTGGAGTGAACCTGATTACGAAAAAAATCTTAAAATCTACATGTGTGTATGCCCTAACAGTATATAGGAATTTAGTAAGGGCTCATGCATAGAACTATTTTATTATTCTATGCCACTCATAGTTGTACTGAGTCATCACCCATGGACCCTATTGTATCTCTGTAGACATCCAATTTCAAACAGTCATATTGAGTTTTTTCTATTAGATACCACTTATAGGTGCAGTGGAGGTCCGAATGTTATATCTGGAATAATTTAGTGAACATTTCGCAACTGAGACAAAAAAAAAAACATACTCAATCCCTGCACAACAAAAGTAAATTATTCTAAAATGTAAATTATGATTGTTTCAATCTAAATTTATATCTAAATTAGTCATACTTTAAATGGTAACTGTACTTACTTTTTTTTTTGTGTTTCAAACATTTTTATTAAGTTTTATAAAATACAAGGTGGAGAAGGAACAAGGGGTGAAAATAACAAGGGGGAAGGGATATATCGGAGGGAAGGTGGGGATATAAAAAACTAGAAAACTTACAGTTTACTTTGAACCATATTACATAAATGACTAAACAGTAGTATATTGGATCAATGCACATACATATTCATGACATTGAGGTATATGGTAACTGTACTTTCAACAAACTTTGCATAAATCAATAGTACAGGTGAATATAAGAACTTTGTAATTTATCTTATCAGAGAAATCTGATCCACTCTGAAAAACAGCTCAAATCCATCTTTATCAGTCAAAGCAGACTTCCAACCGAGTGTGGTGTCATGTTACAGAGTCCATTATACTCTATGGAGAGGGGAGAGGGAGCAGGGAGTGGAAACAGGCAGAGAGAGACACATAATGATTGTGCTGAGTGTTCCAACAGGTCTTTTGCCTCAATCCAGAGCTGAATTCATATCTATATTGATCACTACTGCCATGTAATGTCCTCCATGCAGCTGCCATTTTTTTTTTGCTGAAAGTTTTGATGGGCCCTGGGCAAAAGAGTCTCAATGGGCCCCTTTAACACAAACCACAATTCATGATGCACAGATACGGCAGAGAAATATGGGTATAGTACAATGCCAAACACTTCACTTCTTACATTACATGAGTGATATCTATTGTAAATTCTACAAAAGCTCAGAAACCGCCGAATCCTCACAGCGCACAGTACAGACCGGACAGTACAGTCCTCCATACAATATTATGGGCACCACATAGTCTCCCCCTCATCACCCATATAATACCCCATGCAGGATGTCACCCACCCATCCCCCATATAATGCTCTATACAGAATACTGGACCACATAAATTGCTCCATACAGGATACTGGTCTCCATGTAATGCTCCATACAAAATATAGAGCTCTCCTCTGCACTGTGGTGCGCTCTGCACTGTTACGGATCAGGAGAGGCCGTATCACCTCCATCAATGCCTTCTCCCCATCACCCCCTGTGAGGTCAGGACCGCCACCATTTTGTATAGGGCCTATACCAGCCTCCATTTTGTCAGTTCACAGAGCCACAAACTGCTAACTACACAGGGTCTATTAGCATATCCAGTACGACCGGTTTTGATGTCCACTATGAATCAATAGGGCTTTAACATGCTAATTAGTTTAGGCCAGTGTCTGAATAAGATGGTCAGTCGTATGCTAAATAGCTCAAACTCAAGCCAGTATTTCCTGCTCCATATGAATTGCAGGCCAGTTAATATGCGTGCTTCAAAGCAAAGGGGGAGGGCCTAGCAGGTTTAAGAACTGTAGCGATGAACAGGCTGGGGGCAATCCATTTTCAAACAGCAGCAAGAAGCACAAGGGACAGACCTTGCCAAGGGTGCAGCAACATATGCTTTGGGGACTATCCAGCAACTGAAGACTGTTACCTGGGGACGGCATAGCCCCCTGCCTTCCCATGACCATACTACCTGGTAATATTGATCTATAGCTTATACCTTTAAGCCTTGTACATTATCGTTGTATTTTTTCTCTGACTGCAAGTCCATTGTAATTACGTTGTATAGCTTTACTGTATATTTCTGTAATTATCTAGTGTGCCCTTAAGGCGATTAAACCATAAAATTAATCTTGGGCTGATGCTTTTACTCTGATTACGAATCTTAGAATACCCAGTGGGTAACAGGACACCCTCCCCGGCGGCCATTTGCTCTAGGTGCAGTTCCCTTACTGACCTGAGAGACAAAGGGGGCGCCGTAGAGCTGTACCTGTGGAGTTACGTCCCATTGGTGACGTGGGAGGAAAGGGGTCGTCCCTCACAATTGGTGGCAGCGGTGGGATCAGAAGCTGTGATACCCGGGCTACCGTGTGGCGGTCGGCTTAGTTCCTCACAATTGGTGGCAGCGGTGGGATCAGAGTAATAGTGTGCGTGGGACCCCTACTCCCAGACACTAGAGACTACCAGTGGTACTTTCACTGCTGGGGTCTTAAGGTCAGCCCAGCACTAGACGGTCAGAGTGTGAATATAATAAGTTGTGTGCAAGGTCAGGGTTGCAGCTGTGTCAGTAACCAAAGGTTCCCAAGATGAGGGAAGGCACCAGGAGTAGGGCAAAGGGGGAGGCCAATGCTGTGGTCTATGAGGGGTTCGATACCGATGAGGGGGAGCTCAGCCAGGGCTCCCCAAGGAGCCCGACCCCCGTGCTCAGTCTCACAGTGGACTGTCCACCCCCTGCCCGTCCCAGCCTGTCCAGATCGAAGGCCCTTTTCCAAGCGGCTATGGCACAGCTCGAGGCTGGTAATGACGCTGCCTATGACAGACTCCTGGTGGCGGCAGAGAAAGCAGCAGAGCGTGAGCAAGCAGCAGCAGAGCGTGAGCATACAGAACGTGTGTTGCAGGCTACAGAACGCCGTGAAGCTGCGGAGCGCCGGCACCGACTGGAGATGGCTCAGCACGGGCCCCCGCTGGACGCACCAGGCCCACCGGAGACAAGGGCTTCCAAGGTCCGGGCGGAGGACTTTCCCTTGCTTGAAAAGGATAGAGACCTGGATTCCTTTCTGCTGGCTTTTGAGAGGACCTGCCTCCAACATCATCTGGCCCCGGATCAGTGGGCAAGGTACCTGACCCCCCGTTTGAGGGGTAAGTCCCTGGAAGTTTTGGGGGACTTACCTGCCGGGGAGGAGCAGGACTACAACAGCATCAAGCGGGCCCTGATCCAGCACTACAACCTCACCCCGGAGTCGTACCGCAGGAAGTTCAGGAGCCTGCAGCGGGGTTCAAAGGACACCTGGACCGACCACATGCGGGCCCTGCTGAGAGCTGCGGAGCACTGGACCTCGGGTCTAGAGCTCACTACCCGCCAGAAGGTCCAGGAACTGTTTGTCATGGAGCAATTCTTGTGGAACTGCCCAGAGGACCTCCAGCAGTTCCTCCGTGACCGGAAACCAAAGGGGGCTTCTGCTACAGCCGCCCTGGCAGATGACTATGCCAACAACAGGGCGCCGGAGCCAAAGAAGCCTGCCAGCAGCACCTGGAGAGGGGGTAAGCCCAATCCTGCCTCAGCCCCATATCCAGCCCCCAGAGTGCAAGGGGTGTACCCCCCGGCTGCCCTCTCCAGGCCAGGAACAGAACCCAGACGTTGTCATAATTGCTGTTGTGAATGGGCTTGAGATGAGTTCTGAGCAGAGGCTCCCTCTGGTGGTTACAAGCGGTACTGGTCTGTCCAGTGAAGATTGTGAAGATTGTGAGGATTGGGAATCAGGTGTTACTGACTGGTCTTATATAAGGGAGTCACCTTCCCATCAAGGTTGCCGGTGATCAATTGTTCTGGTCTCTATCCTTGATTCCTGTTTCCCTTGTAGCCTGCTGTGTCGTGTCTGCATCTCCTGCTAACAGATAAGACATTTTCTTCTTTTTGTTTTTGTGCTTGATTTTTGCATTTTGTCCTGCACTTCTGTGGGGGCCTTCAGGGTCCCCTCCGGGGGCTTTTGCCCTCTCAGTTTAGTTCAGCCACTGATGTTTGTACTTTTGCTTTTTCCAGTTTTTTCAGTGGCTGCTGTTTTGATTTTGTTACACCAGAGAACTAATTTAGGTGGTAGAGGTCGTGTGATCTCAGGTGTTTTTGAAATTAGTAGAGTTGGTGCTTTTCAGGGTTTTCTGGGATTGCAGTAAGTACCCTTCCTATCCTTTTCTATTTAGTTAGTTTGGGCCCCAACGTTTGCTCATACTATTTTCTTTCTGTGTCAGTATTTCCTCTTGTCTAACCGCCATTACATGTTTGGGGGCTTTCTATTATCTTTGGGGTTCTGCTCCGGGGCAGATAGCTTTCCTATATCTATCTTTAGGTGTAGTTAGTTTCTCAGGCTGTGACGAGGCGTCTAGGACCAACGTAGGAACGCTCCACGGCTGCCTCTAGTTGTTGTGGTTAGTCAGGGTACTGCAATCTCATAGATTCCAACTGCTCTGGTGTATTGCCTTTTTTGCCTGCACTCCTCAGCTACCGAAACATAACAGTATCACCGGCCCAAAATTTAAAATTGTATGGTACTCACAGAAGGGAAAAAATTTGTGAAAGAAAAAACGGTTGTCAGAGTTGTCAGAGATATTTTTCTGTTTGTTGCATTTTTTTTTTTTTCCCTCTGTATCTCTGGGTGCTGGGGAGGATTTTTCTCTCAATGGAGTTTGCACAGTTGTCTGGCCGTGTGGATCAGCTTGCCACTGAGGTTCAGAGTATTGCTGCATGTCTTGCTAGGTTGCCTGTTGTGGAACCTAGGATTCCCATGCCAGATTTGTTTTTAGGGGATCGAGCTAAGTTTCAGAATTTCAAAAATAATTGTAAATTGTTTTTTGCCTTAAAATCTAAGTCCTCAGGAACGCAGCGCAGCAGGTTCAAATTGTCATCTCTCTCCTGCGCGGCGATCCTCAGGATTGGGCTTTTTCCCTGACACCTGGGGATCCTGTTTTGAGTGATGTTGATGCATTTTTTCAGGCTTTGGGGTTATTGTACGATGAGCCTAATGTCACTGATCAAGCTGAAAAAGCCTTGTTGGCATTAAATCAGGGGCTTGATGACGCTGAGTTATACTTGAACTCCCTTGAATTTGTTGCCTTAATATCTAAATCTAATGCTCATAATACATACAAACAACACCAAAGTCCCAGTGTATGATGAAACTGGGATACCCTAGAGCATATTAATAATTTATCTCAGAAAAGTTTTTTTTGAATACACAAATTCAACTTTATTTTCATAAAAATCATTTCAAAAACATATAAATACCAAAAAGGTGCAAAATCTAAACTCTAGGGACATTGCGGACTTCTTAACATTGAACACTGAAAGCCTCTTATGTACTCATTCACATCTAATTCAAATAGTGTGTCTCTGCTAATGACTTCTTCAAAATATCAGGATAAAATCACTGTTCTCTGCCTTCTAAGAATGTGGCCAATGCACTCCGATGTGGAAAACCCCAATTTCACCCACACCTAACACTTATCAAACCACTCAAATTAATCAGGTGGTGGGATCAATATCCCATCTTAGTGTGAGAGGTAAATGGGAAATCCACATCCAGTTAAATGATAATCATAGGCTGACCTAACCCTATCCAATGAAAATTTGAATGAAGTCTGAGCTCTCATACACCTAAACACCCTTTTTCCGGGCTATTATACAGTAATGAGTATCATACCTGATTCTGGCAGTAAGATGACAAATAAGAGGAGTCCTGTCCCATCTGCCCCGACGCGCACGTTTCGCCCAGCTTCTTCGGGGGGCGTGTCAGGGCAGAGGGTATGCGTTCCTTAAATACCGCTGTTACCTTCTAGCACCCAATCACCATTAAAATCAAGCAGGTGCATCCATCGTCGGTGTAATAGCGGCGCATGCGTCCGTCATGTCAGGCCGTAAATCGACATCTGTTTGCGGTCTCGGTGAGGTCACCTCTCCGTCCGTGAACTAATCACATGACTGGTGTAGGTGACGTCAGCGTCTCAGACCGCGCTCAAGATATCGCGAGCCCGTCCATGTCCGGCGCATGCGCACAACAACCGAACTAGGTACTTCTACTACAAACTGATCTTTTACTATTTTCACGAATCCTTATGACATGAAGGTGAAGAGCACTACTGAATTATGACAATCGGACAGAACATCATCTACTGCATGGGTTATCTTCACTATTATACAAAAATGCTTTTCTAGCTGATATAAAACATATAAATGGTAATTAAATCATAATAACCATACAATATACAGTCCTATATCTATCTTGAATGCTATCTTCAAGTGGAACCTGTACCTAAAAGACCATATATTCTATCAGAATTGGCCATTCTATACTGCCACAACAGCAAACTGTCATACATAAAGACGATACTGTACATCACTATGACTCATTGTACGGTGGAAGATTTTGTCCACTAATTCCAATACATGTTCTTTCTTCCATGTTTCTGTTTTCCAAATTCCCACCAACACTGTATTCTCCGATTTTCATGATGACTCCACCAGGATGCTGCGCATAAACCATGGGCTATATCCTGGAAGCCTATCTTCAAGATGTATATTCCCCTCCTCCCAGTCTCCCATCGAATTCGACAGATCAGCACATATCAAATAAAAAAACGAAAACAGGTAAGTGGAACAAGAACAAACTTAACAAACTTAACAATTAAAATCAATTTCGTTGTTAAAATAAGAAACAGAAAAATACCCCCTACCCTTCCCTACTTCAAATATATGCCAACTCCACCCCCGCTTTAATTAAAGAAAAGCTCCAAAACCCGCACTCTCATTGAGTCCCTGTGGACTCATTGTTCCTAACCTGTATATCCATCTACATTCCAATCTGGCCAGCTCCCTGCCCAAATCTCCACCTCTAAATCCTAATGATACAGAGTCTATTCCCCTAATCTTCAAAGTATGTGACCGACAATCATGAAATTTCTTAAAGTGCCTGGGGAGTGTTTTTAACAGGGTGTCATCCTCGATGGTTTTTGCTTTCTCAATATCTAAGCAATGCTCCCGTGTACGAATTTTTAACTCTTGGTGGTGAGACCTATATATACCTTGTTACACGGGCATGATGCATGATATATAACTCCCTTTGATGTACATGTTATATGTTTTCTTATTTCAAAACTTCTAGAACCATCATGATTTTTAAATTTTTTGGCTTTAACCAAATTTGCACATGCCTTGCACAGGCCACATGGGAAGAAACCAAGATTGTTCCTGCACTCAATCTTCTTGTGAGGATCGAAATGGCTATGCACAAGTGTGTCTTTCAAATTCCTTGATCGTCTAGCTACTACTGAGGGACGCGGGTCCAAAATTTTACTTAAAATCGGATCAGTAAATAAGATTTTCCAATGTTTATTCAGGATCAGCCTAAACTCATTCCATTGATCATGATATGCTGTTATAAACCTCATTTGATTGGGATTTGAGTTTGTTTTTCTTGATCCACAGAGTAGTTGATCCCTAGATGTGTTCTTTGCTCTTAAATACCCTCGTTATACTGTCAGAGATTCCGTAGGTGGGCAGTCCTGACCAAGTTGAATGACGACGCTTTGGCGGCCCTTTTTCGGAAGGGTCTGTCAGATAATGTAAAGGATGTTATGGTGGGATTCCCTGTCCCCTCTGGTCTCAATGATTCTATGTCATTAGTAGTGTTGAGCGATACGATACCGCAAGTATCGGGTATCGGCCGATATTAGCTCTATCGGCCTTTCGATACTTAGTTTCGATATTTTCCATATATCGTATACCGGAATCGGAAGTTCCCATAATTCTTTGAGAGACAATGTGATTTTAGTCAGCCAATGAGGAATCCTAAGAAGTGTGGGCACATCCTGTACTGCTGCGGTCATGTTAACTAATGGCATGGCTGTGATTGGATGCTGAAATGATGTCAGAATGCACTATAAAAGGCGCCGCCGCCATTTTAGCGTCACTGTGCTGTAAATTCAGTAAGGGACAGAACGCTGCTGTGCTGACTCTGAGGGACAGTTAGAGATTGCGATTTAGTGTACTGTGCTGTAGGCAGGCTAGCACCAACCGCTGTGTAAAGCTTCCTTTTGCCTGCAGTGTTGTTTTAACAGCTCTGCAAGGTGTGTGTGAGTGCAGGTGACGCTGCAGTTTGCTCTGCATGCAACGCTGTCTGTAGGCATCTGCACGTGTCACTCACAGACTCTTTTTTTTTTCTTCAGTGTAATTCTTGCAGCTCCATGCAATTTAACTATTAGTGTGACGCGCTTCCATCCGTATCCAATACATTGGTTGCAAACACTATAGAAGTAGACAAAGGAGTAGCCTTTCACAGATTGTGAACAGTTGTGTTTCAGTGTTCACTTCAGTCTGTGTTTTTTATTTTTTGAGTGCACATCACGCTCCAGTTACTTGTTCAAGCACTGTTGCTTGTACTCTGCTGAGCGTGTCTCAGTGCCTCATCCTTTTCATTTATCTCCAATTGGTTCTGCTCCATTCCATTTAAAATATAATCTATTAGTGTGACGCGCTTCCATCCGTATCCAATACATTGGTTGCAAACACTATAGAAGTAGACAAAGGAGTAGCCTTTCACAGATTGTGAACAGTTGTGTTTCAGTGTTCACTTCAGTCTCTGCGTAATAACCACACTTAGGCCTTATAACTTTTCTGACTTTCTTTATCAATCTACCAAGATGAAGAAGGCAGTGAGTAAGGCACGTGGTCGTGGCCGTGGAGTTTCAGCAGGGAGAGGACGTGGTGATTCTGTGGCTGCTGCCGCCCTCAGTGACACAGCATCCACCATTTATCCCCGTGAGCGTTCCTTTATGCGCACTTTGGTAGGAGCTCGGCGTGCCCCCCTGCTGCGGGAAGAACAAATTGAAGCCGTTGTTGGTTGGATGGCAGCCAATGCATCGACTTCAATTCCTTCCACCTCCTCTCAGGAACACAACACTGTTGAGCAACCATCTGTCTGTTCACCGCCTGTCAAATTGCCCAGGCAGTCAGAGAGTTCTGTACAGGAGCCAGCTGAGTCTCTGCTTCTGTTCTCAGAATCTGTTGGCTCGCAAACACGGGCACGGGCAAGCAGCATTCTGCAATTTGAAGAAGAGGGAGTATGCAGTGATGCGCAACAGCTGTGTCTCTCTCAATCTGAAGAGGCGGGTGAGCCAGTGCCGATGGACAGACACACCGCAGAACGCATCTTATGATGATGATGAGACTCAGGTACCAGGTTTTGTGGAGCATGGTGCTGCCCAGACTATCCAACAGCAGCAGGTGTTGGAAGAGGGTAGTGGAGATGATGAAGTCCGAGACCCAACATGGCGTGAGCAACAGGAAGGTGGTGGGAGCAGCTCTGAGGAAGAGATTGTCCCAACGGTACAAAGAGGAGGGAGAGGTAGGCTGCAGACTCGCTTGCCTGTAGCCTCCAGTTTGGCACCTGTTGGGAGCAGTTCTCTTAGAAATGTCAAAATTGGCGCTCCCATGACTTGCACTGCGTGGTCCTTTTTGACAGACTTGTAGATGATATTTGCTATGTTCAATGCAAGCTGTGTAAGCAAAAAGTTAAAAGAGGTAAAAATATCAGTAACCTGAATACCACAAATATGTGGAAACATGTACGGACAAAGCACGTAGCTGAGTTACAAAGACACACTGGAGATGTAGGCCAGCCTACAGCAGCACCTACATCTTCAGGTCGTGTTCGAGCCTCTACCTCCAGCTCACACACACCTGGTTCGGCTTCCTCACAGGATCTCCATGGAAGAACCTCGGTCACTGTTGTCCATAGACAAACTGTTATTCCACCCACAGCAGCAAGTTCACAGTCATCGTCACACTCCCAGAACAAAAAACAGCCATCGGTACCACAGGCATGGGATAAAAGACGGCCATACTCGGCAAACCATCCACGAGCACAGGCTCTGAATGCTGGCATTGCAAAACTCCTGTCCCTTGAAATGCTGTCATTCAGGCTGGTGGAGACTGACAGTTTCAGGAACTTTATGGCATTGGCAGTCCCACAATATAATGTGCCAAGCCGATTTTATTTCAGCAGGCAAGCTGTCCCTGCTCTGAAAAAACATGTCGAGGGAAGCATTAAACATGCGCTACTAAACGCCGTCAGTAGCAGGGTCCACCTGACCACCGATGCGTGGACCAGTACCCATGGCCAGGGACGATACCTTTCCCTCACTGCCCATTGGGTCAATGTTGTGGAGCCGGGTACAGATCTTGCCAGTGGCGCTGTACGTGTTCTGCCAACTCCAAGGATTGCAGGAATCCAGTCTGTACACATTGATTCCTCCTCCTACTCCAGTTCCTCAGAATCATCGCTGCATGAGCCGTCACGGTATACCTCCACATGGACCCGTGAACGCTTACCTGTTGCGACCGATATGAGCACAGCCGTGGCCAAACGTCAACAGGCCGTCCTGAAATTAATTTCCATGGGGAATCGAAGCCACACAGCGCAGGAGCTCTGGGATGCCATCAAGCAGGAGAGCGACGTGTGGTTTTTGTCAGCTAATCTCCAGCCAGGCTTGGTAGTGTGTGACAATGGCCGAAATCTGGTGGCAGCTCTGGGCCTTGGCAACCTCACTCACATACCATGTCTGGCACATGTGCTCAACTTGGTCGTGCAGAGTTTTTTGAGGGACTATCCGGATCTTAATGCACTGCTGCACAAGGTCCGCCTAGAGTGCGCTCACTTGCGACGTTCCAGCATGGCCAGATCGCGCATTGCAGCTCTGCAAGTCAGATTTCGCCTTCCTGAACATCGCATCATATGTGACGTACCCACCAGGTGGAATTCCACGTTACATATGTTGGAGCGGTTGTGTGAGCAGCAGCCAGCAGTAATGGAGTATCAGCTGCAACAGGCGCAATCAACTCGCAATTTGCGCCGTTCTCACTTCACCACTACTGAGTGGGCCTCTATGAAGGACATCTGCGACGTTTTGCGTGCGTTTGATGTCTCAACGCGGATGGCGAGTGCAGATGATGCACTAGTCAGCATGACTGTCCCCCTTATCTGCCTGCTTCAGAAATCACTGAAAGCACTAAAGGAAGAGGTTTTGGAAGAGGTGGAGGATGAGGAGTCACAAATTTAATTACCTTCAGGACAGTCAGCGCAACGTGGTTCCTCACAAAGGGCTGGGCAGGGCTCACTTTGTGAGGAGGATGAGGAGGAGGAGGAGTCAATGGAGGAGGAAGAAATCCCTACAGAGGGAGGTACACAACGCTCTAGTCAGTATGTAGAGCGAGGGTGGGGTGATGCAGAGGAGGCAGAGATGACGCCTCTTCCAGAGGACAGCCTTTGTTGGCCAGTTGGGAGTCTGCAGCACATGGTTGATTTCATGCTTCAGTGCCTGAGAAACGACCGCCGCATCGCCCACATTCTCACCACGTCAGATTATTGGGTGTACACCCTCCTAGACCCTCGCTACCGGGACAACTTACAAACCCCCATCACACCGGTGAACCGGGACCGTAAAATGCAGGAGTACCAAGACACACTGGTGCAATCCATACTGTTGTACATTCCAGCCGAGAGACCTGCTGCTGCTACTGCTTTACAAAGCAGCTCTGTGCGTCGAGGCAGTGTAGACACCTCTACAACAAGAGGGAGCAGAAGCAGCGGCTTTGCACAGGGCAAGAACTGTATGTTACAAATGTGGCAAAGTTTTGTGACAGCGCCAGCAAGGTCTACACCATCCGAGACGGCTCCAGTCACCAGGAAGAAACGTTTCCGTAAGATGGTGACAGACTACTTGGCTTTCCCTCTAAGTGTACTCCCAGATGCCTCTTCCCCTTTCAAATTTTGGGTCTCTAAGTTGAATACATGGCCAGAGCTTAGCCAGTATGCATTGGAGGTGCTGGCTTGCCCTGCTGCCAGTGTATTATCTGAGCGTGTCTTTAGTGCTGCAGGTGGTGTAGTAACAGACCGTCGCATGCGACTATCCTCAGAGAATGTAGACCGGCTTACTTTTCTGAAAATGAACAAGGCATGGATCTCACCTGAATTTGCCTGTCCGTTTTCAGATTAAATAACTGTTTGGCAACGTTTTCCATGTCTCCTGTTATGTTCATCTTTCTACCACCTGAACTCTACTCCCTGGGCTACAACACCGCCATTTGTTGCTCGTAAGTAATTGGCAGGGGTACTGACTCCTGGCCAGCCTGGTTACAGCACGACAGCTGTTTCCTGGCAGTGTGAACGTCAATTATCCTCCAATAAGTTGTGCTGTCGTGTTACATTCGGGTTAGCCGACTCTATGGTGCCTGCAGTTTAGGTGATTCCTATGTGTGCTGTGGGATATGTAAATAAAGGCGGTTTCCATTGTGACAATAGGACAAGCACCCACTGTAGGACTGTGTGATTCGGTAACTGCGGACGGCTTGCGTCCTGTCAACTTACATTTTCATGGGTGCGTTCTTCTACCCGTCCGGGGTCCAGTACCGTCAACTGGTTCTCCCCAGTGCCTTTGGCCTAGGTGCCTCCATCTCCGTATCCGAGTTCCACCAACGTCTGCTGGTCCTTGGTAGTGCTTTGGAGCACAGGTACCTCCTGCTTAGTAACCGTGTCACAGTAACGTCAGCTGGTACTCGGTTGTGACATTGCCTCTTTTCCTTCTGCTACCCGTCCGGGGTCCAGTACCGTCAACTGGTTCTCCCCAGTGCCTTTGGCCTAGGTGCCTCCATCTCCGTATCCGAGTTCCACCAACGTCTGCTGGTCCTTGGTAGTGCTATGGAGCACAGGTCCCTCCTGCTTAGTAACCGTGTCACAGTAACGTCAGCTGGTACTCGGTTGTGACATTGCCTCTTTTCCTTCTGCTACCCGTCCGGGTTCCAGCACAGTCAGCTGGTCCTCGTTACTTCCATTGTCTCTTGCTCCATCTGATACCCATCAGGGTTCCAGTAACGTCAGCTGTTTCTCGGAAATTAGACGACCTTAAAGACCACCCAGAAGAAGATGACGACAACAAGGACGACGAGCATGAAGCCAACCAGCCTGAACACCATCACAAAGAAAAAATAAAAGATTACCCAGAAGAAGATCACCAACAGGACAAAGAAGGTTAAGACAAACTACAAGATACAGAACAAGAGACAGAAGAACAATAAGCAGAAGATCAAAAAGCAGAAGAACATGAAGTATAAGACCAAAATGAAGAGCAAAATATATGCTCTAAATTCTAAGCAGAAGAAGACTAAGCAGTGTATGGGGTGAGTCCGTTCCTCCTCGTGGTGCCCCTGGAAAATGCCTGCTGCTGCAGGCTAAACTGAACACGGACAAATACTGTTGTAATTTAAATCTTTTGTGACAGCAAGAACGGAAGGATGAACAATTCATACTTTTACAGATTACAAGTACAGGAATCTCTGTCACAAATAAGAATATGATGAAGAAGATGAAGAGGAAGAAGATGAAGAATTTGAATATGAAGAAGATTAATTAGTTTAATAATAACAATATGAGTAATGTAAACAAAAACATGAATAGCAAGAAGTTTAAGAAGAAGATTAAGAAGGTGAAGATGAAGAATAATTTGATGAGAAAGATGATGCTGCTGCTGAAGATTATGAAGGAGAAAGTGTGGCACTGGCAAAAGTTAAAAAGGTGAAGAGCATGGAAGTTGTGAAACATACATATTTGCCAAAATAGAAAAAAGGTTAACAACATTGTCAATTTGTTAGTCAATCCAAACGTATTTCCAAAAAAAAATATATTAATGCTATTCCAATGCATTGGGTTAAACATGTATGCCTTTATTGTCTCCTCAACCTCCCCAATACATACTACATTAGTCTTTGTTGTTTTCCTTCATGTACAATTAACCAAAGGCAAGAATGTTTTTTTTTAATGTCGATATTTGGTTCCCATAGACTTATATTGGACTTCCGGTATCGGAATCGGATATCGACGATATTTAATGATATCGGCGATACCATTCCGATCCGATATTTTTAGATATCGAGCAGTATCGCTCAACACTAGTCATTAGCGATTCAAATTGACAGACGTTTGCGTGAGCGGAGAAGTATGCGTGGAATAGTGTTGCCTTGTGAACCTGCTTCTGAATCCATGCAGTGTGATAGAGTGGTGTCTGGGGCACAGCGTCATGAGTTTCGAAAGCGCAATGGGTTATGTTTCTACTGTGGTGATGCCTCTCATGCTATTTCAGTCTGCCCTAAGCGGGGAAGACGTTTTGAACGCTCAGTTGTCTTGGGTAGTGTTCAGACTAAGTTTTTATTAACTGTCACTCTGATATGCTCTCTGTCCTCATTTTCTGCTCAGGCTTTCGTTGATTCTGGAGCAGCTATTAACCTGATGGATTATGATTTTGCTAAACGTTGTGGGTTTCCCTTGATACCCCTACAGAAGTCTATTCCCCTACTGGGGATCGATTCTATCCCTTTGGCTGAGAATAAACCTCAGTTCTCTACTCAGGTGATAATGAGGGTTGAACCTGATCATCAAGAGTGCTGCAAATTTTTGGTTCTGTATAATCTGCATGATATTATCGTACTGGGTTTCCCTTGGTTACAGTCTCATAATCCTGTTTTGGATTGGAAATCTGTGTCTGTAACCAGTTGGGGCTGCCAATGTGTTAATACCAACACTCCTGTTTTTTCTGCCTCCCCCCAGGCTCAGGATGTTCCTGACTTTTTGATTGATTTTTCTGAAGTATTTAGCGAAAGTAAATCTGCATCCTTGCCTCCCCATAGGAGCTATGACTGCGCTATTGAATTAGTGCCTGGTAGTAAATTCCCTAAAGGTCGCCTTTTTAACTTGTCTGTACCTGAACATGACGCTATGCGGTCTTATATCAAGGAGTCATTGGAGAAGGGTCATATCAGACCATCCTCTTCACCCTTAGGTGCCGTTTTTTTCTTTGTGGCCAAAAAGGATGGTTCATTAAGGCCGTGTATTGATTATCGTCTTTTGAACAATATTACTGTGAAATATCAATACCCGTTACCCTTGATTTCTGACCTGTTTTCCAGGGTGAAAAACGCTACTTGGTTTACCAAGCTTGACCTCAGGGGGGCATATAACCTTATTCGCATTAAGCACGGGGATGAATGGAAGACGGCATTCAATACCCCGGAGGGGCATTTTGAGTACCTTGTGATGCCCTTTGGGCTCACTAATGCTCCTTCTGTCTTCCAGTCCTTCATGAATGACATTTTCAGGGATTTTGTGGATAAATTTCTGATTGTTTATTTGGATGATATCTTGATTTTTTCTAATGACTGGGACTCTCATGTGAAACATGTTCGAACTGTATTCCAGATTTTGAGAGAGAATGCTCTGTATGTGAAGGGATCAAAGTGTCTTTTTGGCGTACAGAGGATCTCATTTCTGGGATTCATTTTGTCCCCATCTGTTATTGAAATGGACCCGGTCAAGGTTCAGGCCATCTGTGATTGGGTCCAACCTACTTCATTAAAGGCTCTTCAAAGATTTTTGGGTTTTGCACATTTTTATCGTAAATTTATTGGTAATTTCTCGGTTATTGTTAAACCATTAACTGATTTGACCAAAAAGGGTTCTGATGTGGTGAATTGGCCTCCTGAGGCAGTCTCTGCATTTCAGGAACTTAAGCAGAGATTCACTTCTGCTCCTGTTCTACGGCAGCCTGATGTTTCCCTGCCATTTCAGGTGGAGGTTGATGCCTCTGAAATTGGGGCAGGTGCCGTTTTGTCCCAAAAAGATCCAGAGACCTCTAAAAGTAACCCTTGTGCCTTTTTCTCTCGAAAATTTTCTCCTACTGAACGTAATTATGACGTGGGTAATCGGGAGTTATTGGCCATGAAGTGGGCTTTTGAAGAGTGGAGACATTGGCTGGAGGGAGCCAAACATCAGGTGGTGGTCCTTACTGACCATAAGAATCTGGTTTATCTGGAATCTGCCAAGCGACTCAATCCCAGACAGGCCAGGTGGGCCTTGTTTTTCACACGTTTTAATTTTGTGGTTTCCTTTCTTCCTGGCACTAAGAATGTTAAGGCGGATGCCCTCTCGAGGAGCTTCCTTGCGGACTCTCCTGAGTTATCTGATCCTTCTGTTATTTTGAAAGAGGGTGTAGTTCTTTCCGCCATCTCACCTAATTTGAGACTTGCTCTGGAGGGGTGTCAGGAGGATAGGCCCGAGCGCTGCCCTGTTGGAAAATTGTTTGTCCCGGACCAGTGGAAAAAGAGTGTGATGTCTGAGATTCATTGTTCCGCGTTGGCTGGGCATCCCGGAATTTTTGGTACCAGAGACTTGGTTAGTCGGTCCTTTTGGTGGCCTACCTTGTCTCGTGATGTCAGGGAATTTGTGCAGTCCTGCGGGACTTGCTCTCGCTCCAAGCCTTGCTCTCGCTCTGGTGGTTTGTTGATGCCATTGCCTGTGCCCAAGAGACCATGGACCCATATCTCTATGGATTTCATTTCCAACCTCCCTGTTTCTCAGAGAATGACCGCCATCTGGGTGATTTGTGTGTTTTCCAAGATGATACATCTTGTGCCATTACCTAAGTTGCCTTCCTCCTCTGAATTGGTGCCGTTGTTCCTTCAGCACGTGGTTCGTTTACACGGCATTCCTGAGAACATAGTGTCTGACAGAGGAGTCCAGTTTGTTTCCAGATTTTGGAGGACTTTTTGTTCTAAACTGGGTGTTCAATTGTCTTTCTCCTCGGCATTTCATCCTCAGACCAATGGTCAAACTGAGAGAACAAACCAGACATTGGAGACTTATCTAAGATGCTTTGTGTCTGCTGATCAGGATGACTGGGTCTCTTTTTTGCCTTTGGCTGAGTTTGCTCTTAATAATAGGGCTAGCTCTGCCACTTTGATGTCTCCGTTTTTCTGTAATTCTGGGTTTCACCCTCGATTTTCTTCAGGACAGACGGAGGCTTCTGTCTGTCCAGGTGTTGACTCTGTTGTGGAGCGTATGCAACAGATTTGGGACCAGGTAGTGGAGAGGTTGTCCCTCTCTCAGGAGAGGGCCCAGCGGTTTGCTAACCGGCATAGGACTGATGGTCCTCGGTTTAAAGTAGGGGACTTGGTCTGGTTGTCCTCAAAAAATATTCTATGAGAGTAGCATCTCCTAAATTTAAGCCTAGGTTCATTGGACCTTATAAGATCATGGAGATTCTTAATCCTGTTTCTTTTCGTTTGCTTCTTCCAGGGACATTTAAGATCCATAACGTGTTCCACAAGTCCTTGTTGAAGTGGTTTGTTGAGCCAGTGGTTCCTGCTGCTGTGCCTCCTGACCCTGTTTTGGTTGAGGGCAATCTGGAGTATGTGGTTGAGAAAATATTAGATTCTCGTTTTTCTAGACGGAAACTCCAGTATTTGGTTAAGTGGAGAGGTTATGGTCAGGAAGACAATTCTTGGGTGTTTGCTTCGGACATCCATGCTAGGAGACTCATCCGTGCGTACCATAGAACTCATCCTGACCGACCTGGTTGCTCAAATGAGGGTTCGGTGACCCCTCCTCAAGGGGGGGGTACTGTTGTGAATGGCTTGAGATGAGTTCTGAGCAGAGGCTCCCTCTGGTGGTTACAAGCGGTACTGGTCTGTCCAGTGAAGATTGTGAAGATTGTGAGGATTGGGAATCAGGTGTTACTGACTGGTCTTATATAAGGGAGTCACCTTCCCATCAGGGTTGCCGGTGATCAATTGTTCTGGTCTCTATCCTTGATTCCTGTTTCCCTTGTAGCCTGCTGTGTCGTGTCTGCATCTCCTGCTAACAGATAAGACATTTTCTTCTTTTTGTTTTTGTGCTTGATTTTTGCATTTTGTCCTGCACTTCTGTGGGGGCCTTCAAGGGTCCCCTCCGGGGGCTTTTGCCCTCTCAGTTTAGTTCAGCCACTGATGTTTGTACTTTTGCTTTTTCCAGTTTTTTCAGTGGCTGCTGTTTTGATTTTGTTACACCAGAGAACTAATTTAGGTGGTAGAGGTCGTGTGATCTCAGGTGTTTTTGAAATTAGTAGAGTTGGTGCTTTTCAGGGTTTTCTGGGATTGCAGTAAGTACCCTTCCTATCCTTTTCTATTTAGTTAGTTTGGGCCCCAACGTTTGCTCATACTATTTTCTGTCTGTGTCAGTATTTCTTCTTGTCTAACCGCCATTACATGTTTGGGGGCTTTCTATTATCTTTGGGGTTCTGCTCCGGGGCAGATAGCTTTCCTATATCTATCTTTAGGTGTAGTTAGTTTCTCAGGCTGTGACAGGCGTCTAGGACCAACGTAGGAACGCTCCACGGCTGCCTCTAGTTGTTGTGGTTAGTCAGGGTACTGCAATCTCATAGATTCCAACTGCTCTGGTGTATTGCCTTTTTTTGCCTGCACTCCTCACAGTCGGTCATGTGGAACTGCGGGACACACAGGCGCTGAACGAACCCTGGTACGTCCTGAGGTGGTGTCCCCTCAAGACTTGGTACCTGGGAAAACCCTTTCCGTCTCCGGAATTGGAGGCGTTGAACCGGCGCTGCCCGTTGCCAAGGTGTATTTGGACTGGGGCGCCGGGAGGGGGATGCGGGAGGTGGGAGTAACGCCAAATATTCCTGCAAATGTGTTGCTTGGGACCGATTTGGAGCGGCTAGTGTCCCAGTATGTGGCCACTGAACCCCCAAGTTCGGCTCCCCAAGAATGTCATGACTCCACTGTGAATGCTAATGTTAATGTATTGAATGTGCCTCCAACAGTGGAGGAGGGAGTGACACCTGATGGTAAGCCATGCACTGACACTACACACACAGGGCTCACAGTGAGGACAGGTGAGGAGGCTGCACGGGAGAGCTCAGAGGTGGGGGGAGGGGCTGCTATGGGCAGTGTAGGGCCCCTAAGTGAACCCAGCCTGCTGAGTCTAGGGCCCCTGCAGGAGGAGGAACAGGCCATGGGGGAAGGGGGCGTCCCGGGAGAGGAGCCACCAGGTAAGACCCCAGGGCAGGAGTTCCCCACATCCGGGATGTCAGGAAGTCAGGGAAGTCTGCCTGACCCGGCGACTTGGTCAGGGGACGAGGAAAGCAGGCGCTACCCGCGGTCTCAGCTGTCGTGGCCGCGAGCGAGTGGTCTGGGACCAGGGACGGCTGTACCGGGTAACGGTCCAGCAGGGTTCACCGGAGGCGTGGCCCAGGGACCGACAGTTAGTGGTACCCCATCCGTTCAGGGCGGAATTGTTGCGGATCGCACACGAGATTCCAATGGCCGGACACCTAGGGATCACTAAAACCAGGGCCAGGCTAGCTCAGCATTTCTACTGGCCCGGAATGAGGACCGAGGTGATAGCCTACTGCCGTTCGTGTGACACCTGTCAGAGGGTGGGAAGGCGGGGCGGCGCCCTAAAGCCCACTGGTAACTCTGCCCATCATCGAAGAGCCTTTCTCGAGGGTGGCTGTGGATCTCTTTGGACCTCTGTCCACTCCCAGCCGCTCCGGGGAATGCTTCATACTAACGGTAGTGGACTATGCCACCCGGTACCCGGAGGCGGTAGCTTTGTCGTCCATTCGGGCCGACAAAGTGGCCACTGCCTTACTGGAGATTTTCTCCAGAGTGGGGTTTCCCAAGGAAATGCTCACCGACTGAGGGACCCAGTTCATGTCGCAGCTGATGGAGTCTCTCTGTAAGCAGGTACAGGTGCAACATCTGGTGGCCAGCCGTATCACCCACAGACCAATGGCTTGTGTGAGCGGTTCAATGGCACCTTAAAGCAGATGCTGAAGATGTTGGTCGACTCCCACGGGAGAGACTGGGAGCGGTATCTCCCACACCTGCTGTTTGCCTACCGGGAGGTCCCACAGGCCTCAACGGGGTTCTCCCCCTTTGAGCTCCTGTACGGGCGATGTGTACGGGGGCCCCTTGCTCTGGTGAAGGAAGCATGGGAAGGGGATTTAGCCACCCCTGGAGTGTCGGTCATTGAGTATGTCGTGCGCTTCCGGGACCGAATGATGGCCTTGACGCGGCTGGTGCATGACAATATGGCCCAAGCTCAGGGTGACCAGAAGCGATGGTACGACCAGAATGCTTGTGAGCGGACCTACCAGGTGGGTCAAAAGGTCTGGGTACTGGTCCCCGTACCCCAAAACAAGCTTCAGGCGGCCTGGGAGGGTCCATACCTCGTGCACGAGCAGCTCAACGCCGTCACCTACCTGGTCACCCTGGACCACGCCCGTGGAAGGAGGAAGGCCTTCCATGTGAACATGATGAAGGCCCATCATGAGTGGGAGGCTTATGCTCACCCAGTGTGCAACCTTCCAGAGGAAGGAGAGGCAGAAACCCTCCTCGATCTGCTCACCCAAGCCAAGGCGGGTGGATCCATCGAGGATGTGGGGGTTGGCCAACCAGCTCTCGGAGGACCAACGTTCCCAGCTGGGGACCACCCTGCACCCCTTTCGGGAGCTGTTCAGCAGCCTGCCCGGAAGGACTGAGGCAGCAGTCCATGACGTGGACACTGGCAACCACCCCCCAATCCGGCGTTCAGCATATCGGGTCTCTCTTGAGGTGCAGCAGCAGATGCGCCAAGAGATAGACGAGATGCTGAGGCTGGGGGTGATCCAAGTGTCCAACAGCGCGTGGGCTTCGCCTGTAGTCCTCGTCCCTAAAAAGGACCGAACTACGCGGTTCTGCGTGGACTACAGGGGGCTCAACGCTGTGTCGGTCACCGATGCGTACCCAATGCCGCGCATCGATGACCTGCTCGACCAGCTGGCCGGGGCCAAGTACCTGACCATCATGGATTTGAGCAGGGGGTATTGGCAGATTCCCCTGACCCCTAGGGCACGGGAACGCTCGGCCTTTATCACCCCATTCGGACTGTACGAGTCTACTGTGATGCCCTTCAGCATGAAGAATGCCCCTGCTACTTTTCAGCGGATGGTCAACACGCTGCTCGAGGGACTGGAAGGGTATGCGACCGCTTACCTGGATGACATTGCCATCTTCAGTCCCACCTGGGAGGATCACCTAGAGCACCTGGCGCAGGTGCTCGGGCGGATCCAGCGAGCAGGCTTGACCATTAAGCCGGAAAAATGCCAGCTGGGTATGAGTGAGGTCCACTACCTGGGACACCGGGTAGGTGGGGGAGCTCTGAAGCCAGAGCCCGGGAAGGTGGATTCCATCGCATCCTGGCCCACCCCCAGGACCAAGAAGCAGGTGATGTCCTTCTTGGGTACTGCTGGGTACTATAGGAGGTTTGTTCCACACTATAGTGCCCTGGCCAAGCCCCTGACGGACCTCACCAAGAAAAGGCTGCCCGTCGCAGTCGACTGGACAGTCGCCTGCGAGACAGCTTTCCAGGCGCTCAAGACCGCCCTTTCTAGTTCTCCTGTACTACAGGCGGCCGACTTCACACGGCCGTTCTTAGTGCAGACCGACGCCAGCGACTTCGGCCTCGGTGCTGTGCTCAGCCAGATTGACACTACGGGCCATGAACACCCCATTTTGTACCTGAGCAGGAAGCTCCTGCCGAGGGAAGTGGCCTATTCCACGATGGAGAAGGAGTGTCTGGCAATTGTGTGGGCCCTGCAGCGTCTGCAGCCATACTTGTACGGACGCCCATTCACCGTGGAAACAGACCACAACCCCCTCAGCTGGTTACACACGGTCTCTGGACGAATGGGAGGTTGCTACGCTGGAGCCTCGCTCTCCAACAGTACCACTTCACCATTCGCCACAAAAGAGGCAGGGACCATGGTAACGCTGATGGGTTGTCCCGGCAAGGAGAGGGTGTGGTAGGGCGCACGGGGGAACACAGGAATGTGATACCCCCTAGCGCCCTCAAAAGCAGGGAGGTGTGAGGTCAGGACCGCCACCATTTTGTATAGGGCCTATACCAGCCTCCATTTTGTCAGTTCACAGAGCCACAATCTGCTAACTACACAGGGCCTATTAGCATATCCAGTACGACCGATTTTGATGTCCACTATGAATCAATAGAGCTTTAACATGCTAATTAGTTTAGGCCAGTGTCTGAATAAGATGGTCAGTCATATGCTAAATAGCTCAAACTCAAGCCAGTATTTCCTGCTCCATATGAATTGCAGGCCAGTTAATATGCGTGCTTCAAAGCAAAGGGGGAGGGCCTAGCAGGTTTAAGAACTGTAGCCATGAACAGGCTGGGGAAAACCATTTTCACACAGCAGCAAGAAGCACAAGGGACAGACCTTGCCAAGGGTGCAGCAACACATGCTTTGGGGACTATCCAGCAACTGAAGACTGGTACCTGGGGACGGCAGAGCCCCCTGCCTTCCCATGACCATACTACCTGGTAATATTGATCTATAGCTTATACCTTTAAGCCTTGTACATTATCGTTGTATTTTTTCTCTGACTGCAAGTCCATTGTAATTACGTTGTATAGCTTTACTGTATATTTCTGTAATTATCTAGTGCGCCCTTAAGGCGATTAAACCATAAAATTAATCTTGGGCTGATGCTTTTACTCTGATTACGAATCTTAGAATACCCAGTGGGTAACAGGACACCCTCCCCGGCGGGCATTTGCTCTAGGTGCAGTTCCCTTACTGACCTGAGAGACAAAGGGGGCGCCGGAGAGCTGTACCTGTGGAGTTACGTCCCATTGGTGACGTGGGAGGAAAGGGGTCGTCCCTCACAATTGGTGGCAGCGGTGGGATCAGAAGCTGTGATACCCGGGCTACCGTGTGGCGGTCGGCTTAGTTCCTCACACCCCCATCATTGCCTTCTCCCCATCACCCCATCATGGCCTTCTCACCATCACCTCATCAATGCCTTCTCCCCATCACCCCCATCATTGCCTTCTCCCGATCACCTCCATCATGGTCTTCTCCCCCAACACCCCATCATGGCCTTCTCCCCATTACTTCCATCATGGCCTTCTCCCCATCACCTCCATCAATGCCTTCTCCCCTACCCACACCCTCATCATTGCCTTCTCCCCATCACCTCCATAATGGCCTTCTCCCCATCATTGCCCTCTCCTCCACCTACACACACACAGACACACACAGCAACATTCACCTGTCTACACATTACACACACACCCCACACACACACCACATCTCACCTGTCCGGCGTCCGCACCGCAGGCATTCCCGCGCATCACCGGCGCCGGGCTTTCTCTCTCTGCCACAGCGGCCGCTGAATGATGAATCATCCAGCGACGCTGCTGTGAGAGGAAGCGCGGGCGCCCTGCAGGGGCCCCCTGGAACCTGGAGCTGCGGAGGCACGTGGAGAGGTAAGTATTGTGCTGGCTGCCGGGACCCTGAGCGCTCCTCCGCTGATGGGCGCTGGGGTGCCTGACAGTGAGTGGGCCCCCCACCTGCTCAGAGCCCCGGCACTTGCCTGGGTACGCCGGGTGCTGACGCCGGCCCTGCTCGTGCTGTTCACTTGGTTACTGCTGGCATTCCAGCCAAGTCTATGGTAACCAGTGATAGGCAGCGGCAAACAGACCCTCTGGAGGCTAAGTCCAGAAATCACCCTACTGAGCATGCTCGTGATGTGTCAATGTCTCATTGGTGGTCTGTCGTCAGCTGCTCTGGTGATGTGGCAGCTCTGGATTGGTCCACAGGCAAGGTCCTGTCCGACTGGACATGAGCGGAACATATAAAAGGTTCTCAGGGGCACACACCTGCGCGCTAGTATCATTTGTGTTGTGTGTGTGAGTGGATACGCTACCACTCTGTGTGCATATGTGCCGCTCCTATAACGGCGATTGAGTGTCTAGGCAGGCAGTGTAGGGTGGAAACTCCCGCTTGGCTTAGCATCTGTCTCCAGTCGTGTGTGTTTGTGTGGCCCAGCTGCGCTTGGTACACATGTTCCAGGAGTATGTACTGAAAGGTAATTGCAAAACCTGATATTCATTCACACTCCCACTTCCCTAGATTTCCACCAGAGGGAGCCCCTTTAGAGTATTTAAGGGGGTGTGGGAGACGTAGCAGGAGATGAGAGGATTAGATTCAGATTCAGCAGTGTGTGCTAGTGAGTCATACTAGCCAGACTGAGACGTGTGGAGATTTCCTGTCAGACGAGACAGAGGACAGAGGAGGAAAGATTGCAAGCTGTTATCTCAGAACATCTTGACTGCTAGTACCCTATGAACGTGGAAAGTGACTCTCGAGTGAGCATGAAATCAGTCTGATGGAAGGTCCTGATAGCCGCTCTGGACAGAGTTTATGAAGGAACAGAAGGAAGGGGACTACAGTTATCAGAACATCGAGTTGACTGAGAAATGGTCAGTGAGCTTTGGAAGGAAGGAAGCTGATGACTACACCTACTGCTACCCCGTGCTTATGTTAAGGGTGAGAGTAGGGCGACGGGCGAGTGGTGACCCAAGGAAGGAGTGACTTCGGTGACAGAGCACCTTCACTCAACTTAACCGGACACCGGGTCCGAAGTATTGCTAGAACCTTTACGGCTAGTGAGAGAAAAACCGGAATCCCTGCTGGACTTCAAGTCGCAGAGGGTAGCCCTAAGTGCCGATAGTAACTGGGGTCAGGGAGAACAGGAGTCGGGCGTGCGCAGCCATATAGACTTAGTTCTTGCCAAAAGAAGACTTCCACCACAATGTTGGCCGGGCGAAGCTGTCTTGCTTAGAGTTAAACTCGACTTCACGCAAGTTAGGACTCATACACTTTAAAGGGAAAGGAGGCCTTAAACCTACTTGGCATTACCTGGATGTACATACTCCACCCTGAGCAGCTTCCCTGGACATACCTGCAACCTTCATCAGTAAAGGTATGGAAAGAGACTGGCTTGTGTGTGACTGACTTATTACCTGCACCCTGCATCACCATAGACTTTGAGGGAACCGTCTCACCTGTGGGAGACATAACATCTTGCTGCCCTGTAACATCCCCTCAGAAGATCCATTTGCAGCGCTGGTCAATGCGATCAGAAACCACAGGTGGCGTCACGAACTATTACTACAATCCCCTGTAAATATCCCCCTTTGTATGAGCGCCCAGGGCAACGGACCGAGCTGTGCTACCAGTGACATTCCCCATAGACTTCAACGGGCTCGGTGCCGAGTACCCTATATCCCTGGTGTTGTGTGACTCATGTTCGTAGAGTTCTTTTTAAACTCTTTTTAAATGAGTTTCAGAGCAAGCTCAGCCACCAGCCTAGACTTCTCTGGGGGGTAGCGATAGGGACCCCAACTAGCATCATAATTGCTCTACTCCTGTGTCATTTAACAGGGTATAGCTCTAAAGTGCTCTGTTGTACAGTACCGCTCTGCTGAGTAACAGAGCTTGGTACTTTGCGTTTAGTTCACATTGAGTGACGTCTAACTCAGTGTGTATAAAGCGTTTGCATGCAGCCTTGCTCCGCCATTGTTCACTAGCTGCATTTTAACATCACTGCACGGTGGATCCCAGGTTGCGATCGCACTTTATCATTATTTATATTAGTGCGATCCGCAAACCCAAACAATGTCCATGTGTCCTCATATTAACTAAACAGGAATAGGATTTCTTCACCTGGTTCAAGTTCCTGCAATACTACAATAATATCAGGAAAATCCACCTTTTATCATCTTCTGAGATATCACAAATTACATGGGGATAATATAAGGGGATAGTTATCCACTGAAGTTGCTGGTTAGTTCTAAGTGTTTTCTCCTTTCTCTTGTTAAGTCATTTTCAGGGCAACAGCCAAGGAACTATATTATATAAATGTCTTAAGGTTTGAATATCATCCAAAAAATGTTTGCATTTTTTCCAACAAACAGAGGCTGTGTTCAGATTATGGCCCCCGGTGATTTACACTTTCAGCTTACATGCTGCAATCTACTCCTAGGAACACGCCTGACAAGTAATAAACATTAATATAAGCCTATTGTGATATAATATTGGCTTCAAATTTCCTAGAAATGTCTTAGAAATCTAAGGCCAAAATGTGTTGTATCTGACAAGAGCAATGTGGACAGCTTCAAATGAAATTATGAAAGGCATGTCATTGTGGTAAATCCCTTATGGCAACTTCATAAATGAGAGTAACTCAAGTATCATGCTTAGAGTTTTAAAAGTATGCAGACTCAAAATGAAGCCGGGCAAAGAGCACCTCTCAATGTGGAAGGCTCAATAGGTCAAGGCATTACCTGAGCAATCATGGCAGCACGGAGGCTCAGTGGTTAGCATGTCCATTGCAGCGCTGGGCCATGGGTTCAAATCCCACCAAGGACAACATCTGCAAGGAATTTGCATGTTCTCCCCGTGTTTGTGTGGGTTTCCTCTGGGTTCTCTGGTTTCCTCCCACACTCCAAAGACATACTGATAGGGAATTTAAGTTGTGAGCTCTATTGTGACAGTGATGCTGTCTATAAAGCGCTGTGGAATCAATGGCACTATATAAGCAAAAAAATAAATAAACTAAATAACTTAATGAATTCAATAATAACTGTGTAGTACTTAGTTTAGCCTGCGGGAGCACTGCAGAGAAATACAACACTTACACTTCTCTGACAATTTACCTCCCCGGGGGGCTCTGCAAATAACACTATATCATGTTGTCATTATCATAAATCAATAGTCAAAAAGATAACCCCTTTAAGGTTGCTTATTAGTCCATTGATCATCCCAGGAGTAGTTTGCCACAAGTGCTGCATGCGTTGTTAGTCTCTTGATGGAAAAATTGAGAGCGCATAATGCATGTAAAATTATCCTGCTCCATAATAATTTTAAAAATGAAATCAATAAATAAAACAGTAAATCAGATTGTGAAATGTTTGAATTAGTATCTACAATTCTAATACTTGGTTATATAAATACTCTGGAACCATGCTTGGGTTATTTAGTGCTATGTGACTATTAGCAGCTGTATTCTACCAAAGCTCATTTTCTAACATACTGTAGTAGAAAAAAAAGTGTATACATTGAGATACATTTGGCAGCTAGCTATTACAGGCTGAATAGATCTAGTTGCACGTGGCATCCACATGTGATGACGGGAAGACCTCAAAGATTTCAAGACATGGGCAAAAATTGGATACCAAATAAATAATGGAAAAATGAAAAATCTGATTACAAAATAAAACATGCAAATGTTACAAATGATGACAATATTATTTATCGGATTGCTACAAACAACATGAATAGTAAGTAAATGTGATTCGATTTTACTACAGCGCAACATAAAGATGTCCAGTTTTAATCAGTTTGTTATTAGTCAAATAGTATTGAAGTTAGGACATCACAAATATTCTTTTTTAAAGGAAACTAGACATGAGCAAATTGCATACCATGAACATGGAATATATACAGTTGTGCTCAAAAGTTTACATACCCCAGCAGAATTTTTGCTTTCTTGGCCTTTTTTCAGAGAATATGAATGATAACACTAAAACTTTCTCTCCACTCATGGTTAGTGTTTGGGTGAAGCCATTTTATGTCAAACTACTGTGTTTTATCTTTTTAATCATAAAGACAACCCAAAACATCCAAATAACCCTGATCAAAAGTTCACATACACAGGTGATTTGGGCCTGATAACATGCACAGAAGTTCACACAAATGGGTTTGAATGGCTACTAAAGGTAACATTCTCACCTGTGACCTGTTTGCTTGTAATCAGTGTGTGTGCATAAAAGCTGAGTGAGTTTCTGGGATCCAGACAGACTCTTGCATCTTTCATCCAGCCACTGACGTTTCTGGATTGTGAATAAACTACAATAACATGGCACTCAAAGAATTGATTTAGATGTAGGTGCACAAGTAGGGTCTCCAGCCCAAGTAGTAGAATCAAAATCAAACTTGGCACTCAAATGTAGAATAATGAACAAAAAAAGAAGAAGATAATAGTTGCTGTGGTTTTTCTATTTATTTGCATCCGTAATGGAAAAAATATGATGTACAAAATAGATGAACGTTTTCAGCTATAACATAAGCCTTCCTCAGACAATATGTACAATTTTTGAAACAAAACGGATGTGGTAAAATAGACTAGACCACAGGAAAAAAAAGCAACTTGGAAATTGTAACCAATGGTTGGGGAGCGCTGGTAGCAAAAAGGCTATAAGAGTTAAAGCGCTGAGTAGAGCAATGCTGTATCCTAACAGAACAAAGACTGGGGGAGGCCACACTGGAACAAAGAAGACGAGCGCTAATGGCTACAGTAGTAGCAAAGGGAGGGCGCTGGAAACGCTAGCAGTGACAGATGTGGCCGTATGGAGGTAGGACGTCCTACCTCCATACGGCCACATCTGTTGTGAATAGGCTGGAAATGAGTTCTGAGCAGAAGCTCCCTCTGGTGGTTACAAACGGTACTGGACTGTCCAGTGAAGATTGTGAGGATTGGGAATCAGGTGTTACTGACTGGTCTTATATAAGGGAGTCGCCTTCCCATCAGGGTTGCCGGTGATCAATTGTTCTGGTCTCAATCCTTGATTCCTGTTTCCTTGGTAGCCTGCTGTGTCGTGTCTGAATCTCCTGCTAACAGATAAGACATTTTCTTCTTTTTGTTTTTGTGCTTGATTTTTGCATTTTGTCCTGCACTTCTGTGGGGGCCTTCAGGGTCCCCTCGGGGGGCTTTTGCCCTCTCAGTTCAGTTCAGCCACTGATGTTTGTACATTTGCTTTTTCCAGTTTTTTCAGTGGCTGCTGTTTTGTTTTTGGTTACACCAGAGAACTAATTTAGGTGGTAGAGGTCGTGTGATCTCAGGTGTTTTTGAAATTAGTAGAGTTGGTGCTTTTCAGGGTTTTTTGAGATTGCAGTAAGTGCCCTTCCTATCCTTTTCTATTTAGTAAGTTTGGGCCCCAACGTTTGCTCATACTATTTTCTGTCTGTGTCAGTATTTCTTCTTGTCTAACCGCCATTACATGTTTGGGGGCTTTCTATGTTCTTTGGGGATCTGCTCCGGGGCAGATAGCTTTCCTCTTTCTATCTTTAGGTGTAGTTAGTTTCTCAGGCTGTGACGAGGCGTCTAGGACCAACGTAGGAACGCTCCACGGCTGCCTCTAGTTGTGGTGGTTAGTCAGGGTACTGCAATCTCATAGTTTCCAACTGCTCTGGTGTATTTCCTCTTTTGCCTGCTCTCCTCAGCTACCAAATCATAACAGTATCACCGGCCTAAATTAAAAATTATTTGGTACTCACAGAAGGGAAAAATATTGTGGAAAGAAAAAAGTTGTCAGAGTTGTCAGAGATTTTTTTTTTTTTTTCCGTTTGTTGCATTTTTTTTTCCCTCTGTATCTCTGGGTGCTGAGGAGGATTTTTTTTCTCTCTCAATGGAGTTTGCACAGTTGTCTGGCCGTGTGGATCAGCTTGCCACTGAGGTTCGGAGTATTGCTACCTATCTTGCTGGGTTGCCTGTTGTGGAACCTAGGATTCCCATGCCAGATTTGTTTTAGGGGATCGAGCTAAGTTTCTGAATTTCAAAAATAACTGTAAATTGTTTTTTGCCTTAAAATCTAAGTCCTCAGGGAACGCAGCGCAGCAGGTTCAAATTGTCATCTCTCTCCTGCGCGGCGACCCTCAGGATTGGGCTTTTTCCCTGACACCTGGGGATCCTGTTTTGAGTGATGTTGATGCGTTTTTTCAGGCTTTGGGGTTATTGTACGATTAGCCTAATGTCACTGATCAAGCTGAAAAAACTTTGTTGGCATTAAGTCAGGGGCTTGAGGACGCTGAGTTATACTGTCAGAGATTCCGTAGGTGGGCAGTCCTGACCAAATGGAATGACGACGCTTTGGCAGCTCTTTTTCGGAAGGGACTGTCAGATAATGTAAAGGATGTTATGGTGGGATTCCCTGTTCCCTCTGGTCTCAATGATTCTATGTCATTAGCGATTCAAATTGACAGACGTTTGCGTGAGCGGAAAGGTATGCGTGGAATAATGTTGCCTTGTGAACCTGCTTCTGAATCCATGCAGTGTGATAGAGTGGTTTCTGGGGCACAGCGTCATGAATTTCGAAAGCGCAATGGGTTATGTTTCTACTGTGGTGATGCCTCTCATGCTATTTCAGTCTGCCCTAAGCGGTGAAGACGTTTTGCACGCTCAGTTGTCTTGGGTAGTGTTCAGACTAAGTTTTTATTAACTGTTACCCTGATATGCTCTCTGTCCTCATTTTCTGCTCAGGCTTTTGTTCATTCTGGAGCAGCTATTAACCTGATGGATTTTGATTTTGCTAAACATTGTGGGTTTCCCTTGATACTCCTACGGAAGTCTATTCCCCTACTGGGGATCGATTCTACTCCTTTGGCTGAGAATAAACCTCAGTTCTCTACTCAGGTGATAATGAGGGTAGAACCTGATCATCAGGAGAGTTGCAAATTTTTGGTTCTGTATAATCTGCATGACATTATCGTACTGGGTTTCCCTTGGTTACAGTCTCATAATCCTGTTTTGGATTGGAAATCTGTGTCTGTTACCAGTTGGGGCTGCCAATGTGTTAATACCAACACTCCTGTTTTTTCTGCCTCCCCCAGGCTCAGGATGTTCCTGACTTTTTGATTGATTTTTCTGATGTGTTTAGCGAAAGTAAATCTGCATCCTTACCTCCCCATAGGAGCTATGACTGCGCTATTGAATTAGTGCCTGGTAGTAAATTCCCTAAAGGTCGCCTTTTTAACTTGTCTGTACCTGAACATGACGCTATGCGGTCTTATATCAAGGAGTCATTGGAGAAGGGTCATATCAGACCATCCTCTTCACCTTAGGTGCCGGTTTTTTCTTTGTGGCCAAAAAGGATGGTTCATTAAGGCCGTGTATTGATTATCGTCTCTTGAACAATATTACTGTGAAATATCAATATCCTTTACCCTTGATCTCTGATCTGTTTTCCAGGGTGAAAACGCTACTTGGTTTACCAAGCTTGACCTCAGGGGGGCATATAACCTTATTCGCATTAAGCACGGGGATGAATGGAAGACGGCATTTAATACCCCTGAAGGGCATTTTGAGTACCTTGTGATGCCCTTTGGGCTCACTAATGCTCCTTCTGTCTTCCAGTCCTTCATGAATGACATTTTCAGGGATTTTGTGGATACATTTCTGATTGTTTATTTGGATGATATCTTGATTTTTTCCAATGACTGGGACTCTCATGTAAAACATGTTCGGACTGTGTTCCAGATTTTGAGAGAGAATGCTCTGTATGTGAAGGGATCAAAGTGTCTTTTTGGCGTTCAGAGGATCTCATTTCTGGGATTCATTTTGTCCCCATCTGTCATTGAAATGGACCCGGTCAAAGTTCAGGCCATCTGTCATTGGGTCCAACCTACTTCATTAAAGGCTCTTCAAAGATTCTTGGGTTTTGCCAATTTTTATCGTAAATTTATTGGTAATTTCTCTGTTATTGTTAAACCATTAACTGATTTGACCAAGAAGGGTTCTGATGTGGTGAATTGGCCTCCTGAGGCAGTCTCTGCATTTCAGGAACTTAAGCAGAGATTCACTTCTGCTCCTGTTCTACGGCAGCCTGATGTTTCTCTACCATTTCAGGTGGAGGTTGATGCCTCTGAAATTGGGGCAGGTGCCGTTTTGTCCCAAAGAGATCCAGAGACCTCTAAAAGTAACCCTTGTGCCTTTTTCTCTCGAAAATTTTCTCCCACTGAACGTAATTATGACATGGGTAATCGGGAGTTATTAGCCATGAAGTGGTCTTTTGAAGAGTGGAGACATTGGCTGGAGGGAGCCAAACATCAGGTGGTGGTCCTTACGGACCATAAGAATCTAGTTTATCTGGAATCTGCCAAGCGACTTAATCCTAGACAGGCCAGGTGGGCCTTGTTTTTCACACGTTTTAATTTTGTAGTTTCATTTCTTCCTGGCATTAAAAATGTTAAGGCGGATGCCCTCTCGAGGAGTTTCCTGGCGGACTCTCCTGAGTTATCTGATCCTTCTGTTATTTTGAAAGAGGGTGTAGTTCTTTCCGCCATCTCGCCCAATTTCAGACTGGCTCTGGAGGGGTGTCAGGAGGATAAGCCCGAGCGCTGCCCTGTTGGGAAATTGTTTGTCCCGGACCAGTGGAAAAAGAGTGTAATGTCTGAGATTCATTGTTCCGCGTTGGCCGGTCATCCCGGAATTTTTGGTACCAGAGACTTGGTTAGTTGGTCCTTTTGGTGGTCTACCTTGTCTCGTGATGTCAGGGAGTTTGTGCAGTCCTGCGGGACTTGCTCTCGCTCCAAGCCTTGCTCTCGTTCTAGTGGTTTGTTGATGCCATTACCTGTGCCCAAGAGACCATGGACCCATATCTCTATGGATTTCATTTCCGACCTCCCTGTTTCTCAGAGAATGACCGTCATCTGGGTGATTTGCGATAGGTTTTCCAAGATGATACATCTTGTGCCATTACCTAAGTTGCCTTCCTCCTCTGAATTGGTGCCTTTGTTCCTTCAGCACGTGGTTCGTTTACACGGCATTCCTGAGAACATTGTGTCTGACAGAGGAGTCCAGTTTGTTTCCAGATTTTGGAGGACCTTTTGTTCTAAAATTGGTGTTCAATTGTCTTTCTCCTCGGCGTTTCATCCTCAGACCAATGGTCAAACTGAGAGAACAAACCAGACATTGGAGACTTATCTAAGATGCTTTGTGTCTGCTGATCAGGATGACTGGGTCTCTTTTTTGCCTTTGGCTGAGTTTGCTCTTAATAATAGGGCTAGCTCTGCCACTTTGATGTCTCCATTTTTCTGTAATTCTGGGTTTCACCCTCGATTTTCTTCAGGACAGACGGAGGCTTCTCTCTGTCCAGGTGTTGACTCTGTTGTGGAGCGTATGCAACAGATTTGGGACCAGGTAGTGGAGAGGTTGTCCCTCTCTCAGGAGAGGGCCCAGCGGTTTACTAACCGGCATAGGACTGATGGTCCTCGGTTTAAAGTTTGGGACTTGGTCTGGTTGTCCTCAAGAAATATTCCTATGAGAGTGGCATCTCCTAAATTTAAGCCTAGGTTCATTGGACCTTATAAAATCATGGAGATTCTTAATCCTGTTTCTTTTCGTTTGCTTCTTCCAGGGACATTTAAGATCCATAACGTGTTCCACAAGTCCTTGTTGAAGAGGTTTGTTGAGCCAGTGGTTCCTACTACTGTGCCTCCTGACCCTGTTTTGGTTGAGGGCAATCTGGAGTATGTGGTTGAGAAAATATTGAATTCTCGTTTTTCTAGACGGAAACTCCAGTATTTGGTTAAATGGAGAGGTTATGGTCAGGAAGACAATTCTTGGGTGTTTGCTTCGGACATCCATGCTAAGAGACTCATCCGTGCGTATCATAGAACTCATCCTGACCGACCTGGTTGCTCAAATGAGGGTTCGGTGACCCCTCCTCAAGGGGGGGGTACTGTTGTGAATAGGCTGGAAATGAGTTCTGAGCAGAAGCTCCCTCTGGTGGTTACAAACGGTACTGGACTGTCCAGTGAAGATTGTGAGGATTGGGAATCAGGTGTTACTGACTGGTCTTATATAAGGGAGTCGCCTTCCCATCAGGGTTGCCGGTGATCAATTGTTCTGGTCTCAATCCTTGATTCCTGTTTCCTTGGTAGCCTGCTGTGTCGTGTCTGAATCTCCTGCTAACAGATAAGACATTTTCTTCTTTTTGTTTTTGTGCTTGATTTTTGCATTTTGTCCTGCACTTCTGTGGGGGCCTTCAGGGTCCCCTCGGGGGGCTTTTGCCCTCTCAGTTCAGTTCAGCCACTGATGTTTGTACATTTGCTTTTTCCAGTTTTTTCAGTGGCTGCTGTTTTGTTTTTGGTTACACCAGAGAACTAATTTAGGTGGTAGAGGTCGTGTGATCTCAGGTGTTTTTGAAATTAGTAGAGTTGGTGCTTTTCAGGGTTTTTTGAGATTGCAGTAAGTGCCCTTACTATCCTTTTCTATTTAGTAAGTTTGGGCCCCAACGTTTGCTCATACTATTTTCTGTCTGTGTCAGTATTTCTTCTTGTCTAACCGCCATTACATGTTTGGGGGCTTTCTATGTTCTTTGGGGATCTGCTCCGGGGCAGATAGCTTTCCTCTTTCTATCTTTAGGTGTAGTTAGTTTCTCAGGCTGTGACGAGGCGTCTAGGACCAACGTAGGAACGCTCCACGGCTGCCTCTAGTTGTGGTGGTTAGTCAGGGTACTGCAATCTCATAGTTTCCAACTGCTCTGGTGTATTTCCTTTTTTGCCTGCTCTCCTCAGCTACCAAATCATAACACACATCTGTCACTGCTAGCGTTTCCAGCGCCCTCCCTTTGCTACTACTGTAGCCATTAGCGCTCGTCTTCTTTGTTCCAGTGTGGCCTCCCCCAGTCTTTGTTCTGTTAGGATACAGCATTGCTCTACTCAGCGCTTTAACTCTTATAGCCTTTTTGCTACCAGCGCTCCCCAACCATTGGTTACAATTTCCAAGTTGCTTTTTTTTCCTGTGGTCTAGTCTATTTTACCACATCCGTTTTGTTTCAAAAATTGTACATATTGTCTGAGGAAGGCTTATGTTATAGCCGAAAACGTTCATCTATTTTGTACATCATATTTTTTCCATTACGGATGCAAAATAAATAGAAAAACCACAGCAACTATTATCTTCTTCTTTTTTTGTTCATTATTCTACATTTGAGTGCCAAGTTTGATTTTGTTTCTGGATTGTGAGTCATGGGGAAAGCAAAGAATTGTCAGCATATCTATGGGGAAAGGTAGTTGAACTGTATAAAACAGGAAAGGGATACAAAAAGATATCCAAGGAATTGAAAATGCCAGTCAGTAGCGTTCAAACTGTGCTTAACAAATGGAAAATCAGGGGCTCTTTAAAAACAAAACCACAGTCAGGTAGACCAAGAAAAATTTTGTCCACAACTGCCAGGAAAATTGTTTGTGAGGCAAAGAAAAACCCACAAATAACATCAGCTGAAATACTGCATTCTCTGAAAAGTAGCGGTGTGACTGTTTCAAGATGCACAATAAGGATGCACTTGAAGAAAAATGGGCTGCATGGTAGAGTCACCAGAAGAAAGCCATTACTGCGCAAATTCCACAAAGTAATTCGCAATACGCAAAACAATACGCAAAACAGCACAGAGACAAGATCAAAACTTCTGGAACAAGGTAATTTGGAGTGATGAGACCAAATTTAACTTTTTGGCCTCAACCATAAACGTTACATTCGGAGAGAGGTCTACAAGGCCTATGATATAAGGAACACCATTCCTACTGTAAAGCACGGAGGTCGACCACTGATGTTTTGGAGATATGTGAGCTACAGAGGCACAGGAAACTTGGTCAAAGTTGAAGGAAAGATGAATGCAGCATGTTATCAGCAAATACTGGAGGCAAATTTGCAATCATCAGCCCAGAAGCTGCACATGGGACATACTTGGACGTTCCAACGTGACAACGATCCAAAACACAAGGCCAAGTTGACCTGTCATTGGCTACAGCAGAACAAAGTGAAGGTTCTGGAATGGCCATCTCATTCTCCTGACCTCAATATCATTGAGCCACTCTGGGGAGATCTTAAGCGTGCAGCTCATGCTAGACCGCTCAGGAATTTACAGGAACTGGAGGCTTTTTGCCAAGAAGAGTGGGCAGCTTTACCATCTGAGAAACTAAACCTCATCCACAAATACCACAAAAGACTTCAAGCTGTCATGGATGTAGAGGGGGCAATACACGATATTAAGAAATGGGGTATGTAAACTTTTGATCAGGGTCATTTGGATATTTTGGTTGTCATTATGATTTAAAAAGAGAAAACACAGTAGTTTGATGATAAATGGATTCACCCAACCACTAACCATGAGTGGAGAAAAAGTTTTGGTGTTATCATTCATATTCTCTGAAAAAAGGCCAAGAAAGCAAAAATTCTGCTGCAGTATTAAACTTTTGAGCACAAGCGTATATAGATAAAAGAGGAATGGACAGATGGGCAGTGGTTAGCACTCCAGCCTTGCAGCACTGGGGTCCTGAGTTCAAATCCCACCAAGGACATTTGCCATGTCTGTGTGGATTTCCTCCGAGTTCTCCTGTTTCCTCTTACATTCCAAAGACATACAGATAGGGAATTTAGATTGTGAGCCCTAATGGGGATAGTGCCAAAATGTCTGTAAAGTGCTATAGAATGAATGGCGCCAGATCAGTGAGTAAAATAAATAAATATTCCTTATAGACAGGTATATATTATATACCCTGTTTGTTAGGTGTGGAATGAACATGAAATATATGTAGATAATAGTGGAATATTATTTCATATAAACAGATATATATTATATTCACTGTGCTTGTTAGGTGGGGAATATAATACAGTCATGGCCAAAAGTTTTGAGAATGACACAAATATTAATTTTTACAAAGTCTACTGCTTCACTTTTTCTAATGGCAATTTGCATATACTCCAGAATGTTATAAAGAGTGATCAGCTTAACAGCAATTACTTGCAAAGTCAATATTTGGCTAGAAAATGAACTTTATCCCCCAAAACACATTTCAACATCATTGCAGCCCTGCCTTAAAAGGACCAACTAACCTCTTTTCAGTGATTGCTCCATTAACACAGGTGTGGGTGTTGATGAGGACATGGCTGGAGATCAATCTGTCATGATTAAGTAAGAATGACACCACTGGACACTTTAAAAGGAGGCTGGTGCTTGGCATCATTGTTTCTCTTCTGTTAACCATGGTTATCTCTAAAGAAACACGTGCAGTCATCATTGCAATGCACAAAAATGGCCTAACAGGGAAGAGTGTCACAGCTAGAAAGATTGCACCTCAGTCAACAATCTATCGCATCATCAAGAACTTCAAGGAGAGAGGTTCCATTGTTGCCAAAAAGGCTTCAGGGTGCCCAAGAAAGACCAGCAAGCGCCAGGACCGTCTCTTAAAAGTGTTTCAGCTGCGGGATCGGGCTACCAGCAGTGCAGAGCTTGCTCAGGAATGGCAGCAGGCAGGTGTGAGTGCATCTGCACACACTGTGAGGGGGAGACTCTTGGAGCAAGGCCTGGTCTCAAGGAGGGCAGCAAAGAAGCCACTTCTCTCCAGAAAAAACATCATGGACAGACTGATATTCTGCAAAAGGTACAGGCAGTGTACTGCTGAGGACTGGGGTAAAGTTATTTTCTCTGATGAATCCCCTTTTCGATTGTTTGGGACATCAGGAAAACGCCTCATTCGGAGAAGACAAGGTGAGCGCTACCACCAGTCTTGTCTCATGCCAACTGTTAAGCATCCTGAAACCATTCATGTGTGGGGTTGCTTCTCAGCCAAGGGAATTGGCTCTCTCACAGTCTTGCCTAAAAACACAGCCATGAATAAAGAATGGTACCAGAATGTCCTCCAAGAGCAACTTCTCCCAACCCTCCAAGAGCAGTTTGGCGATCAACAATGCCTTTTCCAGCATGATGGAGCACCTTGCCATAAAGCAAAGGTGATAACTAAATGGCTCAGGGAACAAAACATAGAGATTTTGGGTCCATGGCCTGGAAACTCCCCAGATCTTAATCCCATTGAGAACTTGTGGTCAATCATCAAGAGACGGGTGGACAAACAAAAACCTAAAAATTCTGACAAAATGAAACCATTGATTGTGCAAGAATGGACTGCTATCAGTCAGGATTTAGTCCAGAAGTTGATTGAGAGCATGCCAGGGAGAATTGCAGAGGTCCTGAAGAAGAAGGGTCAACACTGCAAATATTGATTTGCTGCATTAACTCATTCTAACTGTCAATATAAGCTTTTGTTACTCATATGTTTGCAATTATTATATTTCTGTCTGTGATAAAAAACATCTGTCAAACACACATAAAAACCAGAGGGCAGCAGATCATGTGAAAATATAATATTTGTGTCATTCTTAAAACTTTCGGCCATCACTGCATTCCAAAATTCTAGTTGACACAGCTATCTTACTACGTAGTATGTATAGGACACCTGCAATCATGGTCGAACCACCCTTGAAATTGTTCCAGAAAGTGAAGTATTTGTCCCAGAAAATTATTTCAATTACACATTTTTTATTATACACATGTTTATTTCCTTGTGATGCTCATCCAAACTCACCAATTGCAAGTAATAGGAGTTGGCAATATGAAAATCACACCTGAAACCAGAAAAAAGGAGAAAAGTTGACTCAATCTTTGCATTGTGTGTTTGTGTGCCACACTAAGGTTGGAGAACAGATCTCTGTTATTTTTTTTTTTAACAGACATAATGGAATCCTCAATGTCAGTTAAAGTTTTTGTAGTTTGCCTTTGAGTACATAGTAAATGTATTAATTTATACATAACGTGTCTATATATTATATACACGATTGTTTATAGTCAATCTGTAACCTACGCATTTTAATTTGAAGATATTGAGTAGGTTACATAGTTGATGTTCATTTTCGACATCAAGAGGTTAAGTGGGAGCTTGACTTTAGCATTGCAAATACTTGAAACATCATTTTCCAAATCCCAGATGTGATGAGAAAAGGCTCTAGGTGGAGCTGTAGCTAAACATTTTTTGGCTTTTTGGTTCTCCAGAGAGCAGTCACATACTTGGCCTGTGCTCATTTACAATCTAAAGCACAGTATAACAATGCTACAAAACTAAACACAACTGCATCATGATATTAGCCATGCATTCTTCATAACTGTATGCCAGCAATCTCAACTGTGTTTATAGAAGCCACAATGGATAACTGTGGCATTGCTAATGAATTACAGCAGTGCTCATGTACAAGGTTACACGGACGAAAATGAAAAAGCACAAATGAGTACACAAAAATTACAATTCTATCAGCTCACTCATCTGAAAGAGTTTATGATTATAGCATATTCTTTATTTTATTAAATTGTATTCTTATATGTTTGTGACAATTAACCAATTAAAAGAGTTTTCCGGGCACTTGTCAAATTTCCCCTATTTTTTAAATCACTGCTCTTTTTTGTCTTATAACATTCATTGTTTTTGCGATCAAATTCTTCCAAATCTGGCATGCGGTTTATGAATTTCAAGCAAAGTAAAAAATAGTCTTTATGTCTTGAAGCGTTTTTTGTTACTTTTAGTGCACAGAGTTACAGATTTTGCAAAATGCCGCAAAACAAATCTGGTATACACAAAATAATATTTGTGCAAAATTATAACAACTTTTTTAAAGTCGCAAATGATGAAACAGGCGAAACATCCAAAGAGCTAAATCCTGCCCATAATAGAAAGCTAATGAAACAGACAGAAATAACAAGTGACTTTCAAAAAGATGCAAATGAAAAGGTGAATAAGGTGCAAACAAAGAACAGGTGAAAAACTCACAAAACTAGGTAACAAAAAAGTTGCAAAAGTAATAATAAATTGATCCTTTATTTTTTTATTAAGGTATGTATGTATTTTTATGCTAAGCTAAACACTGCTTGGAATCTATAACAATTTTCATTTACTCAACAGGCAGTTATGGTTAAGGCAATGTCATATACATATATGTTTTGAAATGTTATAAGTTATTTCATATAGGCTATTTTTTAAGTTAAAACAAGGGACATATCGTTGTTTATTGTGTATTTTAGCAAAATGTTATAACAAAAAAAATCCCCTCTTTTCTCCCTATTTTTCCAGAATCAAAATTATATCCTATAATGCATTTGAATTTTTCAACAGTAGCCTTAAACAATGCAACAAGGTGGCTCGGGGTGGTAGTCGTGGTTGAGTCAATTAAGCAACAGTCAGTAAGCACCCCGGCACCTTGCATATGGAGAGATGAGTACTCACTGTGTCTGCTGGAATTCAAGTCCCATCAAACACCACAGAGTCGTAGTCTTTGTTCCAACAGTTAAACTTTACTAAATGGCAAGATATCCATCACATCCAGGGGGTACAGTTCACACAGGTCAACATTTCCCATGCTTTCCCTGTCGTCTCTATGGACCATTCGGGTCCCATCTGTATATCACACAGCACCAGCTTACCTTTCTGGTCCGAGGTCCCGAATTCCTCCAGGGAATGGTCCCCTAAGTCGGTGCCCGTCCACACTGCACGCCAGCCTGGAGCAGATTCATTCCCATGACTGGAAAAACCTTCAATTCTCCCTGATGTGTGTGTCTCGCCCTGGGCAAGCCTGTCCGGGCTCTGCTCTCAAGGCAGGAAATCATTTCCCTATATCCCTGAGGCTTTGCACCGTCCCCCTCTGACTCCTCCCTACTGTTTAACCCTTTTGTACCCCATTCTTTCCCTGAGCTAAAGCACATAGGTGCTGTGGTATAATGACTAATGTGGCACCTAGGGGGCGCTGTATAAGTTGTTCAAATTATGTCTGGAGGCATGAGAGAGATGGGAAACCAGTCCCTGGTATGGGGCTAAACGGAAAGTAGGTGTCGCAGAGCTATTCTGTGCTGTAGGTCAGTAAAGTTGTTCTGGGACTTATAGTCCCATAAGAGTTCTGATTCTTGTTAAGGGTGAACCTACAGGGTTAGCTTGTGAGCTGGGTGGGACATGCTAACCACACATACACCGCCCACTGGTGGTGGGAGAATGAATGGTACATACTGGTGATTGTATGTGGTGAAGGACCTGTGATGAGGTCATGAACACGTGACCAGACCATGTGCTTCATGCCTTGGCTTGGGGAGTGGCTACAGGTATGAAAGGCAGTGCTGGGCACATGGGGGAGAATGTGGTGGAGACTGGGATGTGTCTCTGTAGTCTGTCTCAAGGGATTCTGTCTGAGACTGGGAAGTGTCTCAAGGGAGTCTGGCTGAGACAAGTGGAGAGTGTGTCTTGCACAGGGCTGCCTGGATGGTTCCTGGAAGGTCTGTCGGTGTTGGATCGTATTCCTGGAAGCACGTGGTGAGACTTGGAACTTGGTGGCCGGAGTTTTGGACTGGGGGTCCTGAATAGCACCCGGACAGGACACATGTGTGTGCGGAGCCTGTGACGGTCCCACACTGAGAACCAGGCGGTTCTATTGTGGAGTTTGGCTGGAGTTAGCCTGGAAGTGGTTTTTGTTACAATGTGTCAGTGAGCACCAGAAGTAAGTCCAGATCACCCGGGAAGGCACCTGGCGGTCCCTGCTGGCTTGCAGCCGCTTAGTCAAGCCCGTCCCATGCAAGGGTGAGTCTGGGACCAGTAGTTGCAAAGATAGAATGCGTTTATGTTTTGGTCATATTGTTGTTACCTGGTCTTAAAGAGAGAGTAAAACGTTATTTTTGGACTTAATGCCTGTGTGTTGCCTCATTACTGCGTGCCCGGCCTCGGCCTACCAGAGCGAATCCCTACAGTGCAAATACATTTACATTACAGTATACCGCACGTTTCACAATACAAGAGCATTAGAAAACCGCACATTACATTAATAAAACATTAGAAAGCCGCATGTGATATATGCACTCGGTATTCAGGAGAGAGAGAGGAGAGAGAAGGCAGTTGAGGGTCCCCGCCACCTCCTTACACAGGTGTCTCATGAAAATAGTACATTTTAATCACTAGATCTTGGAATAAAAATAATCTCCACAATTGGATGTTAAAAAATAATGTTCCTGTGCTGAGATAATCTTATAAATGTGCCCCTGCTGTGTGCTGTGTAATGTCTGTGTCTTACCGTACAGGGACATGGTTGATCAAACCACAGCTCCTGGGCAGGGGAGGAAGCAAAAGAGAGTATACAGACAGGACAGCATGGGATCACAGTTGTTTTTCTTCCAAAATGAATTGATTAAAATTAACTTTGTTTGTGGGACAACCCATTTAAATAGAATGTCCATCCCTGGACAACCCCTTATGGCCACAGTGTGCTGAATAAATTTTAAAAAATGTATACTTACCTACTGCACCAGTGTCATTGTTCCGCTCTCAGTCCCTGTGTCCCCTGCAAATTTCCTCATGGCTGCCTCCCTCATTAACATTTTTTTTCAAGCAGAATGAACACTGTCTTCCATTTGGTCAGTACAGAGTTGAGCAAATTTTTCAAAATTGGTTCCAATTATGATCCGCAGTGAAGATTGTATTTGAATATTAGCTGAAGACAGCCGAACATCATTGGAGGCAATGGAAGTAGAAATGAATGAATATGTTCGATCATCAAACATAAAGTTGGCACGAATAGGGTAGCAATATGACATGAATATGGCAAATTCAGATTCGGTGACCGATTCCGAACATATTCGCTCAACTGTAGTCAATACTCATTGGTTGCAGCAGTAACATAACATTGCTTATGTCAGGAGACAGGCGGGGCATAGATATTTTTTCACTTTTATTTTTATCTATTTAATTATTTTACTCATTTATATAGTGCCATTAATTCCACAGTGCTTTACAGACATTATTGGCAATGTCCCCGATGGGGCTGACAGTCTACATTCCCTATCAGTATGTCTTTGGAGTGTGGGAGGAAACCAGAGAACCCAGAGGAAACCCACGGAAACACGGGGAGAACATACAAACTCCTTGCAGATGTTGTCCTTGGTGGGATTTGAACCCAGGACCTCAGCACTGCAGTGCTAACCACTGAGTCACTGTGCGGCCCCTTTATCCATTACCCATGGGCTATTCAAAAGGGTTGGCTAGTAGTGGACAACCCCTTTAAAACATGGCCTAATATATACTTAGTATGGCAGCCCAGGGACTTTCATTGGCTCGTAGCTGCACAGCAGCCCATTGACACTCCAAAATAGTGTTGGCCACGAATAGATTGAAAAGAGAAACATCTTACTCTGTGTATGGAAATAAAGTCTCCTACAGTCGATCTTCGCTATAGCATCTAAGTGGCTAAACAGCTATCATCAGAGTTATCTCTGATCTCAGCTATTGCAGTGGAATCTTGGTTGACAGGCACATCCTATGGCGGTTTATGAGAATGCTATACTATTAAAGTGTGAAAAGGGTTAACGCTAAACATTGGTCATATAGTGTGCTCCATTGAAATGAAATTATTTCCCCTACTTTTTTAATAGATCAATTCTACAGGGGCTAAGGTTGTAATCTCATGGATATAAAATGTAATGATCAGTGAAAAGTCTATAAAACTCAACTGGGCACTGATTCATTTTCTAAAAGAGCTTATAGTTATACTTAAAGAGCGGGAATCTCAGTTCCCCAGTGTGTTATTTTTGTACATATATTCCAGAGTCCCTAAATATCCCAATGAAGCTAGCAGAGAAGTTCTCACTCCTACAAGTGTCTATAGCACAAATAATCAGCTTGGAATTATGGATTTCTTCGTGATAAAAAGCGAACAGTAAATTTCACTTTTCTGAGCCATAAATTTTCCTCTGAGCAATTAAAACTTATCTTCTTTTGATTTAGCTGTCAAATCATACAAAATACAATGTACAGCCGGAGCCAACAATGGGAGTAAGTTAAAGCACCTGCCAGCATAGAGAAAACTTGTGCTCCATAACATTTAGCATTATTACACTAGAATTCATTGTAACTAGTGTTGAGCATTCCGATACCGCAAGTATCGGGTATCGGCCGATATTCGCTGTATCGGAATTCCGATACTTAGTTCCATATTTTCCATATATCGTATACCGGAATCGGAAGTTCCCATAATTCTTTGAGAGGCAATGTGATTTTAGTCAGCCAATGAGGAATCCTAAGAAGTGTGGGCACATCCTGTACTGCTGCGGTCATGTTAACTAATGGCATGGCTGTGATTGGATGCTGAAATGATGTCAGAATGCACTATAAAAGGCGCCGCCGCCATTTTAGCGTCACTGTGCTGTGAACTCAGTTAGGGAAAGAACGCTGCTCTGCTGACTCTGAGGGACAGTTAGAGATTGCGATTTAGTGTACTGTGCTTTAGGCAGGCTAGTTTACCACCGGCTGTGTAAAGCTTCCTTTTGCCTGCAGTGTTGTTTTAACAGCTCTGCAAGGTGTGTGTGAGTGCAGGTGACGCTGCAGTTTGCTCTGTATGCAACGCTGTCTGTAGGCATCTGCACGTGTCACTCACAGACTATTTTTTTTTTCTTCAGTGTAATTCTTGCTGCTCCATGTAATTGAAATAATAGTGTGACGCGCTTCCATCCGTATCCAATACATTGGTTGCAAACACTATAGAAGTCCACGAAGGAGCCTTTCACAGCAAGTGAACAGTTGTGTTTCAGTGTTCACTGCAGTCTGTGTTTTTTTTTGTTTTTTTTTGAGTGCAGATCACGCTCCAGTTACTTCAACAACCGCTGCGTGTACTCTGCTGAGCGTCTGTCACTGGCTCATCCTTGTAATTTTTCAAAAATTGCTGCTGCTTTCTTCTATTTAAAATTTACAAAAATCTATTAGTGTGACGCTCTTCCATCAAAATACAATACATTGCTTGCAAACATAATAGAAGTCCACAAAAAGGCCTTTCACAGCAAGTGAACAGTTGTGTTTCAGTGTTCACTCTAGTCTGAGCTTTAATTTTTTTGTAGGAGTGTAGATCCCGCTCCACTTACTTCAACCACCGCAGCGTGTACTCTGCTGAGCGTCTGTCACTGGCTCATCCTTGTAATTTTTCAAAAATTGCTGCTGCTTTCTTCTATTTAAAATTTACAAAAATCTATTAGTGTGACGCTCTTCCATCAAAATACAATACATTGCTTGCAAACATAATAGAAGTCCACAAAAAGGCCTTTCACAGCAAGTGAACAGTTGTGTTTCAGTGTTCACTCTAGTCTGAGCTTTAATTTTTTTGTAGGAGTGTAGATCCCGCTCCACTTACTTCAACCACCGCAGCGTGTACTCTGCTGAGTGTCTGTCACTGGCTCATCCTTGTAATTTTTCAAAAATTGCTGCTGCTTTCTTCTATTTAAAATTTACAAAAATCTATTAGTGTGACGCTCTTCCATCAAAATACAATACATTGCTTGCAAACATAATAGAAGTCCACAAAAAGGCCTTTCACAGCAAGTGAACATTTGTGTTTCAGTGTTCACTCTAGTCTGAGCTTTAATTTTTTTGTAGGAGTGTAGATCCCGCTCCACTTACTTCAACCACCGCAGCGTGTACTCTGCTGAGTGTCTGTCACTGGCTCATCCTTGTAATTTTTCAAAATTGCTGCTGCTTTCTTCTATTTAAAATTTACAAAAATCTATTAGTGTGATGCTCTTCCATCAAAATACAATACATTGCTTGCAAACATAATAGAAGTCCACAAAAAGGCCTTTCACAGCAAGTGAACAGTTGTGTTTCAGTGTTCACTCTAGTCTGAGCTTTAATTTTTTTGTAGGAGTGTAGATCCCGCTCCACTTACTTCAACCACCGCAGCGTGTACTCTGCTGAGGTCTGTCACTGGCTCATCCTTGTAATTTTTCAAAAATTGCTGCTGCTTTCTTCTATTTAAAATTTACAAAAATCTATTAGTGTGACGCTCTTCCATCAAAATACAATACATTGCTTGCAAACATAATAGAAGTCCACAAAAAGGCCTTTCACAGCAAGTGAACACTTGTGTTTCAGTGTTCACTCTAGTCTGAGCTTTAATTTTTTTGTAGGAGTGTAGATCCCGCTCCACTTACTTCAACCACTGCAGCGTGTACTCTGCTGAGTGTCTGTCACTGGCTCATCCTTGTCATTTTTTAAAAATTGCTGCTGCTTTCTTCTATTTAAAATTTACAAAAATCTATTAGTGTGACGCTCTTCCAGAGGACAGCGTTTGTTGGCCAGTTGTGAGTCTGCAGCACATGGTTGATTTCATGCTGCACTGCCTGAGAAACGACCGCCGCATCGGCCACATTCTCCCCACGTCAGATTATTGGGTGTACACCCTCCTAGACCCTCGTTACCGGGACAACTTACAAAGCCTCATCACACCGTTGAACCGGGACCGTAAAATGCTGGAGGACCAAGACACACTGTTGAAATCCATAATGTTCTCCATTCCAGCCGAGAGCGCTGCTGCTGCTACTGCTTTACAAAGCAGCTCTGTGCGTCGAGGCATTGTAGACACCTCTGCAACAAGAGAGGAGCACAAGCAGCGCTCGCACAGGGCAAGAGCTGTATGTTACAAATGTGGCGAAGTTTTGTGACAGCGCCACCAAGGTGTACACCATAGTGATGGGAAATCTAGTTAATTTTGTTGATTAGTTCACCATGAACTAGTTCACTGAAAAGATTAGTTCAAAAGATTAGTTCATTTAGTTCAGTTTTTCTCCACCCTATCCTGTGAGGAGCTGATAGGAAATGCATCATGTGACCTCTGAACTAAATAACTAGATGAACTGCTGAACAAAATGTTCTATTGAGAATGACTCAGGACAGCCTAGTTCAATCTGATGCCTTTCACTGAGCCCAGCAGTGCCACATAATGATTGTGTATGAGGGGGCTGAGAAGCAGTTCAGCATCCACCATTTTAAGAACAGAACAGGGGTCAGTGTTAAAGATTTTAGCAAGACTGATCTTCTAGGCTAGAGGCATGAACTACACACAGAAACACTCTCTCTTATACACACATATGAGCTGTGTCTGTGTACTGTGTGTGCAATTTCATTTTTTATTAATAATATTATTATTACTGCTATATTTGTATTTGATGTGTGGTATGCCTTGGAGGTGCTGGCTTGCCCTGCTGCCAGTGTATTATCTGAGCGCGTCTTTAGTGCTGCAGGTGGTTTACTAACAGACCGTCGCATGCGACTATCCTCAGACAATGTAGACCGGCTTATTTTTCTGAAAATGAACAAGGCATGGATCTCACCTGAATTTGCCTGTCCGTTTTCAGATTAAATAACTGTTTGCCAACGTTTTCCAAGCTCCTGTTATGTTCATCTTTCTACCACCTGAACTCTACTCCCTGGGCTACAACACTGCCAGTCACAGGGGAATGATCATTTACAAAACAAAATGTTATCCCCAACAAATAGTAGCGCAACGACTCCAGTGCCCACTTTATCGCCAGGCACTCTCTCTCTACAATGCTGTCTCTGTTTTTTGATGGAGTAAGTTTTCGACTCAGGAAACTAATGGGATGCTCCTCCCGTTAAGCTCCAGTCCTGAGACAACACGGCACCCATACCTACCTCTGACGCATCAGTCTGGACAATGAATTCTCTTTTGAACTCGGGTGTGCTCAAAACTGGTGACCCACACAGTGGCCCTTTTATTGCCCCTGTTGATGACCCCTTGCTGATTTATTAACCGGCTACACCAGATCCATGGGTATTCTCTCAAACTGGACCTCTAAAATTTTTAATGGCACCAAGGGACTCACTAAATGAGGCTGAGGACTGTGTACCTGGCGCATGCGACAAGAGTTACAATACCGTTTAACTTCTTGATAGACCCCCTGCCAGTAAAACTGTTGTATAATTCTGTGTAGGGTTTTCTTTTGGCACAAATGTCACCCTAGTACATGCGCATGCGCTAAGTCCATTACCAACCTCCGATATGACTGCGGTAGCAGCAATTGTTAAAAAATTTCAACATGTATTTTATAAACCTGATACAGCAAATCTTGGTTCAGCTCTAATTGTTGAAATACTGTAGCTGCCCCGGGTGTTGGGGTTCCCCATTGACAACCAGTAAATTTTCACGGGCTAGACTCAACGTAGGGGCCGCGGAGTTTCGCCTTAACAAATTTGTCACCTGTCACATTTAAGTATTACAATTCAGGTCCCGGTGTCAAATCTTCCATCTCCCCAACTAACACTTCGATAGGAGAGGGGTTTTCCTACTCCACCGAAGGCAAAGGTAATACTGCCCACTGCACACATGTGTTATGCATAGTGAGACTGATAGTAGCCAACAAAGTAGCTAACAAAGGCCACTTGTGATGGCCCTATCAGCGTAGGACCAATGCTACTCAAAAGATCTGCCATGATCCTGGACAAAATCTTGATATAATGGTCAATGAGTGAGAATGTACGATAGGATCCAGGCAGATGTGAATGTTTGTTTGGTTTTAGTAGCAACTTCATGTGTGACATGTTTGAATGGCTGGGCAACCCTCCTGTCTCCAATATATGATTGAAGGTGCGTACCAATGTGGACGGGATATCCTCACTCAATAATTTAAATAATTTGGCTGTAAACCCGTCAGGTCCTGGAGCTTTCCCGTATTTAAAGTAACTTATCAGCCGCTGTCACTTCCGTCACCTCAATTTGTTTTTTTAAAAGGAGAAGCTGATAGTTTGTGATGGATGGTAACCGTATTCCATCTACAAAGGTGTTACCCTCCGCACTATCCGTATGTTCCACCTTATATAAGTCTGAGTAGTATTCTTGTAGAATGGTGTTTATGGTTCGAGGGTCTGTGTTCATGATCCCATGTTTATTCGTTAACGCTGTAATATGTTGATGACGAATGTGATTTCCTTTCCTAGTCGTGCTAATAGTCTCCCTCATTTGCTACCATAACGATATACATCGGCTCTATAATTGTTATTACTGCTTGTCTCTCGTCGATATACCCATACGTGTAAGTCAGCCTTAGCCTGCTTACATCTATTTTTAACCTGTGTTGATGAACTTGTCTTGTTTGCCGTGTACCTATCGCGTAATATCCTGCTAGCCTGCGATTAGTTTGTCGCGATCTTCTTTTTTAGCGTTGTCTGATAACCTATTAGTTTCCCGCGCATTACTCCCTTCCCTGCTGCCCATAAAAGTTCCAGCCTATCCCTAGTATCTCCATTATCCCTTACATATTAAAAACACCATTGCTTCACGTGATGTCGAAACTTCTCATCCATTAACAAATAGGTCGGGAAGCGCCAAGTTTGGTTTGGCCCCATCTGCACCATATCTGGCAGGGTCACTGATACGGGCGCGTGGTCATATTTAGCGACGTTGTGCACATCTGCCTCTTCCACTCCCCTTAATAGCTCGTGTGCTAGCAATATATAATCTATTCTGGACCAAGAGTCATGTGGCGCCGAATAGAATTAATATTCACTGCCATCTGGGTTCAGGTGTGTCAAAATGTCTACAAAGTTACTCGTGTCTAGCAAGGGTTATTATTAAACGTGTGTCATGTGATCGCACATTCATTCGCATCGACCTACAGTTCTTCACTGTTTAGATTCACCATATTTAAGTCACCACCATGGGTGGTTTTAATGCTCTCCTATCGGCCTGATATGCTTGGATACCTGGGATAAATTCAGGAACGTCTCCAAACTCCCTACTCACATGTCAGCGCAGGAACCGTAAGAGGGAACGTGCTTGTTTTGTTGCGCATAGGCGGAGTTTTATACAGTAATGATTACTGCTGTCTTATTTTTTGCGTCCCAAGGGCAGAATAAGTCTGCGTAACGTTACATTTTACAGACACTCATATAATAGACACACGCTACCCTAACCGTGACACAAGGAAGGTATTGTTGCCGGATAAAGCCGCCATTTTAGCGTCACTGTGCTGTTAATTCTGTTTGGGACAGAACGCTGCTCTGCTGACTCTGAGGGACAGTTAGAGATTGCGATTTTGTGTACTGTGCTTTAGGCAGGCTACTTTACCAACCGCTGTGTACATCTTCCTTTTGCCTTGCAGTGTTTTTTTCACAGGTCTGCAAGGTGTGTGTGTGAGTGCAGGTGACGTGCTGCAGTTTGCTCGGCATACAACGCTGTATGTAGGCATCTGCACATGTCACTCTCACACTCTTTTTTTTTTTTTTCTTTAGTGTAATTCTTGCTGCTCAATTCAATTGAAATTATAGTGTGACGTGCTTCCATCCGTATCCAATACATTGGTTGAAAACACTGTAGAAGGACACAAAAAGCCCTTTCACAGCTAAGAGTTGTGTTCACTGTAGTCTGAGATTTTAATTTATTCAATTTTGATCACGCTCAAGTTACTTCTTCAAGCAATGCTGCTTGTACTCTGCTGAACGTGTCTTACTGCCTCATCCTTGTCATTTTTCTCTAATTGGTGTACATGTACATCAAAGTAGTCTTCATTTTGATTGAAATCCAAGCAGGTACCCGGACACTGTATGGCTGCTTTTATACGGTGGACTGGCTCAACATTCAATAAACACTTAAGATGCAATCGGGCACCTTGTCAAGGCCCAATCCTTCTCCCTCTGATATAATATAATAATAATAATAATCTTTATTATATAGCGCCAACATATTCCGCAGCGCTTTACACTTTAACAGTTTCAAAACACAAGTCATAGGTAACAACGTTAACAATTACAATAATTAAAGTAAAATAAGCCGACCTGCTCGTGAGAGCTTACAATCTACAATGAGGTGGGGGAGATAAAAGTACAGGTGTGTATATATAATGGTGCATTTCCAATGATGGTCCAGCCATCTTGGGGAGTGAGGCATGGATGGAGATAGTGAATGGGTCCACTACACACTTAAACATAGAACGACTTTGGTTATTGAATGTGATAGGCCACTCTGAACAAATGTGTTTTGAGGGAGCGCCTGAAACCAGGCAAATTGTGGATAGTCTTAATTTCTTGTGGTACAGCATTCAGAGGATTTGCGCAGCACGGGAGAAGTCTTGTAGTCGGGAGTGGGAGGTACGGATTACTGCAGAGGTTGTCGAAAGTCATTTGCAGAGCGCAGCGTCGGTTAGGCCGATAGATAGAAATGAGGGAGGAGATGTAGGGGGGTGCTGCACTGTGGAGAGCTTTGTGTGGGTTGAGACAGTACTTTGAATTGGATCCTATAATGAATGTGCAGCCAGTGTAAGGACTGGCGAAGAGCGGCGCGTCCGAGTACCGATTAGCCAGATGGATGACCCTGGCTGCTGCATTAAGGATGGCTGGGAATGGAGATGATGGGAATGGGGGAAAAAAAGT